>JALMGJ010000013.1:12762500-13362500 GCA_023362775.1 Charina bottae
ATGTTTTTCTGGAACTCTCTTGCTTTTTCCATGATCCAGCGAATGTTGGCAATCTGATTTCTAGTTCCTCTGCCTCTTCGAAACCCAGCTTGCACTTCTGGTAGTTCTCGGTTCACATGCTGCTGAAGCCTAGCTTGTAGGATTTTGAGCATAACCTTGCTAGCATTTGAAATGAGCACAATTACTGTAATATAAACTTGTAGAGAGCTTATTCAAAGGGGAAAACATCAGTTTGATTCATTTCTTAATTCTGTTTTCTTTCACTAGTCTTACACAACCCCAAGACGTGATAAAATTAACAGAATCAATAAGAAATGACATAGGTCACCCACATTTTTCAGCTGCTGTTGAGTGAACATTTATCTTTCTTTTCCATGTTCTTCTGGGGGGGAAAAACATGGAAATATGTTCCAGACATTATGAACAGAAAGAAGTTTCATTTCATAAATAGTTAATTATCTGACAGGTACAGTATTTGCAGCAGTGATACCATGATCAACTTGTATCTTGCATGCCACACACCGGCTATTGCTTTGGCTTCTCCTGAGCTAAGGCACGATATAACGAGAGCCCTCCATGACAGAGGTAACATATATTTCCAGGCTGACCGCACTTTGCACTCCGGGAGGAAGGGGGATCGCATACTTGGAAGCCGCATTCATGAAAATAAAAACACAATAAACTTGCAGCTTAGAGACCCAACTGTCATGCGTTCAGTTTGCTGATCTGATGCAGCTCTGAAGGGGCCTTTCTTAGAAAAAGATCTCACTCTGTGCTCTCTACATCCATTGCAGAGACTGGGATAATAGGAGTTGCAGTCCCACACTTCAGGAATGCACCAGAATGCTGGGCTTTGACCTTGCCACTCTCTCTGTTTTCCCATCTGTGTTTCTGCTCTAGAACTAACCAACCATTCACTTCTAGGGCCCACGCCCCAACCCTCAACTACTAAAGAAGCAGGTGTTTTCCCCAGATAAATAATGAAAGTTTTAAAATATAATAAAATTCCCCCACCCTTGTGTATGAAGCAAATACCCTATCTTAATGAGGCTTGTCCCCTGACAAGGATCAGTAAAATAATGTGCTAGGAGTTACGTTCTATCTGATAATATGTTCAAGAAAGTTTAAAAAATAAATTCTAGTCATCAGTAAATGGCCTTATAATTTTCCTCACTCCCCTGAAGCTTGCTAAGTGTCTAAACGGTACTGTCTCTTTCACGTATTTCCAAAACCAAGAGGCAGGGAGGGGTAGATTTGCTAAATAAGACATGTACTAGGGCATTATTCAGCTCTCCAGCCCTCCTAACTTTGTGTAAGATATGCATTTCTTAAGCCAGGATGGGCTATCTAGAGCAGGGCTTTCCAAAGTTTTTCCGCGGCGACACACCAACCACCGTTGGTGTGTCGCCGCGTAAAAACCCGGAAGTGCCGCCGTTGCGGCAGCGCGTAAAAACCCGGAAGCGCTGCTGCTGCTTTCAGTTTTTTGCGCACCGCCATTGGTGTGTCGCCGCGGGGAAACCCGGAAGCGCTGATGATGATCAGCGCTTCCAGGTTGTGTGGCAACACACCAGACTGTGTGTGGCGACACACTTTTGTGTTGCGACACACAGTTTGGAAAGGTCTGATCTAGAGTTTCAGGACCACGTGGAGCCCCTCCAAAGCTGTTTTCTACTGGATCCCCGAATCTGCTGTGACCAAAATGAACAGGAATGTTTCCTGCCATTTGGAGATGGGAAAAACAAAACTGGTAGAGTAAGATCTAACACAGACTGAATGCAGTATAAAAAATAAAAACCCTCCCAATCCCTAAGCCAGAAAGAAACTCAAAAGCTCCCAGCCCTGTGCACATACAGCTGTTGATAATATTGAACAGTAGTTTTAGCTTCTTCTAGAGCAGAGCTTTCCAAACTGTGTGTCAGGACACGTTAGTGTGTCGGCTGCAGTGTCTGGGTGTGTCGCGGCTGCTGCTGCCTCTGAGCCCTGCCAGGATTCCACGCAGGTCCTAGTGCCTGCCTTGTGCCTTGCTGCCTCCAAACCTGCCCTGCCAGGATTCCGCGCAGGTCCTAGTGCCTGCCTTGTGCCTTGCTGCCTCCAAACCTGCCCTGCCAGGATTCCGCGCAGGTCCTAGTGCCTGCCTTGTGCCTTGCTGCCTCCAAACCTGCTGTGATTCCGTGCAGGTCCCAGTGCCTGCCTTGTGCCTTGCTGCCTCCAAACCTGCTGTGATTCCGCGCAGGTCCTAGTGCCTGCCTTGTGCCCGCCTTGTGCCCTGCTGTAAGAGTGTGTTGCAAAATGATGCCCTGCTGTAAGAGTGTGTCTAAAAAGTGTGTCACCAACATGAAAAGTTTGGAAAGCTCTGTTCTAGAGAAACCTTGTCCAATAAATTTAAAGCTCAAGGCCTTTCAAGGCTGCTAAAGCATCCAGGCCAAACCACATACTCAATACATATTTTACTGTATATATTGCTATTCAGCTATTTATTTATGTTGCATTCTTTCAAAAGTCTGAAAAGTAGCATTACTAGGTAAGTAACAATAAATATCCCCTTTTCCACCCATGTTTTTTTTAAATTCTTCCTGCAATTTTGAAATAAGTATTCATCTACACTGTCAATTTTTCATGTGAATCGGGATCTATGCTTAACCCCCTCGAGTCCTAGAAAAAAAATTCTCAGCATCCTTATAATAAGCTGAACCAATTGCTTGCAGGGATCTGCCAACATCTTGAAGAAATGGTGCTTTAGGATTTGGATCCCCTACGTGGCACTTCAGGCAATCAGATATCTGAAAACACCTCTTTGGCCTCTACCAGGCTCTCTGAATTACCTGCCTCCGTTGCTTTCAGGTTTCTTAAAAAATTAAAGGACAAGCTGGCATAATGCAAAGCAAACGTATTGACTTTCTATTTCCAGCTATGGCTCTGGGCCCCACAGGCATATTAGAGATGGCGAGTGGCTGCAGCCCGGGCCTCTGCCTGGAAGTGTGTCCAGCCGCCCTGAAGGAAGACGGAGGTCGTGGGGGTAGAAAACGTCCCCAGGGGTCAGGCGGAGCGGTGAGCGGAGCCTCCTGGGCCTGCTCTCCAGAGGTCTCCCGGCAGGCAGTCGCTTCGTCTGCAGGGCGCTCTTGGCAGGCCAGTCGTCTTGTGGGAGGTTCCAAGGTATTGCCAATGTGTCCCCCAACAAAACAACAGCTGAAGGCCTCCGCTTTAGAGCTCCAGTCTCTAGTTGCTTTAAAGCAGAAATACGGAAATGAGGATGAAGCTGTTCTAAGGAAGGTTTTAAGAGAAAAATTGTTCCAGTTTCCAATGACACAAGCATTCTCAGTTCCTCCGATTGAGAAGAAAAAAAACTCTAACTGCTTATAAAAACCAATTCTCAGTTATTTGAATTAAACAGAAGTTAAGTACAATAAGTTGAACAGAAAGCTATTCCACCCATAGGCCAGTGACACTTCAAGAAACCTCACAGAAGCTGTGCCGATTATGAGTAAGGATCCAAAATCATAAACCCACAGGGCCAATACATTTAGTTGTACTAGAATAGCTTTTTGTAGGCATTATTACCTCTGAATTTTCAATTCTGGAGTTTCAACAAACCAAGAATGCGAAAACAGGAAGCTGTAAAGCAGCAGTGGTGGCGTACCTGAAATGGGACACCATCGGGGTAACGCCTCTGCAGCTCAGAAGGGAAGAAGCCATCCATGATATCTCGCAGGCAGTGCTGAAACCACAAGCAGAGCCAACTCATTAGATTTCCCTCACAGTGACAAAGCAACCACAATGGAGAGAAACTCAATATTTGGCTGTTGGCACCTTACCTATTTCCGTTTTTGTATTCCCCTTTTATTAGGGCTTTGAAACAGAAAAGATTTACTGTTCCCCACCATAAAAAAAAAGAATGAAATTAAATGGGCCAACATTTTCTGTTGTAAAATTTATGGACTCCATCTGAATTTAGTAACATGGCAGATAGGCAATGGCCTGAGAAAAACAAAACCAAGCAACCAAGCAATCTAAGGAATGCAAACTTGGACATGCGAAGACCAATGAGTGACCCAGTTTCAAACTAGACCAGACTGGATGCTGACCACCTGGTGAAAATTGCACATCAACCTACCTAGCCCAGCAATGACAGCAACCAATGACAGCACAGCTGAGGCCAGGAATAAAAGAACTACATAAAGAGGAGGGCTAGACAGGGACCTGTCTGGAAGATACTCCATCAACTATCTCAACTATAATTCATCTTTTCAGTTTTTTTGATTGGTTATTCTGTTGAGGTTTGTTGGTTCTGTGAGAATGAAAAGGGTGGGTGAGTATGCTGTACCCAATAGGGATATGCTACTGTATACCCACAATATTGCTATATTGTATTCAACAAAGCTAAGAGGTTAACATAGAATTGTTTGCATGCTCTGTGTCATTTACTGTGAATACCTTGCTGACTCGGTGAGTTGATATATCCCCAAAAGCTGTGCAGGTGTGTTCCCTGCATAAACTTCCAACCATTGATCAAGGCTGCATCTCCAGCAATCTCAAGATGTCCATTCCTGGCTGTTTCTGAGCCACAGAGCATTGCAAGTGGGGACAGGGTTACATGTGCCTCAATGGGTGGTGCAAGGAAGACAGACTGATTATAATTTTTCTAACTGTCTGTCTATTGTTTGCCTTTGAGTCAGTCTGAAACCTGGTGATGCCTGGACAAATCCCTGCAGTTTTCTTTGCAAGATTTTCAAAAGTGGCTTGCCATTGCCTTCTTCCTAGGGCTGAGAGAGAGGGACTGGCCCATAGTCACCTAGCTGGTTTCATGCCTAAGGTGGGACTAGAACTCATAGTCTCCCAGTTTCTAGCATGATGTCTTAACCACTGCACCGAACTGGCTCTCAATTATTCTAACAGTGAAATGTTAATCCCAAGATTTAAATGTGAAACCATAGCTTCAATTTTCAGCCAATAGTTGTTTGACTTGTTCACCATACAAGAAGCGTTCATTTGCGTATGTTGCTATAATATGTGGGGACTTTAAGAGGTCACACCAAATTCCAGGATTTGCATGTGGTAAAGGCTGCAGACAGCTTGGTCATTGTGCGTGGGGAACTGCAACAGGCCAAAATAAGAAGCAGCTTCCATTCATGGCAGATACGCAAAAAGTGACCTTGAAATGCTATAGAGGCAATATATAGAACCTTGTGCTTGTTTGAAAATGGAAGTCAAGTCAAGTGACTTTTGCCATCAGAGAGAAAACACCTAACTGCTCATTTTCACTTCCTCCAACTTGTAACTCCCTTCCAGAAGGACAATCAACAGGATGTGGCTATTTAAACACAAAAAAAACCCACCCAACACACTTTCCAGCTAAAAGGAGCAAACAGATGAGAAGTGCTAAAAGCCTTGTTTTCCCACAGTTTTTCTTTTTGCAACTCAAGTTCTTCACAAGAGAAATAAAGCCCGCTTTTCTCTCTGTCAGACTCAACATCCCAATACTGGAATCCCTGTTTTCAGAAAAGTCTCTGGAGAGAAAGACTGTGGGAAATAAGCCACAGGTGGAAGGGAAAGATAGTGCTTTTTCCCCATCCTGCCCCTTTAAAATCAGTACCCCAGCTGCAGTTCCTTCATGATTTGCGATGCACTCAAACAGCCTATGGCTAAATCTAGGTTAGCTCTGGGTCAGCTTGCTAGCTGTAAAAGAATGTAGACCTGGCCTTGAGAAGAGGGAAGGGAGCAATAAACTATTAAGGGAGGAGAAAAGTCCTGAAAAAATGGAAAGCGTAGGAAGGGACCACAAAATAACCTTGATTTTGTTTTGTATAAGATGGGGCAGAAACTGACAAGCTATCAAGATTCTGTTATTCTACCCCAGAGCTTTCCAAACTTTTCATGTTGGTGACACACTTTTTAGACATGCATCATTTCGCGACACACTCTTACAGCAGGGCATCATTTCGCGACACACTCTTACAGCAGGGCACAAGGCAGGCACTAGCACCTGCGTGGAATCCTGGCAGGGCTTAGAGGCAGCAGCAGCAGCTGCGACACACCCAGACACTGCAGCCGACACACTAACGTGTCGCAACACACAGTTTGGAAAACTCTGGTATAAAGGAAGGAGAGGGGCTTGGCGGTGGTTGTGGGAGAATGTTACTGCCACAAAAGGCTTATTTTGTACATGTAGTAATAACTTTCAAATTAGCTGCCGGTCAACAATTTCATTTCTTCAGAACTTGATCCCTACCTGTATGGAAGGATCTTGGTATGACCGGAAAGGTCCATTGAACATGACAATCCCATTCTGATAGAAGGTGATAGGAACTGAATCTAACCGCTTCAACCGAGCTCCACCTGCGGTGTGTTTGATTTGGGACACGCCTTCTCCAGCCAGCATATTCAAATCTTTCAGATTCTCAAAAATCAATTCAAAATTGATTGAGGTTTCTGAAACGATGGCATCATCTATATGAAAGGAGAAATTACGATGAGAGGGCAATGGTTAGGCACCTTCCAGCCCATATTGTTTAGCTCTGAATTTCAGTGCAACTCTCTATCTGAACTGCATCTTTGCTGAAGCAACACCAACATCCCAATGCAGCCTTCCCAATCCCAAATATGATATCCTCCAGATGCCAGAATTCTGGGAGTTGTAGTCTAAATACACCTGTAAGGCACTGGTTTGAGGAAGACTGCTCTGGTGGACAGTGGCAAATGAATGGAATGATATTTGGGGGAGATGGGCGGTCATATAAATTTAATAGATAGATATAGATGATAGATAGATAGATAGATAGATAGATAGATAGATAGATAGATAGATAGATAGATAGATAGATAGATTCTGCATTTCTACAACAAAGGCATTGCTTTATCTGATTTCTCATCTTATGCTGCAGGTGTATTTTTCCCCTAGGGAGAGATACATAATATACTGAATAGCGCAGTCTGAAAACTAAGATATGTTTGTGGCTTTTAAAAATATTTTATGCAGTAATTCTCACTGCAAAGCCTTCTCCAAAGGATCTGCAATATAATTAAAATTATTTAATTTAAAAAATCACAACATTCAATTGAATCATAAACAATAAAAACAAAATATTTAATATGCAGGAGTCCAGGAGAAGAATTTCCAGAGCTTGCCTGAATAGAAGAATGAGTGGAACAGTTTCCCTGAGAACTAAAAAGGCCAAATTTTTGTTTCCTAAAATAAAAAAACTCAGCTTGATAGGAGCAGTCAATAAAAGCTTTGTTCTAAGACCCACATGAAAGTCTTACTATTTGTTATCACTGGTCTATTAGCAGGATTATATAATGAATATTGACAGGGAGGACATATATATAGTGCTATCAAAATACTTAGCTATTTTAAGAAGTTTTGCAAAGAAAAAAAAGACTGTTTCCTCTTCCAAGAAGCTGATAATATACCTTCCAATGTTCATAAAAGCAACAGAGAAAGGGGAGAAAAAGACAAGACTAAAATGAAAGATACAGTATATTTTCAGGCTTCTTAAAAAAGGCAGCCACTCTTCCCAGCTAACCTGGTTTCCAGAAAGCGCTTGACATTGGACTCCCTTCTTCCTTTAGTGACTCCAGATCTCTCAAAGAATCTGGGCCTTCTCCAACCCAGATCAATCCATAGTCGTTCAGAAACTGCTATATGGGAGAGGGAATAGAAAATTTAGAGGGAGTGGCAAGAAAATTAATAATATTTATTAATTTGTATATTATTCTTTATCTGCAATGACAAAATAGTCATTCTAAGATGGAATAGGAAAGCTAAGACTGATAAAATTTGAAATCATTAATTTTTCTGCAAGCCAACTAAAGCCATTTTAAGTAGGGGTATGAATTCTGCAAGGTAAACCCCAATGGAACAGAAACTGGAATCCCAAACTTTAAAATACGTGTTTGGGAAGGAAGTCCTGATACAGAGCCATCTCTACAGATGCAAAGCCTATTCCTTCCCTTCCCTTCCCTTCTTAACAGCAACAACACTGAAAGGCAAAAAGGGTGTGTCTGTGTGTTGCTCATCTTCTTTCCACTATTGCCTGGATTAGACACACTAGTTTTCCAGTTCAGTTTTCTATCTATCTATCATCTATCTATCTATCTATCATCTATCTATCTATCTATCTATCTATCTATCTATCATCTATCTATCTATCTATCAAATTTAGTCACCGCCCATCTCATTCAGAGTGTGACTCTGGGCGGTTATCTTTGAGTTAATGAAAAAGCTCAGATTCCTAGAGGAAGAAAGGAAATACTTATTTCTTTCCATTAAATAGCTAACCTCCATTTCCCAAACCTGACGTTGCAGCTGAAGGCATATCATTTCAAGTTCCTCAAGCTGGGTCATCTCTGATGAAGTTTTTCCTATAGGGAGAAGAAGAAAAAAAGAATTCGGAGTTCCTCTTTTTTTTTTAAAAAAATATCAAACTATACCAAAAGAAAGAAGATGAGTTCTCTGCTATCAATAAATGTTCTGATTCAGAACACAAGAGACAGATTTTACTTTGGGATATACCTCCTTCAAATCATTTTTTCACATTTCATCAGTTTCAGATATTAATACTCTAGAACAGAGCTTTCCAAACTGTGTGTCGGGACACGTTAGTGTGTCGGCTGCAGTGTCTGGGTGTGTCGCGGTGGCTGCTGCCTCCGAGCCCTGCCAGGATTCTGTGCAGGTCCTAGTGCCTGCCTTGTGCCTTGCTGCCTCCAAACCTGCTGTGATTCCACGCAGGTCCTAGTGCCTGCCTTGTGCCTTGCCGCCTCCAAACCTGCTGTGATTCCGCGCAGGTCCTAGTGCCTGCCTTGTGCCTTGCCGCCTCCAAACCTGCTGTGATTCCGCGCAGGTCCTAGTGCCTGCCTTGTGCCTTGCCGCCTCCAAACCTGCTGTGATTCCGCGCAGGTCCTAGTGCCTGCCTTGTGCCTTGCCGCCTCCAAACCTGCTGTGATTCCGCGCAGGTCCTAGTGCCTGCCTTGTGCCTTGCTGCCTCCAAACCTGCTGTGATTCCGCGCAGGTCCTAGTGCCTGCCTTTTTCCTTGCTGCCTCCAAACCTGCTGTGATTCCACGCAGGTCCTAGTGCCTGCCTTGTGCCCTGCTGTAAGAGTGTGTCGCGAAATGATGCATGTCTAAAAAGTGTGTCACCAACATGAAAAGTTTGGAAAGCTCTGCTCTAGAACTTCATAAAGATCCATCTCTCTATTAATGGTTAGGGTGAAATATGGTCTTTTGTTTTTGCATTTCCCATCTTTACCGAGACACTGTCACTGCCTAATGTTGAGGACTGAAGTAAAAGGAAGGATGGTACGATGTTACCTGTTCCCTTCTGAAGCGTTTTGATCTGCTCCTCAAATTCTCTGATCATCTTATTCTGCCAACCCAAAAGCAAAAGACAAGGCAAACACATTTTTGTATAAATACAAACTTTTTTTTTTAGAGTAGAAACTTTATTTTGGTCATTGACCAATAAAATACATTCTATAAAACAAGCAAAGTTATCCCCTTGTATCAATAACTGTTAGCAATCATTTGTAGGCGAAGCCAACTTGATTATTATAGGAGTTGAGCCAGACAATTTTCTGAAACTTGGAAAGCACATTAACCCCCTATCTGTCTTCAGGCTCATCTGGTACCATTCATACACAACTTCATTATCTGGATTGGAAAAATGCTCCTGGCCTTGGCTATTTCTGATCCCAAATGCACTGTAAATAGGGTTGCCTCTGAAAACTGTCCAGGAATCTCAGCTAGTAGAGAATAAAGCTGAAGATGTGCAAATTGGGGCTGAATATATTATGCATATATTATTTTCCATCTTTATGTTCCCAATTGTTTTCCAGTCCTAATTCAGTTTCAGTCTCAAAAGCCTTTCAAGATATGGGAGTTTAGTACCTGAAGGAACTCCTCTTTTCACGTGTATCTATCCAAGTTTTAAGACTGCAACCTTCTCTGAGTGCCCTGTCAAAGGAAATGTGTCTTTCTGGGTATCTTCTCCAAACATGCCTGTGTAACAGCAACTATAATGCCCTTTTAGCACAGGTTTTTTTTTTCTTAAATCTTTTAAATTTCCTTGCACATCTTGTGTTCAACTCTCTACATTTATTGTCCTCTGCTCTCTTTTAATGTATTGTTTTGATCTTATTATATTACTTGTTTTATACTATTTTTACTGTAATTGTGATTCTATTTAATTTTGCTGTTTTATCCTATAGACTCCTAATGAGCTACCTACTTAAAGCTGGCCTAAAAAGTAGTATAAAGAAATTAAAAATAACAAAACAAAAATTTTAAAGGCTTAACAACATTTCAACAGCTTCCAATCTGAACTGCTACGACCAGTTCAAGGGCAATTCCTGCACTGCTTAGGTTGTCACCTTCTGTTGGATGGTTTTTGCTTGGCTCTTGACTTTCTGCTCCAAAGAAGCAATCTTCTGCATCATGGAAGTCATCAACTCCATATCAGTAGGAGCATTTCCTGAAGACACAAGGGAAAATTCTTCAATATCTGACTGGAGAGTAATGACATCACTGTACTTAATTTTCATTAAATTTAAATGAACTTAAATAAAATTCAGGATTTTATCTTCAGACGCTACAGCTGGTCCAGAATGCAGCAGTGTGAGCATGTGACACCACCTCCGTGAGCCACACCGGTTGTCAGTGAGTTTCCAGGTAATCCCTAATAACCTTCCTGGCCCAGGGCCTGGTTATCTGAGGGACTGCCTACCTCCCATTGTTCTTCCCCATCCAGTAAGATCAGGCGGCGTTGGTGACTTTGCATCCCATCAGTCAATCAAGCAATGTTATCCACTGGGACCCTGGAGGTGTGCCTTCGCTATTATGGCGCCCACCCTCTGGAATGCTATCTCCCTAGAGATCTCTTGGGCTCCCACCCTGATGACATTCCAAAAGTCTTTAAAAATTTGGCTGTTCTCCCTTAAAGTAGGATGCTTGTGGAGCATCAGATGAATCTTTTGGTTTTTTGTTTTTTTTTACAAAGGATGGTTTAGTGGCAAAAAGAGACAAAAACTGAAAAAGTGAGGTTTGTGGTTGCAGATCCATAGAGAAGGATTCGTTAAAGACTACATATATGAAACAAGAAAAATGCGAGCTGTTATTCCAAAATCCCCAACATGCAGAATATACATACTAAACTGATTTGGTTTCAAAAAAAGACTTTAAATTCACCTAAAGTTTTGGGTCAACCAAGGTGAATATTTCCCACCTATGAACAGTTATTCTCTCCTCTGTACAGGTAATCCTCGACTTACGACCATTTGTTTAGCGATTGTTCAAAGTTACGACGGCGCTGGAAAAAGTGACTTACGACCGGTCGTCGCAATTACAACTGTCGCAGCATCCCTGCGGTCACATGATCAAATTTCAGGTGCTTGGCAACCAGCTCGCACTTACAACAGTTGCAGCATTCTGGGGTCACGTGATCACCATTTGCAACCTTCCCAGCCGGCTTCCGACAAGCAAAGTCAATGGGGGAAGCCGGATTCACTTAATGACTGCAGTGATTTGCTTATCAACTGCAGTGATTCACTTAACGACCACAGCAAAAAAGTTGTAAAATCAGGCATGATTCACTTAACAACCGCCTCACTTAGCAACAGAAGTTCCAGTCCCAATTGTGGTTGTAAGTCAAGGACTACCTGTACTCACTTCAAAAATAGGGTGCTATTTGGTTTGGGTTCTGCTACATGAGAAAAAGAAAAATCCTAAAGGATCTTGAGGCACAATTCTTTGGATCCTATTCAGGGCCTGGGTATGTATCTCCACTTCCTTGAGGAGAAGCAATTTGATTTAGGGGGAGAGGGGCTGTTTATTGGTTTTGTTCTATACCCAAAATTGAGGTTTTTAGGAATCCAAATTCTGGTCCAAATACTGGAGGAACCACAAAGTATTCTTAGCAAAAGAACATAGGACACATTAAGTCTGGGTCAATATTTAAACTATATAGTGAATTATGACTAGGCTCTTATTCACTGCAGGCGGAGGCTCTGTGTGCCTAACGTAACTGCCTGGCATTACCCAGTAACATAATTCTATCTCCAATCCTTTCCCTCATACCAAGTAGAGTTGATTGCGCTGTAGCTCCATTTGAGCAAGAAGGCAAATTAATTTGTACTGGTATTTGAGCTCCTGGCCCCAGAATTTCATCCATCATAGCAGCTTCATCTTCTGTGAACCAAACGGATAAACCTATTATCAAGAGCAAGCCTAGGATTTCCTCTTGCCATCTTTATTCTGAGTGTTTAGAGAGAAATACCCATTGCCATGTGGTATCGATTGTATCATTTTCCCATGTAGACTGATGTAACAAAGTGGAAGATTGGTTCAAAGCAGATTTTTCCCAGGGCAGCTGTACTACACACTAAAATGACATTTACTAACTCCATCTACCATGTTTTTAATAATATTTAATCTTTAATACTGATTTTATATTGTTAAAATAATTGTTTTACATATGTGTTGCTTTATCTGATTGTTGTATGCCACCCAGAGTCACTTTTTGTAAGATGGGCGGCCATATAAATTTGATTAATAAATAAATAAATAGTCATCTATATGGCTGGAATAGACAAGCCTTTGATCAGATCAAGCAGATCCTTCTTAGTTTCATATTTCCTACATATGCCCCAAGAGCTATTTTCCATAGCATTCTATAGTTTAATTGTTTTCTAGCAGATTTTTAAAATATTTATAAAAATATATAACATTAATTATATGGTATTTAAACACAAGCAATCTTTATGAATAACTGGGATCTGAAAATATTCCTATGGATCATTAAGCTTTAAGAAGAGCTTACAATGTTATATAAATCAATAGTTTTAACTTTTTAAATTTAAATTAATATTTTTCCCTTTTTTATTTCCTGCATTTCTGACACGAAACGAGACAAGAACAGCTAGAATAAAAAGTGTGAAGCCTTGTTAATTTACCATTCTGGATATTTCTCTGGAGTGGTACTGCCTTTTTCCTAAAATCCAGAAACAAATGGGAGAAACAATTAGAAAAAAAAATAAAGAGGAAATTCATTCACCACATTGGGGTCTGAAATATATCACATGCTTGCAATGTTACAATATAAATTATTCTTTGGAACATTTTAGTTCTTTTTTTGAGGAAGTTAGCCCATAAGCATACATCAAACGAGAACTTAGGATTTCTGGTATGAATACATAACATTAAAATAGGAAGAAATAAAGAAAGTGATAGCAAAAGTCATGGCTAGTGGTTTCAAACTATAATGTAACTGAAAGGTCAAAGGCCCCAACTTATTTGTATTAGAAATATTAGAACCATTTAACCTCTGCTATGTAATGCTTTCACTGCTGGAAGAAAAGGGCCATTTTGTTCATTCAAAAGAGGCAGGATTGTCCGTCTGTTGTTATAGTTGGAAGCAAAAACATGGGATATTTTCCTACCAGAGGTCTAGATGGTTTCCTCCATAAGCCCTCACTTACTCTGTTGGCTGCAACTGAAGTGGCATTCTGCGAGTCTTGCTGAGAGAGGAGAAAGGAGATGACATGGTTTTTCTTGAACCGTTTTAATTCCTAGGTGGAGAAAAGAGCAAATAAAAATGCTTTATTTCTGGAGACCATCATGTGAAATTATAGCCCATTTGCTCTAACAACAAAAATATCCCGAAGTGAACTATATCATGATTATAACACATGAACACACACTGGAATGCAAAGGAGAAAACAGTGGTGCCAAGCAATCCTGAAGTATAATTGACTCTGCAGAAGACAAACATGAGCAATGTCCTCTCTGATGCAGTATCTGCCCTTGATTCCAGCATTTGCCAATTTGGCAGCTACTAGATGTGTGAAATGACAGCTCCCATCATCCCTCAGATCAGAGCTTTCCAAGGATTCCGTGCAGGTCCTAGTGCCTGCCTTGTGCCCTGCTGTAAGAGTGTCACGAAATGATGCCCTGCTGTATGAGTGTGTCGCAAAATTATGCCTGTCTAAAAAGTGTGTCACTAACATGAAAAGTTTGGAAAGCTCTGCCTCAGATCATCATTGGCTATGCTGGCTGCGGATGATGGATGCTGAATTCCAACACATTTGGAGAGCGCCAGACTGTGGAAGACCAGTCCATTCCACATAAGAAATCCATTACAGTGCAATCCAGCCACATATTCAGAAGCTAGCTTTATCCCATCAGCTCAGCACCAAACTGCAGAAAGCTGCATGGCTCCTTGAAGACATTAGGACTTGCTCTTGTGTAGGACTGCAGCTGAACACAGCCCTCTCCCCTTGCACTCACCAAATGTGGGACCTCAACTTCTATAGGTTCCCATGCTCCAACACCTCTACAGAACTCCTGGAGGGGAAGACCAGATTGGGCCCATTCAAAATGTCTCCTGAGACGAAGCTCCCCCTTAAGACTAGGGAGACTCCTTGGCTGGTTTCAGACAACCTCTTAGGCTAGGTGAGAAAGCCATGGAGGAATTCAAGCTTCAGCACGTGCTTCCAGGAACCCAGCCATGGCCTGAGCCTAATGAAGCCATGCTATGTTTTATGGGAGCAGACCACATTGCGCAAACCCAGCAACTCTGGGTACTGTTGGCTAAGGTGTGTCAGCTGAGGGGGCCAGAAGGAGAGTCTTTTCTGCCATGGCCCTTTGGAACATCATCCCCCCGAGATTAGATTGGCCCTGTCCCTGTTGACCTTTCACAAGGTCTTGAAAACTTGGCACGGCACAAGGCAGGCACTAGGACCTGCGCGGAATCACAGCAGGTTTGGAGGCGGCAAGGCACAAGGCAGGCACTGGGACCTGCGCGGAATCACAGCAGGTTTGGAGGCGGCAAGGCACAAGGCAGGCACTGGGACCTGCGCGGAATCCTGGCAGGTTTGGAGGCGGCAAGGCACAAGGCAGGCACTAGGACCTGCACGGAATCCTGGCAGGGCTCGGAGGCAGCAGCCACCGCCACACACCCAGACACTGCAGCCGACACACTAACGTGTCCCGACACACAGTTTGGAAAGCTCTGCTCTAAGGTATTAGCCATCCCCAAGAGTGACTATTCCTTCCTTGGTCCCAAGCAAGGCGGCAGAGCCAGGTTTTCAGGTTCTTCCGGAAGGTCAGGAGCGAAGGGGCTAATCTCACCTCCGGGGGCAAGTTGTTCAGGTCACATTTAATGCGAGCCAAGATTCAGTTAGTGGGAGGCTAGTGCGCGCACAATTGCCGTTGGGGTTTTAGATGTTAATTGTGGAGTCCTTGCTGTTCTCTGAGCCTCAGGACTTGTTGGCTCAGGACTCCACAGTTCAGCCCTGAGCTACAAATATTCTCTGATCTACAAATATTCTCTTCGAGATGTTAATTGTGTGTGGAAAATGGAGAAAAGGTTCCTTTCGAAGAAAGCTCAAAAAAGAAGAGGCTCGTTGTGAAGAACTACAGCAGAATACAGGAGATAGCAGGTACACTTTGGATATCGGTTTATCCTTTTACTGTTATAAACATTTCATTCATAAACATATAAACATTTATGTTTAACAATTTTCATTGCCTATGTCCGTCCAACTGGAACCAATTACCCCATTCTCCATAGAAGTATCCCTTCGAATCGTGCAACTTTGAATAATGCGACCATTTCGTGTGATTCACTGACCGCACTATTCGAGACCTACCTGTATTTGATTGTAAGCTGCCTAGAATCACGTAAAAGTGAGAGGGGCGGCTATATAAATCGAATAAATAAATAAACAGTTCACCCAGGTTTTGTTGACCCAGGTTTACAGTTCAGCACATGGTGTGAAGCCAACCCTTCCTTGCCAAACAGGCTTCGAGGTGCAACCACGGCCTATAGGCCGAAGGGGGAAGCCCCACGCAGCTGCAGCCTTCCCCCCTCCCTTGCCTGAGGCGCAGCCCCACGGAGCCCAGGGGAAGCCACCTCGCGGGGACCAGACCCAACGTGCCTGTTAGTCTTGGAGGACGCCGCGGGTTTTTCTGACGGACCCCTGCCGGAATGAGGCGGCCTCGTCAAGGAGAACAGGCGGGAAACGAGGAGGGTCGCCCGCTCCCAGCCTCGAGTCACCGGCCCCTCCGGAGGCTTCAGGCAGGCGCCGCCATCTTGTTTACCGGCGGTTGCCTAGGCTACCGCCTCAGCCCGAGCTCCCGAGACTACATTTCCCAACATTCCACACCCGGCCAGCCGCCCAATCTGTTCCCTCTTCAGTTGGACTTCTCGGTGTTTTGTTTTTTTTTTGCAGAGCTTGGGCAGTGTTGCGCGAGTGGAGTTTCTCTCGCATAGTTTGCAGCTCCGTGGTTATTTTGCATCGTCCTCAGAGGAGAGAGAGGTATCAACGCAGCCTCGAACGCGATCTGTCCTCTTCCAGATGATTGATTGATTGATAGATAGATGGATGGATGGATGGATGGATGGATGGATGGATGGATGGATGATGGATGGATGATAGATATAATGTGCCATCAAGTTATTGTTGACTCTTAGCAACCACATGGATAGATTTACTCCAAGACGATCTGTCGCCAATGTGGTCCTTCATGTTTTCCAAAGGTGCCCCCATTGAGTCCATCCACCTTGCTGTTGGTCGTCCTCTTTTCTTTCCTTCCACCTTTCCCAGCATTATAGACTTCTCCAAAGAGTTGGATCTTTGCATTATGTGTCATAGATGAGATGATGATAGATAGATAGATAGATAGATAGATAGATAGATAGATAGATGGATGATGGATGGTAGGTAGGTAGGTAGGTAGGTAGGTAGGTAGGTATCATCAGTTGGAGACTGCATGGATAGAGCTTTTTCATGACTACCTGTCCCTAACCTGGTCCTTCAGTTCCATCTTGCTGCTGGTCGTCCTCCTCTCTTTCCTTCCACCTTTCCCAGTATTTTCCCAGAGCGCTGGATGTTCACATAATGTGTCCGAAGTAGGATCATTTGAGCCTGGTCATTTGTGCCTCAAGTGAGAATTCTGGGTTGATTTGTTGGATGATCTGTCGGTTTGTTTTCTTGGCTGTCCACAGTATTCGGTGAACTCATAATGTCCTTCCTTTGTGTTAAGCTAATTTGCCAAATTGGATTTTATAATTATTTAATTGTATTAATCAAAGTGTAATTTTAAATTTTATATCTTGTTTTAAATGTAATTTTATTGTAAACCGCCCAGAGTTCCCCGTTGGGGGAGATGGGCGGTTATATAAATTGAATAAATAATAATAATAATAATAATAATAATAACAACAACAACTCCAATTCCCATAAGTCTCAGTCAGCTCGCACCATGCAGTGCCAAACATCTGGAAAGCACCAAGCTGCCTATCCCTGATGACAGCCCTAAAAGCCAATTGCTTGGTGTATATTCACCTACTGTACTATGCCATAAACATAGTTTAATTCTGGCTTTATATAAATCTGGGCATTATGGTTTGCAATGGCTTAGTGTTGGGTTGTTAAGCTTGTGTGGCTTAACTAGCCACAGTGTGATGGAGTGGAGAGAGATTTACAGGACAGCTTGGGGGGGAAATCCTTCTCCCCTCTTCCTTAGACTTACATTGTGCAAACCTATGTATTGTTTTCTCTGCAATGCTGTAAAAAAGGTGCCTTCTTTCAAGGAAGATTTAGGCTGCTGCTCTGGACACACTGACTTTGGAGGGTGGGGTTTTTTTCCGTTCAATTGTGTCAGATTCTCGGAGACTGCCTGGACAAGTCCCTGCAGTTTTCTTGGCAAGGTTTTTCAGAAGTGGTTTGCCATTGCCTCCTTCCTAGGGCTGAAAGACAGTGACTGGCCCAAGGTCACCCAGCCGGCTTTGTGCCTAAGGCAGGACTAGAACTCTCAGTCTCCCACTTTCTATCCTGGTGCCATAATCATTACGCCAAACTGGCTCTCGACTTTTGAGTAGCACAGAGATAGATGAAAGTGAAATTCACTCTTTTAGGGCAGTGTTTTGGCATTTCTGTATGCAATAATAGTGTAGTCAAAAGAACAAGAGAGAGAGATGAAAATGAGAAGATTCTGCTAGATCAAACAAGACCCATCCAGCCTAGCATTGCCACAGCCACCAATCAAATGTCTTGGGGAAACCCCCAAGCCACTTACACAAATGCAGTCTTCCTGTTGGCATTTTCTAGCTCTTGGTAGCAAAAGGCTCTGAACGTATCACAGAATCTCTCTGCTCTGCATCAAAGCCGCTCTCACTTTTTTTCAGGCTTATTGGGCCCTCCCAATCTGCGATCAATATCAGTAGAGTGATGCATGCTTTGAAAATGGTTTGGATTAGTTCCTCTGGAACCCCCAGAAGCGCTAGCCCAGCATCTCTTTAAAGCAGCGGTTGCTATTAATGAGTCTACACATCAAAGCAGCTGTGTCTTTTTTCAGAGGAAGCTTGACAAAAGAAGCAGCTGCTTTAAAGAGGTTCTGCATTCACCCTCCCTGGAATTCTGAAGCAACTCTTCTGAATCATTTTTGAAGAACGCACAGCCCTGCTGTTAATCATATAGTCTGCCATTTGGGCAGTATAAGCATTAGCACATGCATGCTGAATACCAGAAACAACAGCAACCAGCAGATTCATTTTTGCAAACAAATCGGGGGTTTCCATAAATCCTGTCCCACATCCAAATGGTTTTAGGCTGTGTCCATGGAGGTGATTAATTTAATATATTGTCAGGTTACTTAAATTAATCACCTCCATGGACACAGCCTAAAATCACTTGATATATTATTAAAAACTTATAGCAAAATCATAGAGCACTGGGAACAAGCAAAAATTCATTAACGACGTCACTGAGATAAGCATTTAAAACATAATAATTGACAGTAGTATATGCATCTAAGCATAAATGCATATATTTAGTGATTCCAATGAGATAGGGACCGTGGTGGCTCAGTGGTTAAGATGCTGAGTCAGAGACCATTAAGGCTGACAGCTCGGCAGTTCAAATCCCAAGAGTGCGAGCCGCGTGCCGGAGTGAGCTCCCGGCAATTTGTCCCAGCTCCTGCCAACCTAGCAGTTCAAAAGCATGCAGATGCAATTAGACAAATTAGGTACCACTCCGGTGGGAAAAATCACAGGGACATGAAAGGAGCCTCCTTGGGCACCCCCTGGGCAATGGTGATGTCACCGGCAAATCCTTTCACTACAGAAGCACCTTGGTGCTTCTGACACACACACAAAAAATTCCAATCAGATGTATCTTAAAACATAATTTTCAATAAAAACATCTTGAAATGTTCAAACTAGCAACTGATGTCCTGTTTCAAATATTAGTTCCATCAAGAAGGCAGAGGATTGGTAGAATGTCCTTCCTGGTAAATGTGCTCAATAGAGAATGGGGAGAAATTGTTTTGGTTTGCCTTCTTGAGATGTACGTACTCAGTTCCCATTTCTTGAATCTACAGGTGAAATGCTACTTTGATAACGTGACTCACATTTTCCCTATAATAATCAAGCAGCTCTTACTGCTGCCCAAGGCAATCAACGCTGGATGCTCCATCTTACAAACATGCAAACTCATAGCATTCAGGATCCTCCCTAGATACTTTGCAGCCTAAAACCAAGAGCAAGATGGTGTCCTTTCCTCATTCTGCCTACAAAAGCTAACTGGGTTGTCATTTGACAGCTTCTACCATACTTGAGGTCAACAGGCCAGTTCAGGGGATGAAGACAAACCATACAGTATAACATGTGCATCTCTGTCCTCCAAACAGAGAAAAAGCTGGGCATCGCAGCTGCTGTCCTGTAAATTCTGCTACTTCGGTAGCTGCCTCAGTCTGCCGAATGATAAGACCAGCCCTGTGGCAGCATTCATACTGTCACTGATGGCTGAGTACCTAAAACAGAGCTTTCCAAACTGTGTGTCGGGACACGTTAGTGTGTCGGCTGCAGTGTCTGGGTGTGTCGCGGCTGCTGCTGCCTCTGAGCCCTGCCAGGATTCCACGCAGGTCCTAGTGCCTGCCTTGTGCCTTGCTGCCTCCAAACCTGCCCTGCCAGGATTCCATGCAGGTCCTAGTGCCTGCCTTGTGCCCTGCTGTAAGAGTGTCACGAAATGATGCCCTGCTGTAAGAGTGTGTCACGAAATGATGCATGTCTAAAAAGTGAGTCAGCAACATGAAAAGTTTGGAAAGGTCTGACCTAAAACATAGCAGCGCAGGCAAATAAAATTCAACTTGACTTTCAGAGAAAAAAAAATAGAGCCAAATCAGCCTTCAGAAGAGAAAATTATAATCAAAGTGTAGTTCACTGATGTGGCACTATCTAGATTGGTGTTTCTCAACCTTGGCGACTTTAAGATGTGTGGACTTCAACTCCCAGAATTCTGGGAGTTGAAGTCCACACATCTTAAAGTTGCCAAGGTTGAGAAACACTGCTCAGTCAAACTGATGAAAAACCACCAGAGAAAGAAACAAAATACCAAGATTTACAAACGGAGGTAGAAAGATTATGGAGGAAAGAAATTAATTGTCACATCGATTAGAATTGGAGCTTTTGGTGCAATACCAAAACAACTTGCCCAATATTAGGAATTTTAAACTTACTGCACTTGACACCACTAGTTTTGCAAAACATGACTGGAATAACGTACAGGCGAAATCACTGGAGTCCAACCCCAGTTCATTAGACTGTGATATTCATTTGGAGGAAAAGAGGGAGGAGGAGAAGGTCATGTTTCAGAAAAAGGGGTCTACTTTAGTAACCCACAGTTGTCATGCATGCAGTTCCCTCCTTTCAGGACAGTAAGATTTAAAAGATGGGTATCTGCCCTGTGACTCGGCAAAGGGTTGCTGTCCCTTGGATGCACTTCAGCAAACACACCTATTGCCGCTATATTCTTCTAGGCAAGCAGATAAACGCTGGAGGTGTCAGAGGCCCAGTCCCCACCCATCATCACCCACCCCATCTACAAAAGCAAATCAGAAGAGGTTGCTGTGATGGGTGAGTTCCTTCTGCTTTTGCCATCCCCAGCAGAAAACCCTCTGCATCTCTTCTAAGAAAGAAGTTGCTTTTCCTAGACGCTCCAACCTCAAGAGCTGTAGAGAGCTTAACCATGAAGGCCAGTTTGCTTATTGGTGCCATTCTCTTGATGAGCCTGGTTATGGCTGATGAACACAAAGGTGATCCTTTGCCTGGTGTTGAACAAGCTGCATCGGTAAGTCAAATTAAAGTCCTTGGTTATTTCAAAGAGCAGTGACACCTGGCTTTTATTGAAGGAAATATGTGTTTGTGAACTGGGTGCAGGTTTTCAATGAGGGATATATTTATTTATTTTATTTAATATTTGGATTTATCACCGCCCATCTCTACCATGGCAGACTCTGGGCAGTTTACAATCACATTATAAAAAGTTAAAAACCTATACATCTAAAATATACTATAAAAATAAAAAATAAAAATCCAAGAGATGGTATGTTCTTAAAAAGAGGATATTGCTAAGCTAACCACCCCCAGGAGGAACTATTATTTCCTTCGTTCCAGGCAAGGCGGCAGAACCAGGTCTTTAAAGATTTCCTGAAGGCCAGGAGCAAGGGTGCCCGTCTCACCTCAGGGGGCAAGATATTCCACAGGGCGGGTGCTATCACAGAGAAGGCACGCCTCCTGGACCCCACTAGATGGAATTCTTTTAGTGATGGGGTCCAAAGCATGCCCTCCCTGCATGATCGGGTGGGGTGGGTGGATGTAATCGGGATAAGACGGTCCCTCAGATACCCTGGTCCCATGCCATGTAGGGCTTTAAAGGTGATAACCAACACCTTGAATTGGACCCGGAAGCAAACTGGTACCCAATGCAGCTCATGGAGTAGCGGTGTTACATGTGCTGATCTTATAGCACCCAGAACTACCCGTGCAGCCTCATTCTGGACCAGCTGAAGCTTCCGGATACTCTTCAAGGGTAGCCCCATGTAGAGCGTGTTGCAGTAATCTATACAGGAGATGACAAGGGCATGAGTGACTGTTCGGAGGGCCTCCTGATCCAGGAAGGGGCGCAACTGGCGCACAACCCGAAGCTGTGCAAAGGCCCTCCTGGCCACGACTGCCACCTGTTCCTCGAGCAGGAGTCATGAGTCCAGGAGGACCCCCAAGTTTCGCACTGAGTCTGAACGGGGCAATGCCACCCCATCCAGAGTTAAAGATGTCAACTTCCTGGAAATCGAGTGGCCATCAATCCACAGCCACTCCGTCTTACCAGGGTTCAGCTGAAGCCTGTTGTTCCCCATCCAGGTCCCTACAGCCTCCAAACACTGAGAAAGGGTGTCGACTGCAACACTTAATATCTCTTAGAAGTTCTACTAAACATGGAAGTACTTATTTCTAAGTAATAATCCATAAGATTTAAGTGGTTTATGCCTTGTAATTGGTATCCTTGGGTTTCTACTTATAACCAAGACTCCCTAAATTATACAGAACTTATCTGCTGATAAAAACAATGTATAGGAATGTAATTGAAAGGACATATACTTCAAAACTGACTTCAGAGAACATCAGCATCCAAAAATGTTGCTAACCCAAGCAGCTTCTCCAACACATGCCATGTTGTGGTTTGAGAGAGAGAGAGAGATCTCCTACTTTTGTGTCTTTCAGGAAAAAAATAAGCTTGTAAAACTGTTCAAAGTTTGCAGATAAACTAGTATAATCCTCTGAAACATACTCTAAATAAGGTGGTCCATCAAAGATAATTACTATAGTCAGTTGAAAAAATTGGCAACCTTAACCCTTTCATTCTAAAGTGAGTCATATTAAATTTCTGCAAATGCACCAAATTGTATTCTCCCATTTGGACTATTCCATTCTTCCTTGCCCCAATTTCTGCTCCTACTTCCAATTTTCTATATCTGTCCACTATGTAAAAACCTAGTGGGTTTTTACAAGGAGTCTAGCAAGGCTGCCATATTTGGGCAGCAGAAACCCACTATAGCGGGGCGTGGTGGCTCAGTGGGTAAGACACCAGGCTTGTCGATCGGAAGATCGCAAGTTCGAAGGTTCGAGACCCGAGCGCCACGTGATGGAGTGAGCTCCCGCACTCGCCCCAGCTCTTGCCAACCTAGCAATTCGAAAGCATGCAAATGCAAGTAGATTAATAGGTACCACTTCGGTGGGTAGGTAACAGCGTTCCGCGCGTGTCATGCGGCCACATGACCGTGGAAGCGTCTTCGGACAACGCTGGCTCTTTGGCTAACAAACGGAGATGAGCACCGGCCCCTAGAATCGGACACGATGGGGTACCTTTACCTTTTTTCTCTATTTCTTGCTGCCACCTAGTGGTCATTCCAATGGTGGGAGTCTTAGGTAAAGGTAAAGGTACACCCCCCCCCCCCCCGCACATTTGTGCAGTCGTGTCTGACTCTAGGGGCTGGTGCTCATCTCCGTTTGTTAGCCGAAGAACCAGCGCTCTCTGAAGACGCTTCTGCGGTCATGTGGCCGGCATGACGCGCGCGGAACGCTGTTACCTTCCCACCGAAGTGGTACCTATTCCTCTACTTGCATTTGCATGCTTTCGAATTGCTAGGTTGGCAAGAGCTGGGGCGAGTGCGGGAGCTCACTCCGTCACGCGGGGCTAGGGATTCGAACCTCCGGATTTGCGATCGGATCGACAAGCCTGGCGTCTTTACCCACTGAGCCACCACGCCCCACGGTGGGAGTCTTAGTACTTGGCAATTGTTTTGACTTACTTAGCTATCTAGGGCTGTTTCACATCCCATCCAAGTTAAAGCACTGACCATAGGTGCCTTGTCATTTTAATGCATCATTAAAATTTTAAAAGCTATATATATATAAAAAAATAAGCCATATTGATTTACATAATTTCATTCTTAGATTTGACTAAATCTGGAACCAACCCTTTTTTGGAAGCAGACAGCCATTTTCTGCAAAGTGGAACCTTGCAGGAACTGCAGAGGCCAAGGCTTAGAAAGGGGCCTTCCTTAAAAATTACAGTGCCTTGAGATAGCAGTCCTCTACATCATTCTGAGTTGACATGCACCAGATTTTCCACATGCAAAACATGGAGGGTACAATTAAGAGGTCACAGTACTGGGGACACTATTGCCCTTGAAGGAGGAAATTTTTAAATCTGCTAAGTGCCATGTACTTTTGTAAATACACTTGCACAGAAATCTCCGAAGTCTCTCCTAAGTGTGAGAGGTGCATACGCAGCAGGGCTTAGAAAGGGGGTAAGAAACTGGTAAGAAACATTCCAAAGGGTCGTAAAAGAGCAGGTTGTAAGTGCGCATGCGTGGTAGGATGTAAAGATGTATAAAAGGTCACCCAACTTTTCTCAGCCACATATTCCTATTTAAAAAGTATGCCCATTCAGCTGATTGCAAATAAACTCTTCTTGGAAACTCATCCTGACTCAAAGTTCATTCCTCAGAGAAACCTGTACCAAAATGTCCTTCTAGTGCACTGTTTTTCCAGCAACTGAATGCAGTATCTACAGCACACTGGAAATCACTTTGAATTGATAATACTTTATTTGAACAATGTGCCGTGGTTTTTTTAAAAAAATCACACTGGCTGTGTTCCTATAGCACACTCAGCCAAAATAAGCTCTCTTACAGCTTAAGGCGGAGTCCTGAGTCACAGAGTGTGCTAAGATATAATGTGATCATTTGGGTTCAGCTAAGCCCTAGTAGTTTATAAAATATGAATCATGGTTTACTGTGTTGTATGGCACACACACCCCCTAAGATTGTAGAAGGAAGATGAGGCATTCATGAACAATAAAACAGAAACAAAAAGAGTCTTCTACATCCTATTCTGATATACACAGACATATATGGTTTGCCTTTAACTTTTTAGAGAGGAACAAGAATTTTAATCTTTTTAACCCCCATTGGGCTCACTAACTTTCAGTTCCCCAGGCTTAACCCACTAATCTCCCACAGGGTTAACGATTTATTCATTTGACTCACTTGGCTCTAACCTGCAACTTCCTCATTTTTATTCTAAATGTTCAAGATTTATTGCATACAATGCCTGCAGTCTTTTTTTTATTATCTTTACACACACTGCAGCTAAAGTCATTTTTAAAGGTTATTTTTATTTAATCTGGTTTCCATTCCATTCTTCTGTTCTATTCTATAGCAGTTCAGTGTGGAATACACAATATTCAATACTAATCATTCATCTGAGGTTCCATGGGCTTGTTTTGTCTAATTTCAGGCAAGGCTGCCATACTGCGCTGATTCACAGGATTTTAAGTCATTTTCCACTTGTCGCCCTCTTTCCATCACCATCTTTCTTTCTGGGGAAAAAAACCATTAAGAATCCAATGATGGAATAACTGTACACTTGAAAGTACCTTTATCAGTTTTTTTTAATCCGTTCTATCATGTCCAATTCTCAAAGACTGCCTCTCTCTACAGTTTTCTTGGCAAGAATTTGGAAGTGGTTTGCCATTACCTCCTTCCTGGGGCTGAGAGAGAGGGACTGGCCCAAGGTCACCCAGCTGGCTTTGTGCCTAAGGCAGGACTAGAACTCATGCCCTCCTGGTTTCTAGCCAGATGTCTTAACCACTACACCAAACTGGCTTTCATCAGTTCTTTAGTTTTCATCAAAATATTACATTCATGCTGTAAAATTACTTAGGGGGCCTTTAGGAGAGCCAAACCTAAGTCAGGAATGAATTATTATTATTATTATTATTATTATTATTATTATTATTATCTTATTATTATTATGGACCACATTCCCTTCAAGTATCAGGGATTACTTGGGTGGGGTTGAATCCTGTGGAGGTGAGACCAGAACCCAAAGTAAGAGGAAGGCATGTTTGTCTTCTGCTCTCTCTCACCTTCTTCTGCTGAGCACGCTGACTGAGAAGTAGCAATTTACAGCTGTTGGTCCTTGGCCTGCGTTAGCCCCTTGCAGAGAACTGTTCAAATTGGAGAACAGGTCTTTAGGATTTGGGCTGCAAGATGACGATGATGATGATGCCTTCAAGTCACTCTTGACTCCTGGTGACTGCCTGGACAAGTCCCTGCAGTTTCCTTGGCAAGATTTTTGGAAGTGGTTTGCCCTTGCCTGCTTCAGGAAGGGCTGAGAGAGAGTGACTGACCCTAAGTCTTCCAGCTGGCTTCATACCTAAGGTGGGACTAGAACTCATGGTCTCCTGGTTTCTAGCCCGGTGCCTTTAACCACGGCACCAAACTAGCTCTCACCCATTCTTAATATAATTCATTAAATTAAATTTCAGGTGGAAGGCCAGTATGATAAACAAGCTTCACAAGCTTTTCCCTTCTGTTCATTTTACTGTAATTTTTATTTTAGCACTCTGAAGTTGTTCTGATCCCATTAAAGAAAAGAGAGAGAGAGGAACCCCTTGGGCTGGATTTTAAAATATATTAGAAATTAGGGCATTAAAGGCAAGGGGAATCCTGTGTAAGGTGAAAAGTGTGTGTCCTCCACCCTGTCTTCTATTAAAAATTATTGTATTGGCAGCTATGCTCTGTTAAAGTAAAAATAAATGCCCAATTAAAAATTTCTCAAAACTAGATATGACAACATAAGGTTTGAAACTCATAGAAGGGCGGGAAGGATAAAAACTGGAGACAGTTGCTGCCGTTGCTGCCGCTATTTCCTTTCTTTCACAACTGTACCGTTAGACCCTTCAGGTGGAGGCATGTGTGAAGGGTTCTCTGTTCCCTTGTGCAACAAACCCACCCATTTCCCATTTCCACATCTGCTCTCTCTCAGATTATTTACCTGTTTCTGTCTAAAAGCGTGTCAGGCAACAGGCCACATTGGTTCATATATGTGTGTTTGTGTATTAAGGTTGCACAGCTTCTAAAATACCCTTCTTTGTTGTTCTCTTTTTGATTATTGCATTGTGGATCTTACGTATTAGTATGATTTCCATAGTATTATTATTTTTATTATTATTAATAATCATCATCATCATCATCCATGAGGTTAAAGTGGTCCTCTCTTGACATGCCTTGGCTGTCTTAAGACAGCCAAGCATTGGTCATCTGCTAAGAATGAATTTTACTTTGGAGCAATGATTTTAAACTGATGTGTATTATTTCTACCTTTTTTGTAAGATACCTGGATTATTTAATAAAAAAGGTCTAAACCAGTGTTTCTCAACCTTGGCAATTTTAAGATGTGTGGACTTCAACTCCCAGAATTCTGGGAGTTGAAATCCACACATCTTAAAACTGCCAAGGTTGAGAAACACTGGTCTAAACATTAAAAACTACAAAGCATGATAGGCAATATCTAAGAATACACAACTCACACCCACATCCATACTTTCTTACCCATGACACAGTTATCTGTTCTGAGCTCAATTACTTTTGTGAGTACTTAAACAAAAAAAAATGAAAAGTTCTTTATAAAGTTCTCTTTTAAAATCAGAGGTACCTCTTTAAATAATTCAAATCTTTTTAATCGGTTAAATTTCCTTTAGAATCATAGCAGTCATGGTTAAAGTTGGTGGGTTTTTCTTCCTTTTTGTACGAGCCAATGTGTTTATTCCCTTAGGTTCTTCAAAAACAGCCCTTTAGCATCAGGAGAGCAGAAGCAAATGCCATTGCTGTTATTGCTAAGTTAAAAATTAGAAAGTCCACATGCTTGCAGTATTTAATTTATCAGAATTAGCATGGTTTTGTTGTGTTTTGCCCTAAAATATTGGGAAGGAAGGAGCAGCTTTCTCAATGTGGGATCTTCCAGATCTGCTGAATTTCAACTCCTAGAATTCTACCAATATGGCCAAATGCTGCCATTCTGGAGGTTAAGTCTAATCAATGCAGAGTTCCTCCACGTTGGGAAAGCATGGAGTGATAATAGAGGATAAATGTTACTTGTGTACAAATAAACCAATTCATATGGCTGCCCCAAAGGACACATTTATAAGGTCTTAAATCCCAGCTGTTCTGCTGCCCTACACCAGAATGTTGCCTATTTTTTAAAATCATCATTATCGTCACGATTATTACTTCTATGTCCCTCCATGTTATTGTCAAACAACCTTGTGAGGTACATTAGGCTGAATCCAACCCCTCTCACAACAGGAGGGATCACTCCAACCCTGGACTTTCCGACTGTAGTGATTTGAGTGTGGGACACCTAACCCGACACCTAAATTGAATCCAAATCTAAAACTTCTAAACATTTAATCATATACATGCTCAGAACCAAGATTATATAATCTGTAAGAGTTTGGCCAACATTTTTGGAATTCAGGTGCAATTGTGCAACCTCCCGCCACCTCTAGATACCCCTCACTCTCCCAAAATCTCTTTGATTTCAGTGTGGTCTGAGATTTCAGCATTTCTTTTTCACCTGAGAGCATCTTTTAACATTTTAGAGAAGGTCCATTCAAATTAATTCACAGTCCAGTTCCTTTGAATCAAACAATTCTACTGGGTTTACGGCGATGTTCCTTTCCTTGGAGATACAGGTCTTAAAACATTGCTTTTAGCTATTTCTGCATTTTCTTTTCAGTGCATTAAAATAGCAGCTTCTGCAGGAACAGGAAACCATTCTTTCTTAAGCACAGACAACAGTTTTCTTAAAGTTTCTAATTTGTCAGTTGCAAAGGTTGTACTGGTTTAACGGAAAACTTAAGCAACTGGTGCGGGGTGGGTGGGAAACGGGACGACACGTTATTAAAGTATAAACAGGTTTAATTTACCCCTGGAACCCAATGGGACAAAGTTAAGAGGTCTGGCAGAAAATGGCATGGAGACAGTGGGGACAATGGATGGCTTAAGCAGGCAACCCCCTTGCAGTCTTCACCATAAAGCAGTGTTTCTCAACCTTGGCAGCTTGAAGATGTGTGGACAAAATGGAGGAAGGCAACCGTTTGGGGGCTGAACCTACCCAACGCCCCAAAACACATTTTGGGTTTTGAGAAAGCACATGATAGGCACAGTCTTCCAAGAGCTGTCATGGTGGGCCGTGTGTGTGTGTGTGTGTGTGTGTGTGCGTGCGTGTGTGCATGCGCGCTCGAGCGCCTTCAAGTCAGTGTTGACTCCTGGTGAATGCCTGGACTAGTCACTGCAGTTTTTGGAAGTGGTTTGCCATTGGCTCCTTCCTAGGGCTGAGAGACAGGGACTGGCCCAAGGTCACCCAGCTGGCTTTCATGCCTAAGGCGGGACTAGAACTCAAAGTCTCCTGGTTTCTAGCCCAGCACCTGAACCACTAGACCAAACTACAATCTGCTTTTCCATGCATCCAAGTGCATTGAAGACTTTATGCATTTTCTAGAGATTTGGAGAGTCCCAAGCACAGGGAGTTTTGAAGCCTGAATGCACGTAGACATTCTTTTTCAGACCTCACTTAAAATGCACAATGAACTCTGAGCTGATTGGCATACCCATCTCCTCTTTGTGGTTTAGATCCATCCATCCTGCAGTCAAATGCCTGCCTAGACCTTTAGCTTTAGTGAAGTGGATTAAAGGGAACCCTAAAAAGTATCCTTTCCAAATAATTCCTTTTAAAAATTCTTGTCTGTTTTTTTTTCTTTTTAGACCTTTGCATCTCTAATCATATTAGAATTTTATAGGTATTGCCAGGAGGGGAGGAAAAAGAGATGTGAACTAAGCTCCATGTTTTTCTATTTTGCATACTGTATATCATCCAGAGGTCTACCTCTCTACCCTGAAGGGATAAACAGATGTCAAAATCATGTGTAGATACAGGATAAACACCTGCTCCAGATCCCTGAATGGGGACATGTGTCAGTGGATAAAACAATTGTTTGTCTCTTCAGGTTTGTCGACACCCTATTTGACCCAATATAAAATAACTTTCTCAATTTCTCTTTCAGGGGTCAAAACCAAATGATACTAGCAAGTCTAATAGTGCAGTGGTGTTCCAGGGCCCAATTTTCTTTTTGGTGCCACTTGTGTTGATGGTGATCCATCTCCTTCACATGTATTGAACCTGGAGCTTCACTCTTGGGAAGGGAGAACATGAAGGTCCATCAACCCTACCCGGGTTGAAGGAAGGAACTCCTTTCCATGGCTAACTGCTTAATAGTCCAGCTGGCATCCTGCTCTTGCTGCAATTAATCTATAATGTTGGGCCACCCACCAGGATCCATGGTTGCAAGTCTTATGGCTGTTGTGGGTCTTCCGGGCTGTGTGGTTCCTAGGAACCACAACTTCCAGAACACGGCCACACAGCCCGGAAGACCCACAACAGCCATCGAACTCCGGCCGTGAAAGCCTTCGACAATACGTTGCAAGTCTTCTTGATTCACTCTTCACTGCAATTGGCCAATTAAACAGGAAAATGAAAAGAAAACCAGGAAAATGCCTGATGTAGATCCTAAAGTGCATGCATCCGTATGAGATGGCGTACATGACTGTCATTGTTCAAAGGAAATCTGCGTAAGAAGCGTTATGAAATATCCAAGACACATCTTCTATGGCCTGAGACACATAATCCAGATGGCACTTCCTTACAAAAGGCACAACATTCTGTCTAGGAATGGACATCAGCCGCACATGCATATAATCATGGCTCATCCATTATGGTGTCCCATCCTGCTGCCCTTTTATGGGTATCTCTAATTTGCTTTCTCAAGCAGCTATGACCCCCATCACTGGGAAAATGACAGCTCACCTCTTTTTCCATAAATCTGCCTTGTGGGAAGCCTTCTCTTGTCTCGGAGAAAGAGGGTTCATCCTGAGCTTCAGCACTGCAAGACAAGAATACCAAACCCTTGAACAGGAAGGCAAGGTGGTGGTCCCATGGTCCCACCAGATTATCCTTTTTAACACAACAGGACAGGACAATTATTCATCGGACTGGAAGTAACTAAACAGAATGTCATTGATTGTAATTACATTTACATTTATGTGAAATGTAATTAAAATTAAGTTTTGTATTGCTCATTTGCAGAAAACAGTCCGAAGTGAAAATAATGACAAATAAAAGTTTGGTTTATAATTTGGTTGCTGTTACCTTCCGTGATATATGTGCAGGTTGATTCAAATAAAAGCTTCCTGGCTAGCTGGCAAATCTGTTTTTTTTTTATTGTCTGGGCTACTTAAGAAACTCCTCCAGGGCAAGACTGCTTAGTACCTTCACACAAGAGTAAAATAACAGTGAATTCTTTGAAGAAGGAAAGGGCAAAGACAGGAGACCCTGGATGATGAATTTCATTGCATGTACATCAGTCTGATCTCAACTTAAGAAACTCAGTTCCTAACTTACATTCTTCTAAAACAGGGGTGGGGAACCTTTTTTCTGCCAAGGGCCATTTGGATATTTATAACCGGGGGGGTGGAGGGCGGGGTTTCTGGGATTTCCGTGGACCGTGGACAGGAGTTTGCGGGCGGGAGCCAATCACAAGCACTGGGGGGTGGGGTTTGCAGGCGGGAGCCAATCGCGTGGAAGGGGCGGGGTTTGCGGGCGGGAGCCCCACGGGCCTTATACAGCCCGCGGGCCTGACGTTGCCCACCCCTGTTCTAAAAAGATCAGGCTGAGTAGAGAGAGACTACTATCTCCTATGATTTGGGCTTTATAGTCCCACTATAGTATTTGCCTTTTTTAGCAGCTGCATCTCCCGGTTGGCTCACATTCTATTAGTACACCACGATCTTTTTCACATGTATTGATACCGAACCAGGTCCCCCCTCCCCTTTCTATATTTTTTCACGCCAGAAGCAGGATTCTATATTTTTTCCTGTTAGATTTCATCCTGTTTTTTTCTATTGACCATTCTGCCCTGTCTAGTTCTTTTTGAATATTCTCTTTCTCTTCTAAAGTGTTAGTCCTTCCTCTTAATTTTACAACATCAGCAAATCTGATCATCATTTCCTCAACTCCTTCATCCAGGTCATTAATAAAAATGTGTGCCCGTTGCACTCAATACTGCTCTCCAAGCTGATGTGGAGCCATTTATAAGAACTCTCTGAATGTGCTCATTCAGCCTACTACAAATACAGTTAACAATGATATCATTTAGCCCATATTTTACCATGTTATTAATGGGAATATAATGAGAGACTTTATCAAAAGCTTTGTGAAATTGAGGTACATTATTTCTGTCTACAGCAGGGCTTTCCAAAGTTTTCCCGCGGCGACACACCAACCGCCGTTGGTGTGTCACCGCAGGAAAACCCGGAAGCGCTGATGATGATCAGCGCTTCCGGGTTGTGTGGCGACACACCAGACTGTGTGTGGCGACACACTTTTGTGTCGCGACACACAGTTTGGAAAGCGCTGGTCTACAGCATTCCCCCTATCTATTAAGCTGATAACTCTGTCCCAAAATGAGATACAGTGATTTTGGCATGACTTGCTTGTAGCAAACCCATGCTGGCTCTTGTTAAATGTTGCGTTCCTATCTTAGTGCTCACAAACTGTTGAATAACCTGCTCAACGACTTACCCAGTAGAGATGTCAAACTGACAGGTTTATTATTTCCCAAGTCCTCCTACTTCTTCTTTTTTTTAAAACAGAAAATCAGGGATCAATAATTGTTCTTCTCCAGTTTTCTGAGACCTCACCGATTTCTGGAGACAGCCTTGTATCCTTATATTTAATTTGGATATATGCCCCTGGAGGAACCCAGATTTGCTATTTTGCATTTTCAGTACTCTAATGAATCCCACTAACAACAATAAAAAAGCAATCCTGAAATTAATGTTACTTCAGGTTTAGTCCCAAACTTGGGACCATTGTTAATACAAATTAGGGCTGACCCGACTTTCCCCCTCCCCCATAGGATTTTAGGACAATTGATTTTCCCCCTCCCCCCCCAACTTTGTTACTGGCAGGAAACTGTGGTACGTACTGGTTTTTTACAAGCTTCCTGCAGCTCCAGATAGCGTCAAGCTGGCTAGAACACCTACTCATTACTACAGAGGCTCCTCACCTCCAGGAACAGCCGCAGAGCACTACAAAGCTGCTAATCTTACACCCACAGGAGCTGAACCATGCACCGTTCAGGAAGTGGGTGACTTTTCTGTCATAAGATCTTACCACCACCTGTTAATGGAGACATGGGGAGGAGAGGGGAGAGCACTGAACCATTGTTCAGTGTGTTTACATGTGTTCCGTGTGCTAATATCTTACGTTAGAGCAGTTGGAATTTTATGTTCGGCTGCAAAGCAAAATGGGAAAGGTTTAAGAAATTTAAGAAAAACAGAGAATACACTAGCAGTTTCCCGCTTGCATTTCTTTTTTTTTTATGTTCAAAACAGGATGTTTATGTCTCTCACCCAACTCTACTTTGATACATCACGCTCCATTTCCTATAAAACATACGAACCTGATGCTTCAGATAAAGATAGGAAAGTTTCCTGTTATCTACCACAGCCTGCTTACCCCTTCTCAGACTTGCCTCTTCTCTGCGTTCACAGGCACAGAGGGAGAGGAAAGGCCATCTTTCACATACTTTGGGTACCCCACCCCACCTTGTTGAACACACACACACAGCATTAAACAGCCTCATTAAGCCCTGGAGAAAAATTCACAAACTCTACAGCCAGGGCAGGTCCTTCCATAGAGTCATTTCCCATTTGCACCTAGCTACCACTTCGGTGGGAAGGTAACAGCGTTCTGCACGCGTCATGCCGGCCACATGACCGTGGAAGCGTCTTCGGACAACGCTGGCTGGGGAATTCTGGGAGTTGAAGTCCACGCATCTTAAAGTTGCTGAGGTTGAGAAACGCTGCTGTACAGGATCCCTCTACAGGAATGGAATTCTGCTACAGCACATTCCACACCCACATTGACTTCTGTTAGTTCAAGGTGTGGATGCAAATGCTTCCATATTCCATCTCTTCAGCAGTTTGGTCCTTAACGTATTCCAAAGGGGCTGTCATAACCTGCCCCACATCAAGTAAAACCTTGTCCTCCCACATTTGATGTGCTTTGTTCCCCGGAACTGGGTGGGATGGTGGCCAGAAATAAACAAGACAGGGAAAGAGGACATTATAGCAGATGTAGCTTGCCATGAAATTTCTTCTGTCCTGCTATTAAGGTGAAGACGCTCTCTTATTTTGGGGCATCAAGCCACCAATGCAATGGGAGTTTCTCCTTTTCCTTAGAATGAAGCCCCTGCAAAATTATTCCAAAGAAAGGTGGTAAACCTGGTGGATTTATGGGTCATTTTCAAGGAATGCAACGTCCATTGCAAAGACCCCCAGCGTTTTCCCCATTACGCTGGGGGTCTTCCACATAGCATTTAAAAAGGTAAAGGTTCCCCCCGCACATTTGTGCAGTCGTGTCTGACTCTAGGGGCCGGTGCTCATCTCCGTTTGTTAGCCGAAGAGCCAGCGTTGTCCGAAGATGCTTCCACGGTCATGTGGCCGGCATGACGCACGCGGAACGCTGTTACCTACCCACCGAAGTGGTACCTATTAGTCTACTTGCATTTGCATGCTTTCGAATTGCTAGGTTGGCAAGAGCTGGGGCGAGTGCGGGAGCTCACTCCATCACGCGGCGCTCGGGTCTCGAACCTCCGAACTTGCGATCTTCCGATCGACAAGCCTGGCGTCTTACTCGCTGAGCCACCACGCCCCTTACATACATAGCAGATACATAGCATTTATGGGCATCAATAAGCCAAGTACTCCTCTATTAGACTCCAGAATCATCTTCATTTCCAAAAATGCTTTTGGAGTGTTTAAGCTGCATAGGCATTCTTAGAAAGGAAAGTGGGAAGACACACCGGTACTGTGCCCTCTTGGCCAGGAAAAGACCAGGGCAAGCTGGAGGGTTGATAGGGCTCTGCGATGCTTAAGAGGATGGCAGAGAATGATTTCATCACTTTGCTTTCTGCTAAATCAATGTTTTGTGCCAAGCCCCCTGTGGCTGCTACTTTAACAAAGGACAGGTTTAATGGTAGGAGAGTGTTGTTGTTTTTTGAGTACCCCCCAAAATGTGCCCACTAGCCTAAAGAGGATGGAAATCCTGCAATGTTCTCCATAGCTTCTGAGTTAAGTCAACCATCTGAGCATTGATCTGGTTCTCCTCTTAATGTAAGGTCACTTCTTATTAAATGCAGGAACATTTAAAAAGGCTTGGCAGGGCAAAACATAATTCCACAGGCAGTGGAGCAGAGGCCATGTGTATTTGTTTCTCACACATTCCTGTGAGGAGCCACTGTCAGTTGTGGCTCTGCTGAATATGCCTTTGTGGAATGTCACTATGAGAAACTCTCCTCCTCAGCAGAAGACATGCAAATTGATTCGCCAACCAAACTACAGCGTTCAGTTTGAAGCAAACATTGCCCCCCAGTGGCTGAAACTATGACGAGACGCAGTTATTCCTGTGTAATTCAACTGTAACCTTCCATTGAGGCTATGAGAAATGTAACTTTTGAGTCTGTCTGTTGGGAGACAGTTTGGCGTAGTGGCGCAGGTGCTGGACTAGAAACTGGGAGACCATCAGTTCTAGTCCTGCCTGAGGCACGGAAGCCCTCTGTCTCAGCCCAACCCTCCTCACCAGGTTGTTGTTGTAAGGAAAACAGAAGGCAGGAGTTATTTATAAAAATAATAAAGGCGGGATAGTAAGTAAGTAAATAAATAATAATAAGTAAAGTAAAGAGTAAAGTAAAGTAAAGAGTAAAGAGTAAAGAGTAAAGAGTAAAGAGTAAAGAGTAAAGAGTAAAGTAAAGTAAAGTAAAGTAAAGTAAAGTAAAGTAAAGTAAAGGTAAAATAAAGAAGCAGGTGGCATTATAACAACAACAGCAGTAAGTGCTGATTTAGACCCCTGAAATATTAGTGATGATGAAGTTGAGTCTCAACGCTAAGGATGAGTGTTGAGTAGCTAAATTTCATGGTAGTTTTCTTGGGAACTGTATGGAAGTGATTTACTGCTGCTTTCTCCAACTTTCTATTCTAGCCCACAGTTTTACAATGTCTTTGTTGTCTCCCATTGAAATATTAACTAGGTCCAATCCTGCCTTTTCAAGGTTGGCTGGGTGCCACCACTGGCTAAGAATTCTGGGAGTTTTAATTTCATAATAGGTACCACTTCGGTGGGAAGGTAACAGCGTTCCGCGTGCGTCATGCCGGCCACATGACCGTGGAAGCGTCTTCGGACAACGCTGGCTCTTCAGCTAACAAAAGGAGATGAGCACCGGCCCCTAGAGTCGGACACGACTGCACAAATGTGTGGGGGGAACCTTTACCTTTACTCAGATTGAAGAAACTGAGCTAAGCATTGTCTATTTTGACTGACAGTTGACCTCCAAGGATGTAGCAGGCCAGGATTACTTTGCATGAAAACTTTTGACATACATAGTGTATTTTCTTTCACTGGTTGCTGCCCTATAATGGGAGAGTTTTTTCCTCTTTTGCACTACAGCCTTCAACTTCGTCAGAAGTTGCTTCATATGTTCCAATTAAGAAGAGACCGCCTTGTGTTTATTTCACTGCATGCATACCTCAGTAGTAAAATCCCGTGTATGCATGCACACCAGATTCACAGATTAGGTGTTGCTACAAATCTCTACTGGAGGCTTAATACATCTATTTTGCTATTTCTTTTCTAAGGAGAAAATATTTCGATGGTATGATCTTGAAAAAGGGGTGATCTGAGGGCTCGGGGAATGCAGGTTGTAAATCTTTAATCAAACATATAAAATCTGCTTTATATTATAAAAGACCATTCCTGGAGTACCCTAGCTCATTAGTATCAAATTGTACTGGAAACAGCAAGCAGAATATTTTTTCCAACCATTGCAAATGGAAGAGTCAAGGAGCAGAATTGATACAATATAGGAGCATTCCACAGTGGCCATGATCTGATGTGCAGTCATTCCTTTGATCCTTCTCCTTCCAGTCACCAGCTCTGTAAACATTTGTTGTGTTGAAATGCTTGGGATTGACATGGTTTCATCCATCCAGAAACACAGATGATCAGTAGCTCCATACAAAGTGGGCCTTTTATTCACATTTGGATAATGTTTGAGACCCCAGCTGATTATCAGTAACTTTTTCTTTGTGGAAAATTCTGTATATTTTATGTCCTTACAGGTATGTGCCAGCTAACTGTCCCCAGATCTTAATATTATTGAAAAACTATGGGAAGATTTCAAACATGCAGTGCATGCAATAAAGCGAAAGAATATTTCTAAGCTAGAAGAGTTCTTCAAGGAAGAGTAGGAAAAAAAATTCCAAATGGAAAAGTACTGTAGAAAGACTTTAAGCTAGCTACAGGAAATGTTTGGAACCCTTTATTTCTGCCAAAGGAGATGTTACAAAGTGTGAAAGAGTGTCCAAACTTCTGCACCTCCCGTATTCACTGTTTTCTTATTCAGAATCTGTAAACAACTACACATAAACATAAGTATTCATTCACCTATCCAGAAAGATGCCATATTTAACCATGTAGGGCAGAGCTTTCCAAACTATGTGTCGGGACACATTAGTGTGTCGGCTGCAGTGTCTGGGTGTGTCGCGGCTGCTGCTGCCTCCGAGCCCTGCCAGGATTTCACACAGGTCCTAGTGCCTGCCTTGTGCCTTGCTGCCTCCAAACCTGCCCTGCCAGGATTTCACACAGGTCCTAGTGCCTGCCTTGTGGCTTGCTGCCTCCAAACCTGCTGTGATTCTGCACAGGTCCTAGTGCCTGCCTTGTGCCCTGCTGTAAGAGTGTGTCGCGAAGTGATGCATGTCTAAAAAGTGTGTCACCAACATGAAAAGTTTGGAAAGCTCTGATGTAGGGGTTGTGTCAGCTTCTGCATATTTAGGGATTCACTGAAATATAGAAACTGGTCAGGGGTTGCCTAAACTTTTCCATACCCCTGTATATTTCCATTGCCATCGTATCCCTGGAGCCTGTTTCAGTGGGAAATAAGAGTATCAAACAAATCCACCAGAGAGAGATAAGTTTATAAAAGCAGCCTACTGTACATAGATACATAAATAGAAATTTTAAGGTAGGAAGGCCTTTCCCTTAGGAAAAAAAGAGTAAAAGGGACAAGCATGATTGTGCATGCCTATATATGTTCTTATGTTAATTAGATTTCTCTGTAAATATCCAAGCCAGCTGGGGATGCCTCTTCCTGCTTGAGTTCCTGTGCTGCTGCTCCCAGTCCTGTCCAACAGTGACTGACTCACCTCTTGGAATGCTACAGTAATCTGCACCTTGGAAAGTATCACTCTGGGCAGCTAAAAAAAAAAGCATGGAAACAAATGTCCAGTGCAAGAAGACTGAGAAAGTCAGTCTCAGATCTGTACTATTAAACAATTGTGCTTTTTCAGACTGTGAGGTTTGGGAAAGGAAGGATGGCTTATGCTGACTGAAAACAGCACCCACGTGGTCATCGTTTTCCACCCCAAACAAAATGCTACTTGTTCATGAAAAAACATGGATGACTTGCAAGGTGAGCTCCTGTTCTACTCATGATCCCATTCCTGCCTTCTTCACAGCAGTTCAACATCCCAAATCTGTGTGGGTCTCTCTTCAGATGACTCCCAGAGGACAGCGTGATCCCGGTCATAGGTTCTGCCTCCTAGCAAGAAAGGAGGACAGGGTGCATTTGAAAGAAGAGATAGACAGTTTTACATAAATAACAGACACAATGTGGGAACTCGGTGCCAACATCTTTCTTCAGCTTGCTTGCTCCACCCAACCTGAGCTCTGCCACAGGCCCATCTGCAGTAACAGGCACTCGTTTTCAATGTTCCCCCCTTCAGAAAAAAAAGTATGCACCAACTTTGTTAGGATTTTGGCACTGTTGCATTATTGCATGTGGCCTTACTGTATCCCACACTCACATTAATGCAACAGAAGGGAGAAAGCAGAAAGACAGGGAGAGTAATCCTATTCGCAATGTTAAGACGTTCAGTTTTAATGTTCAATGTATTTTTGGCCCTGCTCCACGCTTTTTTCAGCGTGGCTGCTGACATGTTGTTCAAAGAACAGCAGCTACCAGCTAAGTGGAACTGCAATGCTGCTGTCAGGAGGGTTTGCCCTGAGAAAGTGCCTATAAGGCATCTGAAAGGCTTCGCAATCTACACTATCATATTATATGTTATGACACATTTTTATTTCTACATTACTATGCTGCTATGAGATAATGCATATCAAGTGCTATATCACTGCAATTTGCTATATTATACTGTATATTAAGTATTACTATGAAAATGCAGACAAGCATTTTAAACATGTATGTAATATGAACTATTATATTATATTATATTATATTATATTATATTATATTATATTATATTATATTATTATATTATTATATTATTTATATGCATTATCTATATATGCATTTTAAACACAAGTACTGTATTACTACAATGTAGTCCACTTTACATAGCATATATATGCATTTTAAAGACTTTTACAATATGAAGTGCTTTATTGCTGTATTAACTATTTGTGTAACTGTATGTATTACCACGAGGTAATGCCTATACATATTTTAAAATAGTTACACAGCATAAAGTGCTATGTAATATATTACATATTTCCTTATATTTCATAATATAATATATAACGTATTACATATGTAATGCACATAAGCAATTTAAACAATATCAACTATTATATATTACTATAATATATATTATCATACATATTTATTTATAAATTACTATGAGATAATGCCTATAATAAACACACAATATCAAGCACTATATTGTTGTATTATATGTTACAAATGTATTTAGACATTACTATAAAATAATGCAGATAGGCATTTTAAACACATGCAATATCAAGAATTATATTACTGTATTACAATATTTGCATATTTATATATTACTATATTAATAAGAGATAGTGCATATACAGCAGGCATTTTAAACATGCATACTCCATTACTTAATACAAGAATTTAAATAGAAGACATTTCTAGGAACCAGTTCCTGGGGATGGAGGAAATTCGAGTGAATGCAGGTTTGTCAGGCTATGGTCTGATCTCCTACCAGAACAATCTCTCCTAAATCCTGTCCTCTGAAACTGTCCTTTGGCCCTGTGTCAGAATTATCACTGTCTGTTCTCTTACCTTTCACATCTAGGACTTTATCATCAAACATTTGGCTGCATATCCTCCCAAATGAATCAATTCTCCATGTCTGCCGAGGCATTCGGCTCTCGGACCATAACACCACTTTGGTGCCCTTCCCAGCCTGACCGATCACCTGGAGACTCATATTAGGCGCAGCCTGAAAACCAAGAACAGGTTAAGTATTTTTACCCATTCTGGTAAAAAGTACCAAATATTAGTGGTTATTATCTTCATCATCAGAGTAGCATTAAATTATGAGATCATTCCTCAACCTGATCCGATCTAGATACATTAGAGACAACCTCCATAATCACCAGGTAGAACAGCTGTTAGACTGGTTGGCTGAGAACTATAGAGACCATACTCCAATGTATTTGGAAGGTATTAGCTTCTGCAAGACTGACCTTTAGTGGTGGAGGTCATCCATCAGAAGACTTTAAATTCATGGATGATACATCTCCGTCAGTGGTTGCTAATCATGATGGCCACTTACTAACTCCAGGATCATAGATAGGAAGCAATTGAATTTTTGGGGTTTGCCAGAAATTTCTGGTTACCATTTCAGGAAACAATGTTGCATTATGGAGACTTTTGGCCTGATCCAAAATGGCTTTTCTGACATCTCTATGGATGAACTGACAATCTTGTCTGTCTTTGGGGGCAACAATGTGATCTTATGTGATGGCCCATGTGCCACTACAAAAAAATCTCTATAGAGAGTTTGCATTCTTCTACAAGTTGTTACAGGATCATGTGTTACTAGGTAAAGGTAAAGGTTTTCCCCTGCACAGTCGTATCCGACTCTAGGGGCCGGTGCTCATCTCCATTTGTTAGCCGAAGAGCCAGCATTGTCCGAAGACGCTTCCGCAGTCATGTGGCTGGCATGACGCGCACGGAACGCTGTTACCATCCCACCGAAGTGGTACCTATTCAACTACTTGCATTTGCATGCTTTCGAATTGGTTGGCAAGAGCTAGAGCTAGTGCGGGAGCTCACTCCATCACAAGGTGCTTGGGTCTCAAACCGCCAAACTTCCGATCAAGAAGCCTGGTGTCTTAACCACTGAGCCATCGCGCCCCCTAATGTGTTACTAGATATCGATTATTTAGAAAAAATAGACTGAAGCAGCCAATATAGCTGAACATGCTGAATTGCTTTATTCACTCCTCGGGGGGGGGGGGAATCGGGGAGGTGGGATGGAAATCTAATGGGAAAAATGGAATGGAGAAATGGTTGGAATCCTGAACTGATGCACTCCATTCTGCAGCTTTATGTTGCAAGTCGCACATCTAGGATATTACTCGTCTTAGTTGTTTCTGCACTATTGACGCTACTGGGAAACAAGCTCCCTGGACCTGGGATTATTGTTTGGGTACGTCTAGAACCAGATTGACGTATCCTTGATTGCCTCAACCTCTATCTCTACCCAAGTGGAGAGGATGAAGGCCCTTACTTGGTTCTTCATAAGTCCCTCTTCATAGTACCAGATGCAGCTGTTCTTGTCATTGAGCTCCGAAACCAGAACTCGTCCAGCTTTCATGTCTTCAACATCATCTGGGACAGAGAGGAAGGACTTCAACTCTTGATTTTTTATTCGGAAATAGATCCTTCTCTGCAAAAGGGGAGGAGAGATGAAGGTAAAAACGGCACACTGTGGATTAGTTTGAATTGTCTGGGCTTACAAACGAGTCCTGTGCTGTGGAATAACATCTCTACAGTATCTGTAATCAAGATGGGGGATGCCTACTTAGATGTTACAGGAACACAGAGGGATAAAAACACAGGAAGGTAATTCTGCTTGCAAAGGACTACAGCTTTCATGGGGTTGGAAGATACCCCAAAACAAGCCAGGGTATATAAACAGAGAGCAAGCCCCACTCCCTTTTCGCACTGAAGATGTTGCCTAGCCTGGCAATGAAACGTCTGCAAGAAAACAACAAGGCTCAGAGAGCACCAAGGACTCCACAGTTCAACCCTGAGCTACAAATATTCTCTTCGACTGATACCCCAAAAGCCATCTAGCCCAACTCTTGGCCCCAGGAGGAAATGCACTGGTATAGCATTCCTGAGAGATAACCATCCTGCTTCCTTTTCAGCAGAGGAGAGACCACTGCTTTACAAACTTATCCATTTCCCTTCCAAAAGAACGTGTACTGTTGAGATGTTGTTCCTATTGCAGATTTACAATCCTTTCTTGGATTTAGAACCAACATGTATTTATTCCTTTGTCACAATGGGCATAGAAATGGCCACAATCTCCTATCTATTTGCCCCATTTCCATCTAACACCCCCTCACCCTGCACAAGTAACAGAGAGATGAGTCTGGCTGGTCACATGTATTTGGTTCAATTCCTTCTATGTTTACCCCCCCCACCCCCCAGGTGATCAGAGTGCTGTGAGACCCACCTGCTTGATGGGGTACAGGGAGCCAATATGTTGAATCCCACTATACGTCAGCCAATTGGTGATCTCCATGCAGTCCAAAAGCCACTGACGGCCTCGGAAGTCACTGTGTTCACACAGCACCCAGCTGTGAATTGGAATCAGCAGTGAAACAAGACATAAGAGGAAAAGCATTAGCAAACAGCCCACTGATCAGTATCAGTTCTGAATTTTTTTTCAAAGCAAGCCCAAGGTACATTGATTGCTTACACAATCAATCTCAAGGAGAAAAGTATAATGCCCTGAAAAATGATAATCTTACAGCCACTGCCCCCAATTAGCGTTCTCTAAAGATGTGTTGGCTTTCAGTTTTCCCAATCCTTCAGCCATTGGGAGCCAGTTTGATGTAGTGGTTAAGGCACCAGGCTAGAAACCAGGAGACTGAGAGTTCTAGTCCTGCCTTAGGCACAAAGCCGGCTGGGTGGCCTTGGGCCAGTCCCTCTCTCTCAGCCCTAGGAAGCAGGCAATGGAAAACCAGGAGACTGAGAGTTCTAGTCCCGCCTTAGGCACAAAGCCGGCTGGGTGGCCTTGGGCCAGTCCCCCTCTCTCAGCCCTAGGAAGCAGGCAATGGCAAACCACTTCCAAAATCTTGCAAGAAAACTGCAGGGAGTCAAAACTGACTCGAAGGGGCATACCCAGAAACCTTCAGCTGCACATGTGGACAGCAACAGGTTGGGAAAAGCTTAGGACAAAAGCCAGAACAAGCAAACAAAAGCAAATGCAAAAATATGCACCCAAAGACATATCTTAGAAGGAAAATGCATATAAAAAGCATTGCCCAATGGGGGAAATGGCTGATACACATACACATGGAGGAAACAGTATGCATAAAAATGTTGAAAATAAATAAAAATTAAAAATATTGAAAATGCATTCAAAGGTTCATATAACCAGTTGGTCTGAACTTGTGGTCTGGTCTGGAAGGAGACAAACTCAATGCAAAGTGGAATAAGCCAACAGTCCACCCCTAGTCTTTTCTTTACTTACATCCCACCCTTTACTCGGACAGAGAGCACATGATTATTGAACCCTTCGGCTTTCAGGCTGCGCATTTCGCTATTCAGCTCAATCTCCTTCCCTTCGAAACACTCCAATCCATGCAGGAAGATGGAAGGCTCAGAGAAGAACTATAGAAAAGCAGGAAGAGCAGGGAACGAGACAAAAACAAGGTGGGGGGGGTTACTTGGTCAAACTAAAAAATGTAGGCAGTCTCAAAGTGCGCTGCGATAGCTCTTCAGTGAGAGATTGGCAGCATGCAATTCTGAATGTTGGTAAAGAATTCAGATTCTGTGTGCTGTTGCTGCTCCAGCTGAAAGAATTTCAAGAGAATGTGAATGATTTTGGAAAAGATGATAAAAACAGATACAAATTGTTTCAAGTGCTATAGGATTTCCCTTTGCTGGGTTGATATAGAGGCCTCTTCCCGGAAAAATGGGGAAAGGCAGAGTGATAATGGCCAGTATAAGACACGGGGTGCTCTTCAGAAGTATGTTGGACTACAATTCCCCTTGTCCGCGGCTTGTACAGCCTACAATCAAGATGACTGAGGATGATGTGAATTGTAGTCCAATACTTCTGAGAGGCATAACATAATGGGGTGTAAAAGAAATACAACAATTCTCTCTAGAGAGGCCATTGTGCAGAAAAAAAATGAAAAATCCTATGTCCTAAGAACATAAGGAGAGCCTTAAGACTATCAATCGACCTAGCCTGGCATTTTCCTTTCCACAGTGACCCAACAGCACTGCCAGAAGCCCATGAAGCCCATGCCCTTCTCGATGCCCCCAGCCCCAATAAATGGCCCCGATTGTTCTAAAATTCTAAATCAAATTGCTGTAGTCGTTTTGACTAATTGACCAGCCATTTCCATATCTTGTAGCATACAGTTCCTTAAGTTAATTGTGCCTAATTTGAAAAAGGATCTTCTTTTTCCTATTCTGAACTTAATGTTCACAATATTGGACAATGAAAAAGAGAAAGACACTTGAGTCAAACTTGACTCTTGGAAACAACGTGGACATGTCCATGTAGTTTTCTCAGCAGCAACCAGATAATAAGAACTCCATATAAAGGCTTGGGAGGATGGTCATCATGACTTACAATAGGGACTTTCTTCAGAGAGTGGATAGCCGTGGTGAAGGTGCAACCCATGGAGGTCAGCGTTGGATACTCGCCTTCTGAGAGAACGTGCTGCTCACCATCAAACTGGTGGTCATCATAAAGAATCCAGCTAAGAAGAGACAATTTGTGTTTGACTGCAGAGGCAGTGATCAGAGACTCCTCAAAGGAACAATTATGAGTCCATGGAAACCTGATCTCCCTTTAAAATTTATGTTAACCCAGCGTGAATAGCAAACCAGCATCCACTGAAAACACACTCACATTTCTGGATGGGAATAATAGCTAGAAAGATTGGAAACTGAAAATGGAAATGCAGTTCTTAGAAAAAGAAGATAAACCCAGTTTATAATTATATACAAAATGTAAGCCCAGAAAAGCCACAAGAGTTTCTTTGGGGGTTTTATTAAGTTCCTTAGAGGCCCAAGTGGAAAATGTTGATTTAAGCACCCTCCCCACCCACTTGTTCTTGGTGCAACTATGTTATAGTAATTCTTTTCCTCTGTTGTTTTTCCCCATTGAAGTCAATGGCTTAGTTGACAGGACTGTCTGGGGAAACCCCACAAAATGACCCAGAATAATATTTTAAACACTTGAACGTTGCTGCCTTATATGGAAAGCATCAACCCGTTCAATCATTTCACTCTCTGAACTGTACTTGGGATGGACTTCCCTCCATGTGTGGGACCCAGGAAAATTACTCCAACTGCCTCCTGTATAAACTTCTGGATCCTTTTTCCTGAGTGGAAGAGAACTGGGCAGTTTCTTTGCGATTTGGAGCAGGAAACAGCTGGCAGAATGGCAAGAACAAAATGTGAATGAAGGAGGGAGGCCCGACCAATGAAATATCATTACCTGCCTCCATTGACCCTACAGGAAAGGGGGGTGAAGTTCTCCGGAAGTGACGCCTGATCCTCCTTAAAAGTCATGGAGTTCCCCAATAAATCAGGATCTGAGAAGAGCTGGATCTGGGGAGCCAAAAATGTCTTGATATGAACAAATTGCAGAGACGGACAGAAGTTGCTTGGAATACCTCTCTCACAGTTGTAATCGTTTTATTTAAAAAGTGATGTTTTCAGGATTCCTTAAGGAAAGGAAATCACTTTTATTTAAAAACTGCCTCTCCTTAAGCAATCCTGAAAAGCAGCATTCTGATGTATTTGCGTATGTGTGTATTTGTAGCCCAAGACTAATCATAAAAGTGAAGTACAGCAAATATGATAAATAAAAGAAATAGGATAAAATTACATAAAAACCTGAAACAGTTAATAATGTAAAGGAGGCACCAGGCTGTTTCTACAAGCCATGGCCTTCAGTGGGAATTTTGCAACCTTCTGAGAATTGATCATATAAAAGAAGAGCAGTCATCTCGTAATCGCCAGAGCAATTAAAATTTTTGACAATTGGAGCTATGAGTTTTAATCGCCATGGGGTACGTAACAGGCATTTTAGTAGCTCATGTGATGCAGATTCAACTTCTGCTTTTGTACATAGTGTATCTGCCAATTTTCATCCTAATGAGGAGTGCCCCAATTCATGTCAGAGTACAGTCTCCTGTGGGCAGCATGTACAATATTAAAAAAAACTGGTAGGGACAGTCCAAAGTGGGGGGGGGGGAGTATCCCTTCCTTTCTATACCTGGCTTCTATCTTTTTTTAAAAAATGGCTCCATGCACATTTAAATAATCACCTTTCACCTTATCAAAAATAAGAACTTGCTCATATTTTCCAGAGTAGCAAAATGGCTACTCTAAAAAATACTCTAAAAAAAAATAGCTGGGACAATGAAGGAACAGAAGCTGACTGTTTACCAAGCAGCAAAATTAGTTTGATCCCTTTTTGAAAGGCATCCTTGGATATGCTCCACCTGTACAGGTAGTCCTCGCTTAATGACCACAATTGAGACCAGAATTTTGGTTGCTAACCGAAGTGGTCATTAAGTGAATCCGACCCAATTTTATGACCTTTTTTGCAGTGATCGTTAAGTGAATCACCACGGGCATTAAGCGAACCAAGTGGTTGTTAGGCGAATCACATGGTTCCCCATTGATTTTGCTTGCCAGAAGCTGGCTGGGAAGGTCGAAAATGGGGATCATGTGACCACGGGATGCTGCGACGGTCATAAATGTGAACCGGTTGCCAAGCTCCCAAATCATAATCACGTGACCGCAGGGATGCTGCGATGGATGTAAGTGTGAGGACCGGTCGTAGGTAGGTTTTTTCAGCACCGTCTTAAGTCCAAACTGTCACTAAACAAATGGTTGTTAAGTGAGGACTACCTGTATAGGTTTGACATGGCACTTTCCCAGGAGGATATGTCTCACTGAACTCAGCTTTTCTCTGATCTTTTGAGCACAAACTCTCTTTTAACTATCTTCAGGTCTCTCGTTCACCTGCCCCAAGTGCAGCTCCCTGCAGTTCTGTGGATGGGCAAAGGTGTAAAAATTGTTCACAGGCCTGCAGGGAGGCATTCAAAGGACGATGATTCTTGCCTTTTCATTGATGAACCTGATGTATTACAATAATAATATGATTCATATTGATCCCAGTTCTCTGAAAATAATATAGGTATAAAAAATATAAATGGACCTGATCATCCAGTTACTGCTGGGGCAAGCAGCCTTTTTTGACCTGGGAGGGGAAGTGTGCTGCACTTTTAATTATGATTTAGTTAATTGCCTGCAAGGAACACAGGAATCATGGCAATGGTGCTACCAGAAGAAGCAAGGCAACATTACCAAATTTCAGGAAAGTTGTGTTAAATACATCCTTCATTTGTTTTTGGGATGGGAGAGGGAAGCAAAACAGGGTAATTTTGGTAAGGGCTCAAGAAGCATCACGCAAAGCCTACAAACAGCCCCCATACAGCTTTGGGCTTGACCACCTCTGACTTAATGGACCAAACCAACTCAGATGTGGTCATCCTGCTAGAACAGTGCAATGGGACATGAAAACCACCTTGATGCCTTGTCAGTGCCAGCTGCTCACCTCAGAAATGAAGTGCAAGTTGCGTTCCCCAACCTGGTAGAGAGAAAAGTGGGGAAATAAAAGTGAAGTATGGTACAGTATTTAGACAAGGATAGAGAAGTGTACATTTTATTACTGATCAAATGATCTGGCTATCACAGAATAGGATGCAGGTGTAACTGTGCTACAGAATCCACTCCCACGTAAGGTCTGAAATGGGAAAATGGCCAGTGCATTGCAACCCCTTCTCAGCTTTGAACTGAAAAGGTTCTCTGAAAAATGTTACGTTTAGCCAGATTTAACACATTTTCTTCACTGCTCATTGCTTAGCTGTTAATCTTGGAAGATATGCCAGCTCAAAGGGCAAAACCTTGAGTCTTCCCCCTTTTTTAGTGGCATGGAGCTCTGACTTCATATCAGCAGAAGGGACGATATGCAAACATATAGAAATGCTAGGCAGGAGGATATAGAGAAAGCTGTGGCTTGAAGATATGGGACACGGTGTCTGAACCGGAGGGAAGTGAAGACAGACTTCCGGACCCTTACCTGTTGGACAGGTTGCACAGAGGCGATCTGGCAGTTGCTTGCTCCCCAGTCTTCACAGCTGCGATACACTCCTTTCTCCAAAATATATTGCTCTCCACTGAAATTCTTGCCTTCATAGGCTACCCACCTGGCCACAGAAAAGGAAATAAAATGATCTCGAGCTCCATATTCATGTACTAGTCTAAAAACTGTGGTCTGGTGGGGATGTCAATTCCATCCCCTCTGTTACCCACCAAGGCCAATCATCTGCCTAAAAAACAGAGTGCTAGAAGGCCCTGCAGTCCCATGGATGCTGGGGTTACAGAACCTAGTGTTGTAGCCAGCCTGGCCAGAGTGGGGAGATGAAGTTTGAAAGCTAACATTGCTGGTTGGGAATTTAGGAAGTTGACATCCCAACACATCTGGAAGATGCCAGGTTGGAGAAGATGGGGTTAGAGTTTGGCCTTGGGTGCAATTAGGGATCTTTTTGCACTAGCTTACCCACGATAAGCAACATTTTCTCTATTCTACTTTAGCTACTACAAATACCTGGTCTCCATCATGCACACTTAACCCCACTCTCAAAAACTACCTCGCTTCTTTGAGGCTTTTTGACTGGTCTAATAAAAGTATTATGCCACTTCTGCTTTGCAATGTCTCTTCCATTGACGTGGCTATGAACAATTTTTATAGATGTTGCACCGATACGGTTCACCCACTTGCCCGCTTCTGATTTAGCTCTTGGTTTCCTGTAATGTCTTTTTAAAGATCAGTTGCCCAAATCAGCATCCTCCCCCTTTGCCAATATAGATCTGTTTGTCTCTGCCTTTCCTGCCAACCCCACAATCAACTCCACAGGATTATTACAGCCAAACAGAATCTTGCAAGCCTGGTTGTGCTGTACCTCCCCTCCTCCCTTCTTATACGCCCACTCCTCATTTAGCAACTACCTTGATTAGTGACCATTTGCAAATACAACGGTAATAAAGGGTAATAAAAATTTGATTTTCTTGCAACCAAATTTTGTGCACCTGACAAAGCACGCCAGAGTGAGAGTAGTGGTGGTGTTGCTGTATGAGACAATTTATCTGAATGAGACAACAGCAACCGGTGATCTTCGCAGCATCTCTGTCTCTGTCTCTCTCTGTCACGTGTTCACTTAGCGACCATTTCACTTAATGACATGGTCGTTGGAATGGAACTTGGTCACTAAACGAGGAGTGGGTGTACTCCAGTGAATCAGGGAGGCAACTACATGAGCCACTTCTGAATATTATCTTGTTTCCCAGGACTTAAAGAATGTTTCAGTCCCTTTTGCCTAGGTAACAGATTTTGCCTATTTCCATCAAGGTCATCTTCCTTACTCTCTACATTTCCTCAGCCAATACTCACACTCCACTCAGGACATGGATGGATTGTGTCACGTTCCCATAGCTGGCCAGCTCAACATCTGGCAGAGGTTCACTGAGCTCAACACTGGGGCCATCTTCAAAATCCATGGCTTCAAAAAGGACAAGGGCTGGGTCCAGAAAGTCCTACCCAGGAATGAAAAAAAAATATGAATGTGTCATAATGTAGCAACAGCATTCACCCACCTTCTTGAGACAATGTCCTAGAACAGCCCTCTCAAACTCAAATTATCACGAGGACCACACAAGGACTACAGTAATTCATTATCCTGAGGGCCACAACATTGAAGCCTTTTCATAATAGATATCCAAGTCTCTAGAGGGCTGTTATTCTATCAACACAACATATCAAGTTATTACAATGACTTGGAAGTTGTAATGCATTTGGTGAGGTGTGGAGAGGGGAGGATTTTTTTTCTATTGGACACCACACTCTCTCAGAGGTAATCTCTCTAAAGCAGTGTTTCTCAACCTTGGCCACTTTAAGATGTGTGGACTTCAACTCCCAGAATTCCCCAGCCAGCCATGCTATTGGACCCAATGGCTATAGATCTTTTAATTCTGTGAGCAAACAGGCATTCTTACTGTCCGGATCAGCCGCAGCGACACCAGTTCTTCATTATAGCCACCCCATTCTGTCCAGTCACAGTATTCTCCTTCCTCCAATAGGTACTGATGGCCACGAAAACCTTCTTTCTCATAGCCAACCCAGCTGAAGATGAGAACAGACCAACAATAAAAGAGGGGAAGGGGGGGGGAATACTTTTATTCCTGAATATAAAAGTACTTCTCTCTCCCCCTTCCCAAACCAGCCTGTATGACAACAGACAATATGGTTCATATAGTGAAAATATTCTTTTTGTATTTATCTTTTTCTTTTAAATTAATCATTTTTTTAAAAAAAAGAGAAAGAGAGAGAGAAAACGAACAAGTGGGAAAAAAGGGAATCTTTTAAAGTGGAGTAATAGAGGACAGTTTGTCACTCAGCTCAGAGATTGAAAAAGATCTCTAAAATCCTTTTTCTTACTGTTAAAAATAATTTAATGCATTTTTATGGTTAATTTTTCATCAATGATATACTGAGTACGAATTGTACCACTTTTGTAACTTCTTTGTCCAGTTACTGCTATAATATTTTTGCATCGTTTTTTTTTCTTTTTTATATTTATTTGATTTATCCATCACATCAATCTGGATGGATTCCCAGTGATGTACAGATGTGTATTATAATGAAACAGTAATATGGTGCAACAACAAACAGTAATAAAACAAACAATAGTAATAACAATCAGCAAATAACCACTTTTTAAAGCCCAGGTTGCCTCGCCTTTGCCTAGCTAAGGAGCTGTATCCTTTTTTGGGAGAGGCCAATGTTTTTGCTTCCCAGAACCGCTGCGGGTGGAGTAACATCATAGAAATGGGGAAATCATGTCAGACAAGTAGGCAAGGCATAATTTTCTGAGTTTTCCGTTTTTTTCCCTCTGGATGATCAGATAGTTGATGTCATTTTAACATTTTAAGCCTACTCTAAGTCCCAAAGAAATAAAATAATCCTTAAAACAGCAGAATATTATGATACCCATTCTCAGTGTTTTGCCACCAAATTTTGATCACATGGATGGACAATGTTCCGGTGGCTACAAAGGAGTAGGGGAAGGAGCAATCGGTGGTGTTCGGTCTAATTTCAAAAGTTCTGTTCAGGTCATCGATTTGGAATTCTAGTAGGCGTGAACTGTTGCTCCAGAAACATCTGGAGGGCTGGATAAAACCAGAACAGACAATGCTGAACTTAATGGACCAAAGGTCTGCCTACTCAGTCAATAGGGCAGAGCTTTCCAAACTGTGTGTCGCGACAGAAAAGTGTGCCGCCACACACAGCGTGGTGTGTCGCCACACCACCCGGAAGTGGCGGCGCGCGTGTGCATGGCGGTGGCGGCAGCGGCAGCAGCGCAGTATCAGTGTTTCCGCGTTTTAGCGGAGGCTGCCACCGCCGCCGTGAACGTGCACGCCACCGCACGCCCCCCCGCGCCGCCACCGTGCACACGCGCGCTGCCGCATGCCCCCCCGCGCCACCACCGTGTGCGCGCCCGCTGCCGCCGCTGGTGTGTCACCAGCGGCGGCACTTTGGAAAGCCCTGCAATAGGGACTTCCTGTTGTTTCCAGGAAATTCATCCAAAATAGCTCACCAGCCTCCTGTGATTTTCAGAGAACCGGCAGTAGACATCATGGAATCCTGGTTGTTTTCTGGCTTCTTTAAGTTGTAGATATCTCGACTTACTTCCCAGCTATGGCCCTGAAAATGTGGCCTCTCAAAAATTAGAGCCTAGGGAGAAAATGATGGAGAATGAGATGAACATTTGTGGATTTATTTAATCAAGCTTGGCTTGCAAATTTTTAATACTAATTTTAAGAGTAAAACATCCTGGGATGGAGGAGTGAATAAATGCTGAGGTTCTCAGGAAGCTGAATCACAATTATACAGAATTTAGAAGAACCTGGGAGGTCATCTGGTCTAACCAACTAGTCAATGTAAGCTGTGAGTAAGGTTTACCTCACTGTTGACACCATAACAAGTTTTTATCTTCCTTTCATCTATATCTATGAACGTACGCAGGTTTCAACTATTTTCTTCCACTTCTGTGCATTTGGTATCAATTTTTTCTTAAAAAAGGAAGTCTGTCTTTCCTGACACCAACCCCTTGTACAAAGCAGAGATGTCCTGCTTGCCAAGTTGCCAAGTCAATCAACTATTGATTTCAGAAGCCAATCTAATCAGCAAATCTGATCTTAATCCTTTCTAAGTAGGTTCAATCCCTTGTAGTTAATTTCACAATACAGTACCTATAGAAAACTATCACTTGATTTTATCTGTTTATATTATGAGGTGTGTGTCTGTGTGTGTGTGTCCTGAGCATCATCCTGAAACTGACAGCACAGTAATTTTGAAACAGATTGTAGCTGACAGTGTATGGGAAGATGCAAGGGCTTGAAAGAGGGTGAATGGGGTAGATGAGGACAGATCTTACAGAAAAGATAGCATCAAGAAGGTGCATTATGTGTTATATGTCCCATGAGAGAAACACTCAGCACATTGATGGAATTAATCTAGCTCTGGTCTAAATTTCAAAACTGTTTCCTGAGATTTCTAAAGCAAAATCTTTAGAAATCTGTAAATTGCAAACACAAAGCCTATTCCATATGTTTCTGCAAAATGTACAAATTGGCCTATTTTGTATTCTTATTTTATTGTGCATATAAAAGTAGGATGATTCTGGCATCCAAACTATAAAATATATATTTATGTGTTCTGCTAAAAGGTGCCGTTTTACAGCAAACTCAGATTCTCTATCTCCACTTTTTGCAGGGATGTATTTCTATCCAATGATCAAACTTGGCCATATTCCCATTACCTTGGGCTCTGCAGGGTTTTCAACAACAGGGGAACCCTGAAATGAGAATAAATGAAAGAGAACATTCTGTGAATGGATTTATCCATGCTGCTTTCCATCTCAGCTCATCATTATCTTGATTCTCTAGACATTTTCTCTTACCACTTACCAAAACTGCACAAGAATTTTCTCTGCCACTAGAATCACAGGTCAAAATTGTCTTGCCTTCAGTTTTAAAATAATAACTTATTAAAACTTTCAAATTTCCTCACAAAGGGCATACACTTAGAATTGAAAAGTTCAAAGGCAGGAAAACACAAATCTGACCAATCCACTGGTGCAAGCAGAATGCTTTGATTCCTTAGCTCTTAAAAATAAAAAAGTCAACCAATAAACCAAGTTTATAGCACTGCCACCTGCTTGGTTTTTTTTTTTTTAAAAAAAACAGGCTACTCCTTTCACAGCTATGTTATGGCAGAAATTATCTGTGCTGGAAATTGTAGCAGCTACTTAATTCACCTAGTGCAGATAGGCAAAAGCAAGGGGGCCTGCAGGGGGTCAAAAAAGTCAAGATGGCATCTGTAACCACATGATCAAAGCTTGGTCCTTTTTAACCTGTGTCACTAAAGGGGGCAGGATTTCATGCAGTTGCTGTTGCCATCTTGACTTTTTTGACACCTCCACCCCTGCCAGATGACCTGGGTGAGAAACGACCAAAATTTGTACATTTCCCCTCAATCAAGACAAAAAGGACTTGTAATTTTTAAAAAAAAAATCTGGAAGGAAGAACCACATTTAGGACAGATTCTTTTCAATACTGGGACCAAAATGCTTGCTTTTCTTCCAAAGCCATTAGATAAAAGTGGCATTTCTTTGAAGAGCATGCAAACAGGCCTTCAGACTGTTTGAATGTATTTGCTCCTTTAACAGCTTTAATGTTCCGCAGGGCTGCTGATGGTTTTGCTGTGCTGCTATTCTAACAGTTCGATATTTATTCCTCTTTTAAAAAAAAGAATTTGCTTGCATAAGTCACCTTACTGATTTCTGAATCAAAAGGGAAGGCAAATGACTTCAGTCTCCCAGTGTCACTGCTGAATTAGCTAAAACTGCATTTGCCACTCAGCGGGGGGGGGGGGCAGTGGGCTTCAGGGCACTACAATGTTGGCTAAAGTACAACAACTCTTTAGAAAAAAGAATGTAAAGGGAGGTACTCCTAGAACAGCCCAATCAGAACTGAGCGTGCTTATGGAAGGAGGGTGTGTGGAAAAGATGGAAAATTAAGAACGGGAGTGGAATGAAGTGCACTGAACCTGCACTCCGCATTGCAACACTTGGTTGCACATCTCACTTGCTTAAATAAAATAAGTAAGCAAAGATTAAGTAATGCAGAAATGTACAAACATGCACGCATTAATTTGTATGAGGAACTACACCTTTCTTAAACAAATTAGTGACATGTGTGCTTAAAAAAAACAAACCTGTCATTCTGCTGACTGGCACAAGTGAAATACCAGTGAACTGCATTTGGGGAAAGTAGCACTTTATTTTTTAAAACATTGCTGTACCCATAGTATTCAACTCTGCCCTTGTAAGAAACAAATAGACATGGGCAATCTGCAAAACAAATGTTGTTGGCTTGTTCAACACTAGGAACTTCTGGCATTTCCACACATGGAATGTGTGCTGCTCCCAAATTAGTCCCATGTCTAGGGGATCCTCAAGTGTTACTAGTTTCTCAGCTCACTCACCTGATTTATTTCTGGTTCACCTGCAGTATGTCTCAAATTGCAGTTGAAGAAATTTCCCTTTTAAGACTGTGAAGCTCTACAGCAAGGTTTCTCAACCTTGGCAACTTTAAGATTTAAGACTTCAACTCCCAGAATTCCTCAGCCAGCACAGCTGCAAATGTAAGTCTAACCATAGCTGACAAAAGTGCAAGCAAATGGACAGGTAGATTCCAACAGAATTCTCTGGGTTTGAGAAAGAAAAAGAACATCTCCAAGATGTGGCAATTGAGGACCAGATGACCTTGCCTCTTGAGATGTTAATCCATCCATTAAGGAGTCAGTGAAAAAAAGGTTCAAACAACTCACAGAGATCTTACATAATGCACTAGTTCGTTAGGGCTAGAGTGTGTATACTCATCTGGTCTCCAAAATTCTGTAATGCCTTTTTCCTGACTTTAAATCTGACTAATGAGACTCTGAGATGTTAGCTTCCTTGGTCATGTGCTGTTATGCGGGGCCTGACGTTAACATATTGTGGTGGATTTCGGCACTGCCACTGATTCCCAGGAAGGAGGGAGCGCATTCCAGGCAGATAAGAGGATTCACAGTCTGGAGACTGTTGCTGGGAAAGTTAAGAGGTTCAGAGTAGCTCCGCCCTAGAGTCTCCCAGGTTATTTACCCTTAGGTCAGTTAGAGTAGCTTTAGTCTGGAAAGATTCTGTCTATATGGTCAGAGCAATAAAGAACTGGAGATTTGGAATACAGTGACTCGTTGTTGTTCTTGGGCTGGCCCTGACACATATATGCATAAAGAAATAAAGAAGATTCTGCCAGGGGATACTTACTAGTTTAATTGGGTGCATGGAGCAAATGGAGGGGTCTTTTGCTCCCCAGGCTTGCAAACTGGGATACCCACCAGGTTCTAAGACATATGGGTCATCATCAAAGAATGGTTTTGAATAAACGAGCCACCTACGGAATAGAAAGAACTGTAAAAAAGCGGGCAAAACAAATAATGATAAAATATGTACCTACTGAACTGAACTGGACATCCCAAGAGACATTGTGGAAGGAGACAGGTGTATAGCATTTGTTTGCTTAATGCTTTAAGTCAACCAGCCCAATTTGCACTTTCCAGACTAATACGTGAATTAGAAGGCAATGATTGGTTGGTTTTCGCCCATTTTCAAATTCTGCAATCTACCCCAGCTCAAGAAATAAGCAAAGAATCTATAAAATACACAGTTCAGAGCAAAAAGTATACAGAATTGTGTATTGTGTGCAAAGAAAAAAGAAAAAGCTGAAGAAGAAAAATTACAGATGTTTTGTATAAAACTTCCACTGGGTTTTCCAAGCAAGTTCAGAAATGGTCTACTGAGCTTGTCCTTAAATGCTTCGAATAAATAAACACTTGAATTCCCAAATGGATGTGAGAGCTGCAGACAAAGCACCTCCAAGTCCACTTTTCCACCGGTCCCTAGACATGTCCATCTTTCTTGCAACCAGAGAATGTAGGGCTCTACCATGTTATAGGAAGTTGTCAAGAGCAGCACAAAATGTCAGAATCTTGAAATCATTAGGTCAGAGGCAGATTCTACTTCTCCTGAAATGGACAGGGACTCTATAAAAGTACTACTCTCTCCTTGCCCATCTTGTTCATTTCCATAAAATTTGGCAATCAGGAGCCAGGTGAATGGGTAGAAATGGGTACCCAATGAACAGACCATATTCAGCTCTTAAATGTTTTGACAGGACTGGCAACAGCCATCAATCTCCTCCAGCAGCTGTTGTGGTCTTACAGTGCCTTACAGGCCAGAATGTACGAGACACTCATCATTGAGTGTATCATCATCATCATTGTGTATCATAGACACACAAAAAGAGCCTTACAGGCCAGAGTGTACAATGATAGATGCTGCCTTCAAGGGTCGACCATATGTTCGTGAATCTTCCGCAGAATCGGTGAATCTCTGTTTTCTCCCTTCGCCATTTTCCTCTGAAAAAAAACTGATCTCGGGGAGTCTGTAATCCTGCAAAGAAGAAATTTAGCTTGTTAATGGGAAAAGAGCTAGAACCTTGATTTCCATAATCATTACTTCCCAGCATTTAGTAATGGGTTATATATTTCAACAGTCTCATCAAATCCTTTAGTAGATAGATATTATGAACCACGAATGAGTGATCCATGGCTTATAGCTGCATGCAGCTTCTAAGTCCCATTTTTGTGGCCCATGTTGTGAAACATTTTTAAAAAATGAATTAACCTCTAAAATAGATTAACCATAACCTCTAGTTGACTTTACTTATCTATTTTATGTATCCCCAAGTCAAAAAAAAATCACTGCCTCATCACTATAATGTTCCTTATAGCCCTCCAAGTCTATATGTACATTACAACCTTCTAACAGAAGAAAAATCCCACTCTGATATAGACCAGTGTTTTTCAAACTTGGCACACTGGCTGGGGAATTCTGGGAGTTGAAGTCCACATATCTTAAAGTTGCCAAGTTTGAAAAACACTGATCTAGACCAACCTGGCCCTCCAGTATGTTGGACTTTTCTTTTGGCAGCTGAGAATGTTGAGAGTTGAAGTCCAACAAAGTTGCAGGACATGAGGTTGAGAAAGGCTTGTCTAGATTTTCAGAGGCACTTTCCAGAGTTTTTGTGGCTTGTACTGAGGTTAGAGCTGCAAACTCAGTGGCCAAAGTCCACCATTATACTACATACAAGAACTAATGTAATCTGGAAAGAGAGAAAAAAAGATACCATGAGGCAACCAAGTGGGAAAACTTTAAATGTTCCCATTTCTTATGATTTTTAGATCATAGATGTCTAGAAAGCAGGTTGATAAAACTTTTTTTCAGAAACCATTTTCAAGACAAGCCTAACTGATCAAGGCAGACCTAATTCATCAACCAATTCATTCAAAACACTTCCAAATGCTTTGCACTGAAAAATTCAAGCTTCAGCCACCCACGGTCATAATTTGGTTATTTATTTTATGTTCATAACACTCTTCCACCAAAAGGAGCCAATACCATAGTGGTGTGGAAATGATGGTGCCCCTGGTGGCACCTTTCACTACCAACGTCCTCCTCATCCATCACAGATACTGAGTCACTGGCTTTCCATCGTATGCAAAGATGCCTTCTCCATCCTGCTACTGAACCAAATAGGTTTCTCTCTTGCTCTTCACTGCCTTCATTTGCTCTCCCTGCTTTGAAGAATGAGACTAAGCTGCAATCACTGGCAACTCCAGGCAGGCTTGAGAAAATCCACCTCTTCAAGTTTCAGACAGGAGTTCATTTTGACTAAGCAAAAGGCAGCTTTCTATATTCTCAGTGTTCCAACATCAACATTAACCTGCATGGCCAACCAACTCCCCGAAAAGAGGAAGACTCTCAAATGGAACTCAGTCCCCCTTACCTGCACAACCCGCTTGAGAGAACCAATACGGAATGGGGCATTCTCCCTTTCTGACTCTTTCTTGCAGTACATTCTCCAAGGGTTAGTGATTTCCACGTTCCCTTCGGCCAGCACACACTTCCGCCCATGGAATCGGGGCTTTTCGTACATCAGCCAGCTGGAGAGAACCAGAAACTGACATCATTTAGTGAGTCCCAATCAGAGCCATGTCTTCAGCTTGTATTCTAGAGTTGAATTGACTGGTGTGTGATGTTGATGGAGTTGCTTGGGTACCCCCCCCCCCACATTTCTCATGCTCCTTAAAAGGGGACTACTTCTCCTCTGTACTGAACAAGCATAGAAATACTTATCAAAAATATCTTACAAAATTGCTTTGCTTCAACTACAAAAGTGGAGGGGGTCAAAGAATTTGGGATACTCTCCCATCCTCCTGCCACTTGCCCTTCCGTTCCTCCATAGTTCCACAGTTCACATAGACACAGCTTTATACATTAAAAACAACCGTGGCACAGAAAACAGTGTCAGCATTCATCCAATAATTAATGTTGGGCTACGATAGGAAAGACCAGTTAGTTCAAAGATCCACTCAGCTATGCTCGCTGGGCAAATACTTAACTAGCCCACTTCATCTGGAAAGCTCATGCACAGGATATAAGGCAGACAGCTCTCTTTTACTGTTCCTCCCCAGTAGCTGGTATTTAAGAAGGAGGGGTCAGCCCTACAAGGTAGACCAGATCAGGAAACTGACTCCACAGGAAGACTAGAACTATACTTTATTGAGATAGGATATAGTAACAGAATCTTACAAGTCTGATTGTACTTCATCTCCCCTCCCTCTTATACCTTGGGGAATCAGAGGGGAAGCCAGGCTAAGTCCCTTTCTAATACTTTCCTGCCTCCCTGTGCTCAATGAATGCTTCTGCACTGGTTATTGTCTTAATGGCTTCTGGATGGTTTCTCCAAGGTCATCTCCGTAGCTCCCTACAGGAGCAAACCATTGTCAAGATTATAACCAGTGATAGTATTATTATTATTATTATTATTATTATTATTATTATTATTATTCAGATTTATTACCGCCCAACTCTATAGCAGTAGACTCTGGGCGGTTTACAACAATAATATTAAAATTAAAAACCTATACACTTTAAAATACAATATAATAATAAATTATCCTTCATACATTTATCTAAATGATAAAGTCCCCCGTTGGGGGAGTTGGGCGGTCATATAAATTTAAATAATAAATAAATGATCTTAAAAGTGCTGAGTATCACCACTTTGGGTAGCAGTAAATATTACAGCACGATGACACATTGGCTGTGTTCATACAATGCATTAAGTCCTAATCCCATCTGAATGAAAACCAAGGGCTGAGTTCTTAAAATGTGCTAGGCCCAAACACATGGACCATATTATAGTTTAATGTGACAATGTGATTCACACAACATATTAAGCAAAGGTGCAAAGGAATTCTCCTAACAACTGATCCACAAACTCCCCTATCCTAGCATCTTGGCACTACACAGCAAACTCAGCCAAAAGACCAACCAAGATTGAAACTAACCAAGCTTAGCAACGCAGGCACCAGTTTCCTAACTCTGCCGTGCAAATACAGCCATGGTGTATGGAAACACTCCTGCATTTCCCTGCCTGTTTCATCAGCCCTGTATTGACCTGCCTTACAGAGCGTGAAAAATATCGTTTCTTTACTTTGTTTACAACACAAATTATTGTATATACTTCTAATACATCCCCTTCCACTAACAAAAGGTCCAAGCATTGGCATCTTTCTGCATTCTTTGGAAAAGTGTCAGGACCTAAATGAAATAAATGAAATAAATATAACTATTACTTATACCAGTGTTTCTCGACCTTAGCAACTTTAAAATGTGTGGACTTCAACTGCCAGAATTCTGGGAGTTGAAGTCCACACTTCTTAAAGTTGCTAAGGTCGAGAAACACTGACTTATAGTGACATAATGATAACACCTCCTTGTGTTGTAGTGCAGGAACGGAGAACCTGTGGCCTTTCAGACACTTCTGAACTATTCATCTTAGCTGGAGTATAATTATGGTATTGGGAACTGACATCCAGCAACATTAGACCAACATAAGACTACAAGTTTTTCATCCTTTTGATAGCATTTTCTTGCTGTTTTCTTTTTCTACCCAAGGCCCTATTCTCTCACTGGGCTTCTCCAGAGCCAGCCAAAGCTTTGCTTACCCTCCTCGGACCACCTGAATAGAGATTGTGCTTGCGAGTTCCCAGGATGTGGCATCTGGGACATCACTCCAGATTTCTCTTTTCTGCCCTCCAAAGCCTGCCTCAGAGTATAAAATGATCTGTAGTGAGTGAGAAACAGGGAGAAAAAAGGAAAGGGGGCCATCTTAACTTCGTGTCTACCAACTTATCATCTCTTTGCCAGATTCTGGGAAGTCACCCTTACTTTTCACCATCCTACCTTGCTGGGGCGCTTGTTAATCTTCAAAGGCTTCTTTTCCTCTTCCTGAAATTAAAAATAAATGGGAAATTACTGGAGATACCAGGGCAGCATTTGCACAAGTATGTGAAGAATGGTCATGGTGGAAATTTTCAAAAAGTCTCTGTCTAAAGTATACATCCAAGGCAGGTTCTTTGCAATCGCTAGTTTGGTCTAGTGGTGAAGGCACCAGGCTAGAAACCAGGAGATGGTGTGTTCTAGTCCCGCCTGAGGCATGAAAGCCGGCTGGGTGACCTTGGGCCAGTCCCTGTCTGTCAGCCCTAGGAAGGAGCCAATGGCAACCCAGGAGACTGAGAGTTCTAGTCCCGCCTGAGGCATGAAAGCTGGCTGGGTGACCTTGGGCCAGTCACTCCCTCTCAGCCCAACTCACCTCACAGGGTTGGTGTTGTGGGGAAAATAGGAGGAGGAAGGAGTATTAGGTATGTTCGCCGCCTTGACTTATTTATAAAAATAAGAAAGGCGGGACAAAAAAATCTAAAAAAAAATTGTGGAATAAGTAGGGGGGGAGTATTTTGGGAGATCAATAGTGTATTATTTAGCTTGTTAGTTTTATACCCCCCTTTCCTTCAGGAGCTCCAAGTGACCTACTCTATGTCTCTCCTTACGTTTTCCCACAACCATCACCCTGTGAAGTAGGTTGGGCTGGGAGAGACGGACTGGTCTCAGGGTGTTTCCATGGCTGAAGGAGGACTAAAACTGGGTCTCCCCAAAGCCAATCCAACACCTTAACTACTACACCACGCTGCCTCTCTTGTAGTGCATTTTGCAGGCTTCAATGGCTGCTGCTTTTTCACTTCTTTTAAGCCCAAATATTTCTCCACCAGCATGCACAGGTCTACAGCACTCTTCCGTCATTTCTGTGCATCTGATATAATGTTATGGCTTCAAAAGCAGATAGGGGAAGGCAGCCCATTCTCCCCATCCTCTCCTTGGCCCCTGGATCACGTTCTAATCAATTTTTCAAGCCAATCTTATCATAGATCTCATCTAGTCAGTGTCATAATCTATTGAAGTCAGTTTCACAAGGCCAATAGAAAGTCCTCCGACTTAATGTATTCTTGCTTGCATAAGGAGCATTCTTCTTTCTCTAGCAGCACAACCACAGCTGAACACAACATATGGCACCCAGCCCTGCATGGAAATCCAGGTTGCCCAAAGGACTTGTCAGAAAAGCAATTGGGGGCAGGGGGTGGAAATATTTATCAAGGAAAACGAGTTGAAACCTGTGTCTTGTGTTCCATAAAGGAGGCTGTTGTGAAACTGTCAGGCTGTAATGCCCCAAGACAAAGCATTACATTTCAGAAACATCTGGGTCTCCCCTATTCTTCTTGCTCTCTTTACCTCTGAAAATTCTTGTTTAAAAATAAAGAAAAAAAAAAAGGGGGGGGGAATTGGGCATGTACAGCAATGAATGAAATGTGACCTCACACTACAAATTGTGGTGCAGGGTGAGGTTCCAGCTCTGTAAAATTGGATATTGCCGTGTTCTTGTCATGCAGACCTATTTCTGCTCCTATCTAAGATGACCACTGGGCTTCTTTTCAATTTCCTTAATGAGCATCACTGACTCTGTAATCATTCATTTAAAGATCAAACAATGACCTTCATTCAGGCACAACAGTCAAATGGCTTCAATAAGTGCTGTGCAGGTGAGCAAAGTGGTGGGTTTGGTCCTGTAATCATCCTTTTGAACTTAAGCTGTGCCACCAGTTCTACAGCTGGCTGAAAGTGGAGATTCTAGGAGAAATTTACTTTGTGCTATAATTTGAAGGAAAATTTTTATAAGATGATGAAAGATGGTAGATAGATGGTATATGACCCCACAAAAACTTGCTGAAATGTATGGGAATGTTTCCAACTTGTGTTGGAAATGTAAAAAAAAAAGAGGGGTCTTTTTACCATATGTGATGGACATGTGAAATTGCAAAGAAGTTTTGGACTCAGATACATTCATTGATGCAGAATATTTTACAAATTCGAGTCCCATTTAAACCGGAACTATTTTTATTGGGAATATGGGAAGAACAAATGGGAAAACCATTTGTAAGAATTATGCAATATATGATTACAGCAGCAAGACTTGTATATGCCCAAAATTGGAAAAATCAGATTTTACCTACGATACAAGATTGGATGTTAAAACTGATGGATATGGCAGAAAATGACAAATTGACATGCTTATTAAAAGAAAATTCAAACTGTTACTTTCTTAAAGAATGGAAACCATTAACGGATTATTTACAACATGCAGGTGGGGCGAAGCTTATCTGGGGTTTTGAAGACTAAAATATATATAAATTGATATATTAGACAAGAAATGTTTTTGTATGTTATATATAGAGCTAGCATGTAAGAAATTTTTTTTTCAAATTACTAAGACCAGAGATAAATCAGAAGTTGACTAATTTCTATGTTCTATCTTTTTTTTTAATTTCTATACACTTTTACTTTTTTCTTTGATTTGTATTTCTATTTTCTTTTCATTTTCACCCTTTTAACTATGTATATTTAAAACTCTAATAAAATTTGGAAAAAAAAAGAGATTCTAGGAGTATAACACGTCTGCATGCAACAGGCTACAATGTTCTTTTCCACATCACAGATTCACAGAGACTTCAAACAGCCCAGCTCTTGAACACACAATGTGGCAAGGGACCATATTACAGCTGTCACCAGCAAAGACCAAACAGAACATTTTCATTCAGGTTTCCTTAACCCGCTGCTCTCCAGATGCCTTGGACTTCAACTCCCATAATCCCCAAAGAACACAGAATGATGGGAGTGAAAGACCAAGACATTGCGCAGGCACAAGCGTGAGAACGGTTGCATTAAAGTCAACTTGACCTGGTTTTCATGCTGCCCAGCATCAATTCACTCACCTGAATTTCTGACTGGGTCAAGGTTTCTGCTTCCTTGGATAGAAGAATAATCTGCTTGGAGATACCATTGGTATCTGGTGCCCTGAAGTGGAGTGCAGCTGGTGGTAACTCCTTGTGCACAGCATTCTCCTGAGGCCCGTTTGCAGACGTCTGGCACTCCCTGCTGATTTTCTGGACAAATGAGCTCATTCCCTTCCTTTTTGTTGGGGCCTTGAATTCAGCCTTTTCTGGGGAGATGAACTTGCTATAGAGAAAGCTGTTGTCCAAGCGAGAATAAGGCTTGTCTTCCACAACCCTTCGGTCTACAAAGTTGGAAAAAAGAGAGGTCCCTTTGAGAATATTGCTCCTAATCAAGTTGGTCTGATTCGCAATAGCTTTGGGGGCAATAACGTTGGCCTTGCTATCTCCTGGGCTTCGCTGGAGTTTTCCAAGAAAAGCCCCAATCTCCTCCTCAGTCTTGTATTGCTGGTTTTCCCAAGAGTAAGATGTCCTGCCTAGGTTGCAATCCCACGATTTATCTTCTTTACTGAGATAAGGGTTCTCAATCTCCTCCTCTTCTTCTTCTGCCCATCCTGGCTCCTCCCCATTGGGTCCTGTTCCTTCCTCTGAGTTTTCCTCAGTGAGAACAAACAGCTCACCTAATGCTGCTGGGAGAGGAACCTTTGACTCGGGAGTGATGTGGTTCTCATCGATAGATGGAAGGCCCTTGGGCTTGGCAAGGATAGAAGGGCGTGGAGGCCTCGGGAGGACTTTCGAAGGCTTCCGGAGCTCAGCAGGGTCCATGTTGCGGAGGGTGTCTACAAAATGCTCCATTTCCACTTCCTCGGGTTCCTGTCCCGCTGCCTGGTTGCTGCTTCTGGTGTTCCCGCTTGGAGGTTCAGGCAATGACAAGCAAGTTAGCGTACCGTCAGGGGGACCCTTTTGTTCCGGTGCAAATACTGGAGAACCTTTGCCTGGAGTCTGCTGTTCTTTCTTCAGTTCATCCTGCGTTCTGGCTTCATGATTCCCTGGAGGAGTTTGCTGAAATGCCGCAGAGATTCCAGTTTCGCCTGCAGTGTCCAACGGGCACGTATTCCTTCTGCTTGCAGTTAAGCTGGCTTTTCCCACGCCTAACAAGCTGCTCTCTTGATCTGACCCATTTGCTCTTGGGCCTCCTGCATTGGGCATGCCTTGCTCTGGTTCAGACCTGCTCCCTGAGAACAGGTTGCTGTGCTTCTGGGAGGCAGATTTGCTGGGCAAGCTGCAGCCTCTCTGGGGCGTGCTGAAAGGAGTTCCTCCCTCCCTGACTATGGTGGCCTCTCTGCTTGATGTGCAAGCAGGGCTCGGCACAAGCACACACCTTGGCCTCTGGGCATCCCTCACACTGGCATTTCGAGAGTGAGTCATGCCATTCTCGCGCTGTGGCTCTGGCATGGAGCGGATGCAAGATTTGGGGAAGGAGGCGTGGATTCTTTGGCGGGACTCAGCATCGGGAAGATCAGCCTGGGATTGCCCGTGTTCTTCTAGTGGAGCGCTGGTGGTGGAGCTTGGAGCAAGGGATTTCTCTTGCCAGCCCTGGCCGGGGTTCGCTGATCCAGGGGCAGACAGAATAATCTCTCGCCCGGCTTGGTAAATGGTGGAGCATCCAGGTTGGGGCACAATGACTTGTTGTTTGGCTCTCAAAACCACCACGCTGCCGCCCTTTGGCCCACACCACTGGGTTTGGGATTCGGCTATAGTGCTGGAACACACAACACGAGGCACTGGCTTGAACACACGAGGCTCCTCAGAAAATTTAGTGCTTGTGGCAGAGGATGTGCGATTTCCCCCTGGGGATCCAGAGAATGAAGTAGTATTGAGGGTGTGGGGTGGAGAACTTTCTACTGAGGATCGAAGAGCAATGGCACCAGGCAACTTGGTTTCCCTCAGGGATCTAGTGTCTGCCTTGGAGCAATCACCATTTAGCATATGGCTTTCCTTCTGGGACACGGTTCCACCAATGCTGTCAGGAGAAACAGCAAGGTTCTTCTCTTCCTGGAGACCATCAGTGTTGGTGATATGGCTCTCTTTCTGAAACCCAGCATCTCCAGGACGGTGAACAGCAGCACGACAGAGTGTTGTTCCTGGTGATTCAGTAACTCTGGTACTCTTGCCATCTTGCGCCTCTGTCCTCAACTGGTCCTTCGGCTTGGGAAGCCGGGAATAAACTTGAGCAAACACAGGCCCATGAGCTGTAGAATTTCTCTGTGGACCGAGAGAGCAGGAACACCCCTCAACTGCTGTGGGGGAGAAGCTTCTACACTCCACCAGGGCAGGTGAGCCCTCAGCGTCCATTTGGGACGATGAATGCTGTCTGTCTGCTTGGGAGGATGAGAATGTGGCATCTGGTGGAGGTGGCAAGCATTTGACTTCTGCTGGGGAAGCTGAGCACCTGGCACTTGTGGAGGAGGAAGAGCATCCATTGACTGGTGGAGGGGATGGACACCTGGTGTCCGAGGAGGGTGATGAACGCTTTGCACCTATTGGGGAAGGTGAGCTCCTGGCATCTGATGAGGGAGACACGCTCCTGCTGTCTGCTGGGGTGAATGGCCGCCTGGTCTCCACCATTGAAGAAGTTGGGGAAGGTGGCTGTCTGATGCTTCCTCCAGAATAGAAACGCCTCATATCTGCCACAGAATAGGAGGACCTGTTTTCTGACAGGGAGGATGAGTGCTGGGTTTCCTCCAGGGAAGAGGAGGACTGGTTCTCTGTTCTGGAAGGTGAATATCTCCTCCCTACTGGAGAATGTGAATGGCTGCTGTCTGCTGGCAAGCGGGGGACCTGAGTTTGCCTGGCCTTGGCTGGGGAAAGGGGCCGCTGTGTTGGTGCTAGGGAGGGAGGCTGCCCCCCATCTCCCGGAGAGTGGGACCTCTGGCTTTCTGCTGCACCAGAAGGACGCTGAGGATCAGGAGGAGAGGACTGCCTGGCATCCTCTGAGAAAGGGGATTGCCTTCTCCGTGCTGGAGAATGAGACTGCCTGGCATTTGCTGGAGAAAGGCATCGCTTGGCATCTACCGAGGCCAAGTTGGATGGTGAAACAGAATTCTTGGAATTGGCGGGGTGAGAAGAGTGGGCACCATCTGGGGCTGAAAGTAAGCGCCTGGTAGGTATGGGGGAACGGGAGGGCCTGGTTTCGGCTGAAGGAGCTGGGTCAGTGACGTCCATCCCCACAAGTCCTTTCTCCCAGGCCTCAAGCAACTTGGACACTCTGGAGGGGCTGCTGGATCTGGCAAGGCCTTCTCCCTCGACCATCAGGGAGGCTGCTGACACTTTGCCAAAGGGAGTCTTGACGTTTTTCTTGAGAGAGTCAGGAGCGATTTTCTTCTGTCGCAGCGGAGGGCTTGGGGCATGTCCTCTTGGCCTGCTTGGACAAGAGGGTGCACCGTTGGCAACTTTCTCCATGCTGGGATGAAGGCAAAGCAGGTCTCTGCCAATTTCTGCCCCCCTTTGAGGCTGAAGCTGCTTGTTGTTGCCTCCCAAAGTGGTTCCTCTGGATTTATGAAAGCTACAGTTGGGGTGGGGTGGGAGAAAAGGAAAGCAAATGATTAACCCTGGTCCCCAGCATGCCACCACCCATGGGCCCTGAGTATTCCATGCCACTTCCCTTGGAGCCTGGCAGGGTCCTTCCTCCCTCTGATTTCCTTGAACCTTACTTAAAGTCAACAACAACAACAATGAAACAGGCATACTGCAAAATGAGGTGCCAGCTTCAAGGATAATCTTTATTTTCAAAGATGCCTCTGGGTCCCTGCTAAAAACCAATCTAGTGCCTTGTGTGTTCTGCCCATGAAAAGACAAAAATAGGCTGAATTAATAGAGAGCATTTGGGGTGGGGCTGGGGACATAGAGAGCAGCCTCGCTAATTTGCTTTCAATAAATAGGTTGTTTGTGACTGAACCTCCTTCCCGTGGCACCATTTTGTGAGAGCACCTGAAGGATGAAATCCAAATTCTAAATGTGCTCAACAGACTAATTATGAGCTCCCTCCATTACAGCATCCAAAGATTTCCCAAAGTAAGTGTATCTCCAATGTTTAAATCCCTTCCTACTGCTAAACCTTCCAGCGTTCAGGATTGCTATGTTGTCCTGACTTTGCATGGCAAAACTGTCCTCCAGTCAGTAACAGTGAAATGCAGGTGTGGAAGAACAGGCTGCCTGACAAAATTTCAGGCCCCTGTGCTGCCTTCTTCCCCTCCCATTTGAGCCTTCCAGGTTTTCACGCAACACGCCTGGGCCCCGCAAGCGACACAGTACTGTGTTGCGACACACAGTTTGGAAAGCTATGGTATAGAGCATAGCTTTCCAAACTGTGTCGTGACACAATACTGTGTCACCTGTGGGGCCCAGGTGTGTTGGCGAAAACCCGGAAGCGCTGATGGTGTGCCACCGTGTGCGGCAGCATGCACGGCAGCAGGGGGCCATCAGTGCTTCCAGGTTTTCGCGCAGCACACCAGGACACTGCTGCTGCCACCGCACACAAAAACCCAAAAGCGCCGCAGCGATTGGCTGCTTTGGAACCGAGGCTAAAATTTGAAATCTCTTAATGGCGGCTGGCAAGGGAAGGACGAGGGAGTGACTTGGATGCCTGCTGGTGAGGTAGGGCTGGCTGGGGGGCACTGGCAGTCAACGGGTGAGCCCTCTTCCTCCCTGGAGGGAGGTGGCCCTTGGGGACATGCCAGGATGGGGAGTGGGGGTGCAGTTTTCCTCGAAGTCTGCAGCTCCCTTTGTTCCCCCTCCCCCCAGCAAAGGCAGGCAGTTCTGCGGGTCAGCGGAGGAGGAGGAGGAGGAGGAGGAGGAGGAGGAGGAGGAGGAGGAGGGATTTCCAACACTCCCTGCCAGCTTCCCACAAGCAAAGTCAATGGGGAAGCTGGCAGGAAGTCGGAAGTCACTCCCACTGCTTTTTTGCCTACCTGTGGTCATTCTGTTTCTCTGTTTAGGTGAGGAAACATCTCTGAAAGGATGACCCAACGGGTCACGGGTTGTCTAGCACTCATTAACACTTGCTAACATTTGGTTGTAAACAATCCTGTAGCCAAACACATTCCATTTTGCCCACTTTGCTCATTGTGGCATGGTGTGGGTCATCTGAAAAGTCACCACTGGAATTTCATTTCGTCTTTTTAAGATGAAACTCCTTATGAGTAATTTTCCTATCCAAGCCACGCTCAGCTACAAAAATCATGACGTGCTGGTTAAAAAGACGTGCTGGTTAAAAAAAAAGTCAATACAAATACAGAAAGTTACAAAAACAAGCTGTAAAGAGAAAGCAAGAAGGAAGCAGGCAAGCAAGAAAGGGTGGGGTAGGAAGCTGCAAAAGAGAAAGAAAAGGGTGCCCGCCTAGTGGGATGGTGAGGCCCACTCCACCAGCTTACCCAAAATATTTATTTATTTGTTTGTTTATTTGATTTATATTCCACCTTTCATTCAGGAGCTCAAGCTGGAAGTAAACCTTAAAAACCAGACAGGTTTTCCAAGTTCAGCTGCTTTAACAGAAGAAAACTTCTGCAGTAAGTATTGGCTCATCTCTTACATTTTTCACATGCAATGGAAGAATATAGAAATGAAAAAAGAAAAAAAGAGTGCATCTGACCACGTGCAGGGTGCATCTTCCTCACTAATTAGTAACTCCACAAAACACAAAAAGTGATTCAGGGGTAGGTCAATCATTTCAAAATGCTTCTCTCCAGCTGCTAAGAGGTTTCTGTCCAACCCATTTCACGGGGTTATTGTTGTGGAGAAATAGGGGGAGGGAGCATTATGTATGCCGCCTTGCGATGTACAGAATAAACATGGGGTATAAATCTAATAATAACAACATACTGATTTGCTTTGTATTTAGTAACACTACAAAACAATGTCAATGACCTAACCATGACAATATAAAAACAAACAGTGAGAAAAAAGCTGGTAAATCTACTCATTAAAAAAAAGAGACAGATAACTATTCAACACAATAAAATCAGAACATGACACAACAGAGAAAAATAAAAGAGCAGGAAATGTCATAAATGCTCCATGAAGTTGTAGGTTGTTCCCTGGCTAAAGTATAACAGAGAAGGGATCAGTCTAATCCAGGGTTTCTCAACCAGGGTTCCGCAAGAGGTCACTAGGGGTTCCCTGGGAGATCACGATTTATTAAAAAAATTATTTCAAATTTAGGCAACTTCACATTAAAGAGGTAAGTTTCATTCTTTACTTTTATTCAAGAACACTGTTAATGCATATAGACAGGCCTACCCATAAAACGAATATCATAATTTTGTAACTTCTGGCCTATATTTGAGCCTGAATGTGCAGGGGTTCCCCAAGGCCTGAAAAATGTTTCAAGGGTTCCTCCAGAGTCAAAAGGTTGAGAAAGGCTGGTCTAATCTCTCTCTCCAGGCTCAGGGTCTCCTCCTGAAAAGCCCAAATTGCCACCATATTTTTGTTGCTGAAATAAACTGGGTCTCTCTCATAAGGATTACAAATGGTTTAGCAGCAGGTGCATCTGTGCAGGGGCGGGTTCAAAAAAGTCGAGGTAGCGACTGCAACCATGTCATTGGAGCCCCGCTCCTCTTGTCCAAAGGGGCGGGGCATCTATTTTCCTAGATGCCATCTTGACTTTTCTACCCTCCTGGAGATCCCCCTGTTCACAGCTGCTCCCAGCTTTACTTTCTGATCAAATAGATGTAGCCATAGTTCATATCCCCTTAATAAAGAATAAAAAGAAAATCATGTTTGTGAGTAGGTCCCACAGGTGCATTTACAAGGGGCAGCTTGGGAGTCCCTCTATTCATTTTTTAAAGTCCTTTAAGGTTGGGAGGAGAATCTGTGGTCCTCCAGATGTTGTCTTCAGCTTTTGTCAACCTTAGCTACTACTGATCTTATTGGCTGGGGCTCTGGGAAAAAATTGAGTCCTGCAATGTATGGGAGAATACTGGATTCCCACCACACTTGAGACAGAGCTGGGTTTTAAATGTAGCAACACTGTGCACACCAGATGTTGACGAACTACAAAGCAAGTGGTACAGGATTTGTAGTGGTGCTCTGCAAACCCCAACCAATTGTTGCAGGGAGTTTGGGAGTAATCAGGCTGGATTTGCACAGCAGAGTATGCTAAAACTGGAACTGGAGACTGTGTGGTTCAGCGTGTTATGGGAATCCATCCAAAGTCTAAGCATGTTGTATGAGCTAGGCCATCTTGTTAAGCAACAATATAGTTTATTTGCTTGGGCATGTATCTGAATACATGGATTTAAATTTGCTTATCCTGCATTTACGGTTTAATATGTTTATTTTATTATACCTGTACACCGCAGAATCTGCTGTGGGATCTTGTGTGAATCTAGCCTTATAAAAATGGGAACTTTGGCTGCAAAGCAGGATGAAAACATGCTAAATGGCGCTTTCCCAACCTGATGCGTTCCACATACATTCAACAGGTTTAGCATGTTGTGCAAACTCAGTCCTGAAGTGACCTCTCCACCTCTGCAATAGAATGAGGTGGTCAGATCCTCGGTTGTGCTATTTCACACAAAGGGCAGGGGTCTGAATTTTGAGCACAGTTCCTCCTCTGGCCAGAGCAGGGTGGTAGCACGCCAGCACAAGCAGAGTTTCTCAGGGAATTCTGCAATGTCCAAAGTCCCATCTGCAGGAGGACCTAGTGCTGCACACTCAATTCTGATGAACACACCTTTCTCCTAGCAGGACATTCACCTGCCTCAGGACCTGCCAAGTGAAAAAAACCAAACCAAAGACAGCAACCTAAGCAAGAGGCCACTTGCTGTTGTTCCATCCAGAATGGTTGACTGACTCTTGTAAAATCCAGCTGAGCCAGATCGACACAGCCCTTCAGTTCTAGCGTAGAAGAAGCAGGTTGCACCATTCAGAGTGTCTTGACCTACTTAGCAGGAAGCATTGTTAATTTCCAGGATGAGTCAGACTTGTGTTTGTGTTTCAGGTGCTGGGTGGCAGCATTCCACATCTCCCCAGCCTCCACCAAGGAAGGCACTTCCTTTCTTCTTCTAAAAAAGGGCTGACCTTTATTTCTTATACCTTTTAAAGGCCCCGGCGGTAGGCTTTCAGAGGTCACAACCTACTTCATCCACGTTTAAATTCATATTTTATTTTATTATTTCCAAAAGATCAAAGCTGCTTGCCACTAGGGCAAAACTTAGGGGCAGACACCCAGGACCCTGAAAAGCTGAGCAAACAGGAAGCCCCCCAAACCTGCCCCTCACCACATTTTGAAATAATATACTCACTGAATACAGAAACAGAAGGAGGGGAGTCTGCAGGGTGTGGTCCATAAAGTCAAGACGATGGCCACAATGGTGTGATCAAAGGTCTCACCATTTTTTATGTGTGATGCCATCCTCTTGACTTTTGGGACCATAACCTGCAAACACCCCTAAATGATAGCATTGTAACAACTTCAAGACAATTTCAGAATCAAATAATAGCACAACACTTGATAAATGGTAAAAAAAAAAAGGTAAAGGTACCCCCCGCACATTTGTGCAGTCGTGTCCGACTCTAGGGGCCGGTGCTCATCTCCGTTTGTTAGCCAAAGAGCCAGCGTTGTCCGAAGACGCTTCCACAGTCATGTGGCTGCATGACACGTGCGGAACGCTGTTACCTACCCACCGAAGTGATACCTATTCATCTACTTGCATTTGCATGCTTTCGAATTGCTAGGTTGGCAAGAGCTGGAGCTAGTGCGGGAGCTCACTCCGCACGCAGGGCTAGGGATTCGAACCTCCGAACTTGCAATCTTCCGATCTACAAGCCTGGCGTCTTACCCACTGAGCCACCACGCCCCCTTAGATAAATGGTAACAATTTACTAATTTAAACCCAAAGTCTCTTCTGGCCCTGCAGGTCCCCAAGGAAATGTGTGATCAGCACCAGCCTTGAAACTGGTATAAAACCATTCAACTCCTGTTCCTTCTTGACTTCTGTTGGCAGAAGCCCCAGATGACATTCAACGGAGGACAGTATGATATAACGGGGCAGGTAAAATGCCCTTCCCAAGTGGCAGCAGATAAAGCTGCAAATTAAAACTGATCTTGCTTGGCACCAAAGGACCACGGCAGGCACTTATACCTCGGTTCGTAGACTAAGTCCTCTCCCCGTTTTTTCAGCAACCAACAGCTTAAAAAAGTTGCAGGGTCTTCTGGACCCAATGGGTGCTTTGCCAGCCACAGATATCCAGCAAGATCACTTTTTGACAATCTAAGCCAGGGTTTCTCAACTTAGGGTTCTGCAAGAGGTCACTAAGGGGTTCCCTGGGAGATCACGATTTATTTTAATACTTATTTCAAATTCAGGCAACTTCACATTAAGGAGGTAAGTTTCATTCTTCAGTTTAAGAACACTGTTCATGCGTATATACAGGCCTACCCATGAAACAAATATAATAATTTTGTAACTTGTGGCCTATATTTGAGCCTGAATGTGCAGGGGTTCCCCAAGGCCTGGAAAATATTTCAAGGGTTCCTCCAGGGTCAAAAGGTTGAGAAAGGCTGGTCTAAGTGGTTCGTTCTCAAGAGCTGAAGCAACTTCCAGGTACAGGAGATAAATTGAACCCTTTCAACCATGCCCAGTTCTGAAGGGGAGAATATGGATGCCTTCACAAGTTCAGAACATCCTTCATTGCTCCAAAGCCCAGGGGGCGGACATGAATTAGCTCTCTGCTTTGGCCCTTTAGAGCACATTCTTACCGTCAGTATTTCATCTTGCTGGACAGCAGCTACACTTAATTTGTTGTGTGTGAGGGGTGGAGTAGGGACTCAGGACCACTTTGGATGGGTTGATAAAGAATGGACAGAGTGATGTTTCCTTTCTTCCTGGTTTTAGAGAAGCCATGATCTGGTGGTCATTTTTAATCTTTCCAAGCCAACAGAATGTTGGAAACAATTTTAAGAAAGGGGCATCTGTCAGCAGATGTCAGCGCCACTACACCAGACCAGGAAATCAATGCCACAGGAAGGCTAAAGCTACTTTTATATAGGCTATAACAGAATCTTGCAAGTCTGATTGTGCTGTACCTCCTTCCCCTTCTTATACTCAAGTGAATTAGGGAGGTCTCTGTCTGAGCCACTTCCGAATGTCATCTTGTTGCTCTGGACTTAAAAAATGCTTCAGCCCCTTTTGCCTAGGCAATGGTTCCTGCATATCTCAGCTGGCTAGGGAATTCTGGGAGTTGAAGTCCAGACATCTTGAAGTTGCTAAGGTTGAGAAACGCTGCTCTACAGCATGACAACCAGCACTGTCCATAGGGGGTCAGACTGATATAAGCAGCATCATGGCGTCATGACACAATTTCTACCCCTTTTCTACATATGTCATGATGACAGATGAGCCCAAAAGGGGCGGAGCTTGTGGCATCACAGGGCAAAGCTGCTTTAGTCATTCTGGTAAAAGCAGCAGTCTTGCAAATGCCACTGAATGAAAATGAACAGAACAGGACCAAATTGGGCAAATGAAAACTTCTGCAACAGCGGGCAAACGAAAGATCCACTTTGAAAATGGGCCGGATCTAGCTGAGGTCTGCAGAGAAAAGTCCTGAAAAAAATCCCCCATGCTTCCCTATGGGAACACTTTGTCCCAAGCCCCGTTCTGGTGATGTGCCCAAGAGCAGAGCACATGCAGCCCACCCTGTGCTTCCCAGTGCACCGATTCACACAAAGGTACATCTGCAAAACAAGGGGGAAGCAGAAGCACGCACGCACGCACGCACGCACGAACACAACACTCTGCTTTGCTGCACAGAAGAAAATGCAGACACCTCCTGCGACCCCTGCTGGTAAAAGGTTGGAAAGAATTCCACAAGCCATACTCTGCATGCCTTCCCTAACTTGGTTTTTAAATGTGTTCAGTCTATTTAAGGGTTTTAAGGTTTGACGAGGCTTTCCACTTAAAAACAGCAGAGTTAATAGGCTGAGTTGCACCATCAAGTTTTGAATTTCTCTCAGAGGGGGTTCTGCGGCCCCTACCATGGGGTTTAGCACCCACATATGGCCTCTGAGCAGCCAGTTGCTCACCTCTGCTTAAACTACCTTATGATTTACTACAGTGGATAAACCTGGCCACTGAATCCGGCAATCTATTCAAGCTTCATGATTCCCTCGTCTGTCTTACGTCCCTGGAATTTCCTGGCAGTGTTCCATTTAGGCCAGTGCTTCCCAAACCTGGGTAAGTTACCCAAAATTGGGTAAAAGTGTAAACTGCCCAGAATCCCCCTTTCGGGGGAGATGGGCAGTGATAGAAATTGGAAAAATATAAATAAATAAAAAAGTGTGGGTTTTTTGGGTAACGACACACAAACCCATTACCCAATCACAACAGGGACATTTAAATTGACTTAAAGTGTTTTACCTACATTGGGTAAAAAGGACTTTCTGATAAGCGGTTTTGGATAGTGAAGGAAAAGGTTTGGGAAGCCCTGATTTAAGACTGAAGGCAAAAGGAGAAGGGGACGGCAGAGGATGAGATGGTTAGATAGCATCACCGATGTATGTCTATGAAGGTTCTCAGTCATCCAGGTGGAATTGTCTGTAGCTTGAATCATGTCAACTGGATTTCTATTTTCTCAGTGGAAACGTTTCGCTCCTTATCCAAGGAGCTTCTTCAGTCTGAGCCAAGACTGAAGAAGCTCCTTGGATAAGGAGCGAAACGTTTCCACTGAGAAAATAGAAATCCAGTTGACATGATTCAAGCTACAGATCACCGATGTAATGAACATGAATTTGAGTAAACTCCGGGTGACAGTGGAGGACAGGAAGGCCTGGCGGGCTATGGTCCATGAGGTCACGAAGAGTCGGACACGACTAAACGACTGAACAACAACAACAACGATTTAAAGGCTGATCCTGCTTCGTGGTTTTCCTATCAACCAAGTTCACCTCACTGCTGCCACCTGCTGTTAAGCATAAACACCTGCAAATGGAATGTACATTAGCAGAATCCGATAGAATGAAGACGACTAATTCATTCCCATGGAACATAATCCTTAAACCTGAATAGGCTGTAAATAATTTATTTTTAAAAATAGTTATTCAAATTCTGGTCACTTGATATAGTTTTCTGGGACTAATGGTGGCTAAGAAATTTGTTCATTTTTGATATGAACTTTTCTCAAAGTACACCCAAACTCACTGGCCTCAACATTTTCCGGTCTTTGTAATAAGGTCAACATTCACAGAGTGTGCTCAACAATGTACATACGTTACAGAACACTGGGAAAATCCATACATACGTGAAGGAAAGGTCTGCACAAAACTACATTCTCTCAAAGGAAATTGCTTAGAAAAAAAATGTGTGCATTAGAAAAAATGTACCAAAATGCATACATTTAGAGATAAAATGAACATAAATTTTTTGGAGGATTTTGTTTTTAAAAAAGCATGCTGATGCAGAAACAGGTGAACTGAACTTAATGTCAGAAAAATAGGAAACGGAGAGAAACCGGTTTTTAGAGGTTTATTCATCTAGTAAATACTAGATTTTACAAATCTATTTTTAAAAAAAATCTCTGAGTTCATTTTAATTTCCAACCATGAACCAACTAAGAATGCTATTCTATGTGAATTATATTCTATCAGTTTGATGGCTGCCTGCTTCACAGAACACATGGCACATGCTACAATCGATCTTCCTCCCCATTGTCCTCAAAAATCATTCTTTTTGCTCACCCTTTTAATGATGAGTCTTTCAGCTAATCACAGGCTCTGGGCATGGTTCAGTACAATGTGTTCTGCATTATTGTCAATTTACTTGTGTAAGCAGCTAGAAGAATGTGTACACTCCTTATATAATCAGGGAGCGGGGTGGGGGGATCCACGGGTTCCCTTAGCACAGTAACACTTTCTAAGGGATCACGACTTTGGCGTTAGGGAAATATGGTTGGGACACTACTAGAAATACCTCCCATCTCGGCACCCTCCCATCTCTCCTTCCTTCGAAGGACTGGTGGGCAGGGAAGGTTTGTTGGGTTTTTTTGCTTTAAGATATGTCATTAAATTCCCTGGAATTTCAAACCTGTACATCTCGGAAAAGAGAAAACCTAAGTAACAAACAAGCAAACAAAAATCACTGCAATGCTATTTATTCCAAAACCACAGGATGTGTGAAGCCAGTTACCCCTGGCTCCAGTAAGCTGTTCAGACAATACAGCTGGCTCAGGGAAGTTACTCTAGCTCAAATAGCCCTGGGGCTGTTGTAGGCTAAGATTAACCCCATCTGGGCTGACTGTTTGGAGCAATTCTCTGGGTTAGTATTTGCACAACACACTTACAGACCTCCCTCCAAGAGCCCAATTAAATATGTGTGTAAACAGCGCTGTGGAATTTTATCAGGTATGTAAGTAGCACAGACCTATTTACATCAGCCACAGCAAGAATTCTCAATCGAGTCATCTTGGAAAATTACATGACTAAAAAAACAGTAATGCCATCCAGCATCCGTATTTTTATTCTTATGTTTAAAATATTTGCAAGTATGTCTGATAAGCATCTTGTTCCCAGCATGAAGGTGAGTAATCAAATAAACACAACTGATATTAAAGTTATGGTTTAGCAGAAACTGTCACGAGACTGTGAGATTTAGTACAGCAGCACTCTCTGTGTGGGACACATTGAAAGCATGAGGAAGCATCTGTGAGAGAAGATGCTTGCTGCAGTTTTGAAAAGACACGGGCATGCCACCTCCGTATGGAGCAAGCTTAAGTGCATGTATTGTCGAAGGCTTTCACGGCCGGAGTTCGATGGCTGTTGTGGGTCTTCCGGGCTGTGTGGCCACGTTCTGGAAGTTGTGGTTCCTAACGTTTCGCCAGCATCTGTGGCCGGCATCTTCAGAGGGCAGGAGCACAGACACTGACACAGACAGATTGCCACTCTACCTGGGCACAGAGAGATCGCTTCTGTCTGTGCTCCTGCCCTCTGAAGATGCCGGCCACAGATGCTGGCGAAACGTTAGGAACCACAACTTCCAGAACACGGCCACACAGCCCGGAAGACCCACAACAGCCATCTTAAGTGCATGAGTTTCAATTGCAATAGAGTAAACAGTGGATGCGTGTGCTATCATTTATCTGTAGGAGACAGAAAATAATGATGGATTGATTGCACTTTCAGACTAGTCCATTATTGGAATTATTTAGAGGGAGTGCAAATAAATGAAAAATATCCTATGCAAAATAAAACTGATAAAAACAGCACAAGTTTTAAAAAAGTGGTAAACCCAACCGAACATGATGGAAACAATGCAATAAATAGAACTTACCTGTGACACTGAGGCCAAGTGAATTTCTCTGGAGAGGGAATTCCACTGATGGAGAATAACTATAGAAAAGGTTTTTTTTCTTGTGGCTATCTGACTTACCTCATTTGAAAGCATGAAAGCAACTGATGATGTGATAGAAATAGGACAAAATAATTTTCCAGGCAAACTGCCCCCAAGTTTAATTAACCAATTAATTTTTTGTACTTGCTAAAACTCAGATCATGGCATCTGGTCCCATCACTTCCTGGCAAATAGAAGGGGAAGAAATGGAAGCAGTGACAGATTTTATTTTCTTGGGCTCCAAGATCACCGCAGATGGTGACTGCAACCATGAAATTAAAAGACGCTTGCTCCTTGGGAGGAAAGCTATGGCAAACCTAGACAGCATATTAAAAAGCAGAGACATCACCTTGCCGACAAAAGTCCGTATAATTAAAGCTATGGTTTTCCCAGTAGTAATGTATGGCTGTGAGAGTTGAACCATAAGGAAGGCTGAGCGCCGAAGAATTGATGCTTTCAAACTGTGGTGCTGGAGAAGACTCTTAAGAGTCCCTTGGACTGCAAGGAGGTCAAACCAGTCAATCCTAAAGGAAATCAACCCTGACTGCTCATTGGAAGGACAGATCCTGAAGCTGAAGCTCAAATACTTTGGCCCACCTAATGCGAAGAGAGGACTCACTGGAAAAGACCCTGATGCTGGGAAAGACTGAAGGCAAAAGGAGAAGGGGACGGCAGAGGATGAGATGGTTAGATAGCATCACCGATGTAACGAACATGAATTTGAGTAAACTCCGGGAGACAGTAGAGGACAGGAAGGCCTGGCGTGCTATGGTCCATGAGATCACAAAGAGTCGGACACAACTAAACGACTGAACAACAACAACTTGCTAAAAGCACTCACAATAGTAAGGGCAGTGAAATAACATGGCAATTTTAGGTTCTGGTTCACACAACATACTAAGCTGCAGGGTGGTTTCTTGGGTTCTGACTTATTGTGTTGTGCAAACCAGCCAAGTGTAGCTTATTCAATAAGCCATGGTTAAATCATAGCTTAAAGTGCTATGCAAGCCTAGCCATTGAATTTAACAGAAGTTAAATGGCCACTAGATCGTATTCTCTCCCTAGTTTTATTTAAGGGAGGAACCATCAGCCATCTGGATTTTATCCTATTTTATATTTTTATTGTGTGTTTATATTTATATTTGTTGCACTTGCAGTTATGTTGCATTTTAACTGTGTTTCTATTGTAAACCGCCCAGAGTCCCTCCTTGGGGGGAGATGGGTGGTGATAAAAATTTGATAAATAAAATAAATAAATAAAACCATCATTCAATGGCACGGAGAAAGACCCAAGTGCTCCACCTTCAGATCAAAACAGCTCTGATAGTAGCTGAGATCTGAGATCTCTCCCCCAGATACACTAAAGTGGCAATTCCAGTAGAACCAGAGAAGAAAGTACTGAGCTTGGTGAACAAATACTTTGATGTGGTATAAGGCAACTTCCTTGTTTGAACAGTTAATGAAGGAGGGCAGAGCAGTTGCCTATCGAATCCTGAATTGACTATAACAGCCTTCCGAAATGTGGGTATATGGGATTCAACTCCCAGAATTGTCAACAATAGGAATTCTGGGAGTTAATGTCCAAACATCTGGAAAGCATCCAAAGGCTGAGCTACACCCCATTTCCCCACCCTTGTGTTTTCCAAGCTGTGTTGGATTTTTAATTCCCATAATTAAACAGACTTAACAGTCTGCCAACAGACTTAGCATTAAGTAGGAATTATGGGAGCTGACCTCCTAACCATCTGGAAGGTAGCAGGTCAGGGAAGACTGGCTTAATATGATGGGAAGATGTTACCTAAAGTCTCAGGCTAAGATACTTCTCAGTCCTGTTGTTCCCAGAGTTTCTGGAAAAGGTAAGGGTTCCCCCCGCACATTTGTGCAGTCGTGTCCGACTCTAGGGGCCGGTGCTCATCTCCGTTTGTTAGCCGAAGAGCCAGCGTTGTCCAAAGACGCTTCCATGGTCATGTGGCCGCATGACACACGCGGAACGCTGTTACCATCCCACCGAAGTGGTACCTATTCATCTACTTGCATTTGCATGCTTTCGAATTGCTAGGTTGGCAAGAGCTGGAGCTAGTGTGGGAGCTCACTCCGCACGCAGGGCTAGGGATTCGAACCTCCGAACTTGCGATCCTCCGATCGACAAGCCTGGCGTCTTACCCGCTGAGCCACCACGCCCCCTTTTCTGGAACTGGGGGCCAAATCAGAGGATTTCTATACGCCAGGCATAGTTCTTCCCCTCTGATCTGCATTTATGCCACAGCACCAACGCATTCCTTTGTATTTTCTAAAATACCAGATGTTTATTGAGGACACAAATCAACACTAAAACCACAGAGAACATGTACTGATTTGCCTCCCCCACAAAACAACTACAAGAAGGTGTGCATAAGAAGGTAACCTGCTTGAATAAGATTTGGGCATTGCAATCTAGAGATCACCTTTTTGCCTTGAATTATGCAAACATCACTGAGGGTGGCCAAGCTTCACCAAGCGACACCCCAAGGCTGCTGTGGCTGAGTTTGAGGTTATACGGTGGGAAACAAATACAGTATTTTATGGACCCCCATTCGGTGGGCTTTGGATGCAACAGACAAAATTTGAATTCAGACTGATTCTCCCAACAGTAGAATTGCCTGTTGTTTGGCAAATCAGTCCTGATAATGTTCATACATTTACCTAAATGTTAATGTAAATTATGTAAAAAGTATGCAGTATTTACATATACTACATAAAACATGGGTGTATTGCATCAACTCAGCTTTAATGGACATTTGGTTTTAGTGGTCACCCCTTCTCCAAACTGGTCCATAAAACCGAGGTTTTATTGGATGGCCATGCGCTACCTGTGCATACTGCTGCAGATGTCTCCAAAGACCAAATGTTCTTCAGCTGGTCTTTGGGACACTGTCACATCCTTGCAACCGACAACAATTTAGTCCCTAACCAGAGCAAACGTGCCTGCTCCTAGTCTGAGTAGAGGAAATTCTGGCTATTGTACTGCCCCAACTCTGTCCTTCCCACAATTCATTATTTACCTCCTTATCTCCTTATGATAAATCATTAGGAAGAAGTGTTTTTTTCAATGGTCAGAACTAATTGGCTTTACCAGTTACATTTTTATGGAAGAGGAGTCATTTGAACTCAAATCCTCCCAATCCCATTCCAACCCATCTTTCTCCAACTTGTCAAGTTCGCAGCATGACAATGGGCAGTCTCAGCATATCCCAAGAATGACCACCTAAGGAATAATACTCCAGGTAACAAACTACATAATTTCTTCTACCGTTGGATCTGTTCATTCTGTGTGATTTCTTCGCTAAATATACTGATGTCAAAAACATATAACAAATGTATGTCAACCTTAGATATCAAGTTTCAGCAGTGTTAAGGACACACAATGCTTAACAACAACAGTTTCAGTGCAGCCCCAAACCTCTTTTCACATGGCCTGGATTCTCAAACACCACAATCTGTACTGGCTCAAAGATGCCCTGCAAAAGCAACATGTTCCACTGCTGAACACTTGTTATTAGCAATATGTCTATGAAGGTTCTCAGTCATCCAGGTGGAATTGTCTGTTGCTTGAATCATGTCAACTGGATTTCTATTTTGCTCCTTGGATAAGGAGCGAAACGTTTCCACTGAGAAAATAGAAATCCAGTTGACATGATTCAAGCTACAGATTGTTATTAGCAAGTTTTCCTGACATCCAACGAAAGTCTATTTCCTTGAATTTAAACCCATTATTTGTCGTTCTGGAACAACTCTTCAGAAATTCTCCCCTATCATCTACATAACAGCTTTTCAGATATCTGAAGACACTGACTGCATCTTCCTGCAGTTTTCTCTTCTCCAGGCTAAACATACCCAACACCTCCCACCATTCCTCATAAGTCCTTCCTTCCAGGACCCTTATCAGCTTGTTTGCTCTTCTCTAGACATGTTCCACTTTGTCAATGTCTTCCCTAAAATGTGGTGCCCCAAACTGGATGCAATATTCTAGGAACAGTCTGACCAACACTGGAGAGGAACTCAACGGAGCTTAACCCCACAAAATGAGTTATAGGGCTGCAACTATCATCTTTCCATCTTTCACAGGGGGTGGGCAATTTATAATCCCTGGAGATTTGTCTACCCTCCTGAATTTTGAACTTTTGTCATTTCGAGACATGAAATGTACAAAGCCTGCAGGTTATGCTTAAAATAGGCTTAACAAGGTTAAAAAATAAAATCTGACTCCTCTCTCCAAAAGAAAAATCCACTGTAGTCCTAGTACTGTTCACTCAGTTTCTGTCATCACCTCCCCACTGTGGTCCTCTCCCACCCCCCTTTCCATGTTACCTCCCACAGCACCCCAAGGTTATCTGCTTTGGATTCCAAGGCAAAAAAGGCTTTGGAGCACGTGTGGGTGCCCGTGGAGAATTGTCAGCAACACCCTTCTCAAATACCACAGTCTATACTGGCTCAAAGGTGCCCACCTAAAGCACCATCTACCCATTGGGAAGATGCCCTCTACAATGTGTTGTCCAAACTGACTTGCCGTTAATTGTTTTATTAAGCCTCCTTTCTTAATGACCAAGTGCTTTAGAGGAAAGAAGGTAGAAATGCTTGATTTACAAGCTATTCCCCAAATAAGGAATATTCATAAAGTGGATTTCATAGCACCAACATTTATGCTGTGCTAAATTTGGTAGTCTTAACATATTTTAAAACGCTGTCTTTTTAAACTGCAGAATTAACCCTACTGAAGAGTTGGGTTGACTGCATAACTGGACAGCACATACAGTAAGTATAGAGGCTGATGGATTACAAAAGGCCTTTTAGTTTATTTCTTGCCCATTTTCACTAAGAATCTTGTGTCCTATGGACTGCTCTCAAGCCTTCTATTTGAAGTCCAATATTCAGGAGCAAACCATCACATTGCAGAGACACGGTTTCCCAACAATTTTCAAAAACCTGGGGTGGCGGCAGCTGCTGCTGCTGCAAAAAAGGTATAAGCCACCAGATTGGCCTAGTATCCCTAACAATTGCTTCAAGAGAAGGTCCTTTCCAAAACCCCAAGCAAATCACAGCCGAAACTCAGCCATTCATGAGCAGTCATTGTACCACATGTATTGTACCACAATACCACAATAGCACAAAGGCTGCCAAATGCATTATTTTTTTTTTTTAAATACAGCACTTGGCTACTTAAAGGGTTGCCCATCTATGATTTAGTTCTTGTCATTCTACAGTGACGACGACGATGATGATGATGATGATGATCAAGATCATGATGATTTGTGCCTTTGAGTCAGTCTTGACTACTGGCAACTGCCTGGACAAGTCCATGCAGTTTTCTTGGCAAGGTTTTTCAGAAGTGGTGAGTTGCCTTCTTCCTAGGGCTGAGAGAGAGTGACAAGCCCAAAGTCACCAGCTGGCTTCATGCCTAAGGCAGAGCTAGAATTCGCAGTCTTCTGGTTTCTAGCCCAGAGCCTTTAACCTCTACACTAAACTGATTTTCCCATGAACAATAGTGCTACATAAATAAATACAAGAGATTGGCCAACCCTTTAGGAGTTTCAATAATCCAATGCTAAATCTAGGGTAATGAAAGAATGATGGGTGTATGCATTTTTTGTTCATTTCCTTTATTCTCTTTAATTCACCATCTATAATTCCAAATCCATGGGCCCTTCAATATTGCATAAGGCATTAGCTCTAAGAAGGCACATGCTTGTGTGTCCTGCCAGCCTAAAGCCTACTGGGTCCAGTTATTTTGAGCTGCCTAATTCAAAAAGGGAGGAATGACCACCACCAGCAGCTTTTCCAGGTTCTGCCATGCCCCATGCCGCTGGGCGAGTCTAAGGAGACAAAGAGTACATAAATTTCAAGAAAGTCTCTTTAATGCTAATTTGGGGTAAATACAGAATTTTGGAAACTGTAAGAGGAATCTCCTAGACTCATTTATAGGAAGTTAATTAAGGCGGAGTCTCTGAGGGATTTGAAAAGTTCCTTCCTTCAACCTCGGCTGAATTACTATTTATGAGATAAGCTGACTCGCCTACTGCATCCTCTTCCGTTCCATTCGCAGCCTCCCCACAATCTCTCTCCCAGGTTCATCTTGAATGCAGTACCATAATTCCCAGCCAGTAGTTTTCAACTGAAAAACAACAGGTTGGAGAAGGTTGCCACACGGCAGCTAGATTCGCACAAAACACTAAATCCAGGTTACCAAACATAATTGCTATGTTCACATAACATTCTTCTCCACCAGAACAAAACAGCAGCTGGAGAATTCAGATTCCACCCTTGCAATTACGTCCAATATTGCCTAGTACTGTACAAAATACATGCTTAATGTATTAATCTTTTGGCAACAACAACAACAAAAGAGGCTAATTATTAGTGGTAACAGTATTGAAGTAGGAAAAGGAGCCATCACAAATGACGTTAAAATTGGCTGTCTGTAGCTTGAATCATGTCGACTGGATTTCTATTTTCTCAGTGGAAACGTTTCGCTCCTTATCCAAGGAGCTTCTTCCTTTAAAGCCATTAAAATTGGCTGCTTCTTCCTAGGAGGCTGGAAAAGGAAAAAGCCTGTAGACATGTGATACTGGACTTCTCTGCATGCAGAAAGCCTCCAGTTTGGTCCCTGGGGTCTTCTCAAAGCCAACCTTGGACCCCTCAACTGGGCAGTGTGGAAGAAGCATTTGTGAAACACTTGCTGTTCCTCCCTGCCAGAAAGAACTGGCAACTGCCCAGCACGTGATAGGATACCAGGGTTTCTCAACCAGGGTTCCATGGAACCCTAGAATTCCGCGAGGGGTTCCCTGGGAGATCACAATTTATTTTAAAAATTATTTCAAATTTGGGCCACTTCACATTAAAGAGGTAAGTCTCATTCTTTATGTTTAGTTTAAGAACACTGTTCATGCATATATACAGGAAACGAATATCATCATTTTGTAACTTGTGGCCTATCTTTGAGCCTGAATGTGCAGGGGTTCCTTCCCCGAGGCCTGAAAAGTATTTCAAGGGTTCCTCCCAGGTCAGGAGGTTGGGAAAGGCTGGGATAGATGGCAAAGGGCCAAGACACTAAGGCATCTGGGAGCCTGCCCGGCTTCTTTTCCAAGAAGAGCATCACCCATCAACCAGGGGAGCATGTCTGTGTAGTCACCAGGTAGCAGCTGCTCTAATGCTTGCTTTCCTCTAACCTCCCATTTCCCTTTTCCTTTTCTATTCTGACTATTAGACTGTGGGCTCTTTGCTCTTCCATCATCTTAGAAAATTGTAGGTCTTTATAAGTGTTCCAAACTGGACAGAATAGCAACATGCGGGGAAAGAAAGGAAAAACATGTCTTTATTCTATGGCCAACACGTTTTGGACTAAATTCATCCTTCTGGAAAAAGGGTCAGCTTAATCCAAAACTCAGAGAATAAAGACATTCTTTCCACAGATTTTCCTTTCCTTTGTTTGCTCTGTCAACGTTAAATCATTACAATTACCTCCAGTTAGAAGGATCGGCCACTCATTCATTCGATGTCTATCCTGTCTTTCCTTCAAGAAGCTCAAGGTAGCACATTCAGGTCTCCCCACCTCTGGTTTTATCTTCTGTGAGGTAGGTTAAGCTGAGAAAATAGGGACTGGTCCAAGATTGAGTTTTAGGGTTCAACAGAGTAATCCAGAGCTTTCCAAACTGTGTGTCAGGACACGTTAGTGTGTCGGCTGCAGTGTCTGGGTGTGTCGCGGCTGCTGCTGCTGCCTCCGAGCCCTGCCAGGATTCCGCACAGGTCCTGGTGCCTGCCTTGTGCCTTGCTGCCTCCAAACCTGCCCTGCCAGGATTCCACGCAGGTCCTAGTGCCTGCCTTCTGCCTGGCTGCCTCCAAACCTGCCCTGCCAGGATTCCGCGCAGGTCCTAGTGCCTGCCTTGTGCCTTGCTGCCTCCAAACCAGCTGTGATTCCGTGCAGGTCCTAGTGCCTACCTTGTGCCCGGCTGCCTCCAAACCTGCCCTGCCAGGATTCCATGCAGGTCCTAGTGCCTGCCTTGTGCCTGGCTGCCTCCAAACCTGCCCTGCCAGGATTCCGCGCAGGTCCTAGTGCCTGCCTTGTGCCTTGCTGCCTCCAAACCAGCTGTGATTCCGTGCAGGTCCTAGTGCCTGCCTTGTGCCTTGCTGCCTCCAAACCTGCCCTGCCAGGATTCCACGCAGGTCCTAGTGCCTGCCTTGTGCCCTGCTGCCTCCAAACCTGCCCTGCCAGGATTCCACGCAGGTCCTAGTGCCTGCCTTGTCCCTGGCTGCCTCCAAACCAGCTGTGATTCTGCGCAGGTCCTAGTGCCTGCCTTGTGCCCTGCTGTAAGAGTGTGTCGCGAAATGATGCATGTCTAAAAAGTGTGTCACCAACATGAAAAGTTTGGAAAGCTCTGGAGTAATCACTACACCTCACTGGCTTTTTCTTTTCATTTGCTTGTTAAGATATACAATACAACCAGGCATACTACTTACCCTGAGGCCTACTGAATGCTTTTGTTCTTTTAATTAAAACCACAGTTCCCATGACTTTATCCAGAAATCTTGGGCACAAAAATGTTTGTGCTTGCTCTCTCCCTCCTTTATCCAACAGGCCATTTTAAATCCACAACAAGGTAAAGCCCTCCTCAAATTGAGATTGATTCTTGGTCCATGTTGGGTTTTTTTAGCAATGACAGGGGAAGGGCATTCCTCTGTTTTGGACATGGCCCTGTTAGTGGGTGCGAGGACTCTGTCAATCAAAAGGACATGGCCCTGAGATTGAAACATTAAGTTTCCTATTCAACGTCATAGCTCTCTTCTAGTAATTTTTTAGTAATTTCCCCTCTAATTGTGTTAAATTTGCTAACATATAGAACCAACTGTGAGGGTTCACCTCTGAGCGGAATCTAAACTGTAGTCCCTTTTGCTTCTGGGACTCATTTAAGGATGCACAGTAGCATCCAATGTATTTATGACATTTTCAATGGTAAACAACAGAACATAGCAATGGAATGATGGAAGAAGTAGGAAGAACTTAAAAGAATATATTTGGTTTATCCCTTGTGTTTACAGAACAGGGACCACACTTCCCCAACCTGTAGTGCTTGAGGACTACAACTCCCAGAATTCCCATTCAAGACTGATGTTGGCTAAGGATTCTGGGAGTCATAGTCTTAACAGGTTTGGAAAACACCAGGATGGGAAAGGCTCTTCTTGAGTCTATAAAGAGAGAGATCATAGTATCTGCATGGCCCCCCTAAGATACACTGGATGTGGTTTGGCTGTGCATCATACCAATTTGATGGGCTTTTTTTTCTTTTCCTTTTAGCCATAAGTAGGAAAGGCTGAATTTCTGGCAGCTCTCCATTTTGTTACCAGATCAAAGCAATGTCCAGTAAATCATGGAATATAGGACTGTTCTGTCCTGATTCTTTATTTTCTTTTAATCTGACTTTCTTTCTGGCCTAATTATTGAATGGAAATGTTGACTCAATTACTGTCTAAAGCCTGGAGGAAAGGTAGGCAGGACTGTCACAATGTTGTTTACTATAGGTATAAACAAAGGCCTTCAGCACATCTGCTGCCAAGCAGGTCACAAAAGAAATAAGCACATTAGAAGTGCCAAATCTAGACCGTTTGGGCCTTTAAGTGGTCAGACACCCATTTTAGGAGGTGGGCAGGAAAGTGCTGTTATTATAAGACCATTTTTCTATTGGAAGTCCCACCTGCCTGTTCAAATCTTACAAAAGCATTTCTTATCTAGTCACACCAAAAGTCTGCATTCTCTGATTCTGACGACGTTGAGTTAGCAGTCTAAAAGGGAGGTATTAGGAAAATAAACCATCACCAGTAGACTGTAGCTTGAATCATGTCAACTGGATCTCTATTTTCTTAATGGAAACGTTTCGCTCCTTATCCAAGGGGCTTCTTCAGTCTGAGCAAAGTTGGTAAGGGAATCCTAAATATGTTCCTAGGTAGCTGTGTGACCTTACACCTGGGGCTAGGTCATGGTTATATTGAGATGTAATTTTTAAGTCCTTTTATCATCTAATGGAGGGTCGTTAAAAACACCATGCTGCTGTTGAGCTTCTGAAATGGTCTTAATCTTCCTAGGCACAGAAGACAACACGGGGAGGAAGATGGGGGAGAGTTTGTGCCTGAGGCCCCCACCTCTATTCAAGGAAGGATTTTCCAAGTTGGCATAAATGGATTCCTTGACCCCTCTCTCAAACCACCTATCTTCTCTGTCTAAAATGTGAACATTAATGTCCTCAAATGAGTGTCCTTTTTCTTTTAGATGAAGATAAACTGCTGACTCTGGTCCTGTGGTGTTATTTCTCCTGTGTTGTGCCATCCTCCTGTACATAGGTTGTTTGGTTTCTCCAATGTAGAGTTCAGAGCACTCCTCACTGCACTGGATTGCATAAACTACATTGCTTTTCTTATGTTTTGGAGTTTGATCTTTGGGGTGTACAAGCCTCTGTCTCAGTGTGTTGGTGGGTTTGAAATATACAGGTATGTGGTGTTTGCCAAATATCCGTTTTATCTTTTCAGACACGCCAGCCATGTAGGGAATGACCAGGTTCTTTCGTTTACTCTGAGTCTCAGCCCTATCTGTCGCTGTTTTAGGTCTGGTAGATTTAGATTTGGTGAAGGCCCAATTTGGATATCCACAGGCCTTCAGGGCTGTTCTCAGGTGCTGATTTTCATTCTTTTTGGAATCCATGGAGGTGGGGATGGTTTCTGCTCTGTGTGACAATGTCCTGATGACTCCTAGTTTGTGCTGCAGTGGATGGTGGGAGTCAAACATCAGATATTGATCTGTGTGTGTGGGTTTCCTGTAGATCCCTATTTCAAGCTAGAAATAGGGATCTACAGGAAACCCACACACACAGATCAATATCTGATGTTTGACTCCCACCATCCACTGCAGCACAAACTAGGAGTCATCAGGACATTGTCACACAGAGCAGAAACCATCCCCACCTCCATGGATTCCAAAAAGAATGAAAATCAGCACCTGAGAACAGCCCTGAAGGCCTGTGGATATCCAAATTGGGCCTTCACCAAATCTAAATCTACCAGACCTAAAACAGCGACAGATAGGGCTGAGACTCAGAGTAAACGAAAGAACCTGGTCATTCCCTACATGGCTGGCGTGTCTGAAAAGATAAAACGGATATTTGGCAAACACCACATACCTGTATATTTCAAACCCACCAACACACTGAGACAGAGGCTTGTACACCCCAAAGATCAAACTCCAAAACATAAGAAAAGCAATGTAGTTTATGCAATCCAGTGCAGTGAGGAGTGCTCTGAACTCTACATTGGAGAAACCAAACAACCTATGTACAGGAGGATGGCACAACACAGGAGAAATAACACCACAGGACCAGAGTCAGCAGTTTATCTTCATCTAAAAGAAAAAGGACACTCATTTGAGGACATTAATGTTCACATTTTAGACAGAGAAGATAGGTGGTTTGAGAGAGGGGTCAAGGAATCCATTTATGCCAACTTGGAAAATCCTTCCTTGAATAGAGGTGGGGGCCTCAGGCACAAACTCTCCCCCATCTTCCTCCCCGTGTTGTCTTCTGTGCCTAGGAAGATTAAGACCATTTCAGAAGCTCAACAGCAGCATGGTGTTTTTAACGACCCTCCATTAGATGATAAAAGGACTTAAAAATTACATCTCAATATAACCATGACCTAGCCCCAGGTGTAAGGTCACACAGCTACCTAGGAACATATTTAGGATTCCCTTACCAACTTTGCTCAGACTGAAGAAGCCCCTTGGATAAGGAGCGAAACGTTTCCATTAAGAAAATAGAGATCCAGTTGACATGATTCAAGCTACAGACAATTCCACCTGGATGACTGAGAACCTTCATAGACACATCACCAGTAGAGTTTGACATCCACCGAGTGAATGCCAGTCATGGACAAAGCAACTATGTAATTGACCAAGAGGCTTCTGGTTCACGCCAAATATTTAATATGGCTTTTGGCACCCAACAAATTGCCCTGTTACATCTTAAGACTGCATTGGTTATAGAATTGTGGAGGAACTGTGGAACAGACAGATGCTTTCTGAGGAATGGAGGCTGACATTTCGCTCCACCAGAACTTGGCTAATATAAAATGGGGAAGGGAAAGAAAATGACAAATGTAAACATTGGGGGGAAAATACAATAGATGGCTGTTGTGGGTCTTCCGGGCTGTGTGGCCGTGTTCTGGAAGTTGTGGTTCCTAACGTTTTGCCAGCATCTGTGGCCAGCATCTTCAGAGGGCAGGAGCACAGCTAGAAGCAAAATCTCTCCAGAACACGGCCACACAGCCCGGAAGACCCACAACAGCCATCGAACTCCGGCCGTGAAAGCCTTCGACAATACATCGAAAATACAATAATCTATCAGAGTCTTTTAGGATTTGCCTACTAGTAACTTATGGTGTCTTCTGGAGTCATCCAACCATCGTTGTGTGTAAATAACAGTAATGAGGACAAGCTTTATATCATTTTAATGATAGATGATGCTATGAAGATGCTATACATCTCTAGTGAGGAAATGGCCTTTGAGAAACTTTATATTTAGGGATCAGTTGAAAACCCCCTGAATATCTCCTACAGAAACCAACCATGGGGATAGTAACATTATAATGTTGTGATCGCTAGGTGGCAATGGACTTAGTTGTTTCTTGGGGAAGCCAAGAGTTTTCCTAGCCTGTTGTTTTTCTGGGAGAAAGACAAAAACAGTCTTGGCTAACTTCCTAATCAAAGTCTGTGGCTTGAATCATGTCAACTGGATTTCTATTTTCTCAGTAGAAACGTTTCACTCCTTATCCAAGGAGCTTCTTCAGTCTGAGTAAAGTTAGTAAGGGAATCCTTAAATATGTTCCTAGGGTGGCTGTGTGACCTTGCACCTGGGGCTAGGTCATGGTTATTTTGAGATGTTTATTACTAAGTCCCTTTATCATCTAAAGGAGGACAGCCACCCTAGGAACATATTTAAGGATACATATTTAAGGATTCCCTTATTAACTTTACTCAGACTGAAGAAGCTCCTTGGATAAGGAGTGAAACGTTTCTACTGAGAAAATAGAAATCCAGTTGACATGATTCAAGCCACAGACTGTTCCACCTGGATGACTGAGAACCTTCATCGACATATTCCTAATCAAAGAGCCGTCTAAGATTTCCATGACACCTAACATACTTAGGAGATTCTGGTACATGTCTGTCTGAGTGCACATACTTGGTATATGGTCACCTCTGAATATGTTAAATTACAACGTCCATCATTCCAGCCACCAGCTGGAAGAGGCTGATTCAGACTTTCTGAGCATCATCACAGTCCTATATAAATTGGGAGAGTAAGTTAGAATATGCCAAATCAACATTCTCTTGTGGATGCATGAAAGAGGGAAAGAGCAGCAGAAACAGACAAATCATCCTTCAAGATGCCCATGGGCTGTTATTGATTTTCTCATCAGGGAGCACCCCGGGCAAGCTTCTGAGGGACCCTATAGAACACCATTTGAAAGTCACTGCCTGAGCAAATGCTTTTAGAGGGGAATGTGCTCCATAGGCCAGCTACCTTTTAATGAAGTAACCATTCTCTAGCATCTATTTTCCTCATTGGTGTCCAGCAATACCAAAACGCCCTACTCTGCCATGCAGCAAAGCCCATGATAATGTTCTGCTTTTACATATACAAATGTTAAAATATATGTGCAAGAGCAAACATGCATATTTAACAGGGCTGGGTGTGAGCAGTGACTAGAATGTCTGGAGAAAAGCAAAGGCATCTCTGTGACTGGGAATTTAAGAAGGAAAATGCATATCAAAGGATCTTTCAGGGAACAAGGCCGATGGGTATTTCAGTGGACTTTTTTTCCTAAAGGATAAAAGTCTGGCAATAGTGCAATGTATCTCAAGAGCATCAGATTCAAAAAAGTTAAACCAAATTAGTGCAGGAATAGCTTTTTATTTATTTGTTTGTTTGTTTGTTTGTTTATTTATTTATTTATTTAAATTTATTGGCTGCCCATCTCCAGTGGACTCTTATCAAATTTATGTATGTTGCTAGGGGGCTGTCTGGCTGAAAGCTGACTAATAAATATTTTAAACTAATAAATAAGTGAACTATAATACAGAATGGAATTCTACTCAGAAAGTGGGCCTGAGCATGTTGATTTCCTTTGCCACTTAAAATGGTTGAGGTGGGTGGTGAGGATTATAGATATCATAGGTATCTATAGATATTATCTGGGTTCTTTATGATACAAATGGAAATATATGAACCACAGGAATATGGAAAATCAACATGAAATTCCACTTTGTACTAGACATATTAAAACTGGATCTATTATTTAGAGATGTAACTGAAATGCAATAATTTGGAATCTGTATGCGATAAATAGAGTATATGTTAAATTGCCTAGTAACACTTTTCTCTAGACAGATTATATAAGACAATAGAGTGTCAAAATAATCGTATACCATACAGGTTTATTATCCTGAAGTATTGTATTCAATTTTGCTACAACAGACTAAATGGTTATTTCTCTGGAATCAATAGGCAACATGGTGAGATGATGAGATGAGATGATGAGATGATGAGATGATGAGATGAGATGAGATGAGATGATGAGATGAGATGAGATGAGATGAGATGAGATGAGATGAGATGAGATGAGATGATGAGATGAGATGAGATGAGATGAGATGAGATATGAGAAGAGAAGAGAAGAGATATGAGAAGAGAAGAGAAGAGAAGAGAAGAGAAGAGAAGAGAAGAGAAGAGAAGAGAAGAGAAGAGAAGAGAAGAGATATAATATGGGTACTTAAAATTTCAAAATATTAATGCAGTGGCATAGCTATCACAGCTGAAACCCTATAGGTTCTCCACCCTATGCAAAATAGTATGGCCATTATTTTAGCATGATGAAAACCATGTTAAAATAATAAAACGTTGAAATTTTTATCATGCATCTATCCTAAGCTGCTTCAAGATCCAGAAACACACAAATCTATTCCAGAAGTGAGCAACCTTCAGACTTGCAGTGTCTATGGGGGTTTTTTTTTTGCTAGTACTGTTCCCCAAGAGATCTACTAAATTGAACTTGATGTAGAAGAAAAACACTTAGAATTAATTTCAAAGCCAAAAAGTTGTTTTCAAACCAAAATGGAATGAAATTCATAATCTTTCTTCGTAAAAAAATTACATCTCATTAATCCAAACTTCCTTTCTTTCAAAAAGATAGGTTAAGACAAGAAGAGTAATTCTTGATCATCTACTGTACTTCCTCAAAGTTCTATCAGTAGATTTACATCTGTGCCTTGCTCACTAGCATAATTTGAAGTCCAGTGGCTGTTCTGTGGAGGAGAATCTATGAAGCACCAAGCCCCAGAGCATGAAATACAAGGATTAACTTGAGTCAGAATGATGACTTCACAGTGTAGCCAACCTAGTCTGAACAATCAGCAGTTCTTAAAGAAGAGTAGCTTCCTACGTACAATTAAAAAAAGAGTAAATGCCTTATCAAAAATAGATCAAAAAGGGCAGTCTACATAAAATGTACATATATTAGACACTAATTATGTAAATAGAAATCTAATACATCTCACCTTAGTGAAGAAGGTAAACTGGATTTATACTTAATAATCCTTCAAATAAAGGGCTTCAGATAAAGGGCTGTCTACAATTGCCCTGCAAAGACGGATAGTCTTCTAACAGTCTTTTAAATTGAGGAATGCTCTTAAAATCTTTTTAAAACAAGAATAGTGCTCTATAAATAGGACCAATGTTTTTATTGTGTCCAAAGTCTTTCCGAGAGCTAGAAGATGAATATGGGATTTTTCTTCTATAAGTGTGCCTTCATCTTCAAAGGACAAACTTATGACAGTTCTAGGGTTAGGCACAGCGGTCCCCGACCTTTTTGGCACCAGGGACCGGTTTTGTGGAAGACAATTTTTCCATGGACCTGGGGGGGGGATGGTTTTGGGATGGCGCGGACAGAAGTGTGTGCCCAGTTCCTAACAGGCCACGGACCGGTACTGGTCCGCGGCCCGGGGGTTGGGGACCCCGGGTTAGGGGTTCCTTGAAGGTATTCCTACCTTCCACTCCCTCCTCTACCCCTGCACTTTTTTTTCAAAATAGTCCAGCTACTGAATAGTACCAACCTTTATTCTGCCCAAATAAAGTAATAAGTACAATATGGTAAACACTTAAGAGAGCAGCAAGGATATCAAAAGGATAGAAAAAACAGGAGTTATCTACAACATACAGTGTAAGGACTGTAACAGCCACTATGTAGGACAGACCAGCAGAAGACTAGCAGAACGCATCCACGAACACCAACTAGCAGTCAGAAGACACGATGAAAACTCCTTAATCTCACAACACATGGACAGACTTAACCATACTTTCAACTGGGAAACTGTGACCATCTTAAACCAAGCCAAATCCAAAAACACTAGAGAATTCCTGGAAGCTTGGCACTCAGACAAGGCAGCCATCAACAGACACATAGAGGTAAACAACATTTACATACCATTCATAAGAGACAGTAGAAAAGCCAGAAGACCAGAACACTTCCTTGTCAGCAATCATCACCCAGATATGCAAAGATTAGCACCAGAGGAACAATCAAACAGCACAATATACCCTAATCAAGGAACTATTAACTCAGTCAATCAACCAAGTAGCAAACAACAGCCCAATCAAGGAACTCCTAAGGAGAGAACAACACCTCCACCAACACAAGCAGGACAAGGCATGATATATAAACAGAGAGCAAGTCCCACTCCCTTTTTGCACTGAAGATGTTGCCTAGTCTGGCAATGAAACGTCTGCAAGAAAACAACAAGGCTCAGAGAGCACCAAGGACTCCACAATATTAAAACTCTTTGGTTGATGTTCCCAGTAAATGACAAATACAGGAAACTCATTTGGCACAACGGAAAAGCCGTGTCATTCATCAGACCATTCTGATTCATGTAGGTTCTGGATTAGGTGTGATTTGCAAGTAATACCCAAGGAAATGGAAAGGAAAATGGAAAGGAAAGTACATTGGAATTGGTTAGGAAGCAGTGTCTTTAGTTCTTCAAAATGCATACTTGTTTGTCTTTGTTTTCTGTTCTCCTGAGGATGGTTTGTCTAGAGGTTCCCTTCCGCAGACACTAAAGTAGACTTATCCTAGCTTCATCTCTCTAAATGTGTGGGCTGTTTAATGAGCTTTGTGACTAACAGCAACATCTTGATAACCAATTAAAGAGACAAACATGATATTTGGAATTTCAGGTACAGTTTTCACAAAGTGGAAAACAAATTGCAAGCTGGCGTTATTTTACAGACCAGCATTGTGAAGAGAAAGTGTCAGTGAGAGACATGCAGCTACTGCCATCTTTATCATTCCAATGCCTTTAACACCTACCTCTGATACGGGCTAACTAGAGTTGGGCCTAGAAGCCTTAGAAGCCTAGAAGCCTTACAAGGGGAAAGGGCTTAAGGCAGTGTTACAAGTGGAAAGGGCTTAAGGCAGGAGTACACTTTCACTGCTTTCAGCACCACCAGCCAATCCCTCACCACCTGCCAACCATAACTTTGCAGGATATTGATGGAGGGATACCAAGAGGCCCTGGGAGAGATTGTGGGAAAACTGGGAGAGCAATGGAAGGAGTTTAAGGCGTAAACAGCCAAGAGACAGGAGGGCCCATTGGTAGCTTATTTCATAAACAGCAGCTCAGCCCAGGGGGTAACAAACCCGGGAAGAAACGATTCAAAACATTCTGAGAGACTCCACCTGAATGACCTCACTAAAACATTCCTCTTGCATTTTCCAAGAGTCTGCATTTACCGCTAATAGTAGTATTAAAGCCACCTTACTGGACTCTAGGTTGACCTTGCCTCCTTGATCTTGACCAGCTGTTTGGGCTTGGCAGGCACTCTCCCATTGCCTCTCAAAGCAGTCACTAGTTTGATGACTGGCTTTGGGCAGAAAAAGCTCTGGAGGTGGCCCACATAACGCACACCCATATCCCGATATACACCTTAATTCTAGCATGAAAGCCTATAACTCATGGGTAAATATAGCTCTCTAGAGTATTCCACCTGGCCTAGGGGGCTCAGGCAAGGCCCTTCCTGCTCCCCAATGGTCCTCCACCCCAGCTCTGCCTCCCCTGCCCTTTCCCATCAAGAGCTGGCTGGCCCATACCAGTGCTTGCAAGCTTCAGATTCACGTCCCATGCCTTGAATCTTTCCCAAGGATGAAACATGTGACAGTGAAGATGGTACCTGGGGATTTGTTACTTGCCTGCCGTCACTGGCTCTCATTTCCTCCACTCGGAATGAAGCTTGAGATCTCCATTCCAGCAAAGGAAGGAAGGGCCAGAAGGCAGAAGAGATAGACCCCAGGAATGAGAGGGGCTTCCTTCTTCCAATTCCTCTGATACTTTCTGGCCAATAGTGGGCAGTGAGGGGATGTGACTGTATCTCCCGTTGACCCACAAGCAGGTTTCTACCCTCTAACTGACTGCCACATTCAGCAATTAGTAGGCAGATGTACCTTTGGTTCAATTAGAGGCTTTGGCTCTGAAATAATAGAGCTCTGTTTAAAGCTACATTCACACTTAGGTTTGTCTATTTTTTTAATTGTTTGTTATCTTTCTCCCAAGACAACATCCCAAGGCAAGTTTTTAGTCCTACAGCTCCATGGCAGCCAATATTTTTGAACTTTTGAACTAGTATTCACCTAAGGAGGCATTCCCATCAGCAAAGGCAAACACCGTGGAATTCTCCTGTAGGGGTTACTGAGAAAGAAGCATGTAACTTCCTTTTGCCATGTTCCTATTTTTTTTTTTTTTTGTATTTATACCCCGCCCATTTCCTCCCTAACGGAGGACTCTGGGCGGCTTACATACATCGTTATACATTTCAATTATACAATGTTTTTTCCTAATCCGCGCGCAAGGTAAGGGAACCGACTCTTCCTGGCTTCCGGACTACATGTCCCAGGGTGCCTTGCGTCGGAGCCGGCTGCTGACGTCCTGTAGATGTTGTTGCTTCCGGGATCTGCCGTAACCGCCGCCATTCAAAGAGATCTTCTGTCTTCCGTCCAGTGGATACCGACCCCCAACTGGGACGCCAGCATATTTTCCCACTTAAGGTGGTACCCAATTTATCTACTCGCAAGCTTTCGAGCTCTTTGGGTCGACAGGAGCTGGGACTAGCAACTAGAGCTCACCTCGTTGCGCGGGGATTTGAACTGCCGACCTTCCGACCGGCAGCCCTACAGCTTCAGCGGTTTAACCCGCTGAGCCACTGCGTCCCACAATTTGCTGCAATGTGTGCCCTCCTAAAAGAAGCATGCATCACACATCCCTCTTTCCTCCATGCTTGTTGGACATGTAAAAAAGCTAGAAAATTTTGGATTCAAATACACACACTGATTCAGAGGATTTTAAAGATGAATAATGGTTATGTGGTTAAGGCAACGGGCTAGAAACCAGGAGACTGAGAGTTCTAGTCCCGCCTTCGGCATGAAAGCCGGCTGGGTGACCTTGGGCCAGTCACTCTCTCTCAGCCCAACTCACCTCACAGGGTTGTTGCTGTGGGGAAAATAGGAGGAGGAAGGAATACTAGGTATGTTTGCTGCCTTGAGTTATTTATAAAAATAATAAAGGCAGGATAGAAAATAAATTAAATAAATAAATAAATCTGTCTGTCTGTCTGTATCCACTCAGAAACAAATTCTACTGAGTCCAACAGACATGATTAAATACCCAGTTAAGTGGATATTTATTGGAATCCAGCCTCCAATTTTATACTTTTGGCCCCTAACCATTGCTTATTACTGACATCTTTCAAAGTTCTTAAAGGAAATAAGGTGGTCATGTGTCCTGCTCTAGAAAAGAGGCTTTCATTTGAATGGCAGGCAGTGTTCTATTTAAGGGTGTCTACAAATAGCTTACGTACCACTCACTTCCAAGCTTATGGTAGTTTACAACATGAAATCACTCATGCTAAAACAATACAGTCAATACAGTCAGAAACCCAGCTAAAGCAAAAGACCAATACTGTTCAATAGTCAGTTCTGTTTTAAAAGGCAGCTTAGCATCACCCACAGGAAAAGGCTAATAGATTTTAAAGGGCTGCCCATCCTAAATCCATCTTAAAGAGGGGGGAAATGGTGGAAGGACACAGGCTTTGAAATCACCCATCCACAACACTTGGCCACAGCCTTTCTCCAGTAGGTTGAGATACCTTTAATGTCTATTTAAATTATAGTCATTATCTCACTTGTTTGTGAGATGGGTAGCCATATACATATGACGAATAAAAATAACATTATTTCCAAATGTACATCTCTACCTATAAATTAACTTTTACAACTATCATGCAAATTGTCCTTCTCTTTTCTCCTTATTTGGAGTGATGCCTAAGTGGGCACCAGCTCAGGAAGGCCAGGCGACCGCTGAATAAATAAACCTCAGCCCCCATCAAAAGCCAAGCCATGGATTTCTTTCCCAGTCCTTTGCAAAATCCAAATGCTCTGAGAAGAGAAACTGCGCCTGTCATTTGCAGACCCCGTAATTATAATCGTGGGCATCCTTGCCAAGGAATAATCCTCTCCAAACTCAGTGGGATTTCGTTGGCCACACAGCTTTACGGAAGGAAGCTGGATTCAAACTTTTTAAAGAGGAAAAAGGCACTGTTTCAATGGCATGCCTTCCCCTTCCTTCAGCTATACGGCGATTGAAGCATCTGGCGATAAAGGTGGCCAGCCGTCTGCCACCTAGCACCTCCAGTGATGCTGAAGTACAAGTTCCATAATCCCCTTCCAATCCAACCCAAGCTTTCCTTCCAAAAAGCAGGTCACAAGGACTGCAGCAAACGGGACGGAGAGGATCCCGATTCCTTACCTTTGCACCCCACCCCACCCCACATTGTGCAGAAATCCTGAACTCAGCCGGGACCTTGCCCCAAACGCTGTCCACAGCTCCCTTCTCCATCTCTTCTTTCCCCTGACAACGGCTTCATTTGGTGCCCGACCAAAAGTTGCTGGCCGGTTAAGGGTTAACATGCCCTACCTGAGCTGTTGTGGGATAAACTAGACCAACAGGCATGGAGGACCTCCCAGGGCGTCCTGGACTGAGACAGGGAGGAAGGATCCTCCAGCTTTCCCTTTTTCTTTGCCGAGACATGTCTCCCGAGTCCTCCTCAGCCACTCAGGGCTGGCTCAGAGAAGAAACCTGCTGTGATGCCCAGCTTCCCAGCCCTCTTCCCCATGTACCTATTGGCCAAGGCGCCCGGTGCTATCTTGCCTGGCCCCCCTGCCGGCATGCCGCTCCGTGACTGCCTTTGGTCGGCTTCTTTCTGCTCTTCTCCCTCCCTCCGGCTGGTCTCCGGTCCCCACGGAACTGCCAGGCACTCCGTGGCAGGCGTTGCTATCAAGCTGCACGCCTGACAGGTTTCCACCCCGTGCAGCCCGGTGCAGTCTTGGAATTCCTTGCACGCTGACAACCGGGAAGCCGGTCTGGCTGGTTTCTGGTGACGTTGTCCCTCTGTTTTCTCTAATTCAGCAACCCCCAGAGAAAGTGCTGCCTTCCCAGATGGGTGGCATGGCGGGCCTTGCTCACCACAGCCGGCTGTGGGTTTGGCCTCCTCCTCCTCTTCTTCTTTCTTAGTCATTGTGATCATAATCTTGTAGCGAATCTTTGAAGCATTCCTGGCTGGGCTGGTTTTGACATCCTCCGCTATGCTCGGAGGCCACTGGGCATGTGGGCCTGCCACGACACTCCAAAGTCCAGTTGCCCCGCCAAATTGCTGAGGCTCTCTGAGCCCAGCACGGTCCCTCAGGTTTTCCAAATCCCACACAGCAGAAGGCAGGGACGTTTCTGAGGTGAAATACTCTTCTAACATATTTTCAACCCAATCAGAGAGAGGCTCGGGAGCCTGGCTAGTTTCCCTCAGGACTTCTGCTTCTACTTCGGACGCCGTTGGACAGTCCAGAGAAGAATTGCCGATGGAGAAGGACTTGTCTGCCCAGCAATACAAAGAGTCTAAGGATATGGATGGGACCAAGCCTGTCCATACAGAATCCACTTCACTTGATTGAGATGAGAGTTTCCCCTTCTCAGGCTCTTGGGGTGGAGGGCAGAGGTCAGGCCTACTCCTCATATCCACGTTGCTGCCAACAGCCGGTCTCTGAAGCTGTCCTGAAGGCCAAGAATCACTTGCTGCGTTCCCAGCACATTTTGAGAGCTCAAGATGGCTGCTGCGGCGCTTGTGCCAAGCAAAGTTTCTGAACTTGTTCAAGAGGCTGTTCCTCCAGAGACTGGGCTCCGAGGAGCTAAGTGAGTGGGTCTGTAGAATGGAAGGGAAAATGTTGAGAAGGGAAGGGCGATTTGAACACAACCGAGCCAAGGCCTGCTTCTGGATCAGGCAAGTGGGATCATACAGGGAAGATGGCAATGTAATGGGCAGAAGGAATAACCTAGAGCCACAGGAGGAAGAGCCGCAACCAAGACAGTCAGATAAAAGAAATCTGAGTCTGGGGCAGAACTGTATTCCAAGTAAGCGTCTCAGACAAGACCCTCCCTGGCTCTCACAAAGATAAAGGGAGGCAGGGGAGAAGCACTTTCAGACTTGCAAGATTCTGTTACTAAACCTTATAGTGAAAGTAGTATTGGCCTGCATGACTTTGGTTTCCTAGTCTGGCCTACCTTGAAGGGCTGACAGGCAGTCACAGCCATGTGTTTGAAGTCCCGTCCTTTTTTACATGTGTCACATTCCTCTGGGAAAAAGTGGTAGGTGTGAGTGGAGGAGCTGAGTGACAAGAAAGTAGTTTGAGTGGACCTGGACAGCAGAGACCCAAGTTCAGCATTGGTGCGGGGTGATTCAGCGGGGTCTGGAGCTGGTTTGTACCAGCTTGCAAGAACCAGTTGATAAATTTTCAGGAATTTTTCAAGCCAGTTGAGAGCAGAGCTGAGCCACAACACATAGCATACTGATCAGCTGTTTGGTGGCTCGCAGTGCGGCAATGGAGCCGGTTGTTATACAGGTAGTCCTCATTTAGCAACTGCCTCGTTTAACGACCATTCACAGTTACGACAGTGATGATAAAGTAACTTTACGACCAATCCTTGCATTTATGACCTTCGCAGGTATGTAAAGCAAAGGAAAGCTGAAGTAAGATCATAAGCAAAGTTGCAGTTTCACTTAGCAACTGCTTCGCTTAACGATATAGTTGCCAGTCCCAATTGTGGTTGCTAAACAAGGACTATCTGTACGTTTATCAGCACACCACTGCACCTAGCAATGAAATTCACAGGTCACTAACATCCCTCAGCTTAACCTACCTCACAGGGCTATTGGGAGGATAACAAATTTAATAAACATGATCAAATAAATTCAGTGGGCCACTGAGATATGTATATATAAACAAACAAACAAACTTGAAATGGATAGGGTGGGGCACCCATGCTCTCCATGGGTACACAGACCACACTAAGCCAGGGTTGGTTGAATCACGGTTTCTTTCACAAACTACAATTGGCCAGGCTTACACAACGAGCTAAGCTAAACCCGGCAGTTCCCATTATGTTACACAAACTACTCTCCCTCCCTCACCTACAAGCACCCATCCATTGTTCATTCTCTTCCTCCCTGAAGTTTAGAAATAAAAATGTCACGAGTGACTTAGCTGGACTTCTCAGATCTAAGGATTATTTTATAATATTTTATAGAGTGTTGTTGTATTTTTATACTAATTTGTAAACTGCCCCTGGAGGGCTTTTTGCCCAGACTTTAAATAAACCATAAACAAACAAGCAAAGAAATTATAAAACGGGTTGAGTGGGCGCAGAAAAGGAGAACAAACCCCTATTCTGGGCCCGGGAATCCTACCTCCTGTAGACACTTTAGAATACTCTGCCTGCCTACCTATTTTAAGTCACATTCCAGTCATGAGGACTGGCCACTTAGCTCCTGGCCCTTACACTGAAGTCAAGGTTCTCAGGAATTCAGGTTCTATGGCCCTGAAAACTCCCATTACGTAAAAATGTCCCTGGGGCAGGCCTGCTATTGTGTGGCTGAATTTTTCTTATTTATAGCAGCCCTAATTTGATTCTGCTTCCTTTTATATAATCCTCCTTGGCCCCTTTGCCAGGCCAGGAAATGGGTGGCTTCACTTGCAGCAGGTGATCCATGCCTGGAGAGCAGCCGTGACTTCCCTCAGGGCCGACTCCGGTGACTGAAAAACAGCTCAGGGGTGCCCTACCCAGAGGAGCTGCTGAAGTAGCAGGAAATTGTTAGATAATAAGCATCCTCTCATTCAAATTCCACCCGCACCTCTGCAGAGTTCAGCCGCCACACAGGCATACCTGCACCCTCCCCCGGGCAAGCCAGCTGGCTTTGAAGGATGGCAGTGACTGGAATAGCAGCCCCTCGCCGTACAAACATGTTTGTGTGCCCCACTTACCCACTGCAGAAAAATCAGGTGGGATTTTGCTGCTTGCGCATGTTGATGCATTGCAGTACAGTCCCTGAGGCTGGGCCTGTCCTGGGTGCAGGTCCGGACAGCTGGCAGGGGCAGAGGGGAGGAAATCCAGCTGCAAATCCACCTTTCTATGTTAAGAGAAAACCGGATGAGGTTCCAGGTTTTCTCTAACTAGCTCAAGCCTCCATTTCTCCGCTCGTTTTCCTCTTTGGAAAAAGGGCTGGGGAAGAGAAAGTGACGGCAGGAATGGAGGGTCCAGAAGGGATGTTGAGGCCTCCCAGACGACAACATTGTGTCAATTTTTACCTTTCCCTTTTTATTTTCAATTCTTTAAGCCAGGGTTTCTCAACCTTGGCAGCTTGAAGATGCGTGGACTTTAACTCCCAGAATTCCCCAGCCAGCCATGCTGGCTAGGGAATTCTGGGAGTTGAAGTCCACCCTTCTTCAAGTTGCCAAGGTTGAGAAACACTGCTTTAAGCTTTTCAAATAATAGGATGTTAATAATTTTAATCATATTATATAAACATGAGTGCATTGAAATCTGCATTGAAATAATACAATGTGTCATGATTTTCAACATTGCAATAATAATTTTAAAAAAGACGACGTTGTGTCCAGGGTGGGTTTGTACTTTGGTGGTGACCTTCACCATCAACACAATACAGCTGGGTCATGGTGGGATTAATATGTCACGTGAACTGCTTAACCCAGTCCACTGTGGGATTAGAGAGAGTTAATTTTAAGATTTATTTGGGGTTAATTTAACTTTCGTGGCATAACAGGCGAACATGAGTGTCCCTTAGCAGAAAACTAGCACTCTCTTCTTGCTCCTACCACAGAGATGAGAGCCTAGAACAGCCCCATAAAAGCAGGCTATTCTCTCTCTCTCTCCCCATTTTATTTTTTGTTTCCCGCAGCCACATGAAAAGTTTAAGAAAGGCCTGAAAAAGCGTGGGATGAGAAAGCCTCATCCAACTCTATCCAAGCTCATTCAGGCCATGGTAGATTTTTTTATGTTTTTTTTCCAAAACAGTTTTTAAAAATGGCAAAAAGGTCAGTCCCCTGCAAACAGTGCTATCAGTTCTGTAAAAATCCAGACAACCCAGGGAGCAGCAGAGATACAGAAAATTCTATCTTGGGGTAGTCTGGATCCTTGCAGGGCCTCTTTGTGAAGACTGAGCTTCCTACAGAGATGGGCACTTCCTTTTAGCCAGATCGGCCCTGGCTGCCTACGGCTGGCTTTCAGAAGCTGGCTTTCACCCTGAAGCAGCAGCAGATTGGGTTAGCTTTCCTGGGCAGACACAACCATCACGCGTGCGGTAATGCCAAGAAATTTGGCTTCCAAAACTATCTTCCCCAGTCTGGTCCTTTCTAGATGGCTTGGAACTTTTGGAGAAATCGGCTATCGCAGTGATGAAACGCTTACGTAATTGGCTGACATTCTGAACCGTGACCAAGAGTTTCTGCTACCACTGGTTGAAATGTTCAGATCCTAGATAGCGGTGGAATAGACCAGAGGGTTTAAAAATGAAGGGTCGAAGAAGTTTGGGTGGAGTATAACAAGCGGTAAATGCTTCTGATGCCTTCAACAGAAGTCCCAGAGGGTCAAAGTTTGGGAGACGGAGCAGCCCAGAGGAATTTGTGGAAACCTAGGCTGTATCCACTCAACACACTTAACCAGGTTACTTACAAACCTAGCAGCTACATTCACACATGCTACGTTTAACCTGATTTAACTTTTTTTGTGCATTAGTGTGTTGGGTGAATCCAGGCCATCTGATTAGTTTGTAGCTCAAAGTATTGCACAGTCCCAGAAACACAGGCAGAAGGGATGGGGGGGGGGGGGGGGAGGAGGGGAAGAATTAGAAAAGAGAATGTCAACAAGGATGATGTTGGAAGCAAGGAACTAGCCAGCAAAACGTTTGGCAGCACATCTAACTGGATATATTATATGGCAGGGTTTCTCAGCCAGGGTTCCGTGGCACCCAAGGGTTCTGCGAGAGGCCACTAGGGGTTCCCTGGGAGATCACAAATTGTTTAAAAAATTATTTCAAATTCGGGCAACTTCACATTAAAGAGGTAAGTTTCGTTCTTTACTTTTAGTTCAAGAATGCATATATACAGGCCTATGCATATATACTGGGCATGACTGTTGGTTGTGCTCCAAATCTACAGTAGCTTCTTTCACTTTTAAGAGGCTAGATTTGGAGCACAACAAACTTGTGGAGTGGAGGAAAGAAAAGATTCCTTGCTCCACGAGGGAGGGTGGTGATGTAAGACTAGACCAGGGTTTCTCAACCAGGGTTCCGTGGCACCCAAGGGTTCCGCGAGAGGCCACTAGGGGTTCCTGGGAGATCACGAATTGTTTAAAAAATTATTTCAAATTCGGGCCACTTCACATTAAAGAGGTAACTTTCATTCTTTATTTTTAGTTTAAGAACACTGTTAATGCACATATACAGGCCTACCCATGAAATCAATATAATAATTTTGTAACTTCTGGCCTATATTTGAGCCTGAATGTGCAGGGGTTCCCCGAGGCCTGAAAAATATTTCAAGGGTTCCTCCAGGGTCAAAAGGTTGAGAAAGGATGTTATACGTTGTAAAGCAGCGGTCCCCAACCTTTTTGGCACCATGGACCGGTCGTGGAAGAAAATTTTTCCACGGACCATGCGGGCGGGGTTTGCAGGCGAGAGCCAATCGCGTGCACCGGGGGGTGGGGTTTGCAGGAGGGAGCCAATCGTGCACACCGGGTGGTGGGGTTTGCAGGAGGGAGTCCCGCAGCCCACTTGGCCGACAGGTTGGGGACCCCTGGTGTAAAGTAACCATGGGAAACCGCTTTGAACCCACCTTCTGTAGCCTGGTTCCTTTCAAAAGTGTTGGGCTTCACTTGCCATAATCAGTAGCCACGATGGCCTTGCTGGCATGGAGCCTAACCCTTAGGAGGCACTGCTAGCCCAGCAGTTATGGGCCAAAATCCAAACCATCTGAGGACCCCAGTTAGAATAAGGTGATCTACCCAACATTGAGTTCCTCCCCATTTTGCTGGAGCCCAGCAACCATTATCTCAGATCTAAAAAGGCTGATCTACACTGACTAGGAAACAAAGTTCTTTCAAGGGGATGCAGAAAACTGAAAATGCAACAGGCGGTATGCAAAGCATGAGGAATGGCTCTTCATACAAAATCCCTGCCAAATCTTCTCTCAGAAGGACCCACCTTAGTGTTGACTCAGATACGACACACAAACATATTTATAGATTTAGCTCAGATTATCTGCCCTGACTACCACTGCCTCTCCCAACTTTTATACAGGAATATTTTCTCAGCCCTGTCCAGAGCCAATTACCTTCTGCCCATGCTCCTCCACTGAGCTATGAGGTAGACTTCACTTAGCTCAGGTGACTCTCTCCTAAACAGGCAGCCCTGGCTCCAGGACAGGAACTACAAGAACTTGGGATTTTTTAGGCCTATACACTTCCCTCTCTAAAATAAAAGCAAGGGGCTCGGGGTTGGGGGGGGGGGGGAGATTTACTAACCCTTTTGAGAGCTTCACTAAAATGACTTGGAACTGAATAAGTTACTGACACACCTTCTGCAGGGAGGAGTGAAGCTGCTCTTATTTCCTGAGGACTCAGCGGCTCTGAGAGTGTAACCACCCCAACAGGTTCCTCTGCCATCCGACACTGGCAGTACCATCAACAGTGCCACAAATATACCAAGGAGACACCTTTTTTCAGCTTTCTGGAAAGCCAATTTTTACTCATCCGGTTAAAATATCTTCCCTTCCAGGCCTGTCTGTGGCTCAGAAGAACTCTAGGACAGCTGTCAAAGTGCTTGGGCATTCTTCCCATTGGAGGCTGCATTTGTGATCCATGCAAAGCCATGATTTACTTTAGCTTGGTTTCTTGAATAAACCACAGCTGGCTGAGTTTATATAAAATGCTAAGCCATAAATCATGATTCACAAGCCGTGTGGACTGGAATTGTGTAACACGCTAAGCCAAGACAAAGACAAAGAAAACACACGTTATGTCTTAGTATGTTCTGTGAACAGGCTTTATTTCTGGATGGCTTTCCTTCTGAAATGCAGTTGATAAGTATGGTACCACTTCTTCCAAAGGAGCAGCAGAATTTTCAAATGCATCCCATCTTTTTACATATTATCAAGAACAGCACCAATGGGGGCACGGGAGACTGCGGGGGAGCAAAGGGACAAGTGATATCACAAGCCCCATGACATCATCAAACAAATGAATAGCCATTTGAGGTGAGTGATGACATCATGAGCTTCTAACGGGCAGCTATGACAGAAGGGGTTATGTCCAGTTGCTTAATTTATTTATTTATTATTCAAATTTATCACTGCCCATCTCCCCCCAACGGGGGATTCTGGGCGGTTTACAAAAACATAGTAGCATCTTTTCCTAGCTTCTCTGTGCATTTAACTCTAGTAGTCACTGTTTTGCAGATTAGAATACAGTACAGGTAATCCTCGCTTAACAACCATTCGTTTAGAGATGGTTCGGACTTACGACAGTGCTGGAAAAACTGACTTATCACTGGTCCTTACACGAACATCGCCATGTCACATGACCACGATTTGGGTGCTTGGCAACCGGTTTGTATTTATGACCGTCGCAGCATCCTGTGGTCATGTGATCGCCATTTTTTACCTTCCCTGCCGGCTTCTGGAAAGCAAAATCAGTGAGGAACTGCGTGATTCGCTTAACGCCTGTGGTGATTTACTTAACACCTGCAGTGATTCGCTTAACGACCACCGCAAAAAAGGTAGTAAAATCAGGTCGGATTCACTTAATGACCGCTTTGCTTAGCAGCTGAAATTCCAGTCCCAATAGTGGTCATTAAGTGAGGACTACCTGTATGTGAAATACAGAAGCTTTATTGGACCACTGAGACTTTTCTAGTTTAGCTTTGAGTGTAGGTCCTTCAAACATCTTCCATTGAACAACGGTTTGTAAGATCTTTTGTTCTTGCCCTCCAAGCCTTTGCCAAGGTTCAAACTTCTGCAATGTCAGGTCTGTTCTCTAATGGGACAACTGCTATGTTTACAGTATATCAGATTGGGCCCCTTGCAGAGGGAAGCCACCCTCCGCCATTAGCTTAACACACATGCTGTACAATAGGGGACACAGGATTTCAGCCTCAGGCCAACTGAACTGATTCTGGTCATTTTAATTGTGTCCAGTTCCATGTTCGATGGTGGTGAATCACCAAATCAAAATATCTTTATTTATTTAGGATCTTTGCTGAGCTTTTTGTTTATTTTGTTTAAAATATGATATAATTCCATGCCATTCATCCTTTTAATGGTTACTTAGAGTAGTGAAGCCCTCCAAGGATACTTTTATGCAATCCTTGTTTTTTTTTTTTTCCCCTTCAAGACTTTGCAACTACACTTCTCCAAATGTCAAGTTTTCCTGGACTTCTCTCTTGATTTTCAGTTTCTGTTGTAATTTCTCTGAGTTTGCTCCTGGTTGGAAGGATATCTCACATGCCTCCATTTTGTTTTGGAGGTGCCTGATGAAGGTTCCTAATTTATGTTGCTGAAGGTAAGCGAAATAAGCTATGCAGAAGCCAAATTTCTGCAAGCTTTGCAAGAGCTAATCGAGTACATCAAAGACTTTTGAGCACCACTCCTTGTATACACACAGACTCTTTTTAAGATAAGCAGGACAGGCTTTGCAAGACTTCTGAAGCATTAAAATTAGAACTTTCAATCCAGATCTTACAGTGGAAATGCTTATTCTCGGATAGACTTCGCTTCCTATTCTCCGTGACTTTGAAGTCACTGGAATGCAACCTGAAGCCCAGTGATGCATCTGAGAATCAGGGTTCTGCTCTAATGTAGATTTGCTCACTTGTGTCCCATGTTCCTAACAGCATTGTAGCAAACGTTCAATTTTATGATGCTTCAGTTAGGTTTGCAGACTGCCAAATGGTCAGACCAGCAGAGTAAAACCTTTAAAACAAATAAATGAAACGTGCATTCAAAGAAGAGAGATCCATCATCCTGACTACAAGCATCAATATAAAAACCTCCTAACAGTGTGATACTACAGGTAGTCCTTGCTTAACTACCACAATTGGGACCGGAATTTCGGTTGCTACGCGAAGCAGTCGTCAAGCGAATCTGACCCAATTTTACGACCTTTTTTGTGGCAGTCATTAAGTGAATCACCGTAGGTGTTAAGTGAACCACACGGTCATTAAGCAAATCATGCGGTTCCCCATTGATTTTCCTTGCCAGAAGCCATCTGGGAAGGTAGAAAATGGCGATCATGTGACCATGGGATGCTATGATGGTCATAAATGGGAACCAGTTGCCAAGAGCCCAAATCGTGATCATGTGACCGTGGGGACGCTGCAACGGTCATAGGTGTGAGGACCGGTCGGAAGTCATTTTTTCCAGCACCGTTGTAAGTCTGAACCATCACTAAACAAATGGTTGTTAAGTGAGGACTACCTGTATATACTGAAAGGAAGTACTGTACATTGTCAAGGGCCCAGCTCCATACAGTTATACTCTGCTCTCAGTAGAGGGCACCCTTATCCAGGGAAATTAACCAATGAACTCCTCTCTGAATTTTTCTAAACATACAGAACAATTGAACATGTGCCTACAGGGGTCATTCAGTAAGACAGAGTTGAAGCCTAAAACATCTGAGTAAAAATTGCACCCTGGCAGATGTAGAGGAGACCAGGTGGGGGAAGGTCTGAAGCAATCTGGTGTCTCCTGCAGCTGCCGGAGTGATACATTCCCCGTCCCCCCAAAAGTGCCCCCAAAGAGAAGAATCTCTTCAGTGCGATCTGCCTTGGCAGCAGGAATGCTGACCTTTGATGCCGACTTCTGCAGCCTCTTGGAGGTTGGGGATTCTGCAACACCATGCTTCCCGTGGGCAGGGCTTACATCCTTCTCCCTTGCTCTGGAGGAAGATTTTAAAAACAAGTGTTGAATTCAAAGGGGAAGTGGAGATCACAGCAGCATTAGCACAGTGATTCCGCTTTGCTTTACACCTCTCCCAGTTAGAGACCGTCAACCTGGCGCTTTCAGGTCTTTGGGGTTCCCACTCCTAGCGAGGGTAAAGCGCAAGGACGATGTGTGGTGTTGCTCTGGGCAGCATCAGCTGGCTGAACTCTTGCTTTAGACGGCCAAGGGCAAGGATTTTTCTCTGGACGAGTTCATACAGCAGATTAAGAATGAATGTGTCTGGTTTGGCTTTCTGTCAGCGTGCTGAGTGAACCCAGCCACACAGATTATGGCTTGGCAAATCTAGTGAATCCAGCCAATTGTGGCTGAGTCTCTCGCTTCCATGTGTGTCCGTGTATACTTTGCAGTACTTCAGAAATCAACAGCCAAGGGCTCCTGCATGGAAGACTGCTACTTCTCTCTTCTAGCCCAGGGGTCCCCAACCCCCGGGCCGCGGACCGGTACCGGGCCGTGGCCTGTTAGGAACCGGGCCGCACAGCCTGCCCATCAAGCTCTGCCCATGGCCCGCGTGGCCCGCCCATCCCCCCCCCCGGTCCGTGGAAAAATTGTCTTCCACAAAACCGGTCCCTGGTGCCAAAAAGGTTGGGGACCACTGCTCTAGCCGATATCCTAAAAAATAAATAAGGCTATGATTGAGGTTGTGGTGTTGGAGGAAAATTCTGAGAGTGCCTTGGACTGCAAGAAGATCAAACCAGTCCATACTCCAGGAAATAAAGCCAGACTGCTCACTTGAGGGAATGATATTAAAGGCAAAACTGAAGTACTTTGGCCACATAATGAGAAGACAGGATACCCTGGAGAAGAACCTGATGCTAGGGAAAGTGGAAGGCAAAAGGAAGAGGGGCAGACCAAGGGCAAGATGGATGGATGGTATTCTGGAGGTGACGGACTCAACCATTGGGGAGCTGGGGATGGTGACGGCCGACAGAAAGCTCTGGCGTGGACTGGTCCATGAAGTCACGAAGAGTCGGAAACGACTGAACGAATAAACAACAAATGATTGAGGTGTGACAAAGTCACCCAACTGGCTGGTAGCCCTGCGAGGTAGTCCAGACAAGAAGCACAACCAGGAGGACCAGCTCTATCTTTATTGTAAGGTTATATCAGTGTTTCTCAACCTTGGCAACTTTAAGACATGTGGACTTCAACTCCCAGAATTCCCCAGCCAGCAATGGGGAATTCTGGGAGTTGACATCCAGACGTCTTACAGTTGTCAAGGTTGAGAAACACTGGGTTACATTAACAGAATGGCTTCACCCATCACTCTTACTTTTGTTACCAGATTCAGCTCTTTTCTGGGTTCACACAATAACACCAAGTCATAAATTAACCCAATAGAGTAGGTTGGCATAAGACATTAGGCCCCCCACAAAGAAAACCTAGCCAAGGTTACAGTTAAAAAAAGTTGGCATGCTGTGTGAATCCAACTGAGTAGAGCAGTGTTTCTCAACCTTGGCAACTTTAAGATGTGTGGACTTCCAACTCCCATGCTGGCTGGGGAATTCTGGGAGTTGAAGTCCACACGTCTTAAAGTTGCCAAGGTTGAGAAACACTGGGTTACATTAACAGAATCTTGCAAGACTGAAAGTATTTCTCCCCTCCTTTCATTTACTCTCTGGAAAACTAGGGAGGGTCCCTTCTGAGACGCTTCCCATGGCTAGGCTGACCATACTAAACGGGACTGTCCCGTTATTTCACCATTTCTGGAGCATCCCGTCGTTATAGTAAAAATTTCAATTTTGTCCCATTTCTGAAAGTCCCCCGGTGAAGCGTGCGCACGCCCGCACACCCACTTTGTCCGGCGGCGTTTTTGCCTCAAGGAAATATGGTCAGCCTACCCATGGCCTCCCTCCTGTGGGCTGATACCTTTTACACACCGGTTGTCCAGTCTGCAGCTCTCCCTCCTGTCTCCCAAGGTCATTCCCACAGGCCATTACTCTGGCTTTCATGCCTAAGGGAGAACTAGAACTCAGTCTCCTGGTTTCTAGCCCAGCACCTTAGCCACTATACCAAACTGGCATCATATGGGGTAGTATACATTAGTATGAGGTAGACCACTATACCAAACTGGCATCGTATGGGGTAGTATACATTAGTATGAGGTAGACCACTATACCAAACTGGCATCGTATGGGGTAGTATACATTAGTATGAGGTAGACCCACTTCATGACAGTTCCTGCAGAGAAAGCATTATTTCCCCATTCCAGCACACACATTTTAAGCCTGCTATAAGATCATCATATTATTAAATCTGCTGTTTTCAAGATTTGCTGTTTGTTGGGTGTGCATTTAATTCATGCTTACTTTGCTCTCTGGATTTCTACCACATGCTTTCATCTTTATGGTTTCAAATGAGAATCATCAGCTGTTGGACAGGATAAACAAGTTGGGCTTATAAATAATTTAAATACATTTTGAGCTTAAAATTCTGCCATTCTCAGCCTGGAGTCAGGCGACCAAAGGGATTCCAAACCATTGCAGAAGCCAGGCAAAGAGCAATGAAGGCTTGGTTGGTGTTCACTGGCAGCCAAAAGAGGAAGCAAAACAGCACCAAAAAAAAAAAACCCTTGAGGTAGAAACCAAAATAAAATCTGAAAGATGATCCCTCTGAGCTCCATGGAGTGACTCAGCTGCTGCTTGTTTCCTGAAACAATCGAAGGAGCTTATGCCAACTTTTCTGAAGTTAGTAGCCTCCGGGCATCTTGGATCCCAAGTCCCATAATGCCCTGTCAACATGGCCAGTGGGACATTCTCAGCATTTTTCAAAGTGGAAAGGAGGGCAATAAAGGTAGAGGAACCCCAACAGACGAATTGGCGACATTCACTTTGTCACGGATTCTGAATCAAATCTACATTTGTCATCAGATGCAGGCCTTTGGCTATAACTATCATGCTTCTTTAGAGCAAGTGTCAGCAAACCCGGGGGGGGGGGGGGGCTTTGATGAACCATCTCGTTCCTTCCCTTCATCTGCCATGAATTTGTCACTGAAGTTCAGTTCCCTGCTGAAATTTGGAAGCAATCCAGCGGCATATTACTTGGAAACTGTTCCAGAATACCAGTTTGGAAAATAAATGGATGTCTAAAAATGTTCCTGAGGTTATATGCATTGAAAAACATGATGATGGCAATTATTTAAAGCTAGACTTCAGAAAGTTTGATCTGTTTACTTTTTCAAGTGCAAGCTTTCTTTTTTCAAAGAAGAAATGCACCCATTGCTTTAAATACCCCCACTTGAGGTCAAAGTAACATGTCTGCATTAGCATCTTTCACAGAATTGGAACCCTCCATGTTCTTTTTAGGAAAAATTAAGACAATCACGGGCAAGGGTGGCAAAAGCTTATATGAAAACATGTGTGCTCAGGTTTTACACTGTTTGAAACATGCAATGTTCTTTATTACAGGAATGGCCTTTTTAAAAAAAAGAATGAGTAGTAGATATACAGGTAGTCCTCACTTAACAATCACAATTGGGGCCAGAATTTTGGTTGCTAAGCGAAGCGGTCAGTAAGCAAATACAACCTGATTTTATGACCCTTTTGTGGTGGTCATTAAGCGAATCACTGCGGGCGTTAAGCGAACCACATGGTTGTTAAGCGAATCGTGTGATTCTCCATTGATTTTGCTCGCCAGAAGCTGGCCGGGAAGGTTGAAAATGGCGATCACGTGACCATGGGATGCTGCAACAGTCATAAATGTAAACCAATTGCCAAGCACCCAAATTGTGATCACGTGACCGTGGGGACACTGCGACAGTCATAAGTGTGAGAACCGGTCATAAATAATTTTTTCAACACCATTGTAAGTCTGAACCATCACTAAATGAATGGTTGTTAAGTGAGGACTACCTGTAAAGCCTCCAAACTAGAGACCAAACAGACAGCAGAGAGTTAAATCCCGCTGTTCCTCCAGAGTGCTGTGTCTCCTCCCATATCAGCTAGTTATTATATTTTAAAAGCAGTATCTGTGCAATTGGAAATGATGGCAATGATGTCACGCCTGACTTGGCCCCACATCATCAAGGTGATGGGCAAGTGAAGGCAATGAAAGACAACACAATATGCCTAAGGAACAGTGAGCTAACAAAAAAAAGGGTCTTTGATTATGGACATTTTCTATTTTTTTGATAAATATAAGAGACAGTTTGAATAAAGTAAAATCAATCAATCAATAAAACAGCACAGGATTCCAGAGGATCTTATTGCGCATTAACAAATGTATGCCTGACTTGGAGCCACTGTTCGGGTGTTGGGTATTCAGGAAATGCCATCAGAATTTGTCCTTCTTTGGCATTCAAACTGTTACAACCTGAAGTGCAAAGCCAGAGCTTTAGGGTTCCTGGGTGTTTGGGGACTGACAAGCCAGGAATCAGGTGCCAATAACATCAAGGGAAGTGTAAGAGGAGCCAGTGCTTGGGGTGGGACTAGGAGAGGATTTTCTTTTCTCACTCTGCACGTGCATCTGGCTGGCTGGCATCACATGGGCATCATTCTCAAAGGATCTTCAGAGCAATGCATTTGAGCTGACCACAATGGCTTGGGCAGCACTCTGGACCAGTGTTTCTCAACGTTGGCAACTTTAAGATGTCTGGACTTCAACTCCCAGAATTCTCCAGCCAGCATGGGGTATTTCTAAAATATCAATCCCATATTAATACCCAGTCTTCTACAAAGAAGTGGCTTCCCATCTTCTTTACAGCAGTTATAAGTACAATTATAAATTTACCTCTTACTCTAAGGCAGGGTTCCTCAACCTCAGCCATTTTAAGATGTGTGGACTTCAACTCCCAGAATACTCCAGCCAGCGGGCTGCAGTATTCTGGGAGTTGAAGTCCACACATCTTAAAATGGCTGAGGTTGAGGAACCCTGCTCTAAGGCAGTGTTTCTCAACTTCAGCAACTTTAAGAAGTGCTAGCTGGGGAATTCTGGGAGTTGAAGTCCACACATCTTAAACTTGCTAAGGTTGAGAAACACTGCTCTAAGGTTACAACATGACTCTCTTCTTTCTATAATCTATCCTGTCTAATAATCAAAACTATATTTTATTTTATTTTATTTTATTTTATTTTATTTTATTTTATTTTCTATCCCACCTTTATTATTTTTATAAATAACTCAAGGCGGCGAACATGCCTAATACTCCTTCCTCCTCCTATTTTCCCCACAACAGCAACCCTGTGAGGTGAGTTGGGCTGAGAGAGAATGACTGGCCCAAGGTCACCCAGCTGGCTTTCATGCCTAAGGCAGGACTAGAACTCACAGCCTCCTATAAATCATGTTCACTTTTTTCTGTATTCCACAAAACATAAGGGGTTTCCAGTCAGCAGTAAACGTAGATATTGTCTTTTTTCTAATCAAAGAAGTCAATTTGGCAATCTCAGTGAGTTCCATCATCTTCACCAACCATTCCTCTATTGTGGGTAATGCTGAATCTTTCCATTTTTGTGCATACAATAATCTCGCTGCAGTTATCATATACAAAAACAAAGTTCCATGACTGTTTTTCCAACTGTTTGACCATAGTCCCAAAAGAAAGACCTCTGGTCTCAATTGTATATTATTTTTTTTAATTTATTTTATTTTTATCCCACCATTATTATTATTTTTAAATAACTCAAGGCGACGAACATACCTAATACTCCTTCCTCCTCCTATTTTCCCTACAACAGCAACCCTGTGAGGTGGGTTGGGCTGAGAGAGAGTGACTGGCCCAAGGTCACCCAGCCGGCATTCATGCCTAAGGTGGGACTAGAACTCTCAGTCTCCTGGTTTCCCATTGGCTCCTTCCTAGGGCTGAGAGACAGGGACTGGCCCAAGGGCAACCAGCCGGCTTTCATGCCTAAGGTGGGACTAGAACTCTCAGTCTCCTGGTTTCCCATTGGCTCCTTCCTAGGGCTGAGAGAGGGACTGGCCCAAGGCCACCCAGCCGGCTTTCGTGCCTAAGGCGGGACTAGAACTCTCAGTCTCCTGGTTTGCCATTGGCTCCTTCCTAGGACTGAGAGACAGGGACTGGCCCAAGGTCACCCAGCCGGCTTTCATGCCTAAGGCGGGACTAGAACTCTCAGTCTCCTGGTTTCCCATTGGCTCCTTCCTAGGGCTGAGAGACAGGCACTGGCCCAAGGTCAACCAGCTGGCTTTCATGCCTAAGGTGGGATTAGAACTCTCAGTCTCCTGGTTTCTAGCCCAGCACCTTAACCACATAACCATTATTCATCTTTAAAATCCTCTGAATCAGTGTGTGTATTTGAATCCAAAATTTTCTAGCTTTTTTACATGTCCACCAAGCATGATAAAATGTCCCTTCTTGTTGTTTACATTTCCAACATAAGTTTGAAGTGCCTTTATACATATTCTAGACAATTTATCTGGTGACATATACCAACGGTACATCATTTTATAAAAATTCTCTTTAAGATTATAACATAGTGTAAATTTCAATCCTTTCAACCACATATTTCCCATTGTTCCATCTGTAGATTATAAACAAAAAATTTAGCCCACTTTATCATACGTTCTTCTGTTTCAAATTTCAATAAAAGTTTATGCATTTTAGCAATTACATGTTCATCATTTTTCAGAATACCCAGTCTTCTGACACAATTACTATTCACACACTCATGCTGACATGCACACATGATCCATAATTATGTCACTTACTGTTCTGATACTGTTTTTGAGCCCTTAAAGCACAGCTTTCCAAACTGTGTGTCGCGACACAAAAGTGTGTCGCCTGCAGGGCACAGGTGTGTCGTGTCAAAACCCGGAAGCGCTGATGGCGAGCCAAGGCGCGCGGCAACACACGCGGCGGTGGCGGGCCATCAGCGCTTCCGGGTTTTCACACGGCACACAAGGACACCGCCACCGCTGCGGCGCACGAAAATCCAAAAGTGCCGCAGCGGCGGCAGCACATAAAAGCCAAAAGCGGCGGCAGCAGCACTTCCGGGTTTTTGTGCGCCGCTGCAGCAGTGGCGCTTCTGGGTTTTCTCGTGCGCCGCCGTTGGTGTGTCGCCACGGGAAAACTTTGGAAAGCCCTGCCTTAAAGCATTCAATGCACAATATCTTTTGCTGCAATGTTACTTCCTCACCAGAAAGTAGCAAAGTGCTCTATGATTTTTTCATTCATTTATGAAAATATTTATAGCCCATCCTAGATTCAACAAACCCTGGGTGGGCTACTCTCAAGAAAAACAATAAAACAAATGGGGGGTGTCATAAAACAACCCAGCTAAAAAGAATTGCAAAAGAAGGCAAAATGAGATGCTGTCGTTGTGACTGTAAAGTTTGGATGAATACTGTAACAAGGGTTTCACTAGATACTGAAAAGAACAATTTGGTGAAAACAGTTTTGATGCCAGACTGCTCTCTCTGGGAAAGATAAGGATCTCTATTGTAATTTAAAAGCTGGATAATGTACTGATCCCAACAGTGGACTTCACACTAGCTCCTCCTCAGATCTTAATATTCAGACAAACCTAGGCAAGGAATATAGTACTGTATATACGTGCACAAAAGCATAATACAGGATCAACATAATTTCTATATAAATAGAGATTTTGACATGGGCGTGGTGGCTCAGTGGGTAAGACGCCAGGCTTCTCGATCGGAAGGTCGCAAGTTCGGAGGTTCGAGATCCTAGCACCGCGTGCAGAGTGAGCTCCCGCACTCGCCCCAGCTCTTGCCAACCTAGCAATTCGAAAGCATGCAAATGGAAGTAGATGAATAGGTACCACTTCAGTGGGATGGTAACAGCGTTCCGCGTGCGTCATGCCGGCCACATGACCGCGGAAGCGTCTTCGGACAACGCTGGCTCTTTGGCTAACAAACGGAGATGAGCACCGGCCCCTAGAGTCGGACACGACTGCACAAATGTGCGTGGGGAACCTTTACCTTTAGAGATTTTGACAATAAATCTAATATCTGAGTTTATTTATTTAATTTGTTTATTATTCGAATTTATGACCGCCCATCTCCACGACAGTGGACAGTGGAGTTAATAAGAACATGCTAAAATGTTGGCGGCATTTTACTGTTCTACTGATCCATAGACACACATGCCAAAAGAGATGTATGCATCACTCATTTGACGAGTGATGGACAATCTAGACCTCCCCCAAAACCCTTTTCTGGGGCTACATGCCCCCTCCCCGGCCATTATTGCAGAAAAGTGATGGCAAAGCTTCCCCAAACTGTCCTGTAAGCTTTATAAAAATCAAAGAAAATCCTACAAACCCTCTAAAATGCAGAGGAAAAAAAAATGAAAATCTTGGTCCCATCCACATATCTGACCTCACTTACTTTTCAACCCAACACTGCCCAGTAGAGCCCCTAGTCCTCTTCAAGGGTTCATAATGGTGTGTTTGACAGAATGTGAGCATTGTAACTGGGGAGGGGCAGTGGCCTGTTGATAGAATAAAGGCTTTTTGTAGAAGAGGTCCTAAACGTTGTACCTGGAAGCTCCAGATAAGACTAGGGATGACCCCAACCGGACTGTTATGAAGTCCTGAGGTTGAGGGAAGATAGATCCACAGCAGTTCTTCAAGACTGCAGACAGGAGTTTTTCTTAACTCTGCCTTGGGGGTTGAATCTGGAACCTGTGACATGCAAAGCATACATAATGCCAGTGGCTGGCTGGGGAATTCTGGGAGTTGAAGTCCACACATCTTAAAGTTGCCAAGGTTGAGAAACACTATGTTATGCCTTTGAGTCACAGCTGTCCCTTGTTTTACCACACTTGATTGAGGGGTGGGGGATCTTTATGGAAATCCAGAGATAACAGCTATGGGGAGTGGAATTTATAACAGGTATATCTATTGAGAATGTTTCCTGTTGTGCTGTACAGCTTTCATTGGTGCCCAAAACCAACTATTCTACACAAACTTTTGCAGATCCCTATAACCAAGCCTTGCTCATTGTGAAAATGCAGCCAGTAGAACTGTAGTAGAAGCAACTGTCAACTCAGATCCCTGGTCCATTTTATCCCAACTTTGGTGCCATCTAAAGGACTTTAGCTCCAACAACATTCAGTCAGGCTGGTCATCCCAGCCTTAGCCAAGGATGCCAGGAATTACTTTTGGAATGTTCTGCATATGAAGATTCCAGTTGACTATCTCTCCCCCCCAAATTACAGTAATAACGTCAGAATTGCAAGTCTCATTATGAGCCCCTGGGCTACGATTACAAACATACTTAACCAGATCAGTTACAAATATAGAGGCTGCATCCACAGAGCATACTAAGCATTAGATATGTTTGTGTGTGGAGAGGGGGAGATGTTGGTGGCTTACTGTGTTGTGTGAAATTGGGTTATAGTGCAGTCCCAGTAAATGGTTCAGTTCAATGACCAAATTAAAGATCTTTTGCAAATACAATGTTGGAGACAAAGAAACTCAAACTAGCCAACTGGATCCCCAGCCTGCTGCCTTCCAGAGGAGTTGAATTATAATTCCCATACCCCTGGACCATGCTGAGTAGGGAGGGAAGATGTTGTCGTCCAACAGATAGGGAGGGAGGTGGGTTAGGGAATTTTGTGTAGACCCACAGAGGCACCTCTGGGCCTTTCCTGGACACTCACCCTTCAGTGGTTCTTTGCTTCCTGCGTTCCTTCCTTCTTTTGCCCATGCTATAGTTCTGATGGATGGTTTCTCCCACCAAGCTGGGACCACTTTTGTCCTCGTTTCTTGAGTTCTGAAGCTCTTTGAGGCTGAGCTCACTCCTTGACCACAGGCCAGACAGCTGTCTCCTGAAGCCCGCCTTCTTAGCCAGTGGGTCAACTGTCAGTAAAGGTGGTGCCTGGCTCTCCATCTTGAGGTCATTGGAAAGAAAGAAACCACCAAAGAACGAGCTGAGGCTGCCCCGCTCCACACTCACAGCCTGTTGGCCAAGGAGAGCCTCACTGCTTTCTTTCTGTAGCCAAATGTTGAGTTTTACCTTCCCTTCCTCCGCCTTGGAAGTCCCAGCTGCTGAGAGGATCCGGTTGCAAAGGTGTGACACCTGTTGACACTTCCCAGGTGTGTCACTCTGGGAGCCTGGCCAGCAGCTGAACTGTCTGGAAGTCTCACCAGAAGACTAATTTAGTCACTGACTGATGTCCCTCAAGCACAGCCAACGTCGTACAGTAGCTCCTTATGGGGAGGAGTGTGTGGCAGGGGCGCAACTGAGAACGGGAAAGGAGTGTGCAGTTACAGGCTGCTAAGCTCCAAGGGAGAAGCTTATGGGTCCAGGCAACAATAATGGCAGGAGGAAGCTGCACACCTAAAGTGTAAACAAAGGCTCTCCTGCCTCACTGCGCTGAAGCAATTGGACTCTGTTTCAACTCAGTTAAACCACCTGGCTGAGTTGTGCGACTGCAGAAGGAATGAACACAGATGGTTGCTCGCCTTTAGAACTATTGTTTGGGTAGGGAGGCTACTAGTGGCCTAACGGGGGGGGGGGGGGGGGGCTTTAAGACCAGCAAGGCACTTCAGCTGTTTTCTGCTGCTGTCACCCCACTATGTCGATTGATCCATGAAATCAACTCTACAGGAAGGCTCAAAAAAGTTACTATAGTTTATTAATATTGGCTATATGGCTGTGAGAGTTGGACCATAAGGAAGGCTGAGCACCGAAGAATTGATGCTTTCGAACTGTGGTGCTGGAGAAGACTCTTGAGAGTCCCTTGGACTGCAAGGAGGTCAAACCAGTCAATCCTAAAGGAAATCAACCCTGACTGCTCATTGGAAGGACAGATGCTGAAGCTGAAGCTCAAATACTTTGGCCACCTAATGCGAAGAGAGGACTCACTGGAAAAGACCCTGATGCTGGGAAAGACTGAAGGCAAAAGGAGAAGGGGACGGCAGAGGATGAGATGGTTAGATAGCATCACCGATGTAACGAACATGAATTTGAGCAAACTCCGGGAGACAGCGGAGGACAGGAAGGCCTGGCGTGCTATGGTCCATGGGGTCACGAAGAGTCGGACACGACTGAACGACTGAACAACAACAACAACAAAATAGAAATAGAATCTTGCAAGCCTGACGCTGCTTTACTTCCACCCCCACCCTTATACTCATGTAAGGTGGAAAGCTGCAGATATATATTTTATTTTGTATTAGCTGGCCACCTTGTCTCTAGGAGCTCAACAATGACTCTGTGGGAAAGGCTCGGCAGACAGACAGTGACTGACCCCAAGTTATTGAATTTCCACAGCTGAGGGAACTTGAGCTTGCCATGGCCCCCAATTCCCAACACCTTTACCTCTATACCACCTGGCTCAACATGAAAAGAAATACAAAAAAGAGATGATACCCAGAGCCTGACATGGTATTTACTTGCAACAATCACATGGGCATGGCTGCCCTCTTAACAATTTAAACTTCCTCTTGGCAGACATGTTACATGCTTATTACTCAAGTTCCTAACATGTTACCCATGTAACTCAAGTGGCAGGCCACATGGTCCCCCAGAGACCTTGCTTAGGACTCACCAGTCTGGATGTCCCACCTGACTTTTTAAAAGACTCTTTAAGAAATGCCTTTGGGACCCATAAAGTTCCCACTGGGATGTTAGGAAGCACCCTAGTTTACCTAGTAAATGGGGGTTTTGTTTTGTGGCTGATCATGCCCACCACAGCATCCATTTTGTGAGGGCACCCACAAATTCACTTAAACCTGCCTAAAAAAACCCACCCATTCTGGATAAACACCTCCAGCAAAAGAGGGGTTATCACTTTCTGAGACAGCCTGATCCTTTGCCCAAGAACTTACAGTTAGGTTTGCACTAATGTTTAGCTGAAATCCACTTTGCTTCAGTTCCCACCTGTCAGATGGGACAATCTATTCCCAATCATGGGACAATCCAGACAATCTGCTGTCAGGAACAAGTCTGCTCCCTGTTCTGCTTTCTGAATTGAGGATTGCGGTCTCCTCCTGACCTGCAATGGGCAGAAGTAATAACCTAGAGCAGAGCTTTCCAAACTCTTCATGTTGGTGACACACTCTTACAGCAAGGCATCATTTTGCGACACACTCTTACAGCAGGGCACAAGGCAGGGACTAGGACCTGCTCGGAATCACAGCAGGTTTGGAGGCAGCAGCAGCCCCCACACAGCCCACAGGACACAGAGTTTGGAAAACTATGACCTAGAGCAACAGGAGGAAGAGCCACTACCAAGACAACAGATAAAAGAAACCCAGGTCTGGGGCAGAACTGTAACCTGAGAAAATGGCTCAGGCAAGGCCCTGCCTAGTTTTCACGAAGATAGAGGGAGGGAGGGGAGGAAGCACTTTCAAATTGCAGGATTCTGTTACAATAGCTCTATAACAAAACTACCTTAATCTGCATGATTTTGGTTTCCTAGTCTGGTCTACCTTGAAGGGCTGACATGACCCTTTTCCCAGGCTAAATGGCAGAAGTTACAATTCTTTATGATCAATCTCCTATTTTTGCTGTCTTTGCCCTGTGAATCTACCTGATCAGATCAGAAACCCAACTCACTGCATGATAGAAGCCCTCTTGCAGAAGGAAGGGCACCTCTTCCATCATTGCTGTTGCAGAAGTCTGATGCCCCAGTTCAGCAATCAGTCTGAGGGCCTCCAAATATGGCTCTATTTGCATAACAAACTACCCAACCAATTGATTCACTGTTACATGCTGACATCACATAATCTCGGATGACCCTGGCAGCCATTTTGTTAGTCCTCCCAGTAGCTGCAAAGAAGGCTGGGCGTTTGTCCCTTAGGACATGTGGCTGGGGAATTCTGGGAGTTCAAGTTGCTGAGATTGAGAAACAGTCTTAGGTGGCAGCCAAGTTAAAGGCATTCTATATTTTGCTGCCTTCAAGTTGTCACAAGGATTTTTGCAGCTAAATGTCAGGGTTAACCTTCTCAGATGTGGTTTCCACAATACAGGAGGGACTTCATTGAATTCCCTAATAGATCTGGGATTGTTTGGGGCTAAAAACTAGCTAATAATTTTCGCAATGCAGTGTGATGATGCCTCTGTTGATGTATTATGCTTACATTTTATGGGTTTTTTAAATATATTTTTGTGGTTTGTTGTGAGTCATATGGTTATGTATGTATGTATGTATAACAGCGTTCCGCATGCGTCATGCTGGCCACATGACCGTGGAAGTGTCTTCGGACAATGCTGGCTCTTTGGATAACCAACGGAGATGAGCACCGGCCCCTAGAGTCGGACACGACTGCACAAATGTGCGGGGGGAACCTTCACCTTTTTATACGGTTATGTATTTAAGATGGGTAGCCATATAAATTTTCTAAATAAATTAATTTTGGAGTTCACACAAGATGTTTAGCCCCCAGCCTATCCATTTAGGTATGCCCTACAAACAAGGCCATTGTCTTGGCCCAAAGGGACATTTTGTTTGCTGAAAGGAAGAAAAGCACTGCATACTGTTATCCATCATCTTTATTCATTTCCATCATTTTCCATAACTGGTATAAAAATGGGAACGGGGAGGGAGAAAAATGCAGTGTTGGGGATTTCTGATGTCACCGCAAGACATAAATCAGCAGGAAAGCTGCTTATTTGGACAAAGTCCTGCAGCCAAGACATTACCCCCCCCCCAAGAACCCAACAATCACCCTCTTATTGCCACCCACTCCCACCCACCCATTTCATTAAAAATCAAGTATTTGACACAAAACAAGCTTTGGTTACTAGCAGTAAACATGGAGTTACATTCGTTTTGTCTCGCAGGACACAAACATGGAGCCATGCAAGAAATGGTTGCCCCACCCCCACCCCCCAGCCCCAGTACATTCAAATTGCCCCTCACCAAAATGACCCTGAGTGCGGACATGGCTTTACCCTGCCTGCCATTCACACCGTTTACTCTTTATGCATAGTGTCCACCGCTGTCGAAATTGTATTCTCATCCCCTGCGCCAAACAGCAATTTATTTGCAAGACCAAACCAAAGGACTTTAAGGAGACATTTTTTCAACAGCCGAAACTGGGGATCTCTATTTCACATCTTCCAATTTTTGAAAAGTAGAGCCGAGAAGCTGCCGTTGATGCTATCCAACCTCACCACAATGAGTTTCAAAATATCACTTTCCTTTCCATCCAATGCTCTTACAGATAAATCACTGTTATCACAGAAATCCAACAATCTCAGTTGTAAGACCAGCTCTCACTTGGCAGAATTACAATAAAGTACAAAGAGGGAATTCCACCCCCATTTCTCTGGTGCAAATACCATCCCCTGCTTTGGCTATTTTTCTTAAGTTTGTAAACAATAATCCAAGAAGAAATTGGGAAGAAATCAGACAACTTTACATGAGATATTTACACAGACTAAACATCTAGAAAGGGTAACAATGTCACTTGATTCTTTTTTTTCTTCTTAATAAAGGCAGATACAAGACTACAAGGTGCCACAATCTAAATTTTGGGCACAGTCTAGAGAAGCATTCCTTCTTTGACCAATCTAGAGCAAGGTATCTAACCTAATGGGTTCTACTGTATTTGACACCAAAAATGATCCTGAGGTAGATATGGTAGGTTCCTCACAGCAACACATCAGAATTAACCCACCTGCATATTCCACACTTCATTGCCACTATTCCTGTGATGGGTGAGAGGGAGGAGGAATTACATGGAAGTTTTAAGTTATTCAATATCCCTTGAATTGCATTGCTCAGCTCTGCAAGTTTCCAAAATATATTTAGATTTTGTCTGTTCCACTTAGATGTTTTTCAGAGTGCTGCATGACTAAATGCACCTCTTAGCAGCTGCGAGAAAGATGGTTACTTTGATGCCAAGGAGCAGATCCAACACAATTTCCTAAGGTGAGCAGAGAAGAAATCTGGGAACTTGGGTGCAGCCAAATTACAATTCAATGCCCCAGCCAGCATAGCTAATAGCGAGGGATGTTGGCAGCTGTAATTTATCAACATCTGTTGTGCTACAGCTTCTCACTTGCTGCCCTGACCAACCTAACCCTCCATCTTTGCACGTCCCTTCTTGCTTGCAATGTCACCTCCACTAGAGCCAGTATTCAGCGGAGTGACGTGACTTCCTTAATCTGGGGGTTTGGGGCAGAGTGAAAGGGCAGCAAATGGAACATTATTTGAAACATTACTCAAAAGAGGCATCTGGTGCTTCTGAGTAGAGAAACTTATTTGCTGCCTCAGGCAGATCAGCAAACGTTCCCCCTTATCATCCAGGTCAGGATGTCTTGTATTCCAAGCCCCACAAGGTATTTGAGACAGACAGAAAACCCCACATCTCCTTTCTACATTTTTGTCAGGAAAAAAAGAGAAGCAAATAATGTCCCATTTGCTGCCCTTTCACTCCACCCCAAATCCCCAGATTAAGGAAATCACCTCACTCTGCTGAGTACTAGGGCTGGCTCTAGGGGAGGTGACATTTGCAGACTCTCCCTGTTCCTATCTCAGCTTCTCAACTACATGAAACTCTGCCGGGTGTAGGGTCTGTACAATATGGGCCTGGGCTCTAAATTTCATGAGTGTGGAACAAGGAATCCTGCTAGAGATGAGATGCAGAAATGGCTACAAATGAGTCAAGGGGTTTAAGGATGGGTGGAACACAGAAGAGGATCCTATCAGGCACTGAAACTCTGCTGCGGTACCAATTGCATTACCTACATTATGCACAGCTGTGGGCGGTCCTTTCCTTTGGCTTGTGGGTCCATAGGCACGGTCCCTGGGGAGACCTCTGGCTTAAGCTCCCTTGGGGGGGAAAAGTGGGGTGGGGAAGCCACAGAGAAGTGTCTCTGCGCGGGCGGAGCACTGTCCTCTGAACTGTGCCGCAAATCCTTTTACTTTCACATGTATCCAGATACGGGGAAAGAAGAAATCTACTAAAACACAGCATCTAAAGACATCAACCCACTCACACACAGAGACTGTTAAAACAGAGCTACAAATTTTAAAAACAGAGGCTTTCTTATTCTTTGTGCTGTTAAAAGCTGACCCATTCAGCCCCAGAGATGCCGAGATTCTTCCGTCCCTGAGATGTGTGAGAATACCTGAGAATAAATTGCAGTATCGTGTCATTTTTTTTCTTTTTTTTTTTCCTCTTAAAGTTTAAAATATACAAAAATACAAAACGGAATATTTATACTTTTTTTAAAAAAGGAACATTTCCCAAAAGAAAAGAAAAACAAACCCAAAGATACGTCATTCACGCACATCATAGTGCAGATTTCACATCACGGCTTCAGAGCAGAGGGAGGCCCAAGCACCCACTCTCCCGCGTCTTGCACGGCAAGTCCAGCTGTCCGCGGGAACAAAATAAATTAAAGGCAGAGCTACGTAAATTAAGCTGGGCAACGGAGCAGCAGGTTTTATCTGATGGGTGGGCTTGGCAAAGAAAACAGAAGATCCAAATTTAGGACTCTTGTGCTCATTTAGAGGATGAAAAATACTGTAGGTCAAATGCACAGCAGTATCAAAAATAAGCCAAATTTGTGTTTCTGTGTCTGTGTGTGTGTTTTAAACAACTGAATTAGCCAAACAAGCACATGAAGGAAGGAGCCTGGCTATACCACTAAATGACATGGCAGATAAACAAATCCAAGCCTCCAGGTTTGTTTTGGCAGGAGTCACAGACTCCTGTGCCTGCAGTGGGGGAGAATGCTCCTTCGCGTCCCACAAACATTGCCTGAAAGCCTGGGACTCTTACTTTGCCCTAACAACAAGAGAATCCCAGTACAGATATGGAAACGGAGGTTTAGTTTTTTTCTATTAAGAGACCACGGAGCAGGCAGTTTGGAGTCTGTGTCCCCAAAGGCCCGGAATGTAGTTGACATCTAAGGTGGGACTCTTCCTTCCTTGGGCCTCGGACGGTCTTAGAGGGGACCCGTTCCTGCCAGTTGTTTCCGTTTGTGATTTCCATGTTCCAGTGGTCTTGTCAATATGTTGAAATGACACACACACACACACACACACAAACACACTTACTCAAGTACAAAGACATCCTGAGATCCATAACTTCAGTTTTTTGTTTTTGCGTTTTCTGGGTCTTCACTTGGGATGGTACTTCAAAGCTAATGAAGGGACCCTTGGCTTTTTCTTCCAATTTCACAGAACTGATTGTTTAAGACTAGGACTCCCAAATGTCCGCACCCACTAAGAGGAGGAGGAAAGGGCTCCCCTCCACTCAGTTTTCCCTTTGCTAAAGATAAAAGCTGCTGCCCTCCTGCCCAGTGCTTGTTCTCCCACAGCCTGGAGGCCAAGGCTGCTCAGCGCTCCCACGTTGGCTGACTTGATGCCCTGAAGCCGGTGAGCAGATTTCCTACTGATTTCCCGAGATCATTCCCTGGTTTCAGGAAGAAAGGGTGAGCTGTGCATTTCTTCCTCCTCCCGGAAGTACGTGGGCTTTCCCTGAGAGCTGGGTGACTGCTGTGTTTTGATCGGGCAGTTGGCCACCATATGGGCAATGCTTTGGCAGAAGTGGCATTTCTTAGGCTGGGGGGGGAGCTTGCATTCTTTGGCATGATGATCCAGGCCACCACAGTTGTAGCATCTGGGGAAAAAGAGGAAAATGAGATGGAGGGGAAATCAGGGAGGAGGTTACAGGAAAGGCACACCACCAGAGAGAAAGAGAACTGCATCATTCAATTTAGGTTAATCCTAGGTGATTTGCCCAGCTACCTGGCAGCGCCCTGATGACCTTGGCTGAGCTCAAAAAAATTAAACAAGGTCAACCTGGTTAGCACTGAGCCAGGACCTCACCAGGAAATCTCATAGCTATAGGCTAGACTGGGAAGTCAAAGAAATATCCATGACACTCCCATCATCTTGCAGCTTCTCTCTCTCTCTCTCTCTCTCTCTCCCTCCCTCCCTCCCTCCCTCCCTCCCTCCCTCCCCACACACACACACTGCTTCAGTGTGGTGCAAATCAATTCCCATTTTATCCCATATTCTACTATAACAACTAATTGCAACTAACAAAAACACATTGTGTATTGTTCTCATGTTCACCTCACATCTTGGACTGTAAATGTGTAGTAACAACAACAATCCTTCCTGGGCCACTTGGGATACTAGAGACATGTGGTATTTGGCAAAGCAGGCAAAGGGGCTTCAGGTCCTATGTTGGCACCCTTGCAGTATTGTCAGCAGCTCTCTCAAGGGAGATCCAGTCCCTTTCCTTAATGAGACCTTCGAAGGTTGGATGCTACCCGCTATTCCTCCCAGTCTCTATCCTGCAACAGGCTGCTGAAGGATCTCCACTGTTGGTGTTGCCCGGGTCTTTCCCACTGCCGTGATCACCCATCACCTTCCCCCGCCATCTTGCTTGCCTGCTCTGGCAAGAATCCCCCACTAACTGGCCACAGCCTTCCATCTGGTCAACCAGACCACAGTTGGTCATGCCGGTGCCCACCTGGTCAAGGTTGCAAAGGAAGGGCTCTAACAGGGCTGCCTCACCGTAGGCAGGTTCAGAGCTGGGGCTGCCACTTGCCGCCTCTGTGCTCTGCCCTCTGTCTTTCTGCCGCCCCCCAGGCCACTCTCTGGGGTCTCCTTCCAGTGGGGGGCTGCCAGGAGACAACTCTACGCATCAGAGGGGCTTTTGGTCTGTCCGCTCTCTTTCTCTTTTTCCCCTCAGCTCCTAAGATGGAGCTGATGGAAGGCTACCACTTCCTTTAGAAGACAGGGCGTGCGAAATAAAGAATTAAAAGAAGACACAACGTCTGTACGTGTTAATATCAACCACTAGGGGGAACCCTATTCTGCCATTGCCATTAATGAAGAGGTTTTTTTCAACATTTGTGGAAAAGCAAAGATAAGACTGTGTGGGGCAAGAAGGAAGATTGAGGAGAGAGATAGGATGTCTCATGCCCTCCAGATGTTTTGGACTATGCCTATCCCAATCCTTCGCTGTTGGTTTTGCTGGTTGCAACGGATGGGAAATGTGATCTAAAAACATGTCAAGGACACCTGGTTTCCTCACCAGACAGCTAAGACAGCTTTCATTGGTCTTCAGGTGTGTTGGGACATTCCTCAGCAAGCTGGCCTATAATTCAGCCATAAAAGCATCTCTGTTCCATGCATGCATCCTCCCAACTGCATTATCCTACTAGTGCAAGTGCAATAAGCAGATTCTTAAATAGTCTGGTGCCCAGATATCGCAGGACCAGGAAGCATAGACCGCAACCTGAATCAACCAAGGGTTTAACTCAGGGTTTCTCAACCAGGGTTCCGTGGCACCCTAGGGTTCCGCGAGAGGTCACTAGGGGTTCCCTGGGAGATCAAAATTTAATTAAAAAATTATTTCAAATTCAGGCAACTTCACATGAAAGAGGTAAGTTTCCTTCTTTATTTTTAGTTTAAGAACACTGTTAATGCATATATACAGGCCTACCCATGAAACAAATATAGTAATTTTGTAACTTCTGCCCTATATTTCAGCCTGAATGTGCAGGGGTTCCCCGAGGCCTGAAAAATATTTCAAGGGTTCCTCCAGGGTCAAAAGGTTTAGAAAGGCTGGTTTAACCTAAAGGCTTGTGGTTCACCCAATAGGTTTACCTAGTTCCCAAATCACCCCACGTCAGGGGTTTGTGCATGCCTTGGACGATAAAGTGAGCAAGTGGGCCTCCACCAGAGGAGAGTGAAACCAGCTGGGAATGATGGGAATGTATAGTCAAACACCTCTGGAGAGCACCAGATTGGGGGAAGCTGAACCAAGGTAACTAATTTAAGCAAGCTGGTGGTCTTTGGGTAAGCATATATACACAGCCACAGTACTTGCTGGGCATCATGCTGGATCTGAAAGTGAAAAGGGCTCCAGAGGGCAAGGCAGTGTACCCAGAGCACTGTCTGCCACTCCTTAAAACAAAGACCTCCCAGGCCTGCCCTCTTGTGCCTACATGCCCATGTGCCATTCCCATCATTCAAGAAGACATCTGGCATCTGAAACTACTTGGTGGGAATGTCAGAGAGAGATGGGAGTTCCCTAGCAGATTCAATCCTCGCATCTCCCATTTAAAGGTTCATGGCAATCAGAATCCTGTCTGCCTAAAATCCTATTAGGCCAGCCTTTCTCAACCTTTTGACCCTGGAGGAACCCTTGAAATATTTTTCAGGCCTCGGGAACCCCTGCACATTCAGGCTCAAAGATAGGCCAGAAGTTACAGAATTCTTATATTCATTTCATGGGTAGGCCTGTATATATGCATTCTTGAACTAAAAGTAAAGAATGAAACTTACCTCTTTAATGTGAAGTTGCCCAAATTTGAAATATTTTTTAAAATTGTGATCTCCCAGGAACCCCTAGTGACCTCTCGCAGAACTCTCGGGTGCCACGGAACCCTGGTTGAGAAACCCTGGATTAGGCTGTTAGCAGACCGAGCAAAAGGCCTTGGGCTACCCAGAGAAGCAGCACAATTGCCGGAAGATGGCTCCCTAAGCTCCACATCTGGCAGCCCAAGAATCTCTTTTCATCCCACTAGCATTAAACATGTTTCTAGCTCTCATGATGATGGCAAAAAACGATTATTGATGGGAACTATAGAAGACCAAGCAAGGCTTTATTGTTATTAGCCATCCTGAATACTCTATGGGTGAGACAGGAACCAAAATAATGAAATAAAGAATGCCTGGATTTGTATAGTATGCCACACTGCTGGAAAGAAAAAGAAAAAGCAAAAAACCCAAGAAATTCGTACATCTTTCATGGGTTATGTGGAAAAGAGTTTCAAGCGTAATTTAAGTTGACTTAAGGGGTTTCTGGAATCACTGAACGTGCCTGAGCCAAGCCTTACCGATCTCCTTTCGATCTGCGTTTCTGAAGGTTTTTCCCCTTCGGTCTCCTTTCGCTGCCAATGCAGAAAACCCCTCCAGGGCCAGTGACCCGGATGGATTCTAAGCCCTTGGAGGATTTCTTGAAAGTGAATTCAACCGCTTCTCCTTCCTTCAAGCTGCGGAAACCTTCCATGTGGAGCTTGCTCTGGAGCCAGAAAAGAAGCAGGAAGAACAGTTCAGCCATGAAGAGGATATTACGAAAAACTGACCGCAAGGCAGAAGAATGTTCAGGTAAAATTAACTGTGCATTTTCACTGAACAAAAGTGATACACATATTAGCCCACACATTTACAAGAAATGTTTGATTTAACTGAAGTCTTGGACCACTTGCAAAGGCAGCTCCATATACCATGGACTGGAAGAAAACTAACTCAAATTGACCGGTGCTCGAATAACAGTTGCAAAGCTCTCTCTGCCCAGAAAGGACCACCATTGGTATGCTGGGCTACTTACTTATATATGTTTTCATATTCATTGTGTTGTCTATTGATGTATTTCAATTAATGAATCTTGAGCCCAGAATGTTTAATTCTGAGCTCAGAACACTCGAAGGGTTATTTTGAGCTTGGAATGTTTTGACCCGTCCTAGCTGGAAGAATGATGACCTGCTCTCCAATTAGCTTATTGCAGGACCACTTGTTCTAGCAGCATTCATAGGGGTTAAGCGCTGCAGATTTTGATCCCCCCTGTTGCAGGGCTCTATGTCTTTATGGCTATTTCTCCCCTGACTGCTGGAGAGAACAGACCCTAACATGGCAATTCTATTCTGGTTTTCTTTGTTTCTTTGGTTGGGGAGTATCAGCCTCCTAGAAGACTTTCCACCAGGTCAATATTCCCTTTGGTAGCTCCTCGCCAAGTCAGATGGTGGGAGGATTGGTTTCAGCAGCAAGCCCCATCCCTGATGGAGCCCCTTCCTGAGCAGCACGCATTGCCGAAGAGAAGAGGGCGATGGGCACGGTGGTGAAGGATCCCTCGCCAGATGGCATGCCAGAGAGACAAGAGGAAGAGGATATGGGGCGGTGGTTGCAGAAGGAGCGCCAAGGTAGCAGGGGCATCTGCAGCAAGAGTCGCTGGCTTCAAAATGGCAGGAGCAACCGGGTGGTCAAAGTCCCACCCCTGTTTAGTGCAAGTCACATGCATTGCACACATGTAAAAAGGGACAGAGCTCCAGTGGCATGGTTGTGCCTGCCATTTTGAAGCCAGTGACTCTTGCTACAGATGCCCCTTCAAGGTGGCCCGGGAAGTGGATAGAACAGTGCTCCCAGACAGCTATCAAGGAAGGCTGGTGCCACCTAGCCTGGGCCAAGGGCTGCCCTGACAGTAACCTGCACTAAGGCCAGTCATGGGGATAGCAGAGATGCCAGCCTTGCTCTTGAGACACAGCAAGAGGAAAGCTGTGGGGGCAGCTATTTTTAAGGCACATATTTTCCTCCCATCTCAAGGACAGGAGAAAAGCATACTGATGGGGTGGGAGGATGCGCCCCAAGTGAAGTGCCTGAAAACATGGATTGGTTTATTTACTAAAATGACCCGTTTAATTTAATGGAGCTTATGCCTGTGTTCAGGATGTCAGGCTGATAGCCCAATCTAGTACGTGTCTGTTGAAAAGCAACTACCATTGCATTATAGATTACTAAATCGTGGGATGGAAGGTACCAAGATCATTTAGCCCAACCCCTCTCCTGTGCAGGAATCCACTACAGCACCATTGGCAGATGGCTATCCAGCCTCTGAATAAGCAGTTCCAGCGAAGGAGAGACCACCCCTCCCCGAAGGAGTCCGTTCCACTGCTGAGCACTTGTATTCTAAGCAATTGCTCCTGACATCCAACCAAGTCTATTTCCTTGTAATTTAAATGCATTATTTGTTGTCCTCCTACAACAACTCTTCAGAAATTCTCCCCTATCATTCACATAACTGCTTTTCAGATCCTTGAAGACACTGACCGGTTCTTCCTGCAGTTTTCTCTTCTCCAGGCTAAACATACCCAACACCTCCCACCATTCCTCATAAGTCCTTCCTTCCAGGACCCTTATCAGCTTGTTTGCTCTTCTCTAGACATGTTCCACTTTGTCAATGTCTTCCCTAAAATGTGGTGCCCCAAACTGGATGCAATATTCTAGGAACGGTACAAAACCTGCAGGTTATGCTTAAACAAAATAAAACAAAATAAAAAAACTGACCCCCACAGGAAAAAAACCCACAGTAGTCCTAGTACTGTCTGGTCAGTTTCTGTCATCACCTCCCCACTGTGGTCCTCATATCCCCCACTTATGTTACCCCCACAGCCCCCCAAGGTTATCTGCTTTGGATTCCAAGGCAAAAAAGGCTCTGGAATATGTGGGGGTGCCTATGGAGAACTGTCGGCAACTCCTTAAGGCAGCTACATCTTTTCCTGGAGCTTTCCCTCTGCGGCTTCAGCACAATCCTGGAAAAATGTGTTTGACTTAAAGCAGAGCTTTCCAAACTGTGTGTTGCGACACAAAAGTGTGTCGCCACACACAGTCTGGTGTGTCGCCACACAACCCGGAAGTGCTGATCATCATCATCAGCACTTCCAGGTTTTCCCGCGGCGACACACCAACGGCGGCGCGCAAAAACCCGAAAGCGGCAGCAGCGCTTCCGGGTTTTCCCGCGGCGACACACCAACAGCGGTTGGTGTGTCGCCGCGGGAAAACTTTGGAAAGCCCTGACTTAAAGAGTTGCAAACCAGTGCTGTCTGGGTGCCCCCATGTTCTTTGAAGCACTTTTTTGCTTTCAAAAGCGTGGCACAGCACCTTTATTCAGATGGTATTGGAACAGTCAATAAGGTCACTCTCTTAGCCTTGCTGTAATTACTCAGGAGTAATTCTGATTCAATATGAAAGCGCATCTGCAGAACCCCAAACAATCAGAAACAGTATGGATGTCCACAGACTCTAACCAATTAAAACCCAATCAGCTTCATTGAAAGCCTCCTTTGAAACACCTTATTGGTTGCAACCACAGATCAGGTCTCTCAAGACCATCTCCTAACACTTTCCCTAACTCATTCTCAGCAATAAGAATAGATCAGCTGGCTGTTGTGGGTCTTCCGGGCTGTGTGGCCGTGTTCTGGAAGTTGTGGTTCCTAACGTTTCGCCAGCATCTGTGGCCGGCATCTTCAGAGGGCAGGAGCACAGACAGAAGCGAACTCTCTGTGCCCAGGTCAAAACGTTAGGAACCACAACTTCCAGAACACGGCCACACAGCCCGGAAGACCCACAACAGCCATTGAACTCCGGCCGTGAAAGCCTTCGACAATACAATAGATCAATTATTTTTCTGTCTTCTTCTATAGTCCCAGGAGCACTCATTTTACCACTGTGAAGCCGCCTTCCCTCACCCCACCCATTTTTCCGTGCTTTAGGAAAAGCGACTTGTTTCGGTTCTGATTTCCACAACAATTTCATCAAAACTTTTACAAAGAAATATTTATTTATGTGTGTTTGTATACTGGCCAAGTATCAAACTGAAGTGATCAAACTGATAAATCCAGAGCTGGTTTCTCAAACAAATTTGATAACTGATATAATTGATTTCTGTATTATGGGGATTTTTTTTGATGGTGGTGGTGGTGTTCACTGCCCAGAGTTCCATTAGTAGATGAGCAGCTATATAAATTTGCAAAATAAATAAATAAATATAGCTGCTATATCTTTCCCAACATTTCTTAGGTGGAAATAATGACCTTCTGGTTAATGCCAATATATAGTGACAACCAATGACAATTATTTTTCCTGGAACTGATACCAGTTCAGATAATATGGTCTCAACTCAATAAGAGCTGGCAAGCAAAAAAAAAAAAAAAAAGTCTTTCTAAACTGCCAACTCCATCTGACTCATGTTAGTTAGCAAATTCATAAAATAAAAATAATAAAATAACTTCCATGATTAAAAAAAAGCCTGTCCAGTTCAGCCCCCCCCCATACTATATACATAACATAACCATGCCCACTTTATATAATCCCCCATTAACTGAGATTCCCCCCCCCCCCAATATTAAGGGTAGCACCGTGGGCCAGTTATGCAAATTACCTTACATTTATTCCAGATCACACCTTACCCCAGGGAGTGAGGCACATAGTTTAATAGAAACCATATGCTTGGCATGCCCCAAATCCCAGTTCTGCCTTAGCAGCTCCTGTTGTAAAAGGAGTGGATAGTCCACACTGGGAAAACCTTCTGATCTCAGGCCTGTATTATAACCCAGGGTCATTTTCTTTGCGGAAAGTTGAATTACACCCTACAGGAGATTTGTCAGGTTATCTTCAACAGTTCTACTAAAGTCAAATAATAAAGCAACACATACGCCATGTCAGGGAAACACAAAAAGAATTAAAATATCTTGTGCAAATTCACAAATCGCTGGGGTCCAGAGCTTGCTGGAAAAGCTGAGTTTTTTAAAAGCTTTCCTACAAAAAACCAGCACATCTTATACATTTTGACTAGCTGAAACTTTGCACTGTAACATGGTATGACTTTGTTTTGGTTTGGCGTATGATACAAACTCAACCACTGTGGTCTGTAAACCATAGCTGATAATTTAGTATCTTGTGTGAATCTAGCCAATTTTGAACAAAACCATTGTGAGCACATGTGAAGCTGTTCCTTTGTGGCAATTTGGCAAAAGCACAAGAAGCAAAGCATTTGCTCCAGATTAAAAACAGGGCTGAAGGTGAGAAACAGCAGTCTCATTTAAGGCTACCTGGTGAGTTCAGAGCTAAAATTAAGATTTAAATTGGGCAAATGCTCCACTTTCCAATAATTCATAACATCCTGAAGCTGGTGCACAATTACGGGTCAAAATCCCAGTGAAAAGGATTACCGTTCCCAAAACTTGATGCCTTTATACTTAGTTTCAGTTGTTTCACTGCAAGTGTCCACATTTTTTGCTGCCAACTAATATTGCTCCCCTACCAGCAGGGCAGTAAACCAATTTACATTTGCAAAGACTCTCTTACTATTAAAATGAGCTCTATGGATATCCCTCATCTGTTCTGGGGTGGGGGTGGGGGAACAACCGGCAGAAACAGTCATCTATCCCTGCTGCTCTTGCCTGAACCATGTTCAGGCAGTCCTCTTCTCTTCTCTCTTCTGGGTCTACAGGCCATCTGCCACACACACAAGAGATCCTCAGAATAGAAAGCCTTTTCTTTTCTTTTTTTTCCCCCTTTCATTCTTTTTTTTCAATGAATGGAGCAAACTCCTCATTCACGAGTTGCTCAGTAACCCAGGCCATGTGATCACACTTCACTTCCCTGGGGCTCAAGGGTAAGCAACGCCATATTTAAAAATGGTGAAAAGCAGTTGTGTAGCACCTAGTTTAAAGGTAAAGGTAAAGGTACCCCCCGCACATTTGTGCAGTCGTGTCCGACTCTAGGGGCCGTTGCTCATCTCCGCTTGTTAGCCAAAGAGCCAGAATTGTCCAAAGACGCTTCCTCAGTCATGTGGCCGGCATGACATGCGTGGAACACTGTTACCTACCCACCGAAGTGGTACCTATTCATCTACTTGCATTTGCATGCTTTCGAATTGCTAGGTTGGCAAGAGCTGGGGCGAGTGCGGGAGCTCACTCCGTCACGCGGGGCTAGGGGTTCGAACCTCCGAACTTGCAATCTTCCGATCAACAAGCCTGGCGTCTTACCCGCTGAGCCACCACGCCCCTTAGCACCTAGTTTGGCATTCCCCAAATGGGTCCCCTCAACTGCAGCACCCTAATTTCCAAACCTGCCCTCACACACCCTCTAAAATTTCCTACCAAGTTGTAACTTTTAATGAAGTGGATTGTGGGGAGTGGGGAGCGGGGGGAGAAATATTTGAATTATAGAACATACTCAACTTAGCTCACTTTCTGCATTTAAACGATATAATGATCCAGGCTCACCAAACAAACTGGATTCATACCAGAACCTCAACCACAAAGTCAATCGTAACCAAGCTTACAGTGTTGTACAAACAGACCCATTCAGTCTTTCGCTGACCTGGGTAAGCACGTCATGCTAACACTGTAGAGGAGTAATCATATTACTTAATGTGTTTGTAACTCAATCTGAATGAAACTGAATCTACATTAGATTTTATCCTAGCCCGTTCTGCTTGCCTTGGCCCTGCCAACTGTTTGGTGCACAGTATACCATCCAAGAGACAAATGTCACCCTTAGAGCCAAAAATTACATTTATTTTATTTCACTTCATTTTCTAGGCTGATAGCCACACCAACTGTTACTGACCTGGAGTGCTTTACATACCTTCTTTGTAAATAAGGTTCAAACAATACCGAAGACACATAACAATCCATCGATTAGATTTATACACTTCCTTTCCTTAAGGAATTCAAGGCTACATATGTACCCTTGCTGCTTCCCATACTATCCACACAACTCCTCCGCGAGGTAGGATGGGCTAAATGAGGGGGACTGAATGAGCTTTCATGGCTGAGAGTGAGCTTGAACCTCAATCTTTCCAGCCTTAGTCCAACACTGAGTTAGATGGTGACATTGCAGTCTCAGTTTTGACATGGGCTTACCGTCTTGCTTTATACGACATATTAAATCTGGGTTAGCAGATACAATTGCTGCATTCACATAATATGTTATGCCCAAATTAACAAACTCTGGTTTGATGTGATGGCCTGGTTCACACAGCCTGCTAAGACAATGGCTACATTAGGAGAAACACACTAAATCCCTAACTACCAACCCCATCTTAGCTTCATGTAGGACACTGCCTAATCCCAGCCGGTGTGTGTGCATCAGATACCTTTGCCAAGGCCAGGCTAGGGATTAGTCACAACTGGAGGTGTGGAAGGAGTCTGCTCCTCTTTCCTTCTATCACCCACTCACCCAACCACTTTTCTCCAAGATATAGGAGGTCACTGGCCATCAGTAAATGGAGGACAATTGCGACTCCTAGCTGGAAAAAAACAGGGGAAGCGGTTGGGGGGAGAGGATAAATGGGGAAGGGTTAGGCACCCTCTTCTCTAACCAGCTGTTTCATTTTTTGTCTTTTTTGGAGCGCAAGAAGCCCTAGGCATGGGCGTTTCTCAGCCATCCACTTCGTTCTTCTAACTCAAAAGTGGTGGGTTTGGGGTTTACTTGCATGCTGCAAAAGAAAGGAGCAAACCCTTTGAGTCACACTTTTTAAAAAAATTATCAGACAGCTGATCTTGGTGCATCGGCTAATCAGTTTATTTGGGCAAGACCTTCTCTCTATAAAGAACATGTGAGCCTAAACGTGAACTGGATAAACCTTCAACTGTTTTAAATCTTGAATATTCATAATCTCAGTGGAGATTGACAACTCTGTCCCCTGATGCACAGGCTGGAGCTGGTGGCACTGTACCATCACCCTTTGATGTCAATCCATGAGGTTCAATTAAATGATTTTCAAATCCAATGGAATAGATTCATCAGTTGCCACAGCTGCTTCACCACACCTGGAACTTCATTCATCTAGAAGGGAGGAGGCACAAGGATAATATGGAGACGGTCATTCCCAGAATTCCCAACATTTGGAAAGCTGCTTCAGAATTCCAGAAGCTGCAGATGCAACACATCTGAAAGGGCTAGGAAGCATGCTGCATCAACCCAGAAAACAGGTCCTCAAATGGATATTTTCCACCGTAGCTACCAAAAATGCCTGAGAGCAATTACATTTAAATTCAGCTCCCTATTGATTATCCAATTTGTCCTATCTAGTATTCTGAATGTCTTGCAGTATGGGGTACTTCAGTTCAGGATTTGGATTCTCTACTCCATTTCCCCATCCCCCTGAAAGCCTCTCCCCCCCCCCCCAACAGCCAATGCAGTATTTTGTGACACCAAGCATGCTATCCTGATGGGGCCATTTAACAACACCCTCCTCCCCAATTTAAGTAGAGGTGGGGAGGTGGCTCTCATTATTTTTGCACTCCCCTAAGAATGCTGGAGCATATAAAACCAGACATATCGCTGGTGGGCAAAAATCACAAAACTCCACCTTACTTATTTCGGCCATGTCATGCAGTTATGCTCGGAATGGTCAGCAGTAAAAGAAAACGAGGCCGCCAAAACCACAGTGGCTAGACACCATCAAGGCCGACACCAGCCAGAGCATTAAACAACCGAAAGAAGCAATAGAAGATTGGGAAAAGTGCAGAGAGCTGGTCCATAGAATTGCTGAGAATCGGACACGGTTGAACGGATAGCATCACCATCATCAAGAATGCTGAGAACCTCTCTTTACAATTTTCACTGAGCAGTAGTGCATGGGACCCCACCATCAAACACAGAGGAAATAGGGAATCAGACTTCGAATCAAGGCTTGCAAAAAATTATGACTCCCATTGTCCCAGCTAGCACAGTAGTTTTCCTAAGCTTGTATCCTCCAGATGTATTGGGATGACACAGTTTCCAGCCCACTCCCAACACATCGGAAGTGCACCAGTTTGGGGAAAGCTGTGCAAAATTATGCTGTGTAACATTTCGTAGTAGAAAACAGGGATGCCTTTGTCTGTGAACAACAACACAGTTCACACATCAATATTGCTTGCCTTGTACACATACTACTGCACATTGTCAGAGTTTCATCTGCTGGCTGTGAGAAAGGTAGTGTATCCTCCTTTGAGTCACACGACTCAGTTTTCCTTGGCGTTACTTTCTTCCAGGATGTTTTTCAACTTCCAGTCTAGCTTACGTTTCCTAGCTTTTTCAAAATCAGCCAAAGTTGGCCGACGTTCATACAAATGTTCTTTAAGACAGCCACTTCCCTGGAGTACCTGAACATCAAGCCTGTTGGAGAATTCACACACTGATTTGGTTCTTGCCACACACATACACACAACAAAAGAAAAGAAGCAGATCCACCAAAATTGTGTTGCTGAACAATTTTGCTGGGTATTTTCCTTTTTGTTTTGTGTGCGTGCGTGTGCATGCGTGAGTGAGTGCGTGCATGCGTGCGCCAACAGGCTCTAGACCTCCAATTCCAAATAATTCACGAAGGTTGTCTGGTCTCCTCCACCATATTGCTGCCACATCTCCTGCAGTACTCTGATGTAAATCAATCTGCTTTTAAACAGAGAGAAAAAGGTTTCCCACCCAATCAGCTTTCCTCAACAGAGGGCCCTCAAAATGAGTAAGACTACAACTTCCTCCATCCATTAGAGCCGTACTTCATAAGGTAAGGTTTCCCCTTCCAGTCGTATCCGGCTCTAGGGGGCAGCGCTCATCTCCTATTCTCGGCCGAGGGAGCCAGTGTTGTCCGTACACACTTCCATGGTCATTTGGCCAGCATGACTAAACGCCCAGGTACACAGCATGACTAAACGCCCAGGCACACAGAACGCTGTTACCTTCCCACCGGAGTGGTACCTATTTATCTACTTGCATTTTTACGTGCTTTCGAACTGCTAGGTTGGCAGGAGCTGGGCGAGAACGGGATCTCACCCCGTTACGCGGTGCTTCAGGGTCTCAAACTGCCGACCTGCCGTCCTTTCGTTCGACAGTCGGTAGTCTTAACTGTTACGCCACCACGCCGCCCTTCATTTACAGTATTTATTTATTTTATTTATTAAATTTCTATGACCGCCCATCTCCCTCTCAAGGAGGGACTCTGGGCGGTTCACAGCTATAACAATAAAACAATTCAATAAAAACACGATAAAATACAATATACTAAATATAATAAATATAGTTTAAATTAAAACCAAGTGGTTGATGGTTTGCAGTGCTGCTGAAGACTATTTAAAATATTTGGGTGGCTCTAAGCGATCAGCCATCCCCAAGCCTGACCACTTTCCCTCTTGCCCCAGGGTCACAGAGCCAGGTTTTCAATTTTTTTCTGAAGTCCAGGAGTGAAGGGGCCTGTCTTATCTCTGGGGGAAGAATGTTCCATAGGGCAGGTGCCGCTGCAGAGAAGGCTCGCCTCCTAGACCCCGCTAGATGGAACTCCTTCATAGAGGGGGTCCGTAGCATGCCCTCTCTGCAAGATCGGGTCGGACGGGATGTTGTAATGGGGATGAGGCGGTCCCTCAGATAACCTGGGCCCATGCCATGTAGGGCTTTAAAGGTAATGACCAACACCTTGAATTGGACCCGGAAGCAAACTGGCACCCAATGCAGCTCACGGAGCAGAGGTGTTACATGTGTCGATCTTGGTACACTTAAAACTGCCCGCGTGGCCGCATTCTGTACCAGCTGTAGCTTCCGGATATTCTTCAAGGGTAGCCCCATGTAGAGCGCATTACAGTAATCTATATGGGAGACAACCAGGGCATGAGTGACTGTTCGAAGGGCCTCTCATACCAGGAGAGTAATGTCTTGGTAAATCCCTCTTTAGTGGGTCATTACCCTGCTTTTCTGCCAAAACAGGCTCTCATTTTTACAAAAAGCTGGATTCACACAACATACCGAACCTTAAACCTCGGTTAACAAAACAGCAATTGCTGTGTTCACATGACATGTTATCACCAAACAAACCACATTATAATGTAGTATGATAGCCTGGCCAGATTCTGCTGAATGACAAACGATGAGAGCCATTTTACTCTAGCCTAGCCTGTTCTACAAAGCCAGCTACTGAGGAACAAGTGCATTTGAACCCTTATGCTTACAATCTAGAACAGTGTTTCTCAACCTTGGCAACTTTAAGATGTGTGGACTTGCTGGCTGGGGAATTCTGGGAGTTGAAGTCCACATGTCTTAAAGTTGCCAAGGTTGAGAAACACTGATCTAGAAAGATGAAACAAAGCAGACACTAATGTTAAGTTACACATCTTGTCCACCACAAAGAACCTCCCATCTGAGAAAACCTTAAGAAGCTTCCCACAATATCTTTACAAACATATCACGCCCACCACGATCACGGTGTTTTTTCCTCATAAAGGAGTGGAAAGCGGTGTACAAAAATAACGGTGCACAAAAATGACAATAAAAACAATTCAATGTAAAAATCAACACTAAAACCAGACAATTAAAAACGACAGAAGTACCGCGCAACGTTTTGGAGCAAAATGGAGCTTTCAAAAGCAGCGTCAGCTCAGAGCACTTGCTACCCCCAAAGTCAGCTGCTGTGGCTTCAATTCCAGTTCCGTGGGATCTGGCTGGACTTTCCAGGGGAGTTTCAGAACAGGGAGAACCACAGCTGAGAAAGTTCCACTTTTAGCCCCCTCACTGGGAGCCACATTGGCTGTTGGTCCCACAGGTCGGGTCTCTCTAAGTGATCTTAATTTGGGTAGTATTGGGGGAGACAATCTTTTGAGTCCTAAGAGGCATCCATAATCAAGCTCAAACATATGTAGAGTCGGCACACAGACTTGTTCACACAGCATCTCCCAAACAGCCAAACTAGTCTGGCCATTTAAATCCAGGACAGACACCAGTCTCTGATAAATGCAGATAATTGGGGGGAGTTAACATCATCCACCACGCGCTTGCACCAGCGCCTGCTTTTCTCTAGCTGAGTGAAATGTGAAATACTGCTGTTTATTTTGAGGAGTGCTTGAGAGATTGGCCAACCCCCCCACCCCCAAAAGCAATCTTCTCTTCCCTTGGGGAACAAGGGAGAGAAAATTGCAAGGAAGGCTCCTTCCCCCTCCCCTCCGCTCCCCTCCCCCCATCTTGCCCTGGGTCTTTTGAAGTGACCTGCAAAAGAAGCTGGTGGTCTTCAGAACATCCCTAGCCCTCCCCCCCTTCCCAAAACACACACATTGTTCGAATTCCTCTGTTATCAGATAGGTAATCAAACTGAAGCCCCATTGAATTAGTCAAATAGCCCCCTTGCATCTGAAAGGAAGAGGCCCAAAGCCCCTCACCCTGGAACACCACACCACACACAAAGCAGGGAAATTCCCAGGCGTCTCTGTCCAAAAACACAGAAGAAGAAGAAGAAGAAGAAGAAGAAGAAGAAGAAGAAGAAGAAGAAGAAGAAGAAGAAGAAGAAGAAGAAGAAGAAGAAGAAGAAGAAGAAGAAGAAGAAGAAGAAGAAGCAGCAGCAAAGGAGAGAAAGGAGGGGACAAAAGAGAGGGATTCTGCCTTTAGCCATTAGGACAAGGCACAAACAGCAAAAAGTTGTCCCTGTCCATGGGGGTGGGGGGAAGCATTCCTGAAGCCTTGGGACTTTGGAGGAGGGAAGTTGGCCCTGTGAAAGTGCAGATCTGTTCCCATTGCAGCAGAGCTGCCATCCTTCTTAAGAACCCATCACAGGATTCTCCGGCCCAGCCAGGACAACAAAAAGGATGTTCTGTGGGGATTCAGTCTAATTTTATAAACAGGGTTTTAACCCCAAAACACCAATGCCCTATCCCAGGCAAGGGCGATACATTTGCAGAAATGGAACTCTGCAACACAGCCAAGTATCTGCTGCAGTTGCGTCTGGCTGGAAGTACCCTCAATGTGCAGTGACCATAGGGGAGGGTTGGACCAACATCCAAAGCAGAAAGCATAATTAAAGTTGGGGAAAGAGTCACCCAGCGGCCATTTTCAGATCTGAACAAATTGAATGTTATTGACTACCCACTCTTATTGTTCTCTTTTACTGCCTTTATGAATCTCAGCAAAGCACCCTTTCTTAAAAGCAGGAGTAAGTAAACACATCATCCCAATGCAATATTCTAGCATCATGCAAATGTATGAATGGCCACAGCAGACACAACCTTCCCACCATAAATTCTGCCACTGGAGATTATAAACAAGCAATCCTTCACAATCCTGCTGAACTTTGAACAAGCCAAAATCATTTACAAGATGTGGCTGCACAGCTTCCCTTTGCTCACCAGTTCCAGAGGAAGGATATAAATAGTCACCTCCAGGTTTATTCCATTTATTCTGTGGATGCTTAATCCCACCATACCAAAATAATCGGTCAGAACTGGGCAACCTGTAGCCCCTCAAGGCCCTTTTTTGTATCCTTTGCAAGCTGAGCTGCGTGATGGCTGTTACTGAAAACAGGCAGCGGCAGTGTATGCCCTAGTTTTAGATGGTGATGATGGGGAAGGGAGGAGATGTTTTGTAAATCTCTCCTTTAAAAACCCAGAATAAAATTCAATGCATTTTCCACAATGGTAGTGCTTACTGTTGTCCCTTAGCACCACATACATGTTAAATGCAGCCCTCAGCCACAAAACAGTCACACACCTATATTTCAAGCCACACATTCATGTAAATTTCTGATATATCCCTGATTCTAATTTCCTTCTTGCCTGTTAATTTGCTAACTCACAAGCAGGGGGAAAAAGTGCCTGCAGATCTTGCCCATGGCATCTGCCATGTTATGTTCCCCGTTCCACCGGACTGTACAGTACTTTATAAAAATCAATGTTTAATAAGAGCACTAAAAAGATGCTTTCAGAATGAGTTAAGTGCCCACTGTTCCAAAATGGTTACCTAGTCCTGTGCTACTTTTGGCCCTGTTCTTCCTCCAAAATACCTACATCAGCACTAGAGTAAATACAGAAGTGGGGGGGGAGGAGGTGTAATTTGCATATAGATTCTCCTTTTGTAAAAGGAACCAGACTCTGAAAAAGGCTATGTTCACACCACACACTTAATTGGGTCCAAATGTTAAATCTGATTGGTGTTCTATGGGTTTTTTTTTTCATTTTTAATGTCTTGCCCTGGTGTGCAAACCCAGCTTATTTGGTTAGTTTATGATTCAGTGTATTGTGCATACTCAGAAAACAAGTTACTTTAGTAACCCAGGTTAGTGTTTTGGCCTAAGGTCACCAATGAGCCTGGTGTTCAGATAGCTGGCTCAGGAATTAGCAGCCCAGCACTAACAGGTATTTATCAGTTCTGTTGTAGCAGAGGTGAAAGCTAAACCCTAAGACACATTCTTGATCTGATTTAATGGTACATTTCTTTGTCTTTTCTCAGCAGTTTCCTATTAGGAATACTGTTATCAAGGGTGGGCAGTGCCAAATTTGACTGATATTCTTTTATTTGTAATTAGAACTGTGCATTTTTCATTGCATTTCCTTTATCAGCATTTACATGGTGGAATTATTTCAACCTATTGGAGCAAGATGGCAGTGTCTTTCTTTATTCTGGTTAGGCTAGCATGAAATGATTTCTGGCTTTATCGGTTGACAGAGGAAAACAGCATCTCCTTTTACATATTCTTGAAATTCATACAAATGGACCATGATTCAGAATCCAGAATAAAACATGCACACAAGTTTTATACCAAAGATATACTTTATATTCCTGAGTGTGCGCACGTGCGCGCTCTCTCTCTCATCTCATCTCATCTCATCTCATCTCATCTTTTGTTTAACATTCAGGTTTCTAGTCCCTGCACCAGCAAAGAAAAGTTTGAAATGATAATACTTGGCAAAATTTCAGAACCTAAGATTGCGACTTACCAGAAATAATACTGATTAGGAATGAAGTTTTATTGTTCTGCAGAAGCTTAGTCTTCCATCCTATATGCATTACTTAACAATAAGTTAAGGCAGGGGTCCCCAACTTTTTTTCCACGGACCGGGGGTGGGGTTTGCAGGCAGGAACCAATCGCATGCACCGGGGGGCGGGGTTTGTGGGAGGGAGCCAATCGTGCTGAAGGGGGCGGGGTTTGCGAGCAGGAGCCCCACGGCCCAGTTACTAACAGGCCCACAGGTTGGGGACCCCTGAGTTAAGGTACATCAAACAGAGTAGGGTTGGATTCATAGGAAACATGCTAAGACTGAGCTCTATATCAGTTAATTAAACTATATTTGTATCCCACCTTTGAGAAGCTCAAGGCAGCAAATGTGCTACTCATCCTCATGCACATTGGTTAATTCCTACAACAACTCTGTAAGTCAAACGACAGTGAAAGGCAATGCTCTTACTATTAAAAATATTTTTGTTGCACTTTTCTACTTAAAAAGCACTCAAAGATAATTAAAGCAAAATAATTAAAAACAGAATAAAAATTAAAATATATCTATATATGTACATACACACTCACTTAGAATGATCTATAGATCAGAAAGATGGCAATAGCTCAGTTCTCATCACAGGTTAAACTATAATGTGGTTAGTTTGGATTTGATTTAGCATGTTGTGTGAACCCAGCCATTATGATTTATTTTGCAAATCAGGCTGAAAACAAGCCATAGCTTTGTACCATTTATCAACTTTTAGAGCTATCCACTCACAGACTGTCAGTGACAGGCCCAAATCAGAGGGTTGCTCACAACACATTGGATCTGATGTTTAACATTCTTCACCATAATCATGTGAGAAAGTGGGCTTCTCAAAAGAGGATTTTGATGTACAAAGATCACTCAGATCTAGATCTCCCTTTGTTCTATTATTTTCATTTCAAAGAACTAACACGCTATTATGGAAACACAGATTCAACTGTACTCCAGTTTAGTGCAATGTGTAAATCCAACTAACTGTGCTTAGTAAACATCATGTTTAAACAAACTATGGGTTAACGTATGTCAGCTATAAACCAGGGGATCTCACCATGGCCACAAATGCCAAGGGAACAATTGGCTTAGATGAAGAGGATACCATCAGAAGGCATACATTGATTGGGTCAAAAAAAAAGATTACTGTACTTTTTTGCTAGCTTTGTGGCATAATTCAGAGGTAAAACAACAGTTTTCCAGAAAACAAGCCCACTTCACAAAACCAAAGCTTAATTGGACTTTATAATCCAGACTGTACATACAGTAGTTCCCCAGTTCCAAGGCAATAATTTTTTAAGACTTGTGTCAAGTAAAAGTCTGTAGCCTTCTCTTATCTTGCCATCTTTCTACCCCATGCTTGGGAAAAGTAGAGCTATCTAGAAACCTGTCTTCTCTAATAACCTTTAAGACACTCACACAATCCAGTTACTGTATAACCCAGAAAGTAACCATTTGGGCCGGGATATGTGTGTCACAGAATTGATCAACCAATTGGGGACATACCAAAGACTGTTCTTAGCCATAGCTGTTGCAATTCCTACAGGGTACAACGCATTTTAAAACACACAGGATGCCTATGTTGGGGTCACTAAAGGCAAAAGGTGGAAAATGCCAATGCCATCAAGCAAGCAAGTAACCAACACAGCTTCCTGTATCTCTGAAAATGAACTAGAGTTTTCCTACTTCCTAGCTAGCAGATGCTATCGCAATTTTAAAAACGATCAAGTTTCTTGCAGCACCTAAAGACTTAACAAATGGATTGTAGCTTAACACTTTTTCCATAGCAGGGCCCTATAATATAAAATAATGTGGCTGAAGGTCAATCTGGTCCTCTTCTGTTACAATTTTAGGAAGGGACTTAAAACATCTTTTGTCCTAGATGTTTCAGAATTTTAAGAATTTGTTAATGGTTTAAAATGGCCTTTAATAATTGTATTTTTTCTTCTTTCTTAAATTTTTTACTGCAGGTCACAAACCCACCAAGAACTGTTGTAAATGTTAGATTGAATTTTATTTGGCAGATTACAATCCCCTTCATCAGATGTATACAACTTTATCCTACAAGAGAAGTTTATTTATATCAAATGAGGTCAGGAGGAAATAAAATGTAAGAGGCACAGACAGGGGTAATCCTAATTTCTTCTTGCAGATCAGTGGGGCATGTTTATTTTATAAAGACATTCATTCTTTTAAGACCCCATTTTAGAATGAATGAATGAATGAATGAATGAATGAATGAATGAATGAATGAATGAATGAATGAATGAATAAATAAGCAAGCAAGCAAGCAAGCAAGCAAGCAAGCAAGCAAGCAAGCAAGCAAGCAAGCAAGCAAGCAAGCAAGCCAAGCAGATCTAATGTGGTGTTTTTCCATCTATCAGATCAAAACAAAGCAATTTCTAACAGAGTAGCTGCGTTTTGATTGCTTTTGCAACATGGCAACATATTACTCATTCAACAAGTTTTAGTTTTTTCCAAAGTCTGTATCATTATCTTGTTGAACTGTAGGTGAATGTAAGATGGCACTACATATATCACGCTTATTGTTTCTGACATTGCTAATTGCCCCTTCATTGAAGGCTATTCAAAGAATTGATGTTCAGTGTGACAGAGACATTCTTGCATAGTTAAAGAAGAAATGTACATAGCATCTTTGGTCACCAGACAGAAAGGACAAGTAATAAGGCAGGGCTATACACACTATATATACAAGGGGCGTGGTGGCTCAGCGGGTTAGACGCCAGGCTTGTCGATCGCAAGTTCGGAGGTTTGAATCCCTAGCCCCGCGTGACGGAGTGAGCTCCCGCACTCGCCCCAGCTCTTGCCAACCTAGCAATTCGAAAGCATGCAAATGCAAGTAGATGAATAGGTACCACTTCGGTGGGATGGTAACAGCGTTCCGTGTGCGTCATGCCAGCCACATGACCGCGGAAGTGTCTTCGGACAGTGCTGGCTCTTCAGCTAACAAACGGAGATGAGCACTGGCCCCTAGAGTCGGACACGACTGCACAAATGTGCGGAGGAAACCTTTACCTTTTATACACACTTACATAGAAGCAAGCTGCATTAAATACACAATTGCAGCCTAAGCTACGTTCGCACAAGAAAGCTAGATCAAGTTTTTCCTGAATGGAATATACACCATGTGCACCAAAGGATCAGATCAGGTAGAAATATGGCTCTTGTCACATTATTAAGCATGCATACAACATCAGCCAGTGACTCTAGCTATGGGAAACTTTGGGATGGAAAAATCTGACTGGTCCATTGCAGCACGTAACACTGCAGAAAGACCTTCAGCAGAGATCTCAAAGCACAGGCAGTGTAGTATGTTAGGACTGGCTCCTGAACCATTTAGGGATTTAAACCAGGTCTAGAATTAATAGGCAACCAAGGAATTCCTTTTAAAATTCTTATAAATATGCTGACATCTGAAAATGCTGATCCAAATTTTGACAGCCATATTTTGCCTTACTCAAGTCGCATTCAAGGGCAGCTCCATTTATAGGTAAAGGTTTTCCCCTGCACAGTCGTGTCTGACTCTAGGGGCCGGTGCTCATCTCCGTTTGTTAGCCGAAGAGCCAGCGCTGTCCAAAGACACTTCCATGGTCATGTGGCCGGCATGACGCGCACAGAACGCTGTTACCATCCCACCAAAGTGGTACCTATTTATCTACTTGCATTTGCAAATTTCGAATTGCTAGGTTGGCAAGAGCTGGGGCGAGTGCGGGAGCTCACTCCTTCACACAGGGCTCGGGGCTCAAACCGCCAAACTTGCAGCCTTCTAAGCGACAAGCCTGGCATCTTAACCGCTGAGCCATCACTCCCCATTTATAGGATTTATAGGATATGGCTATAAATGCATATGGCAACCAAGAGACTAGAAGATACTGATTGTATACCCAGCAGGAAAACATTTCAGAGGAACCAGCACAATAGAATATAGCCATTCAGAATGAGATCAAGATAATATCTACCCTGGTTTAATAAAGTTTCCATTTCTCCTCAGAAAAGCTCTGGGAAATAAAGCCATTTTTAAATATTTCTATATTTTCATTGTACTTTATGTGTCTGTACTGCATTATTTTATTAGTTTATCTTTTGGGATATTGTTACCCCCTTTGTACAGAAAGACAAGATAGATTTTAGCTTAACATTATCAGCAAGCAAGAATTGTTCAATATGAAATTACTGTTGGGTTGGTGATGTTTTCTTCCTAGAAGTTTTCAAGCAGAGTATGGGCTATGTTCCAGAATTCCAGTAACTTGAGGTATGTGGACTTCAACTCCCAGAATTCTCCAACCAGCACAGCCGCTGCTGAGAATTCTGGAAGATGACACCTATAGACCTGGAGGTCCAGGTGGGGAAAGTTGGGCTACAGACCAACTAGGCTTACTTCCAGCTCTTTAACTATGCATCTGGTTTTCAATGTAGCTGTCTCCTTATCACCACCTTAATTTGGCACAGTGCTCCTAGCTATTTTTAACTGTTCTCCCCACCAAGATTTAGCCAGTGTACTGTCCAGGATCCAAACATCCACCTGCAGTTCCCAAACTACTTTCTGCATATCCCTGCTCCATCCTAGCTAACTGAAAAGGAATGAAGCCTTAAAGAAAGCTAGAATCAATATGGAAAAATTAATAAATGTCCTCCTTGGGACTGTCTAGATCAGGGTTTCTCAACCAGGGTTCTGTGGAACCCTAGGGTTCCGCGAGAGATCCCTAGGGGTTCCCTGGGAGATCACAATTTATTTAAAAAATTATTTCAAATTCAGGCAACTTCACACTAAAGAGGTAAGTTTCATTCTTTATTTTTAGTTCAAGAACACTGTTAATGCAGCTATACAGGCTTACACACAAAACGGATATAATAATTTTGTAACTTCTGGCCTATATTTGAGCCTGAATGTGCAGGGGTTCCCGGAGGCCTGAAAAATATTTCAAGGGTTCCTCCAGGGTTAAAAGGTTGAGAAAGGCTGGTCTAGATGGAACTGCAACTCCCATCATCCACAGCTAAAACAAGGGTATCGATTTTCACAGGGCCAGATGAGAGGGCTGCATTTTAGATGTTCCAGTTTAAATTAATTTGCCTGTTCTAGGTTTCTTAATATTAGATTCTGCTGTATCTACCCAAACCATTTCTGAGTTTTGTGCTTCTGTAGGATTGGTTAAACATTTGCTCTGTTGAACTAGAAGAGTTCCTGATCCAGAAAGGATACAAAAAAACCCCAAGCAACTGAATGTCCCCAAGGCAAATCCATCCTCAAATGAATTCTTCCCAAGTAAGAAGAAGTAGGGTGGCCTTTCCCAGGAATTTAGCAATCCCAGAGAGGGAAGCGGCCCTGCAGACAATGGCCTGATTATCTCAGCATTTTCTCCCCGCAGTGCCCTTTCAAGGAAAGGTGCCGCCTAGCTCCTTTTACACTCAAGAAACCAGAGCGCACACATTCCCTGAAGCAGAATGCTCGCCAGCAAAAAAAGACCTTTCTCTCCAAGTGACTGACTCTTTTTCATTCCAGCACCTCTGTGTAGCTTCATTCCTATGCAAGACATTTGACTTGTGGGTGCCTCAGTCATCCCTTAGGAAGTCCTAGATGGTGAAGCCTAATGATTAAAACAGCCCACTCCAGTTTGCCATCATCTGGAGGCACTGGACTACACCACCAATCAGCCAGGACACACACACAAAATTCCGTAAGTGGTAGAAGCATTGGAGTTTTAAGTCCAGGACGTTTGGACCAGAGACAGCTGAGTTGGAGTTCTAAATGAAGACTATGGTGACTTGAATTCAAAGTCTCTACTCCAGGGTTGGCTGGGGAATTCTGGGAGTTGAAGTCCACACATCTTACAGTTGCCACGTTGAGAAACACTGCTCTACTCAGTTGGATTCACACAACATGCCCGCTTTTTCAAACTGTAACCTTAGCTAGGTTTTCTTGCGGGGGGGAGGGGCTAGTGTCTTATGCCAACCTACTCTATTGGGTTAGTTTATGATTTGGTGTTATTGTGTGAATCCAGAAAAGGGCTGAATCTGGCAACAAAGGTAAGAGTAACCCTGGAGGTGAGACTAGCCCCCTCCCTCCTGGCCTTTCAGAAGGCCCTTAAGACCTGGCTCTGCCACCTGGCCTGGGACGACGGAGGTGGTAGTGCCTCCTGGGGTTGGCTGGCCCCGTAGCTCCATGATCTATTCTGCGATCCTAATCCATCTTGGATTGTATTTTATTTATTTTATGCTTGTGTTTTTAGAGAAGTTTGTATAGTTTTTAAATTTTATTTATTGTAACCCGCCCAGAGTCCCTTGCATGGGAGATGGGCGGGGAATAAATTTGAAAAATAAATAAATAAACAAACAAACAAACAAACAAACAAACAAATAAAGGGTGAAGCCAGTCCTTGAGTCACCAGAAGTCAGCCACCATAACTTACCCTAACTTACTTCACAGGTTTGTTAGGAAGATTTAAGATTTATCATGCATTACAATTTCGAAATTTCGTAAGGCTTTCACCTTAGCCAGGCTGGACACCCTGCCCTCAGCAGTCCTTTTTGGACATTTTAAGGTTACACCTATGCTCCTTCAGTTACGTCCATGAGGTGATGGCTCAACAGGAACCCTAAGCCATATGTTACTATACTGTTATACTGGGGGGGATAAATTGAACAAATAAATAAATAAATAAATAAATAAATAAATAAATAAATAAATAAATAAATAAATAAATACTGTTACCTATATAAGGACTCTAGACAGACCCTTATTTATCCAATTTTGAAGAAATTTCCAGGTAGGGAGTGTGATTTCTATTTAATGCTACTTCTTTCGGACAAGGACTTGAAAATATCCTCCCAAGTTGCCCAGTTTTGTGCTACCATCTGCATGATACGCCACACCATTACTTAGGTTTAGAATTTCTTAAAATAGTATTTTATTTTGACTTATTTTAGTATTTTTAATCGTAATTAATTTTACACCCTATTATACTTGTTTTTCTGATAAAGGTAAAGGTACCCCCCGCACATTTGTGCAGTCGTATCCGACTCTAGGGGCTGGTGCTCATCTCCGTTTGTTAGCCGAAGAGCCAGCGTTGTCCGAAGACGCTTCCACGGTCATGTGGCCGGCATGACGCGCGCGGAACGCTGTTACCTACCCACCGAAGTGGTACCTATTCATCTACTTGCATTTGCATGCTTTCAAATTGCTAGGTTGGCAAGAGCTGGAGCTAGTGCGGGAGCTCACTCCGCACGCAGGGCTAGGGATTCGAACCTCCGAACTTGCAATCTTCTGATCGACAAGCCTGGCGTCTTACCCGCTGAGCCACCACGTCCCCAGTTTTTCTGATATATATATATATATACACACATACATACACACACACACACACACACACACACACACACATACACATACACATACACACACACACTGCTATTACTAGATATCTTGATTGTATCTGGCCTTAGGGCTGTAATAAACTTGATTTGATTTGATATGCGAATTGGGACGATCAAGTGACCTGTCTTGAAGGGATGGATGTATAGAAAATGATATGCAAATACTGGAATTACAGGTGAGGCCTGCAATTAAAATGCAATTAATTAATTAAATTAATTATGCAATTAATTAAATTATTAAATTTAAATTAAATTAAATTAAATTATTAAATTAATTAAAAAATGCAATTAATTAATTAAAATTAAAATTAAAATGCAGCGTTTCTCAACCTCAGCCATTTTAAAATGTGTGGACTTCAACTCTCAGAATTCCCCAGCCAGCTCCCAGGGTTCTGGGAGTTGAAGTCCACCCATCTTAGAGTTGCTGAGGTTGAGAAACAGCGCTGTAGAACATCAACAGAAAAGACCCTCCTTTAAAGCATGATATTTTCCCCCCTGCCTCCAGTTCTCTTTTCAATTCCCCATTTCTTTCCCAAACGTTATTCCGTTATCTCGTGGCTCATTCTTAGTCCTCAAAGGACTGTTGTTTTGGAGAGGAGGGGTTGCTCTCTTGATTTTTTTTTCACCCAAAATATTTTTTGTCTCAGCAAAGGGCAGACTTTATGCATTCAGACAGCCAGTGTGTTGTAGTTGCTGGAGTAGGACTGGGCAGACTTGGGTTCAAGTCTGTTCTCAGCCATAGAAATTAATTGAGCCAATCACTCTCATTCAGCCCAACCGACCTCACAGGGCTGTTGTTCTGGGGATCAAATAAAGGGAGAATCCCATATAAGTTTCCTTGAGCTCCTCAAGAAAAGATGAGATAAATATTTTAAAAAGCAAATAAATTATAGAACTCCAAGGTTTATTTAACCGTGGTATGTTGAATAAATGGTAACTGAATTCACACACTAAGTCAACAAAAACCCTACATAATGGTTTATCCTACCATGTTGAGTAAAGCAGGATTAAGTTCCTGTATGTTGCATCAAGGTTTTCATAATTCTAATTTTTAAAAAAGTGGATCCTGCAAACCTGAAGTTTGACTACTGCTGAAAGAAAAAGGACACCAAGACACGCTTTCTGGCTGAGACAATTGTCCTTACTTGACTGAAACCTGGAGTTGTGCGGGATGCGTGGATGTGCTAGTCCCACCTGATTGATTTAGTGCTGTCAAAATTAATGTGCAAAGCTGATTCACACGGGCCAATTCATGCAGGCGGGCAGCTCTCTCTGTGTTATCATTTTTGGTGACTGAGTTTGGCATATTAACTAATAAAGAAAAAAAAAACCCTGAAATCTAGATTATTCCCCTACATTTCTCAATCAGTAATAGAAATGAACACAAAGAAAATTCTTGATTAGATCTACAAATTTGGGAGTACAAACATGCACATGCACACAGAGAAACACACATGGATCTATTTCTTCAGTGCAACAACAGGGCCTTTCCAGCTGCAGGGGAAGAAGAAGAGAAATTCCACCCCCTCCACCCCACCCCGCCCCCACTCCTAATTGCTTGAATTAGGCACTGGGGTGGTGGAATCACTGCCTGCGGCTCTTATCTCTTTGCTCCTGAGCTTCATGGATCCATTGAGTAGCAGAATATGCAAGTGAAAAAGATTTCCCCCAAAGAGGAACCCTAAAACAACTCAACACTTCACCAAACCTTAACCAAACACCAAGTAAACCAGATTTAGCAGGAATGCAAAGAACCACACAAGGCAAAATGGCTGCCAACAGTATAATGGAAGCTCGGGTGGTTATCTCAAAGCAATCTTGAACACCCAGGACGATTGGATGTTATCTGTCCAGATTGCAATGTCAGGTGAGGGGACAGAATGCAGCTAGGTTTGTTCTCCGTTTTGCCAAGATTTTGATTGCTTTGTTATCAGATGAGACAACTGGGAGCGGATGGTTGCAGAGAGGGGGGAAGAACAGAGATGGAAGCTAGCTCCCTGCCGGGACAGGCTATTCAAACCTGGTTCCTGTAATAAAGTGATTTAATAGATCTAAAGAGGCCAATTCTCTTCTTTCTTCCACAGTTACTTCCTGTGGGTTATCATTCACATATGTAAATGACCAGGAGAGGGTTATCTCTGACCCTCAGCAATTAAAGAAAGCCCCCATCTGGTTTTTGAGGACACAAGGCAGAGATAAAGCAGCCAGGTTTTTTTGTTCTTTTTCTGTGATGGTTTCCAAACAGTTGGGCCATCAGTTAACCCATGTCGTTTCCATTTCTGGCCCATCAGCGTCTTCCTATGCCATGTAATATGGGCAAGCTATTTGAGAAATAATAAAAATAAAATAGTAGCATATTAAAATGCACTAAAACTAAAGCATTTGACACAGCAGTTGAGCGAGGTCAAAGTGCTTCAATATCATTCTTTTTAATACATCTAGGAATTTATTTGAGGATTCAAAGCTGGATCACCTTGATCCCAAGGACACATTAAGTGCTACAATGTAGTGGCTCCATTCTGAGGTCAGCTGAAGTTAAGCATGGTCTGCTAAGGCTACATATTGTAGGCCATAGCTAAGGCAACATCTGAAAAGGAATTGTTTGGTTCCCCTCTTAGCCATGCCTAGAAGCCTTCAGGAAATGGTAGAGGTCATCGATTATCATTCCCAACCAGCATGGCCTGAATTTCAGTATACCTTGGAGGTCACCAGGTTGGCAAAGCCTTCCCTACATTCTGCTCTCATGGGAAGGGTGTATACCAAGCCTCTTTGTACCTCTCTTGTGGATGGATGTACACAAGCCTTTCAATTATGAGACAGTGGCAAAAATATAGTGAAGGCAAGGGAGGTAGTCATCTTGAGGCCCTGCAAGCTCCGCTTTGCCACTCATTACTTGCCCCACTCCTTAACAAAGCTAATCATGTGGGGTAGGCCAGCATACCTGAGCTGTAAAAAAATTCAGATGACCAGTAGATGGCAGCAAAGAGCGAGATCTCTTTTGCTGCCATCTAGTGGCCATTTGGATTTTTGTGGCCCAGATGACAAATTTGCCATAGGGTCCAGGGTACTCTCTGCAGACCACTATGACTAGGGAATTAATGATATAATCCTGAATCAGTAGAATGCCCTGTACCAGCTCAGACTGTAGGTTACAATGTACACATATAGGTGTCCTAATTATGGAATTATGTCCCTGCCAGTTAAAGGAAACTGGCAGAAAGTCTGAACTTTCAGCATCAACTACAGACCTATCTGCTTGTCCAGGCTTTGACGAAACTTACACTACCATGTCATATTTTAGAGTTGTTCTGCCGCTGTTGTCATGATGTTTCAGTTTTAACTTTTGTGATTTTGTATGGATTAAATTTTAATAAATTGATATGGTTTTATAGGCTTGCTTTATTGTCTCCTGCTTTGGTATTAGTTTTAATGAAAAACAGGTTAGCATTTATTATAAAACAAATAAAACAATTGTTTCTCTTCATTCTTTCCCCATCAATACAGGGAAACTGGAGGAAGAATAATATTACACGCCCTTTGTAGTTCTTCTATATTTGCAATTGTTGAATAGCACGTGAGAGAACTGATATGTCAACCAAGCTGCCACCACTCTAAGACCAGATTCAAGATGGTAAGATTAAAAAAGGAACTCAGAATAAAACGGTTCAGCTGCAAAAATCAGTAACCTTTGGCCATTTGCTCTCAACCAAAGCACAAACCTGAAAGCGGAGCAAGAAGCAATGTGGCTCAAGTATATTATTCCCCTGTGTTGGCTAAGGAAAAGGGAATCACCATGTGTTTTCTTCTGTCTTTACCAGATATCCACACTAACAGTTTATAGCATTTTCTAACCATTTCTGTGAGAGTCCAAAGCCTGCCCAGCGTAATGGCAATGTTATCAATCACCAGTATGGAATGCCCCTCAGAGTAATCTCTAGTCTGACAAGCTACAGGATACCTATTCTCAAGACTTCATGGATCGCCACATCTAAAATAAAGGTGATTCCATTCCAGCCATTTCTACTCCATTTTCAGATATTTCTTTCTGCATCCTGATTTAGAATTAACGTCAAGGTATCTGGAAATTTCTGCAAGGATATACTTATTTGGCTGTTGTGGGTCTTCCGGGCTGTGTGGCCGTGTTCTGGAAGTTGTGGTTCCTAACGTTTCGCCAGCGTCTGTGGCCAGCATCTTCAGAGGGCAGGAGCACAGACGGAAGCGATCTCTCTGTGCCCAGGTAGAGTGGCAATCTGTCTGTGTCAGTGTCTGTGCTCCTGCCCTCTGAAGATGCTGGCCACAGACGCTGGCGAAACGTTAGGAACCACAACTTCCAGAACACGGCCACACAGCCCGGAAGACCCACAACAGCCATCGAACTCCGGCCGTGAAAGCCTTCGACAATACATATACTTATTTGTTGGACCAGGCCAAGAAAGAGTCTGCACTACCACCTTCTCTGATGACTTTGGGATGGGTGTTTGGTGCAACTCCCATCTGCCTTCGTGTCCCAAGTCCCTTAAACCGCCCAGAGTCGCTCTTTGAGTGAGATGGTCAGTGACTAAATTTGAAATATAAATAAATAAATAAATAGATAAATAAATAAATAAATAAATAAATAAATACATACATACATACATACATACATACATACATACATACATACAAACAAACTGATGTCATGAACAATTGGCTCTATTGTTCTAAGGCTGGGAATATCCATGACCAACTATGAAGCTCACTTGGTGATGATGGAGACAGCCATCACCTAGCTTACCCTACCTCACAGAATTATTGCAAATATACCATCCTGGAAACATGGGTTATGAATGTGAAATTCAAATGTCACTTTATACTGAGACTCTTTGTCCAACATTGCTTATCCTGGCTGCAATTTTCCAGGAAATCTTGAACACAGTATCCTTCAGCCGTTTGGGAACTTCCCATCAGCTAAAGCAGGGATGTGCAACTTTGTCGGCTTGAGGTGGAAATAAAGCACTTCCAGGAGAAAGAGCTTGTGTGGCTTGTGTTGGGAGTGCCCAGTTCTGCCAAGTACTTATGGATGCTTGGATTTCTGCTCATCAAGCCAAACTAACTCATGATCTTTTCTACCTGAGAAAAAAGACAAATGGCCTACCCCATTCCATGTAAGAGAAGCTAAGCACAGCAGATTAGTCCAGGGGAAGAGGGATGCAGGGAAGCTATAAAGCGAATGGCTGGGTCCCAGCCCTTTGATTCTGCTGCCTATCCCACAGCACCTGCCACCAAAGGCAGCATACCTCAAGGGTGTGCAACTTCTCTGGGCCAATAGCCATAGTTGGTTTTGATCATAAGTTAGTTAGAGGCAGCCCTCCTAAAAGTAGGCAGGGCAAAATTTATTTATTTATTTATTTATTTTTTCCAGCTTCTATCACCGCCCATCTCCCCCCCCAAAGGGGAAGCATTTAACCGAAATCACAATCCATGTTAATTCCCATTGTCAGGCTTCTCCTAGCAAGCTGGACCGGAAAGAGAGAAATAGGAAATCAAGAATACATAAATTCCTGATAAGCTGATATAAAGTAGAAAAGCTGCAACAGAATTCCAGCCACTGCTATGGATGAAATGTAAGCCCAACGTACAGTGATATCAAGGCTCAGACTTTTGCACCACTTGCTCCCACCCATGCAATGTAGCAGGCTTAGAATCACTATATTCTGAGAGGCAATTTATTCCTGTTTTTTGTTCTGGTAAAGAATGTTCTAATAACAGGCTGCCTGCTGGTGGCCATCTGAAAACTACTCTCACACTCAGTGTTTCTCAACCTTGGCAACTTTTAAGATGTGTGGACTTCAACTCCCAGAATTCCCCAGCCAGCAAGGAATTCTGGGAGTTGAAGTCCACACATCTTAAAGTTGCCAAGGTTGAGAAACACTGCTCACACCCATATATTTAATGCTTTTCTCTTCTGTCACACTAAAATTTAGAATTTGGTTTTGGAGGGATTTGGAGGGGGGGGGACATTCAAAGCTTTTAGAGACCATCTGTGGTCCTGGGGCCTAAGATTGTGATGCACCTGACAGAAAGGCTGGTTCCTAAGGGCCTTTGTATCTGAACCCACTCTAATTAGCATTCTTCAGATGTACCACCTCTGCCTACCTCAGGTCCCTTTAATCATTATGCCATGAATTTGTGAAATCTAAAATACAGGACACTTTTTTAAAAAGTATGTATAAATACTGTCCTGAGACAGTATTTGAGAACCTCAAGATTTCCACATCACAGTAGGACACAGTGCATTGAAACTGTGGCCACAAAAGTATCTCTTGATTTTAAAGAATACAGAAACACAAGGAAGGCAGTGTTGATCTGAGAAGAGAGAATCAGAATCTACAGCTGGGCCATGCCTTTATTAGGGCCAACAAAAAATGGTACAAAAGGATGTGTAAGCTTTTAAGATCTCCAGAATTCTTCCAGGCAATTCGTACAAAAAGAAAGGAGAGAGGAAGAAGGATGAGAGTTCAAAAATTCCAGCCTATTTCAAACAAATTAAGGAAACAGTTGTGTTCATTTTCTACAATAGGTGGGAGTATAACAAAATCATTACAATGGCCAGAAACATCCTGACTCCTTCATTTCTTGTACAAGACTATTAGTGCCTGCAATCAGATGCAAAATCTAATTCCAAATGTTTGTTTTGCCTTCCATCTGATGAGGATGGGTTTCCAAGATCTCCCAAAGCTCTAAATTTCAGCCACATTCCAAACAACAGAGAAGGTGGTTAAAACAAAGCAAATGTCCTTCCATGCAGATATCTCCAAAGAAAAACAGGGGAATCAGCATTCCAGATTTATTCCCTCTGGGCTTTCCCATCAATTCATCTATGTCTTTACCTGGGGAAACCATTCCCAGAGGAGAGGTAGAGGGACAGTAAAATACAGAAATGAGTCACATCCATTCATTTTGTAGATTTATCATCTGCCTGGGTGGGAACAAAACGTCATCAAAGTTACAAAGAATTACCCAAAGCAGCTATGGATGCTTATGTGTGTCTGTGGGTTTGTGTATGTGTGTGTATATATATATGTATGAATTCCACATGTGTCAATCAACTTAATCTAAAACGAATGCAAAATAAGTGGTTTGGGGTTCCCATCTACTCCTCTTGTTATACTCTGCTGGATATACAGTATCATGATTTGGGGTGGGGGTGCCTTTGAGTCACTGTTGACTCCTGGTGACTGCCTAGACAAGTCCCTGCAGTTTTCTTGGCAAGATTTCAGAAGTGGTTTGCCATTGCCTCCTTCCTAGGGCTGAGAGAAAGTGACTGGCCCATGGTCACCCAGCTGGCTTTGTGCCTAAGGCAGAACCAGAACTCACAGTCTCTTAAGTTTCGAGCCCAAGGCCTACACCAAACTGGCTCTCATAGCATGAATAGACATTATAAAATACAATTCCATATCACAAAAGCCAGCAAATGTGAACCACAAAATACTTTACACACACACAACCTACATTCAAAACCACAGCCTTATTTGCAACCCAAATCCACAATCATCATTTCTCTGTTTCCAAAAAACAAAGAGGACAGCCTGTATTTAGTCATATGAACTAGAACCATTGACAGTGCAATCCTATATGTGTTCTTCAAAGCAAGGTCCTTTGAATTTAGCAAGGTAAATATGTATAAGACTACAGCATTAAGATATCTGCTATGGACTCCAATCTGTTGAAGACAGTGGTTTGCTTCTAAGTCAATTATGTTCATATTTACTTCTGAATAATCTTGTTTATAGTTTGACTACCTACTGAAATTAATGGGGCTCATTTCTGAATCAACATATTTGCGGACTGTCTGTTGCACAAAGACCACATCTCTGCATTACTGTATATACATTTCAGTACCACTAAAGTAAATTAGGTCCAAGAAAGGTGTTTCCAAACAAATATAATCTTGAAGCTTCTTCCAATTAGTTGTTAAAGTGTAATTATTTTCTTCTGTCTTAAATTAGGCTTTCTTCTGAACAGCTGTTTGTTTCAATAGGGTTACTCATGATTTTAACATTCAGTTCTCCATCTGAATCAGAAGCAGCATACATAAACATTTATAATTTGGACCTTGCACCACTAAATTCAGATCTACTATTACAGCACTCAAAGTGTTGATGCCATCCATAGTTTCTTAACCTGTATAAACAAGAATATCACCTACAATCAGAACTTCTTTTTGCTTATCTTTCCTGTGTAAAGAGCAAAAGGTTTCGTGTGGATGATAGCATAATACCAACAAGAATGGCATTATCCCAAAGAAAATAAGTGCCATCCAGAAATTGTTCAATGGTATTTTATCTGATGCAGTAAGAAGAACCAACATGATTACAGTGAAGAAAACTGCCCAGTGAGAAATGTGGCTATCCTGCCTTTGCAAGAGAATTAATTCAAAAGGTGCTACTTTTCACAGATTAATTATTTACCTTCAACAAGCAAAGGAAGACATGTGGCACATTTAGGAAAAAACCAAAATCCACAGGGCTGATACCTCTAATACAGGGCTTTCCAAAGTTTTCCCGCGGCGACACACCAACCGCCGTTGGTGTGTCACCGTGGGAAAACCCGGAAGTGCCGCCGTTGCGGCAGCGCGCAAAAACCCGGAAGCGCTGCTGCCGCTTTCGGTTTTTGCGTGCTGCCGTTGGTGTGTCGCCGCGGGAAAACCCGGAAGCGCTGATGATGATCAGCGCTTCTGGGTTGTGTGGTGACACACCAGACTGTGTGGCAACACACTTTTGTGTCGTGACACACAGTTTGGAAAGCTCTGCTCTAATAGGATCAGCCAAAATAATGAGCAAGCTTTTGAGTTCACTAGGATTGTTCATTAGGCTGAATGGGGTGGGGTGAGACTCAGAAAATAGGAGTGAGAAAATGAGAAGCAAGCTAGTCATTCTTAAAATGTGGGAAAAGAGGATAGGCTTACAGTACAGTTCTAAGCAGGATTACTCTGAAAGAAATCCCACTGTATTCAAAGCCAGTATCAGGGAAGGATCTATTAAGTACTGTACTATAAAATTGTGGGCTGTAGCTGGGGCTGCTGACACAAAGAAACAAATAATGATCCCTCCCTTTTTTTGGGGGGGGGGGAAATATAAAATCCAGCCATTTTATTGTCAGCAGGTATGAATTTTAGGTGAAGAAAACATAAAAAGAAATCCTGTGTTTCAAATGCAACATGAAGCAATTTTGTTACTCAATGTAAATTTCTGTTTCCTCACTTATGGGACCCATTTACTTCACCCATTTAATAACATTCACCCATCTCCTTTAGCAGTCCATTTCCAGCTGTGGCCAGCTCTTCTGACACTCACAGGCATAGGATAACATCTGGCCTCCCTACAAGGATCTAAAATTCAGAGGTGCAGGATCTTTGAACAGGAAGTCCCATTTCACTCTGATGCCTAAAAGCCATATTGGTGATACCAAAAAACTAAACAGGGTACATGATAAACTTGAAAGAGACTCTAATCACTTAAGCCTGTCTTCTATGAAATTCTCTAATCCTTAAAATCATCTATGTAATTTTCCTCATTGCAACTTCTGGTTTTAAATCCACAAGTTTGTTACGTGAAAAAAAAATCCTGCACCTATGGACAATCCATTTCTCTTCTACTACCTAGGTACAACCCACTTTTAGTCACTATTTTTTTCTGGAAGTCTTTAATGAAATCGTATTAACAACATAAGAGCCTTGCTGGATCCACTGCCATGGTTTTAAATAATCCCCTAGGTCAGCCTTTCCCTGAATTCTCAGAATTAGGAGATTATAACACAGCATTGTTGGGATTCTGCCAGATAATGATGGTGATTCAGCTTTCACCCACAAAAAATGTACTATTGTCTTGTCCCAGGATTCTTGGTACTGACCAGTGTCAAAATTACAGGGCCACCAGAATCTTTGGCATACACACACACACATCTGGAAAGCAATTGCTCCCAAATAGTGAAGTAAACTACAAAGGCTGCAAGCAGTTTTTGGGAGCATGTCAACTAGCTGCTTATTAATCAGAGGCAGACCATCCCGGCGTCCATGGCACTGGGGACTGTGATGCCTACTGGGTCGGATCACACACCAAGACAATATTGTGCCAGCAAGGTCTTTCTTAGTAAAAGGTATAGGAAACAGTATTATAAAATTGCACAAAGGCCATAAAACTGTCCTTTCACAAGTGAGGAACTGATGGCCTTCCAGATGCTGAACTACAATTCCCAGCATTCCCCATCATGCCGGCTAGGACTACTGGGAGTTGGGTCCAAGCAACATTTGGAGGGCCAATAGTCCTCTACCCTCTTTATGTTCTATACCAGGCTACTTTAGGCAGGATGCTGGCAGCTTCACCAAGTCTGGTTTAGTAGCTTCAGTGTTTAAAGCTGAGGCAATGCTACATAAATCCGGTTGGTTTGCTTTTAGCTTAGTGGACTGTAAACAGATTATTTGTTCTTTTAAACCATGATTTGTGACATAGCACATTGCACAAGCCAACGTAATGTAGTTTGAACAGCCATGCTAAGCAAAATATATGATGGAGTTAACAAGCCAAGATATTGGGTTACCATAGATTTAGGTATGACTCCTTAGTTCTGTTCATAGAACCCCCCCTCCTTGCCTCTCCAGTCCACTACCCACGGAAATCACGGCAAACAAGGCTTTTTCTGGTCTTCCTATCCTTTTCCCCCTTCTTTTCAGAAAGGCAAGATTTTAAACTCTGTAGCTCCCTGTGGAGATTTTTACGACTGCTTCTTTCCCTTCCTTCCGTCACTGCAATCCCTGATTAGTGACCACGACGGCTTGCTTAACACCGCGGCTCTTCCGGCTCCCCTTCCCATTTTAAAGCCAAACCCCCAAGCGGCCCATTTAGGAAAACAAGAAGAAAAAAATTGAAATCAAACTGATATCCCTTTACAGCAACCTAACCCTCGAACCCCACCATGACGGAAAGCAGAGGAGCCCAGGAACTGGTCCTTTTGCCTTCGAGAGAGGACAGAAGCCCGGGCGGGCTGCGGGAGACGGAGAAAAGGCCCACGTTCACCTCACAGCCAACGCGCGCGTGGAAACCGAGTTCGCGCGGGCGCAGAGCGTGGTCCGCGGAGGCGTTTCGGCCAAGGAGAGAGCAAAGACCTTCCTTTGCCCCGCGCCGAGGAGGAGGAGGAGGGAACCGGCTGAGCTCCCGGGACCCTCTTTCGGCGAGACAACCCCCTCGCCCGCCCTGCGCCGGTTTACGCCCTCCCCAGAGCCCAGCGAGGCCTTTCGCCCCAAGGCGCAATTCCCAAACTTTGCGCCTACACGAAAACTCCTTCCAGGCTGCGCCCGGCACCGAAGGCCCACGCGGATTGGGTTCTTAGGCCCCAGGCTGCTTCCCGAGCTCCCGGAGGAAGCGCGCGCCCGGCCACCTTCCTGGCCCGAGCTTTCTGACCCCCTCCTTCCGCCCCGGGTCCCCTCCCCCTTACCTGATGCACGAAAACGTCCACGGGGGAATCGAGGGCGATCCCTTCCTTGGTGGTCATAGAGAGGAACCCGAAGCCCATCCGCACGTTGAACCATTTACAGATCCCGGCGCCATGCAACAGCGGCTGGCTTTCCTCGTCCGGCCTGGGCGAATCCCCGCTGGGCTCTTCCTCGCCCGCCTTGGCGCAGCCACCTAGAAACATACACGCGGTTCATCAGTCCGAGGCAGGTCCAGGAAGCCTGCCTGATCCCCTCGATTTCCTATTGCCGGCGGGCGAGGTGGGGGCGCCCAGCCACGAGACGCCCGCGCGGGGGACCCGGCTTGTCTCTCGGTCAACCCACACCACCTTCCAGCGGGGAGTCTCAGCCCCGCCATTCCGCGGTTGCCCGGAGAGCAGCTTGGAACTGCAGCCCTGCCGAGGGCAAGATGGATCCTCGCAAGTGGTTGGGCGAACAGCCATCCTGAGCCTCGGGTTTGGGGTTCTTTGGGGATGGACGGAGCGGAGAGCCCAACCCTAAATCGTCCCCCCATGGTAGACCGGGGAGGGAATCCCCTAACCAAGATACAAACCAGGGGGTGGGGGGGATGGAAATACCGGGAAATCCCTTCGCTCCTCCAAATTCCGTAGGGTTTCAATGTGGGGCTTTTCCCTTTCGAAATTCGCAACATTGGAGAAGAAGGGGGGAGAGAGAAGCCAGAGGATAATTTTAGGGGATAAAAAAAAAACATAATGCTCCCGTCCTGGTGCATTTAGAAATTCTGCTAAAAGTTGGAAAGGCATGTGAAGAAATTGAATGTAAAAGAAAGACGGAAGGGGAAAAGAACGCATGCCAGAAAGGGCAGCGTTTTCCTCCCGAAACCATTTGGAAATCTGTACATGCGCCTTTAAACCCAACCCCTCTCTTTTTAAAAAATAATACATCTCCAGCTGCCAAATACAGCAAAAAGTTTTCGAGCTCTTTCACCCACCTCCTTTCCTAAAAGAAAAGGCACATGGCAAGCCAAGGAAGAGGTTCGATTGCCCCCTCCCTCAAAAAAGTAATAAAAATAAACAATAAAAGGAAGGAACCGAGGTAGAAATGTTAATGGGAAGGGGGCATTGACTTCTATATTAGAAGAAACCAGAAGTATCTCTAGAGCGCAGTTTGGATTTTTTTTTCCAAACTAGGATGGACAGAGGTGAAGGAAGAGTGAAAGAAGAAAGAACAAGAAAGGCCTACATTTTACAAGAAGAGGGGGAAAAATGGGTAGGAAAATTTCACTTAACCTGCAAACTGCTGGTTCGAAACGGACCCCATTCTGCACCCCTGATGGAAATGGTGGATTCCTGCAGGAGCCGCTTCCCCTCCTCTCTGCCAGCCTGCCTCGGAGAGGGTGTCACCGCAGTTCCCCAGCCCCCAAAAAAAGAGGGAGGAAGGGGGTGAGAGGACAGGAGGGGGTGGGGGAAGATTCAAAACAAGAGGAGGGACGAAAGAGCCAGCCCAAGGTTTGCTACATCTTCGCGGCAACAATAGCGGTGGGAGGGCCCCGAGGCCTCCTATGGCTTCCCAAATTTCGGAGAGACAATAGAATTCCCCCAACGCCAAACCTTGCGAGATCTCCCCTCCCCCTCCCCCGCCTCCTCTCCCCCCTCCCCCCAATCGCAGCGCTCTTCTCTCTGGAGACCAAAAAATGTAACCTTCTGCCGCCCGTCCTGCAGGCTGGAGCGGGGCGGGAGGAGGTCCTGATTAGTGTCAAAACTTTAACACACACACAACACACCCTAACCCAACATCCCCCCATCCCCTCAACTTTCGCTTTCACACTTTATCAATCTTGTTGCCTTTGGAACGTGAGTGGGAGCTCTCTTGAACCCGCCGGTCACTATCGGGGTTCTGTGGGGTTCGGGTTCACAAGGGGAGAAGCCGGCCATTCCAGCGGGAGCGCGCGCGCACACACACATTGTTCCCACGTGACAATTGCACCCATCAACTTTAGCCATTCCAAGGGGGGTGTTTTTCCTCAAACTGGTGAATTGGGAGGGAGGGGCGGGTTTACCTGTCGGGGGGAAAACAGAGTGTCTCCTTCCCATCTGGACTTCTTTCTGCTCCGTCCAAGAGACCGGGAGCTTCTAATGCTTGACCCCCAGAGAGGCGCGCGCGCCCATTGCCTGCCTAGCCCGTTGGGTTAGACCTAAATCAGCTGGACCCTAAACGGCCCCTCCCTCTCCTTTCCCGCTTCATTCCTTTCTACTTTAGCAAGTTAAGCCTCTTTCTTAGATGAATGCTCTTCGCGGCCGGCAGGGCCATTCCTTTTGGGAATCTCCTCTGATGGTTTTTGGAATGGTGGGGGGAGGAGGAGGAGGAGGAGGAAGGCTAGGCTGGTCCCTCGAATTCCACACCATGTCATCCTCCAACATTTCCGGAGAAAAATAAGATCTCAAGTGATTCTTTCTTTTTAACCTCCCTTTCTTTTCTTCGGTGGAAGAGATAGAATGATCCCCAATTTTATCCCGGTGTAATTCTCAAAGTAGGGGGCGAGGGAAGACAGGCGGAATTATTTGGGAGTGTAAATGCATTTTACATTTTGTGTGTGTGTGAGAGAGAGAGATTGATTGATAGATATTTTAAAGGGAAAGAGATCATTAATGGGAATTCCAAGCAAATGCAGGTTGCGGTTGAAAACTTGAAGTCCTGCTTGCTCATTCAGGAAAAATAATTTCCCAAATTTAGGCTTTTTTATTTTATTTGCAAAATAGAACGATCATTTAAAAATAAGTGAAGTCTCTCCACCTCAGACAATAAAGAAGAGATGTAAATGTGTAAGCAAGAAATATTTTTTACTATGAATGTACCTAATAAAACCTCTACAGCAGGAACGGAAAAAGTCGGATATTATGAGAGGGAGACTCAAATTAATTTAGGCGGGTAATTGGGAAACCAATCCATTATTTTTTTCTGAGCTGTTTCTCTCCATGGGAGAAACAAAACAATGTTTTTTAAATAATTCAGATCGAGCGCATGAGAGGTCTAAGGTCCTAAATCAAGCGAAAACATTGAAATGATTAAAGTATTACTTTTTAATATGAAGCTGTGTAACCGCAAATGCTCCTGTTTTACAAGGAAGAGACTGGTATTTATTTTAAAAAATCATTTGGAATTGTAAAATAATATGGAAAGGATATTCGCTGGTATTCACATCGGTTAGTCAGCTTGAAAAGTTATCGAAAGGGGACACACTATCGGCTTTTTTTCCAGTGAAACCCCTGGCGGGGCTAACCAAGTTTGTTTACGTTTATTACAGATCTTGGCTTTTCAGGGCACAGTCCGGTTTTAATCAGATCCTGGGCGGGAGGGGAGAGGTGGCGAGAGTGATCGGAGCACGCTCCTCGGGTTGGGACTTCTTTACAGGCAGGGGCGCTAGTGGATGCATCCTGATGTCTATATTACCTCGCTGCAACTCCAGGGTTGATGGATGGCGGTGGGCGGGGCTCGGTTGCTGCTTAAAAGACAATCGGCTAAAATGAGAGGCGATCAAGGCACCAAGAGGCGATGATCGATGAGGGGGAGGGGGGTAGAGAAGAATCCCTCGAAACGCGTGCATGAGGGGCGGGGGAGGGTGCGCGGGCACATTCTTGGGCGGGGGGTGCGAATTCACGTCACGTCTTTCCTCCTCGCGCAGCTCTTATCTGAAACGATTTGGTTTCTCGCCCTCCCCCAAATTGAGGAAGGGGATTCTGTCTTTAGCCCGCCAGAGCTCTGGAGCTATTTTCGCTCCCTGCGCGCTCCCGTCCCCTTTCCATTCCAAACTGATGTATATTTGGCGTTACATATTTTGAGCGGAAATGGCCCATTTGATTATCCTGGAGGGGAAAAGAGCCAAAGGTCTAAGGTTCCTTCTTCCTCATCATCTTCCCCGCCCGCCCCCGCCCCCCCCCCCCATCTTGAGTCTGCCGGTGGAGGGGTTGCAGATGGGGCGGGGAGAGGTCATGCCTGATTTTGTGAGGCATCTTGTCTCGGGGCAGGAGGAGAAGGAAGGGTGAGCCTCCCTCCCCTCGCCCCTCCCCCTCCTTTTTGGGGGGCTGGGGGAGATTTCACGGCTGGCCGAGGACAATGGCCGAGTGACCAGTACGAACTCGGGAGGGCAAATAGCCTCTCCATTTCCGGTGCTCAGTTCAAACTGGACAATAACAGCCAGCTATTTCCCTGAAGCAAGGCTGGACTCTTTAAAGGGACAGCAACTTCGTCTTGAGAAACTTTCCCATTCACCCTCTTGTCTCATGTCTTTAGATTTAACTCAAACGTTGGTAGCAGGGTTGGAGGTAAAAATAATTTTTCAACATGCATAAGTCCCTTCGCATATTGGGTGCTTAAAGCAAGTCTCTCAGGGGTTTTTAAGTGGGCACCTAAAGCACCATGAAGAACCAAAGGGGACATCGACTTGGATGCACTGAATATAAAACGGTTATAATATAAAACTGTTAATGTTAGAACGGGTGCCCAAAATCTAGGTATTTGTGTCTGACAGTTGAGGAGAGATGCAGGGTCCTCAGGCACTGAGAGTCAGAATACTTGACATCTATTCCACCACAGCTGGTTTACAAATCCAGTACAAATGTGTGGGTTTCTGCATCAAGCTACTCTAAGGAACAGAGTTTTTGAAAAAGCAGGAAATCCATTAAGCTGAGTGGATATATATAAAGTTTTCATACATGTGTGTTCCTCAGAAAAATGACACACAGCCTAGTAAAATGCTACAGTTACATCTGTATTTCAGATACACTGTTTCTGGTTTAATCTTGCTTTCACTATGTTTCTGAAAATGAGGGCATAATTTTCAGGGGTGATTACCACAGAAAGCCTTATTGTCACCTATTTTGAGGCCTAAGAACCCTAAAATATCCACTGCTGTTACTTCATTTTTATGTATTAACTTACAGTAAAACAAAACCTTTCTTTTCTCTCTCTTGCTCACATACAAATTTCCATTCAGACTTTTTTTTCTGAATCTAATGTTGTCATCAGAAAATAGATGTCAGTTACTTCCATATCTTAAATTAAGTGATCTGAAATGCATTTTTTTAAAGAACACACATAATTGCAGTTAGTGTTGCTGAAATTTGCAATGTGGGTGGGAGGAAATTTGGGCACATGAGAACAAAACATTAAAATAACCACTGCCTTTAAAGAAGCTTACGAAAGGCTTCTCTATCACATATATATGAACACAGAAACTTATGGTCTTTCATTATGATCACATGTTTTATTTGCTATCTTATTAACAAAGAACCTCATGTTACACTTTCTTGTAGCTGTGTAAATGTCCATATAGGCTCCAATCCTATTCATTCATTCATTCATTCATTCATTCATTCATTGGCGATCACTCGTAGCTGAGTAAGATTGTCTTCCAAGGGTAAAATCTTAACAGTGGATCCGTAAGTGGCTGTAAAGGCCAATCCTGGATCCGCACAACCTCCCACAATGAGGGACCTCCCACAATGAGGGCATAGGTTTCCGGGTGGGAGACGGTCATGATGAGGGTTTGCCTGACGTGCCTTCCTTTTAGCTCTTTTCTCCCTTTTGCCCTGTACTCGTGCTTCTTCAAAGTCCATAGCGCCTTTAATAAAGGCTGGCCTCCAATTGAAACGCTCATGAGTTAGGGCTTCCCAGTTCTCAATGCTGATATTACATTTTTTTAAATTAGCTTTGAGAGTGTCTTTGAATCTCTTTTGCTGTCCACCAATATTCCGTTTTCCATTCTTAAGTTGGGAGTAAAGTAGCTGCTTTGGAAGACGATGGTCAGGCATTCGATCCTATATTCATTTGACCGAACTCAGTGGAATTTACATCCCAGAGGATATACATGGAATTGGCTTGCCTGGAGACATTAAGAAAGAAAGGAAAATAGTTCCTTCCCATTAGCAATGGACATAAGGAAGATTACAGTTAAAATGTCCTGGCCTCTAGCACCACCCTACCTTTTTTCTTATTAAAACTCAGAGATTAATACCAAATCAGTTTCAATAATCACCATATAGACGCCAATCTTTCCCAATCTGCTGCCTAGTAGAGGTGGCTGGAAAGCTTGATAAAAGCTGGACCAAGCTACTTCATCTCTACCAGTAACTAATGGTTAAACAAACAACCCAAGAGGGCTGTTGCCCAGTATGGAAGCTTCTGCATCCACATTTTATTCTTCTTTGCTTGGGTTCATTTGACATTCACTTTTTCTCTCTGGGGCTCACTCTGAAAATAGAAAAGATGCTGTGGGAATTTAAAGGGAAAGCCATTCTCTTGGAAAAGCAATTCACAGAACACGAGTGCTGGCAGTTAAGAAAATCAGTGTTAACTGTGATTGACAGTGTAATGCAATACTCAAAAGTAAACCCTATTTGATTAAATATGGTCAGAGAACAATGTGTAGAGGACTGCAGTCTTAAATTGCATTTTTATCCATAATCCTCAAACTATGTCTTGAACTCATGCCATTTTCTGTAGCTCCGCTTGTGTGCGTGTGTATGCGAGAAAGCGAACAGCGTTACGTTTTGACTTAGGCTGAAAAGAAAAATAGATTAAGGAGTCACTCGAAATCTCACGCTCTGTCCAAGGTGCTGATCCGTTCGCTCGATGATGCTCTTGTGCTCTCCAGGGTGCTGAAATATACCATGGTTACACACTGTCCAGGGTTCTGAGAGGGGAATTAAAAGCAGTAAAATGAAACCACAACCAAATCTGTTAAGACTCGCTCTTTTTTTTAGTCATGACTTTTGTTTCCAATATTCCTGCACCCAGACTAGTAAAATTATTTAGCTCTGGAAAATGGAAAGGAAAAGGAACAATCTCAGGAAGCAATTTCAGCTTTCTTTGCAATGAGCTGAGCATGTTCCAGAGTCTACTGTGGTAGAGATGGGCAGTGATAAATTTGATTAATAAATAAAATAAATAAAATGTTCTTTTATACCTGTGATGCAATAAGGGGCAAGTGAAATGTATACTCAGTACATATTGCAAAGGCTCAATAAAATAATGTCTTATCCACAAACAGGTAATCCACCCCAAATGTTTGGCTTCTGGACAAAAGATAATATACTTGGAAGTTTTATATGGAATGTTTTATTTTTTAAAAAAGCTTTGGTTGAGTAATATAAAGCATGAGTAAAACATGATATTTATGGATACTATATGCTAACATTTTCAAGGAAAAAGGAGAGATCAAGATCAAAGGTCTAGGTAAAAATTTCCCTAATTGATGCCTTCCAGGTGTCTTGTATTAAAACTCTAAACAATTATGAGAGATGTTTGGTGTGGGGATTAAACCATCAGGCTAGAAACTGGGATACCGTGAGTTCTAGTCCCACCTTAGGCACAAAGCCAGCTGGATGACCTTGGGCCATTCATTCTCTCTCAGCCCTAGGAAGCAGGCAATGGCAAACCACTTCCAAAGCCCCTTGCCAAGAAAACTGCAGGGACTTCTCCAGGCAGTTACCAGGAGTCAACACTGACTCCAAGGCACCAAAAAAAAAAAAAATCCCCATATGTGAAAAGCACGAGGTTGTGAATACCTTCTCTAAATCAGTGCTTCAGTAGGAAATTGCTTTGTGGTATAATTGTCACTACATAGCAAGAGAAATAGCAATGAAGTACAAACCTCAACTTTTATCATGTAGCATTAAAAGTTTAAGGCAGCATGGCATACAAGTAAGGGGGCTATAATTTCTCCAGATGTAGTTAGTAACCATCTAAAGGTGGGCAATGAGAGACAGTGCTCAGCGCCATCAGAAATACCGAGGCCAGTCCGGCATAGTTGCTAAGGTGCTGGACTAGGAATGAGAACACCCGGATTCAAGTCCACCCTCAGCCTGAAAGCTCACTGGGTGATTCTGAGCCAGTCATTCCCTCCCTCAAATTCAACCTACTTCACAGGGTTGTTATTGTAGAAATGAAAAATGGAGATCCCCATATAATTTGCCTGGAGCTCCTGAAGAAATGAGGGACATAAATGTAATTAACTAACACAAACATAAATACTGTTTTTTGATACGTTTATTGTTTTATATCATTGTTGTACACCACCCAGTGTCATTTTCTGTGAGATGGGCAGCCATATAAATTTGATAAATAAATAAAATAGGCCCTATCATATCCATTCAGTTGCTCTCTGGAGTAATAGGTTAAAATCCTCTAATCGCTATGGCTGTTTTACTGCCACCAAGAAAGGACAGATTTCTCAAACTCAACAATATCCAACTCTTTAAAATGCACAACAGCCACCATCACAAAAAGAGAAGGGACTGACTCATGAATAGGCAAATTTCATGCAGATTTTATTAGCTTCACAACAATCTGGTTATTTTATAATTCTCAGTTCAGAGAGAAAGAGCTACAGTATGTAATAAGTTGTTACTCTGGGTTTATCTGATGCAAGTGTATGGGGGGGGGGGGAATCACTCATCTTCCTCTCCAAAATTGGACATGATTAGAACACTTTCCTAATATCCATTCTGTCCACGTCAAAAAGTTCTGCTTGCCAATCAGGTGGGGGGTAATATTTAGTTTCTCTACCTTTTCCATTATGGAGCTCAGGACAGCAGCTATACATGCCAGTGGTCTGCAACTGTCGCAGGTCAAGCAAAATTGCAGCAGCAAAATTTGCTCAAGAAGAAAAGCAAGCTGTAAGCCGCCTAGAGTCCTCCAGTAGGGAGGGGATAGGCGGGGTATAAATAAGACAAATAAATAAATAAATAAGCTGTTTGAAGAGAATGCTATATGCTTCAGATACAATCATCCCAATATAAACCCTTCGGGTCTCAAACAGCATCATTTTATGGTAGGTATAACACAGAGAGGGCATGGTGGCTCAGCGGGTAAGACGCCAGGGCTTGTCGATTGGAAGATTGCAAGTTTGGAGGTTCGAGACCCGAGCGCCCTGTGTGCGGAGTGAGCTCCCGCACTCGCCCCAGCTCTTGCCAACCTAGCAATTCGAAAGCATGCAAATGCAAGTAGATGAATAGGTACCACTTCGGTGGGATGGTAACAGCGTTCTGCACGCGTCATGCTGGCCACATGACCGTGGAAGCGTCTTCAGACAGCGCTGGCTCTTCGGCTAACAAACAGAGATGAGCACCGGCCCCTGGAGTCAGACACGACTGCACAAATGTGCAGGGGGAACCTTTATCTTTTATAACACAGAGAACATTGCCAGTACTGCACAAAATCAGAATATTGCAGAAGAGGAGTCTACAAATGGTTGGCTGATGCTGTTTCAGCTCTGATAGTTACTCACTGAGTGCACTGAGGGAGAACTTTACATGTGCTAACTATTTATCCAATAGGAAAAATCCCCACCCCAAATAATTACCTGTGAACGGTGGAATTCCTCTCAAATTGCTAATGAGAACAGAAGAAGCAGCTGAAAACAAAAGAATAGGCAGGAGCTGCAAATGACTGCAAGATTGCTTTTGAAAAGCATGGATGTTTCAAGAGATTAGCTGATGCTTGAGAAGAGCAACTTGTGAATTTAAGTTTTTTTGTAACTTCTAAACAGGGTTTCTCTCTCTCTCTCCTTTCTTACCCTGTCCAATTACATTTTTCTCTTGCTTGTCTCCATCCAGTTATGTCCTCTTCCCTTCCCAGTACAGTTGCTTCTTATTATTCTATGTCCCACTGTTGTTATTGTTTGCTTTCCTCCTCATCTGCTCTTTCTGTTGAAGGGAGGGAAGAGGTGAATGTATATATACAGATGTAAAGGTCCCCCCACCCCCGCACATTTGTGCAGTCGTGTCCGACTCTAGGGGCCAGTGCCCATCTTTTTTGGAATGTGGCTTCTGGCAGATATATACTAGGACTCTCATATATGGGTTGCAGTGTATTCAATGTGATGCCTGGACATATTTATTAAGGCAGGGGAAATTCCCAAGATTGGTTTGAGCTGAACTTGGCAACCTAGATTGACATGGTGGGGAAACAGCATTGCAGAAGACTTTTATGTTTATTTCATTTTTGGCTAATTTTTCTTTGAGGGAGGTTAAGTAATCTTCAATTCAAGATTGTTTTCTTTTCTGATACAGTATCTCTGCATAACTACCCATGTAAAATGTCATGTGTGGTAATCTAAAGCTAGAAGCCTAAGCATAACCTATATACCAAATCACTTCAGCAGTATATAGATCATTCAAGTTACATTTATCTGTATTGAATCCACAAACCTAACAACTATGGCAACTATGGCTGATTCAATGTCTCTCACTCTCCTATGGATAGAGTGGATTCCTGCAGAGAGCTTTCACTGCTGTCTCATTTGAGTCTAGAGCTGGGGAAAGAATCCATAGAAATTTTTGATATCCAAATCAAGTCAACCTCTATCAGAGCTATACTTGTCTTTTAAAAGTAGAAGTGGTTTGTTTATTCAATGTTTGTTTATAATGTTTATAAAATATCTGGCCCACTTAATTATAAACAATCTCACTGATCTCCCACTTTTCAAATAAGTTATCAATGTAACTTAAGATACACCACTAAAAGAGTGATTGATTATGTGCCATCAAGTCAGTGTTGACTCTTAGCAACCACACAGATGCATAGATTTTCTCCATGATGATCTGTCCCTAACTTGGACTTTCAGATCTTCCAACAGTGCCCCATCGCTACTGGTCCATCCACCTTGCTGCTGGTCATCCTCTTTTCTTCCACCTTTAACAGCATTAGAGCCTTTTCCAGAGAGCTGGGTCTTCACATAATGTGTCCTAAGTAGGATAACTTGAGCCTGGTCATTTGTGCCTTGAGTGAGAACTCTGGGTTGATTTGTTTAATGATCCATCGGTTTGTTTTCTTGGCTGTCCACAGTGTTCTCAGGAGTCTTCCCCAACACCAAAGCTCAAAAGAGTTCGACCATCTTCCTGTCCTGCTTCTTCAAAATCCACCTTTCACTTCCATAGAGTGTCACAGTGCATTGTTTGCACTATTCTGATATTTGTAGATATAGACACATCACAGCTTCTGGATATCTTTTCCAAGGCTTTTATGGCTGCTCTACTAAGTAATAGTCACACATTTATTTATTTATTTATTTATTTATTTATTTAGAAGAGTTGCAGCTGATCTTTCAACTGAATAATCCTCAAGATGGCTCACAACAGACTACTATGCCTCAGAAAAGTTGAGTTCACACATTGTGTTAAGCCATTATGTGTTTGGTTGGATAATGGCTTAGTGAAATAGATGATCCCAGTTGTGGTGGTTTATAAACAAACCATGGCTTAGCATGATTATGAACCTAGCTACAGGCAGTTTGTGAGGCTTTAGCCACAATCTGTTACCTTTCAGCAATCCCAGGGTAGTTCTGGTAGGGAGCATGAAGCAAGCTCTTAACAAGTGATGCATGGCTCCCTCTTGCTTGACAATCTTCCTCGGAAGTAAGGTAGGCACCATCTCTCAGGTCTGTGGTCCCTGGCCTTCCATTGCATTTGCACAAAAAGACTCTGCCTGATCTTGCTCATCCTTTTCCCAACTCAATGTCATTTTGTAAGGGCAAATCCTGGGGAAAAGCAAAGGCACCCCTTGCAATTACAAAAAGGTGGGATTTGTCTCCCAAGAAATTCACTCACACTGGTCTTTCTGATGTAGCTACTGGCAAGGATGGTAATTAATGAAATTGTAATGAAAAGTTCTGATGTGTGATGTGAAGCCTTGTGCATCAAGAGCCCAGGCAAAACTTAAGGACTTGTAATACCATGGCCAGCAGGTCACTTGTGACTTCTGACCCAGGCTCAGTGTGAACTGGCGACCTAGAGGTTAAATTCTCCATCTCTCACTAGCAGGCAACTGACACTCACTTTGCCCAACTAATTCTATACTTCTATCAAGGACCTGGGCTCTGAAGGTGGTTGGGAGAGAAGAATTGCCTCTCTGTGCAAAAGTCATTTTTAAAGTGACTGGATGAGAAGAGCGACAAAGCAGTATTATACTTATTTGCTTTTCCTGTATAGCTGTTTCCACCACCCAGTGGCATTTTTAGACTCCTCCCTACAAAAGACAGACACAGACACAGATCAGTGCTTTGAATAGAGGTGGGGGCCTCAGGCACACTCTTTCCCCTATTTTCCTTCCTGCTTTGTCTTCTGTGCCTAGGAAGATTAAGACCATTTCGCAATCTCAACAACAGCAAGGTAATCTTAACGATCCTCCTTTGGATGATAAAGGGACTTAGATATTAACATCTCAAATAACCATGACCTAGCCCCAGGTGCAAGATCACACAGCCACCCTAGAAACATATTTAAGGATTCCCTTACTAACTTTGCTCAGACTGAAGAAGCTTCTTGGATAAGGAGCGAAATGTTTCCACTGAGAAAATAGAAATCCAGTTGACATGATTCAAGCTACAGACATGGGAAGGAACTGTAGCTCCAGAGAATAAGATGCTGTTTCACCAAGCATCTTGGAAGGCTATATTTGGAATCACTGTTGAAAGGCAGCAACATTACAATTAAAAACAACAACAATAATTTTGCATCCTTATCTACCTCTAAAGACTTTTTTTCCTTTTTTGAAAATGGATTTCTGTAACAAACAGTATTTCCCAAGCACTTAAGTGTGAGATTCTTCCAAAGTGATATTGTTTTGCACCCCCTACTGGTCATAAAAAGAAATGTCAGAAAGTCTAATTTTCTAGACCAGGGCTTTCCAAAGGAAACGGCGGCGATGCGGGGGCGCGCGTGCGCGGCAGCGACACGGGACGGTGTGCAGCGGCGCGCGCACACGTTGCGGCATCACAGGGAGGCGTGCGACGGCACGGGGGGTGTGCGGCGGCGCGCGCGGGGCGTCATCACAGGGGGCTGTGCGGCGGCAGCGGCTGCCACTGCCACCATGCACGCGCCGCCGCTTCCGGGTGGTGTGGCGACACACCACGCTGTGTGTGGCGACACACTTTTGTGTCGCGACACACAGTTTGGAAAGCTCTGTTCTAGACAAATTTATTCAGAGGAGAGTCCCACTAGCTTCAAGGAGTGTTGCTTCATAGCTGATGATCTGTTTTACACATCATATTAAGGAGGAATAATGTGGTTTGTTCATCCTTGGCTCTGCTGTGTGAACCCAACCATTATGATTTGTAACCATGGTTTATGGCTTTGCAGGCTGTATGAATCAAACTTATTACTATTTATTTAATAAACCATTATTACATAACCCATGGCTTAGAATGCTGTGTGAACATGGCCCATGTATCCCTCAATTGTCTACTGGAATGAGAATCAACTTGTCAGGTGCTTCTTCCCCTTCACGTGCTTTCATTATTCCAGTTAATACTTAATAATTTTTTTAAAGAACTGGTAATGGAGTCTGAGTTTCTTTGTTTTCCTCTCCCTTTTGTGTCATATTAGATTTTAAACCTATGATTGTTGTTTAATATTTATTAGATTTATAAGCTATTCTGTTCAGAAAATCTATGAATAGGAACTGTCAGATTATTAATTTTGTATTTAATTGTCTTGTTTATTCCTCTGAGAAAGCAAAAAGGAAACATTAAAATAATAAATATAATTTATTGACTTTTTGGGGCTTCAATCCTTCTATTTACCTGGAAGCAAGCTTCTTACTTCAGAGAAGCTATGCATAGGTTACTTTTCTAGTAAAAATCAGTAGCCTAGGAGCATCTTTTCAGACTAATAAGTTTTATTAAAAGGCATAAGCTTTCATAAGCTGTAGCTTATGCCTTTTAATAAAATGTTTTAGCCTGAGAGGTGCTACCAGACTCTGATTTTTGGCTACAATAGTCTAACAGGTCTCTTCTCCTACAATAGTCAGTCAAGTAATTTAAAAAGTTACTCTGTGCATGCTGACACGAAATTAAAAGCCATTGAATCAAATGTTTGGGGTAGTAAAGTCAAAAGGGAGTCACAAAGAACTTCCAAATTGGCAACTACGATTTAATATAAGAACAAAAAATAACCACCAAACTTCATACTGTATATACATTAATGGGATCTGAACTGGCAGTGACTGATCAAGACAGGGTTGGGGTTAGCGCTTATGATCCGCCTCTTTAAATTGTTCCTACTTTTTAAAGTGTAAGCTGCCCAGAGTTGTTTAGTGTTGGCCAGCCTCCAAAATAGATTAAATAAATAAACAAACAAACTGGAAGCCATACTTAATTTCACAAAGAAAGCTGGGATATTAACCATCAATAAAGTCAGCAGGTCTTGTGCAATTTGCTCTTGTAAATGTGCCAGCATCAGTCCAGGAGAGTGTTTGGCAGTGATTATCACTGTATATTTCTCAGTCCTGTCCAGGTGATGTCAAAGAAATACAGTTCTTCCTGTTCCTTTAATGATGGTTGGTTTGCTCAGCGGTCACTTGCTCAAATCATGGCTTCATTAGAAAGAAGTGGATGGTGACCTTTCTGAAATGGACTTTCTGACCCTTGGTGACCTTTTGCCCTGCTGTTGACAGCCTGTAAATCTTCTACCCCAGTCCTCCCGTTTCCCCCAGGTATGTGCTGCAACATGAGGAATGGAGGTGTTCATTCTATATCCAACAATGCTTCAAAGTATAACCATGGAGGAGATGCACTCCGTGCTACTTTGGACCATCCCTGGAACTGAGTCACCACCAGCAGTTCAACATCAGTGGTGGACCTTGTCGTGGTTGGATTCAGCCTTGTTGCTGTATGGTGTAGGGAAGCTTCTCTCAAGATGAAGCTTCATAGAACAGAGATGAGCGTCTCTTCCACTCTGCTGTCCAAAGTGGTGTGGAGAAAATGAAAATAACTACATTCTTCCCATCCTTCACTTATAATATCAGAAAGTAGTCGGACTTGATGGTTTCCTGCGGTATGACAGCTTCATGCTTCAGTGCTTTCTTGGTGGCTCATGGAACACATCACCCTACCATATGGCAAATTTAGTCCAACTCAGCTCCTGGATATGCTCCATCTATCACAAAATGTTAACCGCAAAATGGCGGGACTCTGCTTTCTTGCTATCTTGGAACCATCAGGCCTTCTCTCCCTGACCCTCTGCCCTGAACTTCTGTTATGGCTGCAACTTGCATTTTTACTATAAAAGCAGCAGCCCATTTCCCAGAGTACAGGATGGGACACCCTCTTCCTTTGGGAACCAGTTGCATTCTGTAGTCAGACAGAAGTTGAGATCTTAGGGTTGCTGCTTTTATAGCTGCTGCCAACTTCTCAGTGTCCTTGGATTCTTATCCCCATTGGTCCAGCATGACTTGAGGGTAGATAAGAATGGCAGAGATGGTCATGTGGCAGAGCTCATCGAAACAGGACTTTGAGCAGAAAACATGGGATCATTGAAGAGAAAGTGGAGAAGAGTGTATCTTAAAGCTTGCTTATATACACTCGCACAAATTTTATTGAGTCTAGAAAGCTGGTTTGGTGTAGTGGTTAAGGCAGAGCTTTCCAAACTTTTCATGTTGGTGACACACTTTTTAGACATGCATCATTTCGCGACACACTCTTACAGCAGGGCACAAGGCAGGCTCTAGGACCTGCGCGGAATCCTGGCAGGGCTTGGAGGCAGCAGCTGCGGAGACACACCCAGACACTGCAGCCGACACACTAACGTGTCACGACACACAGTTTGGAAAGCTCTGGGTTAAGGCATCAGGCTAGAAACTGGGAGACCCTGAGTTCTAGTCCTGCTGAGGTACAAAGCCAGCTGGGTGTCCTTGGGCCAATCACTCTTTCTTGACCCTAGGAAGGAGGCAATGGCAAACCACTTCTGAAAATCTTGCCAAGAAAACTGCAAGGACTCATCTAGGCAGTTGCCAGGAGTCAACACTAACTCAAAGGCACAAACAAACAGGACTGTCTTAAAACCATTAAAGTCAGAAATATGCTTCTTAACTGCTTGAACAAATCAAAGATGGGTTACAAATTAATAAAACCCAGCCAAGATCAGTAACACATTATAATGACAGTTGTATGTGCCTCCTCTAATTTACATATATGGTGTTATTTTTTATTGAGTTATTAATATTTTTATTTATTTATTTATTCATTCTGATATTTATACCCCGCCTATCCCCTCCCTAATGGAGGATGTTTTTATAATATGTTATAATATGTTTATAATATGTTTTTATTGGGTTTTTATTATATTTTAACATGCTCTTGGGAATCTGATGGGGAACACAATAAATTTATTTTTGATGCTATTATTATGTTTGTAATTATAATTGTGTTTATTAATAATTTCAGTCACAATTACATATCAGAAAGGTATCATCCTCCTGCACATCAGTTTTTGTTGCTGCTGCTGCTACAGCTCTTTATTTTGGAAAAGTATTATCACCTGAGAAAACAAATGGACATCAATTACTACCTGCTGGGTAGAAAAACTGGCAGATGTGTAGTAGGTTGTTGGTTTCAACCTGGATGATTTGCTGGATTTTAAATGTTATCATGTGCTGTATCATTCTGAATAAGCCCTTTCAAAAAAAGTCATTGTATGTAATGCTACACATCAAGAATGTGCTTCATAAGAGTGAAGCCTTTGCTGGTAAGCAAACTAACTTCATCATGGCCCTTGATTCCTCCTGAGGCTTCAGGGTGTGGAGAAACACTTTTGAGGATCCCTGCCTGGAAAACAAAAGGCCTCTGAGGAAGTACAGTTGGCCATCCAGGATCTGGTAGACTCCAGTTCTACCATGCTAAAAACCTCTACTGCTGTCATCATCAGCTCCACAATTTAGCTTTATTCAGCTCCACAGAAACTTTAAACTCCGGGCCCCTCATCCTTGGTGCACAGTTCCAGGCTGCCGTCTTCCCCTGCTGCTCTTTATTTGCACATCAATGACCTTTGCCTAGGGGCAAAAATCAATATTGGAGGTCAGGGTCTAACACTCCCCCACCTCCTGGGGTCCCTCAGTGACCAGTGCACTGGTCAGTATCTATAACGATTCTCAGGAAGTGATTGAGGAGCTGTCAGGCAGCTGTCCACTCCAATCACAGAGGATATGGCTTGCTCTGGATATATTGATTCAGCAAAGGCAGAGGTGTGTTTCCACAGAATCTCCTAAATGCAGCACTCGGTTACTATTTTAGCCCCAAACTTACAGTATGGAATATAATTAATTCAGATATTATTTCCTCCATTTGGCTATTTAACATTATATATCTATCTATCTGACTGACTGTGGGGAAGATGGAAGGAAAGCCGTCATCTCTTAGGTAGAAAACTGGTATTACATATATATTCATATCATGCTATACCATTTCATTAGGCCAATATACTAACGATAGGGAAAACATGACTTGCTCTGTTCACGCAGCACTTCATCAGGTCACGTAAAAACTTAGCAGTTGCGTTCATACAATATGTTCTCATCCAGAACATAGGTTAATTCAGCCACCAAATGATATTGTGTAAATGTAGCCATGTGCCTTAAGATATCCCATATCTAAAATACAGTCACCTACAAGTGCTAAATGCTTGTCACCATTTGGCTGATTTGCAGGATGCTTACCTTTGGCTTATAAAGTTATTTCTCTTGCTACAAAAAAAGGGAAGGACATTCTCAAAGGCCACAGGCCAGTCTTTTTTTATAACATTTTAAAATGTGATACAGTGAAATCAGATGTCAAAGCAGAGCTGGGATTTACAACTTCTGGTTTCCCTTTTCGTTTTAGGGTATGAAGGCTACCCAAATGCTTGGATATCTTCCCCCACCCCACCCTGCCCTTTTTGTTGTTGTTTGTTTGGAAAAGCAGCAGGAAACTGAGTTTCTGCCTTTCACAGTTTACTGCTAAAATTCAGCAGGGTGATCTCCAGAGGTTTCAGCAATTGCAAGAAAGAGGTTTGTAATCCATGAGTCACAGATTACCCATTCCGACTATAAAGGACTGTCAGGTAACAACAAAAAACTAGCCAAGCTTGATCAGATCGTGGTTTCATCTACTTGGGGAGCTGAAATCCAGTGCAAGGGAATCAGTTGGTTTGCAGTGACAGGCAGCTCTTAGAACATTATGCAGCTGTTCTTTTTCTCCTTAAAAGACATATTGTGTGTACATGTAGAAAAATATATGAAGATTACACAAATAGAAGGCGGTGAAATATGGAACTCCAAAAATCTAATCATCTAAGGAAAGCTTAATTTGAAGCCCTCAATAGCTGGGATTGCACATCTGACCAAGTTATGGTTTGTTTAACTGTGGTTATTGTCCAAGTTACACCTGATTGGATCCACATATATGCTAAGCCAAATTACAATTCTTCTTTCTAATATTTTCTCCTTTGTCTGGCAAATCTGGCAGCTACATAGTAGCTTTTCTTTGGAGCCCAGTGCTGGCCAGCAGTAACAAAAAGCAAACCTAAGAAAAACCGAATTAAAAAATGAAGTATAATAATAAAGATTTCCTCAGTTTGACTCTTGGTCAGAACAAGGACCCAGCCATGTGGCTACCATGGCAACCATAGGGTAGTCATCTGCCAATACAATCAATACGAACACTTAAATAAAATCAAGACAAAAATAATTTTAAAAAGCTGTTTAATACAAGCAGGCAGATATAGTAAGCAACCATAAACTTATTCTTGATGTAGAGCAAATGCCTTCTTTCCAAATAAAAACCAAAGATTTGCTTGAACCAAGCTTTTCCCCTGACGACTAAGTGAAAATGTCCATGTAGTTTTCTTGGCAACATTATGGAAGTGGTTAACCATTGCCTTCTTTGGCTATGTTTCTTCAGGTTCCAAGCCTACAGCACTGGCATTTCCTGCGGGTTAACCATCCAAGTACTAGCTAACTAATCCTGCTTAAGATTTTTTCGAGAACAACAATGGTTAGCCAAATGTTGCCACAGGGGTTGTCCATAGGGTGTGGTCAAAAAAGTCAAGATGATGGCCACAACGATGTGACCAACCACTTTTTATGTGCATCACACAAAAACGGCAGAGCTTCAACCACGCTGTCATGGCAGCCATCTTGATTTTTTTCACCATACCCTGGGGACATCCCTGCCACCTGCTGTGACATAAATTTAAAATAGGCCACCAAATCTAATAAATTCTAAAAAGGGTAAAACATTTTATCCCTTTTAGCCAATAGATGGCACCAAAAGAAAAAGTACTACAATACAGCACTTATAACTAAAAGAAGCTATTTTTGAATTAGAGCTACTAATATGTGAGCTTAAGGGGGCGCGATGGCTCAGCGGTTAAGACACCAGGCTTGTCAATCGGAAGGTCGCACTCGCCCCAGCTCTTGCCAACCTAGCAATTCGAAAGCATGCAAATGCAAGTAGATAAATAGGTACCACTTCAGTGGGAAGGTAACAGTGTTCCGCCCGCGTCATGCCGGCCACATGACGGCGGAAGCGTCTTCGGACAGCGCTGGCTCTTCGGCTAAGAAACGGAGATGAGCACCGCCCCCTAGAGTCGGACACGACTGTGCAGGGGAAACCTTTACCTTTTTAATATGTGAGCTAGAGGAAGAGAAACAGCAATATAACCAGTTCTGCAACCTGGGTAAGGTGATGCTCAGTGTTGCCCTAAGGATAGGACTTGGGGGCAGATCCTCACAGGCTCAGACAGCAGGAAAGAACCAGAGGGTGTCCAAATGAAGTAGCACTAACTTACTGTACTTTGCCAGGTGAAGAATGCTCTGAAGCCTTAAAAACATGGACCATTCCATCTTGGACAACTCAGCTTGTGATCCACTCAGCCAAATAAAGCCTTGATCGGTCGCTGAGAAACTTCAGATTGTAGTGGGATAGAAATGTAATACAGTAAGTAAGTAAGTAAGTAAGTAAGTAAGTAAGTAAGTAATGTAAGTAAAGTTATTTTTGTGTAATGACATTTCCTGGGGCATTCACAAATCATTTCTTTTTAAGAAAAGCACCATAAATACATGTACAGTAAACATAATTATCATGTTACAGAACACATCCAAATCAGTTAAAAGACTTACCAGCTGCATTTGCACTATTTATTTATTTTGGCACAGCACCATACAAGGCAACCAAGGCCAAATCACAACATATTCACATTACAAAATCATTTGCAGACAGGCTCATCCAATGTCCTAGTCCAGTGGCTGGGGGAAAATTAGGATTTTAAGGAAGTTCAACAAGCTTGGGGCTAAACCTTGGGAGGTATCCTATTCAAGAGTGGCTTTATAAGTGGTAACCAGCACTTTGAAATACACCCAAGAGCTTATAGGAAGCTAGTGCAGTAAAACAGTGGTGTTACATGAGTATGTCATGATATGCCCATAACTACCCACACTGGAGGATTCTGGACCAATTGTAGTTTCTGGATGGTCTGCACCCATGTAGAGTGCATTACAATAGTGCAAGTAGGAGATGGCCAAGGCATGAGCGTCCATGAGTAGGGCTCCCTATCCAGGTACGGGTGCAATTGGCGTACAAGATGGAGTTGTGCAAAAGCCCTCTTGGCCACGGCTACCACCTGCTCTTCATGAAGGAGCCATGAGTCAATGGATAAAGCTTAGTTTGTTTAACCTTGGTTGGGTTTGTACCTCTTTGTATCTTTTTTGTGTGGATTCAACTTGTCTGGCTAATTTATGGTTCAATGCACTGGTAAACCCAGAAAATCAGTTAATTTCAATAATTGAGTTAAATGTGCCTGGCAACCACAGTCAATGAAAGGTAATGCAAACTCTAAAGCAGTGATGGCAAAACCTTTGGGCTTGGTGTGCCAAAAATTTGGAAAATGCCTAATTTGACTGCTGGCGTGTCACCCCCCAAACACGACGCTTCACTCAAAGATGCTCCTTTGCGCCAAGGCACACCCTTTCATGCCCCTTCGCACAAATTGCAAGCGGCTTCTCCAGGAACCGGCTTTGCACGAAGGGGCAATAACTATTATTATTATTATTATTATTATTATTATTATTATTAGTAGTAGTAGTAGTAGTAGTATTGCCCCCTCACGCAAAGCCGGTTCATGCAAGAAGGAGCAAGAAGACGGCCAGGTGAGCTGGGGTGGCAGAGGGCAGGGCAGCAGGGGTATTGGGGGTGGCGAGGGCAACTGTGGCTGGGACTGGGCTGGGGCAACTGCGGCTTCCCATGGGACTTGCAGTGCCTTTTGTTCAGTTTCTTTGGTAACTCAAACAAGGAGAATAGTTGTTGTCTGGTGTTGGTGAATGCTGGCGTGTCACCCAAAACATTGTGGTGTGTCATCTTTGACACGCATGTCATAGGTTCGCCATCACAGTTCTAAAGCAAGATAAAATAACCACAAATTGTACACCAATCTACCTATAAAACTGGAGGTGGAAACAGGATTTGGATGATGGATTTATTGGCCCACACTGTTTGGTAAAGAGCTGCACTGGTGGCAGGAGGCCAAGCAGCAGTTTGCACAGTTTAGGGAGATCTTTTTTTTTTTTTGAGCTGTTGCAACTTTGCAAAGCAAGGCCACAATGAGATACCACCCCACCACAACTAACTTTGTCCTGTTACCATCACATCCGGTTCATGATTCATGATACATCTGCAACTTGCATCTCCTATCTTGACCAGTTCATGTTCTAAGGTGTTAACAGAGGAAATTGATTAGGAAAAAAACAACAACAAAGATAAATATCTGTTCTGAAACTTCACACTTACAACAAGGAAGGAAGTGTTCAGGCACTTCAGAGGCAGTTACACCCACTCAAAAATAGAAAAATAAAAGATCAACCCCTGAACAGAATGGACAGACAAGGGATGTGATTTTCATCTATGCTCACACAACCTAATTAACCTGAACTAATCTATTTTGGGGGTTAGTACAATATAATCCGTGCACGTCATGCCGGCCACATGGCCACGGAAGCGTCTTTGGACAGCGCTGGCTCTTCGGCTAACAAACGGAGATGAGCACTGGCTCCTAGAGTCGGACACGACTGTGCAGGGGAAACCTTTACCTTTACTTTACAATATATTGAACCTAAGCTATTTACTTTGGCTGGGTTCATACATGCTAAGTCACCAAAAAACTAACCAAGGTTAAAAGCTTTGTATGTGGCATAAGTTCAGCTGCTAGATTTGTAAGTGATCTGGTTAAGCATGCTGAGTGGATATCATTATTAAGACAGACAGACAGACAGATTTTTATAAATTATTGAGCCTTACAAACTCAAAACTGACTTGAAAGACAAACTGAGAGGCAGAAAGTAGGGGTGCCCAATACTTCATATTTGCAGGGGGGAAAGGTACCATACTTAATAGTATGAGTGATCCTATTGGTAGCATCTGCCAGCAACTCTTTAAGCCATATGCATCTTTTCCCAAACTCTGCCAAATCTGAACAGCATGGATAGACAGACAGACATTTTAGCTTGGTGACAGTACCTAGCTGATTTTGAAAAGTTAAGCAGTGCTATACCTGGTTAGTTAGTTACTTGGATGGGAGACTCCCCAGGAAAGCTCAGGTCTGTAGGCTATACTGGGAAGCAAAAAACACCTTAAAAGTAACACTTCTGCATCATTACCAAGGAAATTACATGAGTATCTCCATGGAGTCACTGGGAGTGACTTGACTTACACGCACACACACACACGTGTGTGTGTGTGTGTGTGTGTGTGTGTGTGTATCACCACCCAAGTAATAAAAACAAAAACATGATGACATAAAACCCTTTGTCAGCAGAAGCAGCAGGAAATCTTTAATGTATTCACTGGTAACCAAACCATAATACAGAGCTGGCAAAACCCAGTTCTCTTTCCCAGTTTCAGTCAACCTCATGTGCAGCGCAGGACTAGCTGTTTCTCAAGAAATGGCCAGTCCAGTTTTTTAGACAGAGGTCTGCTGCTAGAGCAATAAACCTATTTTTTAAAAAAATAAATCTAACTTTTCAAAATTGTGCTAAACTGAGGTGTAGAATGAGCCCACATGAGACCTGACATGCCATTAGGAAAGTGCTGGTCAGGCATTCTGTAGGCAGCTACCCCTGCAGAATCCTGGTGTCTGGTCTCTTCTACCAAAGCCAAAATGACCATGGGAGGCAGTGCCCAGTGACTGGAGATAGAAGGGTATGTCCAGAGCAACCTAGACTGGCTAATAGGAGTTGAGTAGATCCTAGCCTTTGTCCATATCATTAACTACATTGTTAATGATGTATCTTTAACCATGTCCACAGCAAAAATTGTACTTTAGCTGTTTTAAAGAGCTAAAGGCAACTTTAAGATGCCTCAGCTGTGGGCTGGGTATGAAACAAAGGTAATGTCAGAAAGACACATCATATAAAAATGAGTACTGAACCATTTTTCTGCTACAGGAGAAAAGGTGAAGGAGGAAGGAGTATTAGGTATGTTCTCTGCCTTGAGTTATTTATAGAAATAATAAAGGCGGGATTGTTGTTGTTTATTCGTTCAGTCGCTTCCGACTCTTCGTGACTTCGTGGACCAGCCCACGCCAGAGCATCCCCAGCTCCCCCATGGTTGAGTCTGTCACCTCCAGAATATCATCCATCCATCTTGCCCTTGGTCGGCCCCTCTTCCTTTTGCCTTCCACTTTCCCTAGCATCAGCTGCTTCTCCAGGGTATCCTGTCTTCTCATTATGTGGCCAAAGTACTTCAGTTTTGCCTTTAATATCATTCCCTCAAGTGAGCAGTCTGGCTTTATTTCCTGGAGTATGGACTGGTTTGATCTTCTTGCAGTCCAAGGCACTCTCAGAATTTTCCTCCAACAAAAGGCGGGATAGAAAATAAAAAAAATAAAAAAATAAAAAAATAAAAAATAAAAACCTGTACTCACATGCAAGCTCGCTCTCTTGCTATCACTCTCCACACATGCATGCACACATGCACACACACACAGTGCCAGAACTGATCCTCCAAGGTTGCTATTGGCTTCTCTGGGATGTTGGAAGAAATGTAAGAGTTACAGTATCTTCCGCTATGGCACGTAGCTTGCCCACCTCATCAGAAAATGAAAGATCATCCACAGTGGTTTCTGCATTGTTCCCTGAGCTTCTAAAGACCTCTATTTTGCCATATTCCAATGGAAAGATATTGCCTTCCCCAGCGAGGCACTCTTCAGATGTGGTAGAGGAGCAACTACTGGCGGCCCCAACACAGTTAGAAGTCACTGGGTTGGAGAAAACTAATTTAGGGCAAGTTTTTCCCCCCTTCCTTTTAGCTGCAGCAGTACAGCCTCACTTTGTTACATTCTACTTCACAGCTTTCCAAACTGTGTGTCGCAACACTTTAGTATGTCGCAACAGAGTTTGGTGTGTCGCCACACAACCCGGAAGCGGCGGCGGGGGTGTGCATGGTGGCGGCGGCAGCAGCGCGCCATCAGCGCTTTCGCATTTTAGCGGAGGCCGCCGCCGCCACCTCCATGCACGCCCCTGCCCCCGCCGCCCGCGCCACTGCCGCTGCCGCCGTTGGTATGTCGCCAACGGCGGCAGATTGGAAAGCTCTGTTCTACTTCATGCCTCCTTTGCTTCCAGGATCCCTTTTTCTTCCTCCAACTTAAAAAAAAAAAGAGGCAAGTCCTTGTTGAGCCTTCTGTCCATCTGTAGGACTGTGTTGGCATTTTATTGTGTTTGTCACTGACTGTAGAAAAAATGGAGAGCTTAGAATGCATGAAAAGGGCTGCTACCCAACTCTTTGCAGGTTTTCTATACAGAAGGTGGCAAGTGTACAAAAAAAATATTGATGGTAGGAACCGTAGGAGCCTGCCTCTGTGCACATTTGCTTGCAAGATTTTGCTTGCACTTCTGATCTTTCCATACAGCACTATTCTGCTCTGAATTACTGTGGTTTCTCACTATGGGTTCTCTTGCTGCTGGGAGTGCTTTACTTCTGCTTTTCCTGTAATGCGATGTGGCTGTGGGCATGGGCACTGAGGACAGAGGTTAAGGGTAGTGGAAGGAAACAACTGATAAAGATAGAATATGCAGTTTATAAGAAAAGGACAGGGACCCTTCTCCTCCCTCGCGCTGTTAAGAAGTTCCCTGGCGGGGCCTCAGTCCCAGCCCTTGAAAAAAAATGGGTACAGGTTTTCTAGTGCAGAATTTCTGCACTGTGGAAAACTGTTCTACTGGATTTCTGCCTTTTTCCTTGCTCATAAAACCGCAAAATGTCTCTTAGATAAACTTTCCACCTGGAATCCAACTTCAAAGTGAGTTTTTCAAAAAGATTCATTGCCACCCCTCCTTCATTCCATGGCTGATTTACACATCATAGTGGCACCCAATTTGGGCAGCTTTAGAAAGAAAGTAGACTATAAATTACCATTCACACAAAACATTAAGCCACAAACCAAGAGTGGACAACCACACAGCTCACAAGCAGCACACGTTTCTTAACACCCCATTAAACGTTCAGCAGCAAAATGGCTAATGTTCAGTGGTACATTTGGGGCATCCGTTCTTTTTCCAAATAAGGGTGGAAATAGCTGTAGGAGATGTACCAATCGAAGAGAATATTTGTAGCTCAGGGTTGAACTGTGGAGTCCTTGGTGCTCTCTGAGCCTTGTTGTTTTCTTGCAGACGTTTCATTGCCAGGCTAGGCAACATCTTCAGTGTGAAAAGGGATTGGGACTTGCTCTCTGTTTATATACCATGGCTTGTCCTGCCTGTATTGGTGGGGGTGTGGTACTCTCCTTGGTAGTTCCTTGATTGGGTTGTTGTTTGCTGCTTGGTTGATTGACTGAGTTAATAGTTCCTTGTTGTTGTTGTTTATTCGTTCAGTCGTCTCCAACTCCTCATGACCTCATGGACCAGTCCACGCCAGAGCTTCCTGTCGGCCGTCACCATCCCCAGCTCCCCCATGGTTGAGTCCGTCACCTCCAGAATACCATCCATCCATCTTGCCCTTGGTCGGCCCCTCTTCCTTTTGCCTTCCACTTTCCCTAGCATCAGCTTCTTCTCCAGGGTATCCTGTCTTCTCATTATGTGGCCAAAGTACTTCAGTTTTGCCTTTAATATCATTCCCTCAAGTGAGCAGTCTGGCTTTATTTCCTGGAGTATGGACACAGTTCAAAAGCATCTATCTTCCTTCGCTCAGCCTTCCTTATGGTCCAGCTCTCACAGCTATAGGTTACTACGGGGAATAGTAACCTATTTTCAGTTTTGCCTTTAATATCATTCCCTCAAGTGAGCAGTCTGGCTTTAGGTTACTACAGGGAATACCATTGCTTTAACTATGCGGACCTTTGTTGTCAGCGTGATGTCTCTGCTCTTAACTATTTTATCAAGATTTGCCATTGCTCTCCTCCCAAGAAGTAGACGTCTTCTGATTTCCTGGCTGCAGTCAGCGTCTGCAGTAATCTTTGCGCCTAGAAATACAAAGTCTGTCACTGCCTCCACTTTTTCTCCCTCTATTTGCCAGTCATCAATCAAGCTCGTTGCCATAATCTTGGTTTTTTTGAGTTTTAACTGCAACCCAGCTTTTGCACTTTCTTCTTTCACCTTTGTCATAAGGCTCCTCAACTCCTCCTCGCTTTCAGCCATCAAAGTGGTATCATCTGCATATCTGAGATTGTTAATGTTTCTTCCAGCGATTTTAACTCCAGCCTTGGATTCCTCAAGCCCAGCACGTCGCATGATGTGTTCTGCGTACAGGTTGAATAGGTAGGGTGAGAGTATACAACCCTGCCGTACTCCTTTCCCAATCTTAAACCAGTCCGTTGTTCCGTGCTCTGTTCTTACCGTTGCTACTTGGTCGTTATACAGATTCCTCAGGAGGCAGACAAGATGACTTGGTATCCCCATACCACCAAGAACTTGCCACAATTTGTTATGATCCACACAGTCAAAGGCTTTAGAATAGTCAATAAAACAGAAATAGATGTTTTTCTGAAATTCCCTGGCTTTCTCCATTATCCAGCGGATATTGGCAATTTGGTCTCTAGTTCCTCTGCCTTTTCTAAACGCAGCTTGTACATCTGGCAATTCTCACTCCATGAATTGCTGGAGTCTACCTTGCAAGATCTTGAGCATTACCTTACTGGCATGTGAAATAAGTGCCACTGTTCGATAGTTTGAACATTCTTTAGTGCTTCCCTTTTTTGGTATGGGGATATAGGTTGATTTTTTCCAATCTGATGGCCATTCTTGTGTTTTCCAAATTTGCTGGCATATGGCATGCATCACCTTGACAGCATCATCTTGCAAGATTTTAAACAGTTCAGCTGGGATACCATCGTCTCCTGCTGCCTTGTTATTAGCAATGCTTCTTAAGGCCCATTCAACCTCACTCTTCAGGATGTCTGGCTCTAACTCACTGACCACACCGTCAAAGCTATCTCCAATATTATTATCCTTCCTATACAGATCTTCCGTATATTCTTGCCACCTTTTCTTGATCTCTTCTGCTTCTGTTAGGTCCTTACCATCTTTGTTTTTGATCATACCCATTTTTGCCTGGAATTTACCTTCGATGTTTCTAATTTTCTGGAAGAGGTCTCTTGTCCTTCCTATTCTATTGTCTTCTTCCACTTCCGCACATTGCTTGTTTAAAAATAATTCCTTATCTCTTCTGGCTAACCTCTGGAATTTTGCATTTAATTGGGCATATCTCCCCCTATCACTGTTGCCTTTTGCTTTCCTTCTTTCTTGGGCTACTTCCAGTGTCTCAGCAGACAGCCATCTTGCCTTCTTGGTTTTCTTTTTCTTTGGGATGTTTTTTGTTGCCGCCTCCTGAACAATGTTGCGAACTTCTGTCCATAGTTCTTCTGGGACCCTATCTACTAAATCTAGTCCCTTAAATCTATTCTTCACCTCCACTGCATATTCCTTAGGAATGTTAGTGAGCTCATATCTAACTGATCTGTGGGTCTTCCCTATTCTCTTTAGTCTGATTCTAAATTTTGCAATAAGAAGTTCGTGATCTGAACTACAGTCTACACCTTTTCAATATTCCCAATACGTGTCTTCGCCTCAGAGAAAGTGAGCCCACTCTTGGATCAACCCCTTACAGAGAGTACTGCCACTTTAACACCTAATTGCAGTAGCTCTCATATAACTAGAATCAAAGCAGCTGCAACAACAACGGCCCTGAGAAAACAGAGTAATAACCAACAAACTGTGCTAGCTACAGCTAGTGAGACTGTGGAGGAAGAGCCAGAAGAAATGCTGATTGAATTATTTGGTGCGTTACCAGAACCGGAGCAAGTAGATATTATACAAAGACTGGATGAATTAAGGGAGGCACTGACAACAACACACTCTACAGTAAAGCCATTAATAAACTTGGCATCATCAAGCTCTCAGGACTGTGACAACATAGTCGTTCAACAAAACACTAACACCCTCACACTAAAGAAATGCTCTGACACACAGGCCGAATGTGAGGAATCCGAAATGGTTCATATCAGCCAACTCCTCTCAAAATTTACTAGAACTATATAACAACCTAGTACAAAATCTACAACCGCTACTGACACGCGATCCTGATTTCTCAGTTAAGAGGCCTGCCCTTGCCTCGAAGCCATGGTTCGATAAGGATTGTGTGGAAGCAAAGAAAGCTCTTACCTCAGCTTACAAGATATATAAAAATGAGACTGGAAATGGCAACTCAACGACTCTTAAACATCTCCTCATTCTTAAAAAACAATACAAGCGACTTGTGACATCTAAGAAGAAGCAAGACATCAGGTCTACCTGGGAACGACTCATAGAGGCAGTAAAGAATAAGAACTCTTCCCTATTCTGGCATTTAATAGCTTGCCAAACCACCAGAACCTATACTCCTCTAGACTCCCATATATCACCAGCTGCCTGGGAGCTACATTTCCGGAGGCTGTATGAAGATTCCTCCAGTGAGGCGAATCTGCCAACTATGAAGGACGTACCCGAATGGCACCCAGTTTCGGTGTCTGAAATTAAATCTCTCATTGATCAACTTAAGACAGGGAAGGCTCCGGGCGCTGATTTCATCCCTGCAGAACTCCTGAAGAACAATAGGGAGTGGTGGACCCCAGTCCTGGCGGCGCTATTTACCTACATCGATACTACTGGAAATATCCCGGAAGACTGGGGTTTAGCGATTGTTGTCCCAATCTTCAAGAAGGGAAACAGAGATGACCCTTCAAACTATAGACCAATAAGTTTGCTAAATATAATTAGCAAACTCTATGCCAAACACCTACGAGACAAAGTCAAGAACTGGCTGGACCACAATAATTTGATAGCAGAAGAACAAGCTGGTTTTAAAGAGGGGAGAGGCACTATTGACCAATGCCTGGTCTTGCAGCACCTGATTGAAAAATATGTGTCTAATAGAGCGGCATCACTATATGCTGCCTTCATAGACCTAAAGGCAGCCTTTGACTCTGTCACCAGAATCAAGTTATGGGAGAAGTTGGAAGCCGCCTCAATTGATCGTAGGCTTCTCCATTTATTACGTGCCTTACATTCCAACACGACCCTCAAGGTTAGGTGCAACACGCAAGGGACTCTCTCTATGTCGATTATAGCCGACAGGAGGACATTATGTCCCAGCTGAAATTAAGCTTTTTCAGGCTAAGTCGCTTGCACAGCTATTGTATGGGACCCAGCTTGGACCCTCATCTTCTAGTTTCATACCTTTGGAGAGAGTTCAATCCAAATTTATAAGAGCAATTTTACAGTTCCCTCGTTGTGTTTCTAACGCTTGCTTACGCCTAGAGACAGGACTGGTAAAAGGTGAGTCAAGAATCTGTATAGCTTCCTTAAATCTATGGCTAAAACTCAATATATTGAGCATAACTCAAAATAAACTCTAATCTTCTTCGTGTGAGGGAGAAAATCAAAATATGTCACTTAAACTCCTCGAAATAACAATTGTCTTCTGTGTTGCCACTACATAGCCCCATTTCTTTTTCCTTGCAATCCTCAGAACCCTTCCAAAATCAGCTGTAGTTTTTTGCCATGTTGAGGTGAGAAGCACACAAAAAATGAAACATAACCTCAAAAATAGACCAGAGAGGGTTCTTTTAGAAAAAAATAATCTTGAGAAACTTTAAAAAAAAACGTCTTAAAACTTCATAAAATCTTATTAAAAATTCTTTTAAAAGAACGCTTAAAAACATTAAAAAAGGAAAGTCAAACCTACCCACCTGACATTTTCCTATCCTATTTTCCCCATCATGAGTTTGTGACTTTACTCCTCAAAAACATTACAAATGGTCCACCTTCCATCAAAACTTGCCACTTCTACTCTAGATATTAATATATATTTCAGTTTCTTCAAATTGTATGGCAAGCATTTGCAGGTAAACTTGCTCTTTCTGACAAAGAGAACACTTAATTTCTGTCCTAAAGTGGAGGTTCTGCCCCAAAGTGTGCTCACTTTCCAAGAAAAAGTTCTCAATTTAATAGGACTGTCCACACTTCAAAAAATATTTAGAAGTACTTCTGACTTGGTGCAAGCGCAGCACCTCCCTGGTGTTCATTAAAACAGTCTGCACTTTTTTTTCCCCAGGCTTCACTGGGAGGCTGAAAAAGATGCTGCAGCTTTAAGGAATCAACTTATTAAAATTAATCCTTCTCTTAAGAAGCAGCACCTTTAAAAAAGTCAGACTACTTTAATGAATAGCAGAAAATTGTGGTGCTTGCTCTTGCCTGAGATCCAACATACTGTTTCAAAATAATTTCTGGAGTGTACACAGCCTTAGTGTTTAAAGGACGACTATTTGTGGTGCGAGGAACCTGCGCCTTGTTAGATGTTGCCGAACTACAGCTCCCAGCTTGTACCCTAATTGGCCATATTTCCTAAGGCTGCTGGGAGCTGTAGTTCATCAATGTCCAGAGGACATTGTCCCCATCCCTGCATTCTGAAGGTCTGTACAGTCCAAGTCAGAGTTAAAGGAAAAGAGAGCAGGCTTCTGCAAGTCTATTCTGAACTTACAGCAGAGCTTTCCAAACTGTGTGTTGCGACACAAAAGTGTGTCGCCTGCGGGGCCCAGATGTGTCACGTCAAAACCCGGAAGCGCTGATGGCCATCAGCGCTTCCGGGTTTTCCCGTGGTGACACACCAATGGCGGTTGGTGTGTCGCTGCGGGAAAACTTTGGAAAGCCCTGTACTAACCAATGACTCCTACCCTTCCAGCTTTTTTCAAGATCAGCTGAGAGAAGCTACATGCTGCCACCTGCTGCAGCTAGAAAAAGAAAGTCTTAGCAGGAAGATACTGGTTCAAGGAGACAGTGTACGGCTATCAGTGAACAGTAATGGGACTTGCTGAAAAGGACCTTCTTTTCTACTTATATTATTATCTATAACATTCTCCTTGGAAGAATTAATCAGGCTAGCTTCTGTAGAAAGGGGGCTGCACAATTGCAGTGCTGCTGTGAAAAAGCTTACAATCAAATAATCTTACTCTGATAAAGGAGATATTTAAAAAGCAGTTTCAGCAGAAGTTAGGCAGAGCAAAGCAACTTTAAAAAAAGGTTGTTCAGATAATTGTATCCCCACTTAATTACAGCTTTAAAGCTAAATACCTGCACTTTGAATTGGACCACCATTCATTAGCTGCCTAGTCTACCCTCTTGGCCTTTTGGCTAAGATCAAGAGTATATACAGGTAGTCCTCATTTAGCAATTGCCTTGTTTAGTGACCATTCACAGTTACAACAGTGATAAAAAAGTAACTTTGCAACCAATCCTCGCATTTACGATCTTTGCAGGTCTGTAAAACAAAGAAAAGCTGAAGTAAGATTGTAAGCACAATTGCTGTTTCACTTAGCGACTGCTTCGCTTAATGAGCGAGTTGCTGGTTCCAATTGTGGTTGCTAAGCGAGGACTACCTGTATATGGCCTGTACTAAGATCATGAGTACCCCTTCTCTCCAGCTATGTGTTGCAGCTGCTGAAGAACTTGCAAGGGCTGGTCTCTGACATGGCTGCATTCCCATCACTGCCTAGCCAGTTCTTGGTAATACAGGTAGTCCTTGGTTAACAACCACTCATTCAGCGACCGTTTGAAGTTATGACAGTGCTGAATAAGGAGACTTACAATTGTTCCTCAAAGTTGTGGCCATCACAACATCCCCACAGTCACATGAATGCAATTCGGGCGTTTGGTGACCGGCCTGCATTTACAACAGTGTAGTGTCCTGCGGTCATGTGATCACCATTTGCAACCTTCACAGCCAGCTTCCAACAAGCAAAGTCAATGGGGAAGGAGGTTGCAAGTCACGGTCACGTGACTCTCGCTTAACAATCATGGGTGATTTGCTTAACAACTGCAACTGGAACTGCCAGTACTGCCATTGTAAGTTGGCGCTGACACGATTTTCCATTTTACTTTCCGCGTCACTTAGCAATGGAGTTGCCAGTCCCAATTATGGTAGTTAACCGAGGACTACCTGTACATACCAGATCTGCACATTCATCTGCAATCATGTAATGGATGGACACAGTCTTATTCCACACAGACTTGGAAAGAGTGGTGTGGTTTCTCTCAAGATGGGAAACTTCATTTTTGCTGAAGATTGGTGTCATTCTTCTAACCAGTCCTTACCTGGAAAAAAGTTTCTCCAATTCAGATGAAGTTGATTAGTGATACTGCAAGGCTAGACCACAAGGGTGCAGGTCTCAACTCCCAAAATCTTACACCCAGTAATGAGTAGGAAATAAGCTTTTTCCTTGCCAGACGGGTTTTTAAAAAGAGTGATATATGGAAGACAAATAGAGGGAGTAGTAGGGAGGACCACTGCAAGAGGATCAGGGACCCCTAGAAAGTACAGTATATTCCAAATGGACCACTGAAATTGATCAATATTGTGATGTCCCCTCCCCTTAACACACATACACTCCTTTCGAGTTGAGGTCATTCCTCAACTTGAGGTCCTTAATATGAAATCAAGTCTTATACCATATTCTAAAATCACATCTGTTGGTTTCCTATAAGTCTCAAACAAAAGCCTTATACAAAAGTTAATAAAGCCAGGTTTTGTTTTTAATGTTTTTATTGGCTTAATTCAGCAGTCCAGTTCTATTAAATTTAATGGGGCTTATTCCCCAGAAAATGTGTTTCTAGCACAAAATTATTTGCAGATGATAACCCTCAAAGGCTTAAGACAGTTTTCCCCAACCTGGTACCATCAAGAAATGTTGTGTTTCAATTCCCATAATCCCTATCTCGTATGTCAGTGGAGAGCACTAGGATAGGAAGATTGACTCAGAGTCCCAACAGTACTTTCTCTACAAATTGAGGAATCTTCAGAACACAACACTTAGCTAGGTGGCAGCATTTAGCCAAACTTGGCTGATCTCAAAAAACTGAACAGAGGCAGACCTAGTTAGCACTTGGATAGGAGACCACCATGAAATCTAGAGCAGTAGGGTTGACTGTGAAGTTGAAAAAACATCCCAGAAGAAGGCAGTGGCAAACTACCTCTGTAATGCTGTTAAGAAAACTGCATGAACATATCCAGATCCAGAAGCTGATAACTGAAGGAGATTTTACCCTTACATTTAGCAAAACACCCATCAAAAGCTTGTTTACCCTTAAGGAAAAGAGAGTAATTGTTTTCACTGGGGCTTAGCAATAAATAACAGTTTCCCAGGCCTGAACCCCTTATGAACCTCTTGACTTGGCAGAAGACTCTCAGATACAACTCAGCTTCGCTAGAACCATTATTGCAGATAAGAAGGAAGCCTTAAAATAGCAGTTGACTGCCTGCTGCATAACAAAAATGCCAGAAACCTTTATATATCCGTGCTCCAGAATTTAAGTCCTCCACTTTTTTTTCTCACCTTTCCAGGTTAAAGGAATTCTTGGAGGTTAACCATCTTTACCTTGGGAACTGCTGGTTCTTGCTTTGCCACCTTATATTGGTTATGTTTCTCTGATACAATTACACATGATGAACAGTCACAAATTTTTCCTCGGGCTGCTTTGAACTGTTTTACTCTTGGATACAGATTCTAAAGATTCCCTTGAATTGAGTTGAACTCCTAGTGATTACATGGACATGACCATTGTGTTTTCTTGGCAATAAAATGGAAGTGGTTTGCCATTGCCTTTCCCAGGGTGTTTTTTAAAACTCCCCAGTCTAACCACTTACATTTCCTGGTGGTCTCCTATTCAACTATTAACCAAGTCCCACCCTGCTTATTTTTTTTTAAATCAACCAAGGTTGGGCAGATGCTATATACGGCATGCCTGTACAGCTGCCTCATAATGAATGTTTTCCATAAGAGGTATATTACTTTGGACAAGTTTGAGGTCATTCCTCAAACAGACACTGCATGAATTCTATTGTAGTGTATATTAACAGACCCAGTAGTAATGTATGGCTGTGAGAGTTGGACCATAAGGAAGGCTGAGCGCCGAAGAATTGATGCTTTCAAACTGTGGTGCTGGAGAAGACTCTTAAGAGTCCCTTGGACTGCAAGGAGGTCAAATCAGTCAATCCTAAAGGAAATCAACCCTGACTGCTCATTGGAAGGACAGATACTGAAGCTGAAGCTCAAATACTTTGGCCACCTAATACAAAGAGAGGACTCACTGGAAAAGACCCTGATGCTGGGAAAGACTGAAGGCAAAAGGAGAAGGGGACGGCAGAGGATGAGATGGTTAGATAGCATCACCGATGTAATGAACATGAATTTGATTAAACTCCAGGAGACAGTGGAGGACAGGAAAGCCTGGCATGGTATGGTCCATGGGGTCATGAAGAGTCGGACATGACTAAACGACTGAACAACAAAAAAAAAAATATTAACAATCTAAACAGTACAACAATAGAATCCATGCAGTGTCTGTTTCTTGACCTGCCTACCTTGAAAAGCTGACATGAAACTTGAAAGCTTGACCAAAACCTTTTTTAAGGACAAGGTCAAACAGGGCTGTTCTGAGTATCTTCCTCACGCTTTCTATTTTCCCAGGACTGAGCAGCTATTTTGCCTCTCCAACTTCCTTCTCAAGGCCAGGGCTACATTCTTCTTCTACAGACAGAAATCTGTGATAGAATTTTGCACTTCTATAAAGTCCACAAATGTGACAAAGCCCAGAGCTGTCCAGAGTAAGATATCCTCAAGCAGAGGACAGGTATTTGAATTTTATTTGACAGTATTTTTTTAGGAATGGAAGTTGCTGTCTCATATTATTGATACCACTGGTTATTTTTCACACTGGTCCTTGGGATTTGTTTTCAGAATAGGTCAGAGCTTGGGTCGAATTCTTAAGTTGAAATCCTGAGAAGAAAGGGTGTGGAAAGCACCCTTAGGCATGTACAGAATGTCTTTTGATCACTGAGTCATCAGAGGCAACTGTTATCTCATCTGTGCTGCTTGGGATAAAGGGTTTTTGTGTCACAAAGTGAAACTTTTTCCTCCCCACTATGAACCCTGGCACGGGTTCTTTTAGAAATTAAGCACACACAAGGAGTGTTTTCACTCTCTTCTCTTCCTCCTCCTTGTGGTATGGGTTGCTTTAACTTTCCTCCCCACCTAGTGAAAACCAAAGAATAAAGGACATTTCCTGTGAATTCAAACTGAATCATTCATGCTGTGCATAAAAGACATCAAGGTGGATTCCCTTTTACTCTCCAAAGCTGACTTTACAGATGATGGAACAGCAACCCAAACTAAGGTAGGTTTTCTTTGGTCAGCCAACTCTGTGGAAGCCAAAACTCTTCCTTGTGTTTTTGCTGGAATGTTTGGCAACAGTTCTGTCGCTCTTTGTTTTCTATGCATCTATATATACCCACAGCCTACTAATGTGCCTGATGAATTTCTCCTTGTCGTGGCAATATGTTGTCATTTCTTTGGGGTGAAATTTGAAAAGACCTAATAATACAGCATGAATTACTACAAGCGTTTTTAGACCCATAATCTCTGGGTAGCTTGGGATAATGTTACGGTAATATAATGTAATACAATAAATATACTATAATATACACTTGTTCTAGATAATATATTTTTACTGCAGAGTTCCTTATAGAAATTTATAAGTCACAAATCCTTTTTACTTTAAAAAAACCTACAAAACTTAAGAGATTCTAAGAGAGAACAGAAAGATGAAACAATAAAATACTCAACTGCAAGCAAATAAGAAACCAACTAAAGGAGACTGAAACTGGAGAATTGAAATAAAACTGGTAAAGGAATTGTTTTCAAAACATTGTTTTTTTAAAAAGTCACTTGTTGAGATGGGCGGCTATAGAAATAAAATAAAATAAAATAAAATAATAAAATAAAATAAAATAAAATAAAATAAAATAAAATAAAATAAAATAAAATAAAATAAAATAAAATAAAATAATAAAATAAAATAAAATAAAAATATTTAACATAACCATGATACCATGTATTTTATTGGCTTCCACTAAGAATTTGCAGAACAGGACTTTTTTTTGTCCCAGCATCCTAGTTATAAAATAGCTTCCCAAACTAGGTAAGATTACATCCATTCTTCTCAAAGGTATTTAGGTGGGCAATTAAAACATTTTTATAATTATTCTATCAACATTTCATTTAAGTTTTCAACTTAATTCCTTTAATTTTCTGGTTTAATTTTGCTATGTCATCTTTTAAAATATAAAGGACTTAAAGGACTTTTGTTAAGACAGAAAATGATTTAGGATTAATCGCATGTAGATAAATAAAGCGTGACTATATTTTTAATATTTATCCCACCATTTTTATCAGAGCTGTTCCATGACAGTTAACAATATCATATGTTAAAATAGTATTTATTATTTATTTATTTAATTATTAATTATTCAAATTTATCACCGCCCATCTCCCCCCAACAGGGGACTCTGTATAGCAATATAAAAAAGAAACAATAAAAATGTAAAAGCAAAGAAATACAAAATTAGCAGAATTTTAAATTTGTTATTATGATAGATTCAGATATCTTGGTGAAAAGGGTCTCAATTATGTTGGTAATATCAATTTAAGAATTAGCTTAATGTCAATGTCAATGTCAATGTCAAGAATTAGCTAGGTTTTAACTGTTTGTTTGTTTGTTTGTTTGTTCATTCATTCATTCATTCATTCAATTTATCACTGCCCAACTTCCCCAAGAGGGACTCTGGGTATTTGAAGTTTTACCATACCTAACCATGTAACATTAGCTGGGAATATTTCCATGTGGCTGAAAAGCTTTACCTGTTGATTTTGACAATAGTTCTTTTTGCTGAAAGTTTTCTCAACCCAGTTTTGTGGCCTTGCATGGGGGGAGGGGGGAGAAAAAACCCCAAGCAATTTTTGTAGGCAATCTCTCCTGTACCTGACCCATTTTGCCTCCCAGCTCTCACAGAGCAGAGAGATTGGAGAGGAAGGGATTACAAGACAGTAAGCAGGCACATATGGGGAATACACATCAAAAGCAATGCGCTGGCTCCAGCAGCCGCCAGTGTGCTACGCAAACAGCCTGCTGTATTCCCCATTGTGTGCCTGCTTATCTCTCTTGTAATCCTCTCCAATCTCTCTGTTCTGCAAGGGGAGGAAAAAAGAACAACAACAGGTCAGGACAGCTACTGACTGTAATGGTGATCACCTGACAGAGACCTGGGAAGGTCATAAATGGTCGTAAATTGGTTGTAAAGTTATTTTTTTAGCACCTTCATAACTTTGAATGGTGGCTGAATAAGGCAGTTGGTAAGCGAGGACTACCTGTATAGTTCAAGAATGGTGGATTGCTCTTCACTTAGCAGTGGAAAAGGATCTTTAGAGTTGTATCAAATGAAGAGAAAATCTTAAGCAACTATCAGACAAGAATGGAAGAAAGATTGAAGCATTACTGCTTCAAGAAGACATCATATGCCAAAAAGAATTTGTCTTACAGAGTCCTCTTACAGTTATGGCAGCAAAGCAGGTTTGTGAAAATTTGTACAAGATATTTTTTATCAGCGTGGATCAGGGATTCATTCACTGATGAAAAGAAATGTGGGAAAAGGATATGTAAAAGATAACATTACAGAATGTTAGTGGAAGGTGCTTAAAGGTGGAGTTTGAGAGCAAGCCTAAGAGTGGTAACTTGATTTTTTTTTAAATCCGTTCAATTGTGTCCGATTCTCGGAGACTGCCTGGACAAGTCCCTGCAGTTTTTTTGGCAAGATTTTTTGGAAGTGGTTTGCCATTGCCTCCTTCCTAGGGCTGAGAGAAAGTAACTGGCCCAGGATTACCCAGCTGGCTTTGTGCCCAAGGCAGGACTAGAACTCACGGTCTCCTGGTTTCTAGCCTGGTGCCTTAACCACTACACCAAACTGGCTCTCTAATGTGATATAAGCCCTACTATTAAGCTAAATAGGGTGTACTCTTAATAAGTATGCTTGTGGTGGTAGCTAAGCATGCTTATTCTAACATGATGTGCAACTTTCATTAGGTCCTTTCAAAATAGCAACTAGTTTCCAATGAGATGTGTTGAGGAAAATCTGCAATTAGATCTCCTTCCTTCCTTCTCCCTCTCTCCCTTAAAATGTGATTGACTAGTTTGTGGTTCAAAGTATTGAACAACTGCACCCAACAATTTGGCTTAGCTTGTGGTATAAGATGAACCAATTATGTTTTAGTGAAGGAATCCTGGTTTTGTATTTGTTTCTCTAATAGAAAATATTCTCCCTCCACAGAGGCTGTCAGCTGCCATGAAAAGAGTAATGCGTATGCTTTGAAAAATAGTGTAATGTCTGTGCTTATACATAAAATGTAAATGTCTTTATAGGATTCTTAAAATTATTAGTAGTAGGCATGCAACAAGCTAGAAGCAGCATGTAATTTTTACCAAGTGACGTGGTTAAGGAATACTCTGAATCCTGCACTGCTTCTGTGTAACTCCTTCGGAAATGAGGTTTGCCAGTGTGTTTTGAGATTATTTTTGGAGCTGTTAAAACTAGATGTATTTCTTCTTAAGTGCTAGTTCAGTCTTCCAAAATAAGAAAACTAGCTATCATTTCCACTTTTAGGAGTAAGGCAATTGTCTCAGACCACACATTTATTTACTACGTTTCATTTATTTTGCTATACTTGCTACAAAACCCCAGTCAAATGACTCTGGGAGGTTTACAACAAAGTAAAACCAAAAACCCAGCAAAAAGAACTACTGCCACATAAAATGAATTATACAAATACATAGATACATCAACGTAAAGATGTGTGCCCACAATAAATCAAGTGGAGCTGAAAGCTTAATTAAATAAGGTTTTAAGCATTTTTCAAAATATGAGAAGGAAAAGTGCCATTTGGCGCACTGGGGAAGCATGTCCCATAATACAGAAGTTGTAATACAGGAACCCTTATAGACTTTTTGCATGAAATCGAAAAAAACACAATTTTTTTGTGGTTTTGATGATTAGAAAATAACTGGATAATAGAAAAAAGTGAGAGGTTTGTTGGTAACCATAGTGTAAGAGTTAATTTTGTAATTGTCCTTATATTTGCTGCAGAAGAAATTGGAAGCTTCTTTTCTATTTCTATTTCTTTTTGTTCTCTTTTTCTGCACTTTTTCTTTCTCTCTCTCTCTCTCTTAGTTTGAGTTAGTTTTTTTAATAAGAATTTTATTAGATTTAAGACAAAGATAAAAACTACAAAAAAGAAAAAAACTACAAAAAGAAAAAAGAGAAAAGTAAAAAAGTGTGAAAACACAAGAGAAAATTTTTTTCAATTACAAGAAGAGGTGACTTCCGACTTTTAACAGCAAGAATATACAACAAGTTTTCCATAATCAATCCCTTACTCAATATTAAACCAAAATCACATTATTTCTATAAATCATTCCATTGGCACATTATAAAAATCACTAAGTACAGTTGCTCCATCCCCTTATATTAAAAGAAAAATAATATATATACACACACACACACATCCTAATCAACTTCCCCTCCCAAAGATAAAATTTATTTAATTATTTACTTCTTACTACTATTCTATACATTTCTGTCTACTATAATAAAAATCAAACTAAAACATATAAATTGTCTGCCATTATAATAAATAATACAACAATTATAATAATCTTAATCATATTAAGCCTAAAACCAAGCATTTATTATTATACCTTATTAATCTTAATCCAAATTGTTAAAGATGAGTAAAGTCAAACAAGCCCTAGAAGCAATCCAAACAAATATTCTTAAACCCTTACCCCACTTCAAAATAAACCAGAGTATTTACATATCCCTACACAGAGCTTTTTTCATAAAGAAATCAAACAGCTCAACTGCCCCCCTTAAGTAGTTTGAGTTAGTTTTTATGTTGTTTGTAAAACCTTCTCAAGATGACTGGAGTGGATGGGTGGCATTGATTTTGGCAAGGCATTGCCCAATATACATGGAGGAGAATCAAAAGGATGACTATTTCAACTAATCAGATGAATCAATTCTTTTCATTCAAAGCAAGGAAACTAACCTGCTAAAAAAATACCAAATGCAATTTGTATTGTGATTTTTTTTCAACTTGACTTCAATGAACAATAAACAGCAGAAAAATTGCAGTGAGAAGATATTATTTTCTTTTTGTCCACATGTTTTCTCCATCTTGTTCTGACCTCATGAGTGAGACAAGCCTAAGAGTGGTGCATTCTGGCATGGATACTGTTTCCCAGGGGGAGAGAGCATTCCAGACTGATAAGAGACTTCGAAGCCAGGACTCTGTTGCTGGGAAGGTTAAGAAGTTCAAGGCAGCCCCTCCCTAGAGCCCTTGGGAGTTATTACCCTTAGGTTAGTTAGGTAGCTTTAGTCTGGCAAGACTCTGTTCATAGGGTAAGAGCAATAAAGAAACTAGAGTTGGAAACCCTATTCAGCGTGGTTATTGTCCTCGATTCCGACACTAAGTCATCCTTAGATATAACTGTGTTAAAACGGTATTTTCCCTGTTATTCTGAAACCATCCAATAACAGCCTCAGGGCATATAAAATTGTTGGGCTTTGTCACCCATTACTCTAGAGCAGGGGTCCCCAACCTTTTTGGCACCAGGGACCAGTTCTGTGGAAGACAATTTTTCCACGGACCGGGGGGTGGGGTTTGCAGGCGGGAGCCAATCGTGTGGACTGGAGGGTGGGGTTTGCAGGTGGGAGCCAATCGTGTGGACCGGTTTGCAAGCAGGGGTCAATTGGGCCTCGCACTCCTCGGCCTGCCTCTCCGCCCTTCTTTACTGCGTGCTGATAGGTGGAGGTGTTTCCCCTTCAGGGTCCCCACCAATCAGCTGCTCAGGCTCAGGCTCTGTCTTTGCGCCTTCCCAGCTTCTTCCTGCTACCGGCTGCTCTTCCTCTGACTCATGGCGGCAGGGACAGGCTCGTTCCTGACATCACTGCTCACCTCATGCTGTGCAGCTCACTTCCTAACAGGCCACGGCCCACAGGTTGGGGACCCCTGCTCTAGAGCAGTGTTTCTCAACCTTGGCTGCTTTAAGCTGTGTGGACTTCAACTCCCAGAATTCCACGGTTTAAAGCGGCCAAGGTTGAGAAACACTGCCCTAGAGGGAAGTCAGGGGACTGAAGCAATTAGGAAGTTACAATAGGACAGGAGAGGAATTGGCAATAGAGACAACCAATTTCATGCCAGTCTAGTTTTCTGCTGAATCAAGGATGAAAGGAAGGCATGTCAACTGAGCAGTGAGGAAAGGCCTTCGGAGTCTTGAGCAGGTTCTCACCATGAGGAAAGGCAGCGGGTGAGACATTTTAATGGAGAAAACCAAGAGAATATAGGGTTAACAAGACTCCTTCCTCGGTAATGAGCATCTTTGGCAAACTGCAATGCTCGGGGCTGCATTTATAAAAACCAAAAACAAAGAAAACTGTAACGAACAAACTATTTTGAACTAGAATGGTAAAATGCGGAGGAGGAGGAGGAGGAGGAGGAGGAGGAAGAAGAAGAAGAAGAAGAAGACAACATTTTTAATAAGTAGCCAAGTGCAAGGGGAGATTTCATGTGTATAGGGAAGAGGATCAGGGAAGACAGTCTACGCAGCTTTATGACATCATATCACACAGTCATCAAGCTGCTACTTGCAAAAAAAAAAGGCTATAAATTTATTTATTTATTTATTTATTTATTTATTTATGTTTCGACTTCTATCACCGCACCATCTCCCACAAGGGGACTCTGGGCGGTTATAAATAAATAAATTTATAAATAATAAATTTATAAATAATAAATAAATTTATACCAATTTATCCAAAAGAAAGTTCCCTAGAACTCTTTGGGGCTAATTTCTGAGATATTAAGCATACAGCTGTGCAGAGAGGTGAAAACGCTCTGGGTTCAAATACTGCCCATCCCAGTCTTCAAGAACTATGTAGGTCAGGGCTTTCCAAAGTTTTTCCGTGGCGACACACCAACTGCCGTTGGTGTGTTGCCGCGGGAAAACCTGGAAGTGCCGCCGTTGCGGCAGCGCACAAAAACCCGGAAGCTTTCGGTTTTTGCGCGCCACCGTTGGTGTGTCGCGGCGGGAAAACCCGGAAGCACTGATGATGATCAGTGCTTCCGGGTTGTGAGGCGACATACCAGACAGTGTGTGGCGACACACTTTTGTGTCGCAACACACAGTTTGGAAAGCTCTGATGTAGGTAATTGTATAAAGGTATAGATAGCATATGTAAAGGACTTTGCTTGCAATGCATTAAATATCAGTATGTTTATTCTAGGAAAATCTGACATACACCAAACCATTTAGTAGTGACTTTCTCTGTTAAAATTTTCCTCAAATATATGCTCAATATTTTGTAAGCAGTTCTTCTCTTTCCCCCCACATAGCATTCACACAAGTGTATGCACTCACACACATACAGTATATATAATCATTTACTGGAACTGTGGTGTATTTATTTAGCTGTTGTCATGTTTTCTGCTGAATCTTGCAGCTTCATTTTACCCATTTTTGATGAAAGCGCTGGAGGTGTTAACTTCCACATAGTCAAAAGGAAACTACCTTTGCTGACACCATTAACGTGGAAGGAAGGAAATTACGATGCATAACCTTTTGAGTATAAACTCAGCTTTATGGATACCAAATTTACCAGCTGTTTAGCAGCTCCCACATCAAAGGAACTATTCCTTCATGGGTGGTTTTACTGGTTTAATCTTCCTCTTTTGGGGTATCATACATAGATGAATGATTTCTAGGTAATTCTGTGTCAATAGTGAAACATAATGATTGGACTTATTGGACTAAGATTAGGAAGATTTAGGTTCAGATCTCTGCTTAGCCATGAAGCTCATTTAGTGACCTTGTGTTAGTCATTATCTGTTTCCCTATCCTACCTTATAAAGTTGTTGTTAACATAAAATAAGGAGTTATGTGAAGCTTTAGAACAGCCTTCTCAACTGAAGTGGGTTGGGATGGCAAATCCTGAAAATTCTCATGCAGTAGGAATTATGAGAGTTGCAGTCCCAATACATCTCAGGTTGGAAAAGACTATTCTGGGCACTGCTAGTAGTTTAAGCTTCTTTTGGATGAATTTACTGGAGACTTAAATAATTTGTAATTAGGCTTGTGAAGTGCTTCAGATTCAGATCTGAAAAGGTGCTTTGGAGTGTGCAGGAGTTCAAACATAGCACCTGTCTGAAACACTTCAGATCAAGCATTACATAGTAGCAGTTCCTTAAAGCAGCTGTACAGTTCCAGGAAAAGAGACAGCTGCTTTTATGATTTTGGGGGAACTTGAAAGCTTGCACACTCTTGGGGGACCTGTGAAATTAAATATGAATATTCTGACTCAAACAAGCGGATCAAATGAAACCATCTCCATTTGAGTCATATGAGGGTCATGGCCTCTGCCTACTGAAATTCCTTCCACTCCCACGTATTTCATAATCCTTTGGACTTCTAAGACAAGAGTCCTCCAAACTCACCATTGGAACCTGCTTGATTAGGTGAAACACAATAAAACCTTGTCTTATACACATCTGCCTAATCCCCTGTAATCCTTCATCACATAATGCCCATGCAAAATGTGTTTGCCAGAACATGCTGTCAGAATCTTGTTGGTGAAAGAGCCCAGGGAAGACACTTCTCTTCATTCCAGGGAGAATGCCATGGATGGGGTGCAATGCAGAGAGTAAAAGGCATTACAGTATTCCAGAGAATGCAATAGCGAGTAAGAATACAATTTAAATTGCAGAATATAACAATGCATGTGTTCCCATTATAAATGGGAATGCAATTAACTGAGTGGATAACATGCTCTGCTTTTTATAAGAACAGGGTCTAGTTATTATAGCCTTCATAATGTGTTCAACTCAAGTAATTCCCAACCAGAAAGCCATATTGAGCATTCTCTATACAGTATCTGCAAGATTAGGGGGGCTGAAATATCAGCTCAGCTGGTAACTCAATGGCTGCATTCAGACAATGTGTTAACTGAACCATAGTTTATCAATTAGGACAATTTTCTTGGTCTCTTAGCAGAAGGAACTATACATTACCCACATAGGCCAGCTGCACAACATGCTGGGCTAAAATATGGTTGGCTACTTTGTGATTCGGTGTGTTGTGCAAACACAGCCAGCGAATGGCCTTGAGCATGTTATAGTCTTAATGTTTCAGCTTGGAAGATTTAGAAGACCAGTCATCTTAAAACTTTTTATCAAAATGAATGAGACACAGCTAAATACTGCTACTAATGTGGCTATAAAGAAGGATGATGATGATGGTGATAGTTTCATTTTTTTCCAAGGAAATTTGTCTAATCTTTTTAGTGCAATACACATAAAATGCAATTGGTCCCTTAGCAAAATGTTTATTTTTACTTATTTTATTTATTTTATTTGTTCAATTTATTCCCCGCCCATCTCCCATGCAAGGGACTCTGGGCGAGTTACAACAATTAAAATATAAAAGCTATACAAAATACAAACTATCTAAAAAACACAACCAATATAAAATAAATAAAATCCAAGATGGATTGGGAACCGTAGAATAGATCATGGTGCTACGGGGCCAGCCAACCCCAGGAGGCACTACCGCCTCCATCGTCCCAGGCCAGGCGGCAGAGCCAGGTCTTAAGACCCTTCCGAAAGGCCAGGAGTGAAGGGGCCAGTCTCACCTCCGGGGGCAAGATATTCCATAAGGCGGGCGCTATCGCAGAGAAGGCACGCCTCCTGGACCCCGCTAGATGGAGTTCTCTTGTTGAGGGGGTCTGAAGCATGCCCTCTCTGCAAGCATGGGTGGGGCGGGCCGATGTTATCGGGACGAGACGGTCCCTCAGGTACCCTGGCCCTATGCCATATAGGGCTTTAAAGGTAATCACCAACACCTAGATGTTGAATAGGAGAGGAGAGAGAACCGACCCCTGCGGCACCCCACAAGTCAGGGGTCGTGGGTCAGCTCTCTCCTCCCCTATCAACACCGACTGGGAACGGCCCTGGAGGAAGGAGGCGAACCAGCGCAAAACTACGCCGCCCACCCCCAACTCCCCGAGTCGTCCCAAAAGTATACCGTGGTCGACGGTATCGAAGGCCGCTGAGACATCTAAGAGAGCCAGGATGGACGCACTCTCTCCATCCCGCTCTCGCCAGAGATCATCCATAAGCGCGACCAATGCGGTCTCCGTCCCATATCCCGGCCTGAAACCTGACTGGAAGGGGTCTAGATAATCCGTTTCCTCCAGAATCCTCTGGAGTTGCCACGCCACAACCTTCTCAACCACCTTTCCCAAAAAGGGAAGGTGGGAGACTGGGCAAAAATTGCCCAGGATGGTAGGGTCCAGGGACGACTTCTTGAGGAGGGGGTACACCAGCGCCTCCTTAAAGGCCGCCGGGAACACCCCCTCACTCAAGGACAAATTAATCATCGCCTGGACCCAACCACATGTCACCTCACTAGTTGATTTCACCAGCCAGGAGGGACATGGGTCAAGCTGGCATGTGGTGGCGTTCACAGTCCGGAGGATCCTGTCTACTTCATCAGGCGCAACAGGATCAAACTGTTCCCAGATAACATGGCAAGTACAAGCCCCTGGCATCTCCGCAGATCCTGTCTCACGCTTGGGGTCCAACTTGGAATGAATCTGAGCGATTTTGTCCTGCAGATGCTCGGAAAACTCTTCCGTACGGCCTTTTAAATGGGTCTCCCCCTGCTCCCGACCCAGAAGCAATCTTGTAATTTTAAAAAGGGCCGTCGGACGGCATTCTGCGGACGCAATAAGAGCGGAGAAATATTCACGTTTCGCCGCTCTTACCGCCACAAGGTAGGCCTTAACTGCGGCTCTAGATTGTGTTCGGTCAGATTCAGTCTTCGTCTTTCTCCAGCGGTGCTCTAGATGTCTCTTAACCCTCTTCAAAGCCCTCAACTCTTCCGTAAACCATGGAGAGTGACGGGCCGAACAGGGCCGGAGAGGTCGCATAGGCGCGATCTTGTCCAGCACAAAATGTTAATCCTTTTATTAGTTTCAGTTCTCAGATAAAATAATACTGTGTTGGTGGTAGCCAAATGAATTCAGTTAAAATGTACAGAATTGCAGTCTTTTTTTAAAAATATGCTAAAGGAACTATTTGCAGATACATTAGTGTTAGGCAACATGTTGCCTACTCGTAGACTGGAGTTAGAAACAAAATGGAAATAGTAGAGTTGATACAAGGTTGGAGTTATGTGGTCCAACCACTGAGCGTCAAGACAAATTTGTATTTAGGGTCAATTGAGAATATCAGTCAGTTCTGAAAGGCAGTTCCAAGAATGCATTACAGTAATCCAGTCAGCAGAATTGACCCAAGATGTTTTGTTTTGAAGTGGAACAACAAATGGGCAAATCACTCACGCAATTCTCAGCAGTTATTTTGGCACTTTTCTTCTTTTAAAAAGAGGGTGTTTTCCCTTGATTGCAATAACATTGCTTGTAATGTCATCATGGCACCAGCTTGTATGTCTCCATGATAACATTACAGCACTAAATCAAATTCATGACAATGCTTCCCACTTAGGATGATATCTGAATCAGAAGGGAAGGGAAGACTTTCAGGAATTATATTGGCACAAAGATAGACCCACACATCTGTTTCAGTTCATTCCTGCTTATTTTTTCTAATGAATTAAACACAAGGCGACTGCAGCATTTATCAATTTAGCAATATAATTAGATGCAATTTTCATTATACAGAAGTTATTTTCTTTCCCTTATGTACAGTATGACCTCTGAGATATCCTGGACTGTGGCTTTGGGTTTCCAGTAAACATTTGTCCAGCCTTCTAATGCCCAGATAATAAAACTATTATCTGGGCATTTATAATTTGAACCACCAATATTGGTGAACAAAACGTAAACTAGACACATGATGAAAGGGTTGTCATACAGCCCCCTCATTCCAAGGATTCAACTATCTGTTCTTCTACTCTTCCCACACATCTTGCTCCAGATACTGCTCTCCATATGGTAGCTGGACTGAGAGAGGAAGGATGAAGGAGGCAGTCAGGATCCCCTGGAGGGAGATTGCTTTTCAGGAGCAATGCAACTACGTTGTGAAGGACCTGCTTTATGAGCCACACTCCATCCATCCCCCAGCTTTGCCACTCAATCTGGACTTCAAGTGTGACAGCAACAGTAAGGTACTACCAGTATTCTCTCTCCCAAGGGGCCATTTAGCTCATTGGTCACATTGGTTCACCTCTGCACAATTACACATTTTCTTCCTCCTTCAACTGCTATTGAGACATTTCTCCCCACCTAGCCAACTCCCATTTCACACAACACCACCTCCCTAATCTGTACCACTGCTAGCTTTTATCATTTTTGTTTCTTTATATCAGATTATAGACCACTTTCCATTAAAAGTAAAACAGATCTGAAAACAGATGTTTCCCCATGCTGCTCACAGCTTAGTTTCTTCCCAACAAAGTATGTGAGAAGGAAGCAGGTCTAAAATATCTAAAATACATTCCAGGCCTGGTTTCACATATTCTAGCAGCATGTCAAATAGATGTTATACTAGGAGTGGGGAGTGGGGAGACCCAGCCAAAGAAGCTCACTGAGTGGCTTTGTCACTCACTTTCAGCCCAACCTGTCTCTATGTGCTCCTAAATCACAGCTTTCCAAACTGTGTGTCGTGACACAAAAGTGTGTTGCCTGTGGGGCCCAGGTGTGTCGCATCAAAACCTGGAACTGCTGATGGTGCGCTGCCGCCGCGGGCAGCCGCATGCACGGCGGTGGGCCATCAGCGCTTCCGGGTTTTCGCACGGCACACAAGGATATCGCCACTGCAGCACACGAAAATCCGAAAGCGCCACAGTGGTGCGTAAAAACCGAAAGCGGTGGCAGCGGCGCTTCCGGGTTTTCTCGCGCGCCACCATTGGTGTGTCGCCGCAGGAAAACTTTGGAAAGCCCTGTCCTAAATGAAGGGTGGACATTAATAAATAAATAAATCTTGTTCTCCAGGGTATTCTTTTGGCAAAGAATACTTGTTTGTTCTTTCATTCCCAAAAGCAATACATAAAGTTTATACCTTTTTACAATTGGATTATTCATAAAAGTAACTAAACCCCAAACATTTTCTAGAATGATTGTTGCAGAAACATTCTGGCAGGTGCCAGCCAATCAGAATTCTCCATAGCCAGCTTTTCCTCACTTCAGAATTATAGAAGCAGATTTTTGTAACTCCCATTAGGAGAGGAAACAGTATGTCTGCAAGGAATCCGGTAGGGATGCAAAGGTCTAGCCAATATAGATGTATCTGAGTGTCCATGATTCTTTTATATGTACATGAGCTCAGATTTCATTTCATAAAAACCACGAGTGTATTAATACTCATACGTGCGTACGCACACGCATACATGCAGAGAAAAATCCCCTTCAAGTTGGTCTTGACTGCTGTGACTTTTCTATACACATCTATATAGTTTACTTCCAATATGAAAACAGGCTTGCCAGTGCTTTCTTCCTAAACATTTTCCCATTTCTCAGTTTAGCCTACATCCCTGGGATTTCCTGGTGGTCTTTTATTTATTTAATCAGATTCAACTCTGCTTAGCTTTGGAAATCAGCCAAAATCATGTGAAATCAGCTATGTGCTGCCACCTAGCTGGTGGTGAGTGGGGGAGAGACAGACAGACAGAGGCGGAGAGGCAGGTCTGACTGTATTGGCATTACTGCTCTGAAAAGCTGCAGTCAGAATATGCCATCTTGGAGTACTTTCTGCATTCTCAAATATGTACAAGGAAGAATATGAAAAGATGAAGCAAGGTCCTTAACTGCACTGACCAATTCATATTCTTGTTTCAGATAAAGGCTGTGGTAAGCAAAGAGTACATTCCTGAAGGTACATGCTTTGGTCCACTGACTGGGAAGATCTACACCAGAGAGAATTATCCAAATCACGTGGACTGGAAACACTTTTGGAGGGTAAGTATTGTTCATTGGAAAATGGTTCTCCTTTCGGCCAGGTAAAATAACTACAGGATTTAACGAACAATGCTCTGGCCAAAAACTAGCAATTCATTATGCCATGCAAATTTGAGCCTCATAAGTGGCCAGGATCCATAATAATCTTGGCCCAGGTTGTGAAACACTGGCTTTCAAGCATAGCATTCAACAAACAGTACCTGCCACAGTATTGCATTATGTCAGATTCCAATATAAAGTCTCAATTAGCCAGTTGGACCCTGATCCAGTCTTTCTTCTCTTCCTATCTGAATTGACTCCAACAGTCATTCATGCTCACTGATTATGTGAGAACTTCAGTGTTTGCAATTGGGTGAGAAGGGGTTCCGCCCTTTTATTTTTTTCAGAAATTCAGAGTTTTTATTTTTGTATTTTGTCAAACAATTTTTTCATGTAATGCAGTAGGAAATTGCTCCACCAATTTTTAACAGTTTCCTCACATTTTGATATCACAATCTTAGGAGAATCTGAGAGCCATAAAAAGTGGTTTGGGGGCCATAGCTTTGCAGACCTCAAATATAAAATATAGCAACATCAGTTCTCCAAAGTACATCATTACTTGCAGGGAGTTTTGGAGGGAGATGGAAAAATATTAAGTTGTGTGAATCACACTTGTAAGGATGCATTAAACTTCACATGCAGATTTACCCATTTTTTTTTACTGTTAGACTTTCTCTGTAAATTATTCTGTATGGAACTGAGTTCCAATACCATGCAATTTGCAATGCCTCTTCCTCTGTGTGACTACAGAAAAAAGAATCTATTTGAAGAAAGGTTTCCCAACAGGTCACTCATTCTCTGCCCTCTTTCTCTTTCTTGCTCAGGTTTTTTCTGCAGAAGGAAAACTTCACCACATTGTTGATGTGAGTGACCCTTTTTTCAGTAACTGGATGTGCTATGTGAATCTAGCTCCCACCTATCATGCTCAAAACCTGATGGCCTGCCAGCACAACCTGGAGATCTTCTTCTATACTGTAACTCCCATCTTAAGAGGAACTGAACTTTTGGTCTGGCCTACCTATGGGGTATCCAGGCACTTACAGTACTTGTTTTCAAGGGAGCTTACAACTGAACCAGGTGAGGGTGTTATAGCACTGTACAGATCTGCTCTTGCCAATATCTTGAAGAACAAGAATTCAGGTTGTAACAGCCCATCAGATTGTAAGGCAGTCCATCTGCTCCAATCACATTTTCAGTCAGATTGAGAGGGAAGACACCTTTCTTACAGATGGAGTCAAACATTCTGCTATACAAGATGGATGGATGGGGTAGGAAACCTGTGGGCCTCCAGAGGCTACTGAACTACAACTCTCAACAGCCCATTAATATGGCCAATGATATGGAAAGCAAGAGATATAGTTCAGCAACGTATGAATATCCACAGTGTTCTCAGCCCTGCTCTATGAGAATATCTACACCACAACCTGTAGATTTATTACAGTTCCTAGAGTTATCTGGGATGAAACCCATATAAGTTTATAATACTGGTATCTTAATTGTATCTACCAGTCATTGCAGTGCCTGATGATATCTTCTTGCTTTCAAATCATCTTTGGTTGGGTGATTTCCATTGAACAAGGGATATTCCTTAATGCTTACTGTGATAGTTGCTTTTTCTCTTAAATTCAGCCCTGCTCTTTTCCTTCTGCGTTCTGAACTTATGCTTATTTTGCAACTGCAGATTTGGAACTCTGCAAAACCAAAAGCTATTTTAAAGATGCCTGTGGATGTGGGACTACCTACATTCCAAACAGGTAGTCAACTGGAGTCGTTAGACTCCAGTTTCCATTAGCTTCAGCCAACATGGCTAGTGGTCATGGAAATTGTAGTTGCCAACATCTGGAGAGCCACAGTAACCATTCATTTTAAAAGAATAGGCTGCCAAATGTGTGTTCAATTCTCAGTATTTAATCTTCTTCTTGTATTAGGTTAATCAAAGGTAATAAAAATACTTAAAATTTGAATATTGCTAGTACAGTATGTTCCATTTATAGATAAGTATTTTCTATTTTTTTCTGAAATGCTTAAAGTCTTGGCAATGTGCTGCATAGACACGTGTATTATTATTATTATTATTATTATTATTATTATTATTATTATTTATTTAATTTATATAACCGCCCATCTCCCCCAACGGGGAACTCTGGGCGGTTTACAATAAATAAGATTAGATAATTATTATATGTATTATATTTTAATGGGTAGTTTAAGCTGAAAATATTGTTTGAATTCTTTGCTTTCTTCAGTTACTGTTTTTGTTTTGTGCCTGTGGTACATTACAATATACTATTCTGTGTAGAACACATCCATTCTACTAATTTATATAGTCATAGCCTTGTATTTGGGGTCTGCCTTAATATAAAATGCATCCCAGCAATAAAAGCAGTTGGACAAAGAGACAAAAATAAAATGTAATGAGCAAATTAGAAGAAGAAATGAGTATTTCCTGTAATACACTATAGTTGTTTTGCCTAGGAGAAATAGCCATCAAAGCTAGCTTACTCTGTGTTATTTGCTTTTTACTAAAAAAGAAAATAAAGGGGTATGTCTTTTTCTTCTTGTTGTTCTCAAGGAGAGATAGAGATAGAGATCTCCCTGTCAGTCAAAGTGAGAACTAATAGTAAAAAGTAGCTGTGGTTCTTCCTTTACAGAATGTCTAAACTTGAGAAATCTTCCAGCAGAACCTTCATTTGAAGTGGTCTCTCATTCACTGCAGAACTCCAAAGATAACAAAAAATGTACAGTTATCACAATGAAAGACAAAAGTGAAGATGAAGAAGTTAATGTTGAACAAGATGTGCCATCAAGGAAGATAGCAGAACATAAAAACATAAAACCTATGACAGAGATCTTCCATAGAGCTGAAAAACAGCCTGTGAAGCTTAAGAGTTCCTGCACAGAATCCAGGTTTGGATTTTCAGAAGAGAAATTTGGTCTCCCAAGAGAGATAAATATGGGAAGAGAAAACCAACATCACCCTGGGTTTGATCCATGCAACTCAATTACTTCACCACAGATGAAACTTCAGCACTATCTTTGCAACAACTATTCATCCTGTTCAGAATGTCATTACACTGGCAAAATGCCCAATACCTATTGTCATATCTGCAGCACCACTACTGCCCATTACCCCAAATCTGTAATGGTTTCTCATGATCTCTGCTTCCTATCAGGTCTATCACTAAGCAACCATAGAGAAATTAAACTTCAAAGTTTGTCTTCGCTGGATATCATGGAGAAACAACCTCCATATCCCAGGATATATCAGAATGTCTACCTTCCCATCCTGACTCAAGGAAAATATAATGCTAAGAAATCTCCAAATCTGTCCTCCTCCTATGCTGGGACATTTTCACTTTTGGGCTGTAATTATGGGAATCCAACTCTTCTGCGTGACACCAGAAGTCAACAGTTCAAAGCTACTTCTCCAACTTTCTACGAGCATGAGCCTGTTAATCTCAGTACTCCAAAAAACGATTCATCAACGTCCAAGGAAGGCAACAAGTCCAAGCCATACCCTCTGAATAGGAAGAATGGCAAAATTAAATATGAGTGCAATGTCTGTGCTAAAAGCTTTGGGCAGCTTTCCAATCTGAAGGTATATCCAAAAGCATTAATATTTAAATGTGAACAAATTCAGGAGCCTACTGTATATTATCCCTCCCATTAGGAACAATATAACCTTAATTTTTCCCAAACCTCAAATCAGTCTATTAATGATTGGGTGGAACAATTATGAGCAATTCAACACTGCAGCCTAAGTTGTTTGTCTCCCATGCTGCTCCTCACTGTTTCTTAACCCAACTTCAGAAATTCCAGTCCAACTTCCAGTGAGTTGGCAATAGGGCTGGGCTGAAGCTCAGTTCAGAATACAACTATCACAAGACTTGATTGGTTGTTCCCCTGCTTTTTGCCCTTCCCATCCCTGCATGGAAGGTAAGCCTTGCCGGCTATTTCCTGTATGGACTGATCTACCAGTGCTTGCCTTTTCTTTTTAGGGACTGTTCCCTCCTAACTAGTCTCCATGCCTTTCCTTTGCTTTCCCAGATGTGTGCACACACATACCATTCCCACATATCCTTTATCACTAATACAGACCCTTTTCTTCATACTGGCAATGGGTCAAGCAGAAAGTATGGCTCTGCCCTATGACACCTGTACAATTATAGATAACAAGGCATGTTGTTTGTACCATGGTGAATAATACATACTCCGCCCAAAGACTATGATAATGTAGGTATCTGCTCTTCTCTGCTGTGTCAACATAGGGCCTCCCTTTCTGACACTGAAGTTGAGAGAAGTAGTTGTTTGAGTGATTTGAGTGTGTATTCCTGGAGAATGGGAATCTGACCTGAGTATGAGTATGTTTGGGTTACAGCATAAGTTCAAACCTAAAAACAATTCAGCTATTTCAGGAATGGCTTCCAACATCTCAGGCCAATAATTGTAGCTTGATGAGACTATACTGTATATGAAAGCCTAGGAAACATTCTCAGTATTTGAAAGTTTTGGCTTGCATTAAGTATGGATGGAAACATATAGCAGAATAGCCTATATTGCCCTTTTCTTGGGTAGAATGAGAGAAGGGCTTATAAATCATAGCATATTTAAATACTTTCAGCATAAATATATAATTTATTAAATATAAATCCAGATTCAATACTATAGAAATATACCTTTTAATCAAATTACAGTATTAACAGGCAAAACTTTCTAGGATTAAAGTTTTTTCAGTGTTATTTGAGAACCTAATTGTCATGAGAGGAAATATTTTCCTTCTAAAGACATTGCACAGAAAATCCAGAATTCTTCAGGAAAAAATAGTGTCTTTTGACTATTTCTAAGAGAAACAAGCCAGGATTCCTGGTGCACATAACACAATAAACGAACAGCAGATGGAGCATCCAGGTTTCTGACCTTGCTGTTCATTCATTGATAGATCAAAATTCTGAAGAATTCTGATTTTCCATTTCAGTTGATCATGGCTGATTACCATCTATATTTTTCTTAAAGAAATCTTCATACCCACCATCTTATTTGAATTTGCAGTTCTTTAAATCACCTACTGAATATTTATTTTTTACAATTATTTGTTTGTTGCCTCTTCCTGCACTTCTAGGTGGTTTACAATAAATACAATAGAAGTAATGAAATATCCAAGTAATATTCATAAAAATAATCAATAGAACCATTATCTTGACTATTGCTATATTTTCTCATACTTTCAATCAGATGGGCCTCAAAGAAATAAAAGACTGCAAATATTTCAGTTCTCCTCTCAATCTCCATCCCATCTCACACCTGTCACAATTACAATCCTGGTTTCTATTGACTGGTAGTGGTGATTGCTTTAATCTCTGTGCTGCCCATATCCTCCTCTTCTAAAATTTAACTTTTGCCTCTGCTCTCTTTTTAGTCTACCAGATCCAAAAAGGCCTAAAATTATGATAGAGCTTAATAATATATTAAACCAGGGATGGGCTTTTTCCACCAGAACAACTTTATGATGAGAAAAATCTTTCACTTTGGGTTTTTCCCATTCATATAGAGAGTCATGGAAGCATTCTGAGAGTCAGGATTTGGCAGCCTTATTACTATCCCTTTGTAAGTAGTCCCTATTTATTTCCCTGTCCTTTTACAGGTCCATCTGAGAGTGCATAGCGGTGAGAGACCTTTTCAGTGTCAGATCTGTAAAAAACGTTTCACCCAGTTGGCTCATCTGCAGAAACATCATCTGGTGCACACGGGTGAGAAGCCATATGAATGCCTGGTAGGTGTCCCTTTCCTCATCAAAATTCCAAGGGAAAGCAAAAGGGAACCCTAGAGATCAATGGAAAGCAGCAACATCTCCCATAATCCTGTCACTGGCCATGCTGGCTGGATCTGAAATCCAAAATACTTTTAAAAAGCTGATATAGCACCCCTTTCCCTGTTTTCTCTCAGGCTGGGGGTCCCTTTCCCTCGTTCTTTAGGAAGTGGGCTGACCTGGGGGAGCCTGCAGGACTCCATAGTCCTGGTCGGTTTTCCAACTAATGTACAATGACCATATTTCCATGGGAAAAATAAAGGACAAACCTGAAAAAGGGGAAAATCTGAAAAAGGTTCATAAGGATAAAAAAAATTAATTATGTTTATAACTTTGTTTATAAAGGAAAATTCAAGAGCAAAACCAAGAAAAATTTTACATATTCTAAAAAATATATCTAAAATCAAATATGTATTTGTAAGTATTTTAAAAAGACAATTGAATTTCCATATTATTCACATGAATGTGAAAGACTGTGCATTAAGTGGTATCATTTGTATGGTAAAAGTTAACTGACCGAAATAAAGGACAAAAACGAGTTTTTGAAAAATAAATAAATCTAAAGGACAGCTTTCTGAAATGAAGGACTGTCCTTTATAATAAAGGATGGATGGTCACTGTAAACCAGCCTTTCTCAACTTTTTGACCCTGGAGGAACCCTTGAAATATTTTTCAGGCCTCGGGGAACCCCTGCACATTCAGGCTCAAATAGAGGCCTCAAGATACAAAATTATTGTATTTGTTTCATGTGTAGGCCTGTATATATGCATTAAGAGTGCTCTTAAACTAAAAATAAAGAACGAAACTTACCTCTTTAATGTGAAGTTGCCCAAATTTGAAATAATTTTTTAAATAAATTGTGATCTCCCAGGAACCCCTAGTGATCTCTCGCGGAACCCTGGTTGAGAAACCCTGCTGTAAGCTGATGTGGCTCCATGGATGCTTCCACCCAAAGGTCCAACATTGGGGAGATGCTTATTCCCCTCTGGCACCCCTTTCCAGGGAAAATACTCAAAGGGGGAAGAAAAGAATATACCGTGACACTGCAGATGGTTTCTTCAGATATTAATATTGAACAGTTTTCTTCATTGTGGCCCAGGAAAAACTCCCCCTTCAAAAGCACCCCCTCCCCATATTCAGCATGGTGATGCACTTTCATCTAACAGGTCTCCTTCCTCACACTGAGGGGGTCCATTTCTCTGTCCCTCTTTTTTTCCAGGGATTTCTAATGACTGTTGTTATTTTCTTACAAGCAAACAATTCCTCTGCTCCCATCTCACTGAAAAGACAATCCCTTCTCCTCACCCTCTCCTCTCCAGCTCAGTCTCTTCCTTCTCTTCAAGTTCCTCTTCCTTTTCTGCTCTTTCTCCTTCTCCTCCATTCAGCTTTCTCACCAAAATCTCTCTCTTCCCACTTGTTGCTATCTGGACTGAGCATTCTGATTGGTGGAGGGCCACCGGCCAATCAGAGAAGAAAAACCCTAACCGGCTCTTCTCATAGGGGATTTGATGGCTTAAAGGCCCCTCCTATTGGACAGATTCCTACATGCACGATTTTATTCAGGGCTGATCCCCTGAGCCACCTTTCTGGAGCTCTGTCAGCCTTCCCAGGTAGACCAGACAGGAAACACAACCAGATAAACTAATTCTAGTTTACTGTAAAGCTACATTAACAGAATCGTGCAAGTCTGAAAGTACTTAATTCTCCCGCTGTCACCTTTACAGCCCGAGAAATGAGGGAGGGTCCCTTCTGAGCCTCTTTCCCCTCCCATTATCCAGCTGCGGGCTATCCTGTCTCTTATCTGACCATTCCCTATAGAGAAGAAATTCCTGACAGAAGCCAACCATTTCACCAACATGTTGATCTTTTGAAGAAACAAGCAAGAAACAAACTGAAGTCTTATTATGGGCCAAGACGTGTCTTTTAGACAAGTGTTTCTCAACCTTGACACCTTTAAGATGTGTGGATTTCAACTCCCAGAATTCCCCAGTTGGCATGGGTGGACTTCAATTCCCAGAATGCTGGCTGGGGAATTCTGGGAATTGAAGTCCATACATCTTAAAGCTGCCAAGGTTGAGAAACACTGTTTTAGAGAGTAAGCAGAGAGTAGTTTCTGTGGCTCATGGTGTTCCACAATGTGCTAACCAAAATGGATCTTGCCTCCCTGCCAGGTCTGCCGCAAACATTTCAGCAGCACCAGCAATCTCAAAACCCACCTACGGCAACATTTGGGGGGGAAACCCTGCGGATGTTTGTTCTGCCACAGTCGTTTAACCCAGCAGGTCCACCTCAAACTGCATTAGTGTCTCCATGAACGCCCAAATCTGAACCGGTGCCCTGCCTGTATGAGAAGCTACATCCACCTTTCTTTCTGTCTCATACTGTATTATTTGGTCACTGTGTGTGTGTGTTCATGTCAGAAGCACCAAAGCACTTCTGTAGTGAAAGGATTTGCCGGTGACATCACCGTTGCCCGGGGGACGCCCAAGGAGGCTCCTTTCGTGTCCCATTTGGTCACTTATACACTAAGATATTTAAGCATTACTGGATTTTCTTTTAATCCCATATACTATTCTTAGCAGTATAATTTGTTCTAGTTCAATTCAAAGAATAGAGATTCTGGGTGTAAAATTGTGTTTTATTTTTCATAAATGAGTAGGAGGAGACATAGTAAAGAAGAAACAAAATTGGAAGAAGCCCAGCCTAACTCCACTGATATCAATGGACTGAACAGTCTCTTTAAAAGGAAAGAAATCTTAAGCTAAAAAAGGGAAAGCGTATATTACTATATATGCCTTCAAGTGACACACATTAAAGAAATAATGTAAATCTGTTAGAAGGTAAATATCTTGGTTGAAAATTTGTGGCCTCGGACAAATGGAAAAAAATGAAGTAGCTATATATGTGAAATAAATATTATGGGATCTGGAAAAACAAATCTAAGATAAGGAAGATTTAAAAATATTTGTTTTTAATGTCTATGAAGGTTCTCAGTCATCCAGGTGGAATTGTCTGTAGCTTGAATCATGTCAAATAGAAATAGAAATCCAGTTGACATGATTCAAGCTACATTTGTTTTTAATATTTTTTTCACTTTTCCAGTGTGAATCTGGAAAAGTAACAATTGCTTCAATCTGTGCTCCAAACGTCAATAAAGTTTTATGAAATATTTTTTCAATCACTTCTTGAAACTGCACAGTGAGATATTCTAATTCTTGGAGATATGAATGCTTTTTCATTTAAAAGGAAGCTGACAAACTCCCTCAAAATGTTTCAGACTATATGTCATTACTCTGTCTCTTAAATACATAAACATACAAGTAGAGAAAATATACTTACTATTTTTCAATTCATAACATTTACTCAAGAATAGAATTGTTGGATTTCCAATTCATTCTTAACCAAACTTATAGATGTGGAAGTGGCAACCCCTACATATGCAGATCATAACCCAATAATTGTAAGATTAAACAGAGGAACCACATTGAAAAAGTGGAGACTTAATGAACTATGTTTATTAGAACTGGGAAGCCCTAACTCATGAGCGTTTCAATTGGAGGTCAGCCTTTATTAAAGACGCTACGGACTTTGAAGAGGCACGAGTACAGGGCGAAAGGGAGAAATGAGCTGAGAGGAAGGCACGTCAAGCAAACCCTCATCGTTACCGTCTTCCACCTGGAAACCTATGCCCTCATTGTGGGAGGTTGTGCGGATCCAGAATTGGCCTTTACAGCCACTTATGGATCCACTGTTAAGTTTTTAATCCTGGAAGACAATCTTACTCGGCTATGAGTGATCGCCAAGAGAAGAGAGAGATGTTTATTACAAGAGGACATCAAATTGAAGTATCATCAGGAGCTAAAGAACTTCTTAGAGATCAGTTTAACTTCTGGTATTTATTCATCCACAGTATTGATTTTATCTGGTCATATCTATTGCTGATTTCTGATTGTAAATAATTTGATTTATCCAAAGTACTGGATGCTAGCAAAGCATTTATGAGAATTTATCTCTCTTACATCAGATAGAAGAAAGCTGTACAGAAACAGAAGTACATACTGCTGAATGATTTGAAACAATTAGAATCAAGGCATAAAGTTAATCCAATGGATTTAGAACAAAAGATAAAAGCAATTTGTAATCAACTAGATTTGATGGAATTAAATTAGTTTTATAAGAAGCTGAAATTTGTTAAATAGAAATCTTTTGAAAGAGACAATGTCAGATAAATTTCTGGCTTATCAGTTATGTAAGGAAGAGGATTTTAAAAAATTACCTCCATCTGGAATGGAACCAGACATGTTTCTACAATGAAGGAGATAATAGAGCAATTCTGTCAATTATTATTCTGGATTATATAACAAACTGACATCTGATCCATAAATGAAACTTTATAAAATTTACACATCAAGAAAAGGAAGTTCTTAATCTATAACTGATGAGACTAAGGAACTAATTAAAAAAAACTGAATAAAGCTTTTGAATAAAGCTCCAGGATCTGATGGTATTTCTGCAGTATGTTTTAAGACTTTTCGTGAAATTTTGGTTAAACCATTAACTCAGGTAATGAATGAGATTTAGGAACTTTAATCTCTTTGATTTACAAAGAAAGAAATGATCCAACCTACCCTGAGTCATATGCACCTGTTTCTTTACTGAACATAGATTACATCTTTTCATGGCAACACTTGCAAAGAGGAGAATGGTTTTCTACCAAATTGATACATCCTGATCAGGCTGGAATGGAACCAAAGATTCAACATTTTCAAATATGTAGTATAGTACTAAAATATGTAGTATAGTATTAAAAGAACTGTAGAATTAAAGGAGAATACTTAGACACTTGACTGAATTTGAAAATCTTATAATACAAAACTCAGAGCATTTGTTGGGCCTTATTTATAAATTCTGGTGAAATATGACTCAAAAACTGAACGAGTAAAGATTGTATGATTTGGATGCAGAATTTAGACATAGTAATAGATATGCAACAATGGGAACCTCAATGGAGGAAAAGCATTAAATTTACATTATTGAATATCATATTTACAGAAAACTGGTATGTTTATCATTGGTATATTACCCCAGTCCTGATTGCTAAAATACTGTAGATGCTTCATTTTCTAAAAAAAGCTGGAAATGTAATTTATCAGGACAGATCATTCTTTCATATCTGAAAGAACCGTAAAGCTCAGCAGTCTGGAAAATGATTTATACCAAAATGAAACTAATTTGAAAAGTTGAGTTTTCTTTTCAATCTGCAATTGTCTTATTAAGTATTTAATAAACCATATATTCCTGCCAAGTACTGTATATTGAATTAGCTTTTACATATTAACTGCTGCAAGGATACTCCATGCCTTTTATTAGGAAGGATGTTTATTTCCCTCTGTCAAAGAATGGTTAACTGAATTGTAACTGTATGATTCGATATCTAAAATAACTTTGTATCCTAAAAATTAATTTGATATAAAATTTGAAAAGCATTTCTATATTACACTTTTTACATGGATTTGAACCACATCCAAAATCTGGTTTCTATTTATACAAAGTCTTAATATTTCAGTGTTACAGGATTTCTTAAATCAGAACAGGCTTTTAGTAGGATGGACATAATTTATCATAATTTACAGTTTCATTTTATGATTCATACTATACTGATTACCGTTCCTGATATTATTTGTAGAGCTTAAAAGTGATTTTCATTTTAAAACAATATAATATACTGAGTTATTTACAATCAATTATGAAATACAAGAAAATTTTAATTTCTATACTTGTAAATCCTATTTACTGTATTCACTTGTACTCTATTTTTATCCCCATTTTTCTTTCTCCTTCTTTCTTTATATATTCTTTATTAAAATATTCAATAGTATATATAAAAAGCATGTTTGTCATCCTATTATTTCCCAATTGTAGTGTGGTTATTCAGTTTGTAAGCTGTTTTAAAAGCATTTGTTGAAGATTAGCTTATTAGTGGCTGAAATAAAGATGCTCCTAAGCTTGTATCACTTCATAGGTCTGTGAAATAAGATAGTCAAGGAGAAGCTTGGGAATGGAAAGACTGCTGATTTTGTATTTGTATTGGTTTAACATTTGGGCACTAGTTTGAATTACAACTTCATTATGGGCTTGTATGTTGTGTACGTGTGTTTTGTAAATGCCTGTAGGCTTTCACAGTCAAAAACAGCAACATCCTTCCAATCCACACTTTCTAATCTGCTTTCAGGGTTGTATGAATTACATTTTAAATTGACTCCTAGTAATTTATGGCCACAACCCAACTATGAAAGATTAATGTCAGAGTGTTTATTAGGCAAGAGAGTGACAAAAAGTAATGAGCACTGTTGCTCTTTTTACCATTACTCTGTCTTTAAACAGCAATCACAAACTGTCATGTTTGGCTGTACAAAAGTCATGGTATTGCATACTTGCATGGAAAGAATCCTGTATCCTTCAAAAAATCCTGCATTGTAGAAAGGCCATCTGGATTTTTAAAAGTTTTTTTTCTTTTAAAGTAGAAAAGATTATTCAGACAGCCTATAAGGCAGACATGGTTAAATTTTTGGTGGCCAAGAGGCTACACTGGAGCTACACTTAATATTTTCTGGAGGCCTGAGGGATATGGCATAAAGAACAATAGTGCATAGTGACTGGGACCATACCATGCTTATTTTTTTATTTGATTTGATTTGATCTGTAGCCCTCTTTTCTTCCCACTCCTAGTCTAAAATGTTACCACTACATCACACTTGCTCTCTTATTGATAGGACAGATTTTCTACTTTTTCCTTGCTGTGTGTGGGGTAATCTCTTCCTTTTTAAAGAAAAGAAAATAGTGTTTGGCTATTTTAGAGTCTTCTCTCAGAACAGTGGGAAATTGTGCAGTTGATTTTCAGCTATCATAGCCCAAAGGGACTCCAGGTGACACAAAAAATGGTCTTTGGGGGCCCTATACTGTCCTGGGGCCCAGACTGTCCATCCCAGTCATAAACTATTAAAGTAAGTACAACACTTGTCTGCCAACACATTGTCTGGGGATGCTAGGTTTGATTTTGCTAGGTGTGGATCTGCTGGCATCAAAATATTCAAATCAGGATTTGTGGCAGAATTCTTTTTTATCCATACCTCCATCAAGAGATGTTCAGCATCATCAAAAATTAGTAGGAAACCAATTTGATACATCCATGAAGCACCATCTATCTGAAAAGTCTCCTTAATGCTCTTTTAAGCTTTCCATTCACTTTCTCAGTATTTGTGCAACACAGCCGTGCTGGGTAACGTTTCTAGTAGCAGACTAGGATACCCAGGTTCAAGTACCCATCCAGCCCTGAAACTCCCAATCAATTTATCTCAGCTAATTTACCTTTCAGAAATATTGTGAAGAAATCTAGTGGGGGAGAAGAAGAAAAGAGAAATGTGGGCACCGTTTTGAGTGCCTTAATCTAATAATTAAGCCCAAAAGATTGCAAAATTCCAATAATTAAATCCAACTTTCCTGGTAAATTGTGTCCCACTGTAATTAGTAGGAAAGAGAATCATTTGCATTTTCCATCTCAAGCAGCAGAACAATTTGAGTTGACCTGCTAATAGCATGAATGTTCAATCCAGAAATTTGATTTGAAAGCGACGTGATCGATGGGGGGAGCTGGGAGCCAGAGTTTCTCAGGGCAGAAATGTCAGTTCACTCAAAAGTGAACAGACTCCCAGCTCAAGGCTGAGAAAAACAAGCAAAAATTCTGTTACACCACAAGGAATGGGAGGAAGAAGCACAGTATTAAAGTTTAGTGGATATAAAGATGGAATTGCACCTCCCGACCTGACAGAAGGCAGGCAACTTCTTTAATGGCTGTTTCCCAGCAGGCGGTAAAGATTCTTATCTAGCCATGTCTGTAATATACCAAAGACCGTTAAACCAAATACAAGCCACAAGCCTATACCCTGGTCAAGCTTATGCTGTTGGGAAATTTCTGCTGAGATCTTGTCAGTGAGTCTGATGCTAACAATTCAATTCAAATTTTGGATACCTCCAAATTTACTCAGAAAGATTCAGACTTGATTTGATGCTTCCTTGTTGTCTATTCGTTCAGTCGCTTCCGACTCTTCGTGACTTCATGGACCAGCCCACGCCAGAGCTTCCTGTCGGCCGTCGCCACCCCCAGCTCCCCCAAGGTCGAGTCCGTCACCTCCAGAATATCATCCATCCATCTTGCCCTTGGTCGGCCCCTCTTCCTTTGGCCTTCCACTTTCCCTAGCATCAGCATCTTCTCCAGGGTATCCGGTCTTCTCATTACGTGGCCAAAGTACTTCAGTTTTGCCTTTAATATCATTCCCTCAAGTGAGCAGTCTGGCTTTATTTCCTGGACTGGTTTGATCTTCTTGCAGTCCAAGGCACTCTCAGAATTTTCCTCCAACACCACAGTTCAAAAGCATCTATCTTCCTTGATATTTCCTATGCTTCCACAAAAATGCTTTTTCCAAATTTACTTTGATTCAGTGTGGATTTCTAAATCAAGTTTGAAAGCATGAATTGATTGAATTGACTATCTAAATTGATTCTTAAGATGAAGTGAGATTTCGCATGATTTGCACATCCTGTCTTGCTGTCACCCATCTATACATTTCATTTTATCCCTGCAGCAGTTTCCTTTGTTCTTTACTGTGTTTTTTTTCCCCTGTGCCTTCGAGTCAGTTCTGACTCCTGGCAACTGCCTGGACAAGTCCCTGCAGTTTTCTTAGCAAGTTTTTCAGAAGTGGTTTGCCATTGCCTCTTTCCTAGGGCTGGGAGAGAGTGACTGGCCCAAGGACACCCAGCTGGCTTTGTGCCTAAGGCAAGACTAGAATTCACGGTCTCCTGGTTTCTAGCCTGTTGCCTTAACCACTAGACCAAATTGGCTCTCTTTACTGTTTAGCTTCTAATATATGCATCTGCCCCAAAAACCTAGTGAACATTTGAACTGCAAAGCAAGTGGAGTGGCAGACCTCCCATTCATTTTTGCAATGGCCCCAGCATTAACCACATATCCTGTGTTAAGGCCAGCAAAGCAACCCCAACCACATCCAGCCAAGGGTATTCTCCCTCTGATATAGCCAATGAACTGCCATTTCCTGGTCTCATCGCCTGCTTTTTCTTAAAGCCTGATTTTTTAACGAAGTGTTCATTATTTTATAGGTTTGTAAAATACAACTAAAAAGACTAGATGGCTTGCTTTACCAAAACTTTTAATTTCTTCTACAGTAGGCCCCAAAGTCTGTACTTCCTGACTCTTTTTAAAATGCAGATGTAGTGAACGGAAGGACTATGTTAGATCAATAGCAGGGGAGTTAATTCTCTCTCCTTCCTCCTCCATCACATTCCTTGGTTTTTATCATTGTTACTAAAATCACTTTTACAGAACCAAAGGTGCTATTGGCCTTTTAAGACTGGATTGGGCAAAAATCTGGTTGTGGAGAACCACACAAAATTTGGGGAGGGGGCATTGAAGGCTACAGTGGGCAAAGTAATGCAAAGTGAGTCAAATCATATCATATGGATGGGCAGGGTTTCCTATTTTCTCTTAAGTCTTAGCCAAGGAGGAAGTTCTGTGCTTTTAGGTGGCCCGGAGTACTCTTAGCCCCAACTAAAGCTTTATGAGAAGTATATAAAAACTAGCAACATTCCTCAGAATAAAAGAACCCGACATCTTTTCCTACTCTTCAGTCTACTGCCATGGGGCTCCTGATTTTTGCCATTTTTGTCCCCTTTTCCCCCTTGGTATAAGTTAAAGCTGTTATCTTTGTCAACCAGAGCTCGCTCTGTGTGTATATGCGTCCGTGTTTATGAGATAAGCTTCGCTAAAAGATCATGACTGACTCAAACTCACCCAATGGTGGGTATAAAGGTAAAGGTTCCCCCCGCACATTTGCACAGTCGTGTCCGACTCTAGGGGCCGGTGCTCATCTCCATTTGTTAGCCGAAGAGCCAGCGTTGTCCGAAGACGCTTCCACGGTCATGTGGCCGGTCTTGCTGCTCCCACACAGCATTTCTTCTACCACACCAAACTAATCTAATAGATTTCCTAAAGTATTTTGTATGCTGTAAAAGTCAACCCAGGCAGTAGAACATAAAAGCTGCCCTAAAGGAAATGGCTTGAAAAACAGGCCTTGTCCACAGATGCTATTCAGGTTTCTCTACAGGATTGATTGGTAATCTGTGGGAAGAACCAGCTTTTCTAATACTCCACCTCCCACTCACATCCATGATTGCAAAAGCCTTTCATTATACACCTTCTCTGTAAGTTTTAATCTAGGGATCCAATTGCATTTGAAAATGGCACCCACCTTTCTCCTTTATGTTTTCCTCATTCTTCCCTTCGTTTAAAGAGTATTATCTGAATGCATTACCTCCTCAAGTACAAGACAATAGTTCCCTGATTTAAATGACAAGGACCTACAATCTGGTCACTGGGCATGTATCTGCACTAAGACAGCTGCTATTAACGCCTTAATCATGACTGATGCTGAAGATGTTTTAACCTCATGCTCGGCACCTCAGAAGTCTGAGGAAGATTCTCCATGTAGTTTTCTTGGCAACAGTATAGAAGTGGTTCTTCCTAATCTAGTCTACAGCCCTGGAATTCCCTGATGGTCTCCTATGCCAGTATTAACTAAGTCTATCCCTGATTGTTTTTTTTTCAGATCAATTAAAACAGCTAGGTGTTGTCACCAAGCTGAGCAAAAAAGGTCATATGAAAAATCGCAGTTTGATAATACAGAAAATATTGGAATGTAAATCTGAAATGAAACCACAACTGTTCTTGTTAGGTATAATCTCAAAAAAATATTACAAGAAATTTCATAATTTAATGAGCTATATGCTTACAGCAGGGCGTGGTGGCTCAGCGGGTAAGATGCCAGGCTTGTTGATCGGAAGATCGCAAGTTCGGAGGTTCAAATCCCTAGCCCCGCGTGACGGAGTGAGCTCCTGCACTCACCCCAGCTCTTGCCAACCTAGCAATTCGAAAGCACGCAAATGCAAGTAGATGAATAGGTACCACTTCGGTGGGATGGTAACAGCGTTCCGCGTGTGTCATGCCGGCCACATGACCGTGGAAGCGTCTTCGGACAACGCTGGCTCTTCGGCTAACAAACGGAGATGAGCACCGGCCCCTAGAGTCGGACACGACTGCACAAATGTGCGGGGGGAACCTTTACCTTTTTATGCTTACAGCAGCAAGAATAAACTTTGCTCAACACTGGAAGAAAAACACAGTCCTGACAATATCTGATTGGGAACTTAAACTTGGAGAGTAGGCAGCAATGGCAAAACTAACAGTATGTATACACAACAAAAGTTTAACTAAGCAAGAATGGTTCCCATACATACAACACATCATGCAGCATGGTAACTATAACCACTTACAGTCTGGCTTTTAAGGCCTAAATGCTTACAAAAATAGCAAATTAGCAAATGTACAAAAAGGGGGAAGTCAGAAATCAATAGTTTGTTTTTATTTTTATTTTTATTTTTATTTTTATTATTATTATTATTATTATTATTATTATTATTATTATTATTTTGTTATTGTTATTGTTATTTCCTTTTTTCTTTTTTCCCCTACTTTTAGGTATTTAACATAAAATGTATCAAGATTTATAACATTACAATACTGTAAAAGGGAAAAAATGAAAAGAAAAATTACAATTTGATTTTTGGAGATCCATGGAGATCCATGGAGATCCATGGAGGTCCCTGGTTTTTGGAGATCCATGGAGAACCCTGGTTTTTTTCAGAGGTAGATGAGCCCTGAAATCTCAGACTATGCACTTCCACACTATGCCTTCTGCTTTTGACACTGAATGGGTTGACACAGTTAAGCCACAGTTTCCAGGACTGTATTTTACGGAAAAAAACACAATTGATCTGGCTTAGTCATAGTTCAGGAAACAAAAAGCCTGGATGCATACAATACATGGAGCTGAAAATCAAATAAGACACATTATAACCTAGCATGTGGTATGAATTTAGCCTCTGAGAGGGACCTCTTCCAAGGAAAAACAGCCTGTGTCTTTCTTATGTACAGCAGAAGACAATGCAACAGCCTTACTCTCTATGGTTTCTCATTCATTCCCTACACACCACACCACTCATTCCAAATGTGACAAGCTAACCACAATATAAAGGCCTTGCATTTCCTAACATAGGGAGGTCTGTCACCAGTGAATTTCTTGGTGTGCCTTGGAACAATTATGGGACTTTGTAGACATAGCTTGGCCCAATTTTCTTTCACCCCAGGCATGCACAGATTGGCTTATCTCAGTTAGGAAAGTTGGCCAGCAAGATCATTTTTAGGGTATATTGTGCTGTTTGATTGTTCCTCTGGTGCTAATCTTGGTGTTAATCTTTGCATATCTGGGTGATGATTGCTGGCAAGGTGGTGTTCTGGTCTTCTGGCTTTTCTATTGTCTCTTATGAATGGTATGTAAATGTTGTTTACCTCTATGTGTCTGTTGATGGCTGCTACCCTAAATGTTAAGAACATCTTGCTAACCTAAATGTTAAGAACATTCTCCCATTACATTCTTGTCAAGAGGAGGGGCTTATGAGGAGAGCTCCTAATTTGGTAAATTAGGAGCTCTCCTCATAAGCCCCTCCTCTTGACAAGAATGTAATGGGAGAATGTTCTTAACATTTAGGTTTCTTTTGCTGCTCTACTTAATGACACTATCAAGTGGACAGTTGGTTTGATAATTTGATGCATTCCTGGGAACTAGTGTGACATTGAGTTGGAAATTATGTGACCTATGCCTACATGTCTTAATATACCTCTAGCAGATATTGTAAGATCAGCAATGTGCAAGGCCACTCCCAAAAACATATTGAATCCAAGTCAGAATTTTGAAAATATAGGTGGTATCTCACCGAGGTGATCTAGGAATGGGGGACCCACATTCTACCTGGGAGCAGGTGTGAAAGCCAGCAGAATGTTGTGGTTATCAGCATCTTGGATGAAGACCAAGAAAATTCAAGTTCAGATCCATGAGAACTTGAGGCACTGGATGACATCCTCCCAGATTTCCAGTTGGGATCACAGGAAGGGCAAGGTACTCCCACTCCTCTTAATTTTTACAACTTTTTAGGCAACATCCATATGTTGTGAAAAATATGTCTTGTTTGGTGCTTACTTCAAGTTAGTAGATAAGTTCTACCACAATGCATTACCACAAGAAGACATCTCCTTGCAGATGCTTTTCCAGCTTTTAGTAGTCAGGTTGCTACTTTTGCTTTGCTATAATTTAAACTTAGAAAGAAAAATTTAAATTCTCAATTGTAGCCCTGGCTTTATTTTGTTTTGACCTGTCTGTATCTCTTTATTACTTTATTTTATTGTTATTTAGTTTTATTGCATTTAATGCTATGCTACATTGTTATGGTTACAGCACTAAAACTTAATTACTTACAAGAAGACATCCATGGAATACGGAATCCTGGAACTCATTGTCGTGATGCTTTCTTCAAAGATTACTTTCACCCTCTATTGAACATGATATCCGGGGGGGGGAAAGGAAAGATATCTTAAATACGTTTGCAGAAATTCCCACATCTGGGGGTTGATGAGTTTTGAGAGCATCTTGGGTGTGCTATCACCTTCTGGTTGCCATGAGAGTGGGGCAAGCATGTTCACAAAAATGGCTGACACAGGGACACAGTAGCCCAAGGAAAAGAGCCAGTAACCCAAGAAGGAAAAACAGGAGTTATCTACAACATACAGTATAAGGACTGTAACAGCCACTATGTAGGACAGACCGGCAGAAGACTAGCAGAATGCATCCACGAACACCAACTAGCAGTCAGAAGACACAATGAAAACTCCTTAAAGATCTCACAACACATGGACAGACTTAACCATACTTTCAACTGGGAAACTGTGAGCATCTTAAACCAAGCCAAGTCCAAATATGCTAGAGAATTCCTGGAAGCTTGGCACTCAGACAAAGCAGCCATCAACAGACACATAGAGGTAAACAACATTTACATACCATTCATAAGAGACAATAGAAAAGCCAGAACACCAGAACACTTCCTTGCCAGCAATCATCACCCAGATATGCAAAGATTAACACCAAGATTAGCACCAGAGGAACAATCAAACAGCACAATATACCCTAATCAAGGAACTATTAACAGTCAATCAACCAAGTAGTAAACAACAGCCCAATCAAGGAACTCCTATGGAGAGAACAACACCTCCACCAACACAAGCAGGACAAGCCATGGTATATAAACAGAGAGCAAGTCCCACTCCCTTTTCGCACTGAAGATGTTGCCTAGTCTGGCAATGAAACGTCTGCAAGAAAACAACATGGCTCAGAGAGCACCAAGGACTCCACAGGGACACAGCCAACTACAAGCACCCATTTACTGGAAGGCAAAGCACTCTCTCTTACCCCTTTAGCCAGGGCTTTCCAAAGTTTTCCCGTGGCGACACACCAACCGCTGTTGGTGTGTCGCCGTGGGAAAACCCGGAAGTGCCGCCATTGCGGCAGCGCGCAAAAACCCGGAAGCGCTGCTGCCGCTTTCAGGTTTTTGTGCGCCGCCGTTGGTGTGTCGCTGCAGGAAAACCCGGAAGCGCTGATGATGATCAGCGCTTCCGGGTTGTGTGGCGACACACCAGACTGTGTGTGGCGACACACTTTTGTGTCGCGACACACAGTTTGGAAAGCTCTGCCTTTAGCCCTTCAGGAATCCCTGCAATATATAGCTTTTGTCTTTGTTTTTCTGGGCAGGCAATAAAATTTCCAAACAAAATCCTGAGCTGCAGAACCCACCATTTTTGTATTCTGAGAATGCCTATGGGGGCACTGGAAGAATCAGAGATGATGCTAGAAAATGGCACTTCCCTTTATAGCATTCCAGTGTCCCGTTTCATTTCTCTTTTCACTTGAAAAAAAATCTAGGCCCCAAAGTCGATTGGAACAAGAAGCCAGGCAAACATCTAGCCCAAAGCCACCATGGTGGAGATTTTTTCAGCTGTATTGCTTTCAATTCGGAATTTTGGGAGGCTTCTCCGAAGGGTCTTTTGGGCCTGGTTTTCCATGTTGTGTTCTCCCAATTCTCTGCATTCCTGCCCTAGGAATCTCTAGGTAGTAATGAAATTTATTTATTTATTTATTTATTTCCTATCCTGCCTTTATTATTTCTTTTCATAAATAACTCAAGGCGTTGAACATACCTAATACTCCTTCCTCCTCCTATTTCCCCACAACAACAACCCTGTGAGGTGAGTTGGGCTGAGAGAGGGACTGGCCCGAGGTCACCCAGCTGGCTTTCACGCCTAAGGCAGGACTAGAACTCTCAATCTCCTGGTTTGCCATTGGCTCCTTCCTAGGGCTGAGAGAGAGGGAGTGGCCCAAGGTCACCCAGCCACTTTCACGCCTAAGGCGGGACTAGAACTCTCAGTCTCCTGGTTTGCCATTGGCTCCTTCCTAGGGCTGAGAGAGAGGGAGTGGCCCAAGGTCACCCAGCCACTTTCACGCCTAAGGCAGGACTAGAACTCTCAGTCTCCTGGTTTGCAATTGGCTCCTTCCTAGGGCTGAGAGGGAGGGACTGGCCCGAGGTCACCCAGCCGGCTTTCATGCCTAAGGCGGGACTAGAACTCTCAGTCTCCTGGTTTGCAATTGGCTCCTTCCTAGGGCTGAGAGGGAGGGACTGGCCCGAGGTCACCCAGCCGGCTTTCACGCCTAAGGCAGGACTAGAACTCACAGACTCCTGGTTTCTAGCCCAGCACCTTAACCACTAGACCAAACTGGTATGCACCACCAGGGCCATCCAGTGGTGTTCAGCTACAACCACCACTGCCCCTGAGAGATATCATTCAACACATCTGGAGGCATAAGATTAAGAAAAGCCAAGCTAGCTAAACACAGTCCCTTGGATGAAATGATGAGAGGGCAGTAAGTTTGGAACTGGTGAAAGAGATGATGGTTCTTTGGAGTAAATATTTCATTCACCAGATGCATGCTGCCTGGACTGAGAAAGAGAGACCTATGCATATTATCTGTTGTGATCCTTTCCTTCTAACCTATTTTCCTGTACTGAATAAACTAAAAATGAAGCAACTGTTTTGAAAATCATGAGAACAGATTGTCTTTGGTTAACTGCCAGGGAAACCACACTGAAAGGTTGTCAGCTTCTCTGCAACACCTAAGCCTACACAGAATTGTTACTGCACTACATCTGTGAAATGGTGATTGCAATAGTCATGTTGAAAAATTTTCTGACTCACCCACTTTCCATATTCTATTTCTTGTCTCTTCCTTTGATCTTTCTCGCTGGACTTGCCTTGAACACACTTTTGATCTTGTCCACCAAGAAAGAACAGCTCTGTGTTCAGTTTCTCCACTGTGGAATTCTTCCACCTGATCATCTTGTCTCCTTCAACTTGCACCCAGCCTAACCCCTCCACGTTCAGCCTCTTACTCCTTCCATCTCCTTCCATCTTTAGTCTGTGATATAGTGATCCTCTTTAAACAACAGTCTCCTCTTCGTTCTTCTGTTGATGCTGTTTGCTTTGTAGACCCCATAGTAGCCAACCCTTGATATCTATTTGTCCTGTTCTTTCAATATACTATCTGCCACTTATCCCCTGTTTTAGCTCTCTGTTTCTGCTTGCTATCTTGGCCAATGTTCTTGCTCATGTTCCTGTATAGAGCAGCATGAAAAACTGGCCTATTTTGGTCACTATAAATCCTTGCATTCCTCCTTCTTATCTGTCATCTCTTTGCTTCAAAACCATTCAAAATATATTTCCTAATTTTGATTGGTTTGCTAAGATTACCTTACAATCTCTTTCTTCACTGCTGGAAGTGACACCATCTGCTGGGATATCAATTTCTCTTCTCTCAACCTGGAAGTGGGCCTGAGTGGGGTAGAGCTTCAATTGTACCATTGCGGCCACCAACTTGACTTCTTTGACCCACCCTATGGACACCCCTGATAGGGTATTCTACTCTGCCCTGACCTCTTAGTTTTGCTTTCTCATTATCACTTTACAATGACAAGGCTCACACAGTACTAATTGGCTAGCAAAATATAACTGCTATCCTCACATAAATTGGTATATCTGCTCAAATAAATGTGATGGCCTGGTTCACACAACATGCTAAGATAATGTCCTCCTTCTCATAATACACTGAATCTCAAACTATCCACTCCCATTTTAGCTTGGTCTAGTGCAGTGTTTCTCAACCTTGGCAACTTTAAGATGTGTGGACTTCATGGCTGGCTGGGGAATTCTGGGAGTTGAAGTCCTTATCCTGAAGTCCAATCTTAAAGTTGCCAAGGTTGAGAAACACTGGTCTAGTGTGTTGTACAAGCCCAGACACCTAGTACTACTGAACATGACTCACTTGAGCTTGATTTTTTTGGAAAAGGTGCCTTATTAAATTTCTTTTTAAAAATTTTTATATATCTGCAAACCTCAGGTTCCTTTCAATTAAACCATGGCAGTTTTCTATATCTCTGGGCTCTTATCTAGTGATTGCCCAGATGTTTGCTGGCAAGATAAGGCACACTCCTACTTTCATAATTATTATTTACAATTTGAATGTATTTTTCCAAACAGCTGGGAGCAGGGATGCACATGATTCTCACCCCACCCATTTCCTCCTCATAGCAATTCTGCTAAATTGGTTTGACTCCTTTCTAGATAAGAGTCTTAATACAAAAGGGAAAATGGTGAAATAATTCATACGTAGCAACAAACAACTGCATGGAAACTGAGTGTTGTTAAATAGCTCAAACTATTTTGAATATCCTTTGTACATGGTTCCTTTAAAAATACTATTATCCCCTCTTAATTTCCAATACATTGTGGGATTAAGCCCTTGGTGACTGCAGAAAAAAAAATCAAGTGCAGGAACTAGCTTATATTTGCACATAAAAAATGACAACTGGAAGAATGAGTGAAGTGGGGGCAGTGCAACACTGCTTTCCTTTTAACCCGGTGGGGGGGAAGCTGATGGGTGCCTGTGGCCCTCAATCTTATTTTTTTGGCTCTTGGGAGCCCCCACAGCTCAGGTTTGGTAATCTTATAAGAAACTATTACATTCTTGTTCTATCTGCCCTATCTGTAAAATCTTTCCTTTACAGAATAGATCAATTTCACCAAGGTTCAGACTATAATCCACTGAACATTGGAATTGCCTTTTTCTTCCCTCCTCCCCCCCACCCCCAGCTAAAGAGATCCAGTGCCTACAAGTGAAAGAGGAGAAATTCACCAGGCAAAACTTTTGACCCGTTCTCCAGCAATTGGTATAGGAACCCTGCAAAAGAAACATTACATTTCAAACTGGAGTGACAAACTTGCTTTAAGTCCAATACAAAGAAATATACTCCCTTTGGTTTTAGAAACTGCACAGCGGTGTCCACAGGGTATGGTCAAAAAAGTCAAGGTGGCAGCCATGATCAAAGCTCTGCCTGTTTATTACGTGTGTCGTTGCCCTGTCTTTTTTGACCATGATCTTGTCATTTCTCCAGCAAATACTCCAGCAAAGGAGATCGTTACCTTGTCGTGGTGCTGGAGCTTGAGCACCTCAATGAAACCATGAGCTAAACCGTGAAGGGACACCCAAGACGGGAAGGTCGTGGCAGAGAGGTCAGACTAAATACGATCCCTGGGGAAGGTAATGGCAACCCACCCCAGTATTCTTGCCGTGAAAACTAAATGGATCAGTACAACCAGAGATATGTCGGTATACCATCGGAAGATGGGACTCCCAGGTCGGAAGATGGTCAAAATGCTACTGGGGAGGAACAGAGGATACGTTCAACTAGCCCCAGATGTGATGACGCAGCTAGCTCAAAGCCGAAAGGACGGCTAGCGGCCGACGGTGCTGGTGGTGAACAACGAATCCGATGTTCTAAAGATCAACACACCATAGGAACCTGGAATGTAAGATCTATGAGCCAGGGCAAATTGGATGTGGTTATTGGTGAGATGTCAAGATTAAATATAGACATTTTAGGTGTCAGTGAACTGAAATGGACTGGAATGGGCCACTTCACATCAGATGACCACCAGATCTATTACTGTGGACAAGAGGACCACAGAAGAAATGGAGTAGCCTTCATAATTAATAATAAAGTGGCTAAAGCAGTACTTGGATACAACCCAAAAAATGATAGAATGATCTCAATTCGAATTCAGGGTAAGCCATTTAACATCACAGTGATCCAAATATACGCCCCAACCACAGATGCTGAAGAAGCAGAAGTAGATCAGTTCTATGAGGATCTGCAGCACCTACTGGATAGTACACCAAAAAGAGATGTTATTTTCATTACAGGAGACTGGAATGCTAAGGTGGGTAGTCAGACGACACCTGGAATTACAGGCAAGCATGGTCTGGGAGAACAAAATGAAGCAGGACATAGGCTGATAGAATTTTGCCAAGACAACTCACTGTGCATAACAAACACTCTCTTCCAACAACCTAAAAGACGACTTTATACATGGACTTCACCAGATGGTCGACACCGAAATCAGATTGACTACATCCTTTGCAGCCAAAGGTGGCGGACATCTATACAGTCGGTAAAAACAAGACCTGGAGCTGACTGTAGTTCCGATCACGAACTTCTTATTGCAAAATTTAGAATCAGACTAAAGAGAATAGGGAAGACCCACAGATCAGTTAGATATGAGCTCAATAATATTCCTAAGGAATATGCAGTGGAGGTGAAGAATAGATTTAAGGGACTAGATTTAGTAGATAGGGTCCCGGAAGAACTATGGACAGAAGTTCGCAACATTGTTCAGGAGGCGGCAACAAAAAACGTCCCAAAGAAAAAGAAAACCAAGAAGGCAAGATGGCTGTCTGCTGAGACACTGGAAGTAGCCCAAGAAAGAAGGAAAGCAAAAGGCAACAGTGATAGGGGGAGATATGCCCAATTAAATGCAAAATTCCAGAGGTTAGCCAGAAGAGATAAGGAATTATTTTTAAACAAGCAATGTGCGGAAGTGGAAGAAGTCAATAGAATAGAAAGGACAAGAGACCTCTTCCAGAAAATTAGAAACATCGGAGGTAAATTCCAGGCAAAAATGGGTATGATCAAAAACAAAGATGGTAAGGACCTAACAGAAGCAGAAGAGATCAAGAAAAGGTGGCAAGAATATACGGAAGATCTGTATAGGAAGGATAATAATATTGGAGATAGCTTTGACGGTGTGGTCAGTGAGTTAGAGCCAGACATCCTGAAGAGTGAGGTTGAATGGGCCTTAAGAAGCATTGCTAATAACAAGGCAGCAGGAGACGATGGTATCCCAGCTGAACTGTTTAAAATCTTGCAAGATGATGCTGTCAAGGTGATGCATGCCATATGCCAGCAAATTTGGAAAACACAAGAATGGCCATCAGATTGGAAAAAATCAACTTATATCCCCATACCAAAAAAGGGAAGCACTAAAGAATGTTCAAACTATCGAACAGTGGCACTTATTTCACATGCCAGTAAGGTAATGCTCAAGATCTTGCAAGGTAGACTCCAGCAATTCATGGAGCGAGAATTGCCAGATGTACAAGCTGGGTTTAGAAAAGGCAGAGGAACTAGAGACCAAATTGCCAATATCTGCTGGATAATGGAGAAAACCAGGGAATTTCAGAAAAACATCTATTTCTGTTTTATTGACTATTCTAAAGCTTTTGACTGTGTGGATCATAACAAATTGTGGCAAGTTCTCGGTGGTATGGGGATACCAAGTCATCTTGTCTGCCTCCTGAGGAATCTGTATAACGACCAAGTAGCAACGGTAAGAACAGAGCACGGAACAACGGACTGGTTTAAGATTGGGAAAGGAGTACGGCAGGGCTGTATACTCTCACCCTACCTATTCAACCTGTATGCAGAACACATCATGCGACGTGCTGGGCTTGAGGAATCCAAGGCTGGAGTTAAAATCGCTGGAAGAAACATTAACAATCTTAGATATGCAGATGATACCACTTTGATGGCTGAAAGCGAGGAGGAGTTGAGGAGCCTTATGACGAAGGTGAAAGAAGCAAGTGCAAAAGCTGGGTTGCAGTTAAACCTCAAAAAAACCAAGATTATGGCAACGAGCTTGATTGATGACTGGCAAATAGAGGGAGAAAAAGTGGAGGCAGTGACAGACTTTGTATTTCTAGGCGCAAAGATTACTGCAGACGCTGACTGCAGCCAGGAAATCAGAAGACGGCTACTTCTTGGGAGGAGAGCAATGGCAAATCTGGATAAAATAGTTAAGAGCAGAGACATCACACTGACAACAAAGGTCCGCATAGTTAAAGCAATGGTATTCCCTGTAGTAACCTATGGCTGCGAGAGCTGGACCATAAGGAAGGCTGAGCGAAGGAAGATAGATGCTTTTGAACTCTGGTGTTGGAGGAAAATTCTGAGAGTGACTTGGACTGCAAGAAGATCAAACCAGTCCATACTCCAGGAAATCAAGCCAGACTGCTCACTTGAGGGAATGATATTAAAGGCAAAACTGAAGTACTTTGGCCACATAATGAGAAGACAGGATACCCTGGAGAAGGTGCTGATGCTAGGGAAAGTGGAAGGCCAAAGGAAGAGGGGCCGACCAAGGGCAAGATGGATGGATGATATTCTGGAGGTGACGGACTCGACCATGGGGGAGCTGGGGGTGGCGACGGCCGACAGGAAGCTCTGGCGTGGGCTGGTCCATGAAGTCACGAAGAGTCGGAAGCGACTGAACGAATAAACAGCAACTTGTCATTTGAGCTTCTAAAGAAAGTTTAGGCTTGTTCCTCCAGCTCGTTCTTCAAGGAGTCTGTGGTACATGCAGAATCTTTTGCCAGGACCATAATTCAAACGCATCTATGTCCTTTCTGTCTTTTTATTTTTTTTCCATTTTCTAGTTTAGCATCCATATGATATTTAAAATACTGTGATCTGAACAAGTTTGAGCTTTGTGCACAAAGAGACCTCTCTGCACTAAAGATCTCATCTAGGTCTTTCACGGCTCTTTTTCCAAGTAATATGTATCCATGGGACCAAAAAAAGACAAAATACTTAGTTTTTCCTATTTCTAGCTGGGGGAAGGTGTCCTTTTACATCTCATTTTGTTCAGGAGCTTGTTTTATTCAGTGACGTTCTGGCCTAATTTTTAAGGCGTTTTGTGTGCACCACTTATGTGTTGTGCCATAACAACAGGAGCAATAATAAGAGTTTTCAGGGGATTAATAAGAATGCCAGAGGGAGCTACATTAAGTCTTCCCTCAACAGAAATAACAGCCTCATCTAGCACCATAAAGGCAAACACATGTATTGGCAAGAAATATACTGTGTGTTAGGCTACAATCCTATAGACCAGTGTTTCTCATGGCTGGCTGGGGAATTCTGGGAGTTGAAGTCCACACGTCTTAAAGTTGCCAAGGTTGAGAAACACTGCTATAAACACTCGCCTGGAAGTCAACTGCCCCAATGAACACAACAGGATTTACTTCCCAGGAGACGGAGCTAAAGCTGCGCTCCGCTGCGAATCCCATTTAGCTCCGCAACCCAATCAGGGACGTCCTTTCCTCCAAAACTCCCTCCACGCCACCCCTTCAAGCACGACGGCGGCAGCGGCGAGGGGGGGGCAGAAACCCAAATCCAAACGACCAGCGGGAGCGGCTGCCATGCGCCTCCGAACCAGGGGAGTCCGCGGAATCCCGCCCCCGCCCCCTGGCCCCGCCCCCTGGCCCCGCCCCGTCGCTCCCCCCCCCCGCTCGCGCGCGCGCGCTGTTGCGAGGCAATGACGCAAGCCGGGAGCCGGGGCGGCGTGACATATACGGAAGGGCGCGTCCCACCCGCTGGTAGAAGAGTCGTGGCGGGGTTGCAGAGGCGAAGGCAGGCGCGAGCTGGAGCCCGACAGGTGAGGGAGGGATTGGTCGTCACGCGGGCGCGCGCGGTGCCGGCTCTGCTCTTCCGCGGCTCGGCGGTGGCTGCCTTTGAGGACATCCCCCGGTTTCCGGATTGAATGAAGGGGGTGGGACGGGAAGGACCGGGGTCCCCTCGTGCCGTGGTCCCTTGCGGGGTGGGGGGGAAGGTTCCAACGCGGTGTTTCTGCACGCGACCCCGGTGGCGTGTCTGTGTGTATCCGTACATAACGCGTGCAAACGCGCTCTCGTTGGCGGCATTCCCCGGGCGATTAATTGAAACGCGTTTTCTGGACTGGCACGGGACGGTGTGTCCTGAACGGACCGAACAGGGTGGGTTTGCGCAAGAGCGCGAGCCACAGAAAACTTAACCAAGGTTAATGCTAACTAAGCTTAGCAAACGGGGTGTGCCTACCACCGCTAGTTGATTTGGACTAACATTGATTGAGGGTTAATCTGACCGTTGGCAATGAAATCTGTCTGCCGACCTGCACATAAAAAGTCTCAAGCAATTCAGCAGGATTTATCCTGAAAGTAAGCAAATGCTGGATTGTACTTCTCCACCCTAACAAGCCCCTCTCTATGGGACAGGCAAAATGAATGCCAAAAGCCAGTGGAAGAATGAGATGTAAACCTAAGCGTGCATGCAGGAAGCAAGATTGCATTTTATGGGATTTACTCCTAGATGTCACTGCTTCCTGTTGTATATTTTATTACTTAAATCTGCTTCTGCGTAAACCATAAAAGTCTGTGCATAAGACATGTAAAACAACCAGAACTGAATAATAAAAATATTATCTGTATGTCATGAGAGATGTCTGTATTTTACCAAAAAAAATCTTAGTCATCCCATTGTTTCTTTATTAATATTATTTATAAATATTAACATTTAATCATGTTTATCTTTTATTATATTTATACTGATAAGTAAAGGAAAGATATCTGTCAGTGATACAGTTACATTTAGTCTTTGGGAATCCCGTGTGTTTCCCCCATGGTTATGGAAGCTAAGTTTCCAAAGCAGTAGCTCTGTGGCAGAAGTAGCGCGCGGCCATCCTTGTCTGGGCTTTGAAATACCGTAAGCCCAGTTGGGCCTGGCTCATATTGGAACGGGAGACCACAGGAAATTCCTGGAAGAATTTTGGCTGGAAGGTCAATAAGATCCCTGAAGACGGCAGTGGTAACTCATTTTGAAATTGTTGCCAAGAAAACTCTGGACTTTCCTGTAAGGTCAAAAGGAGACGGGTTTGAATGGAGGAAGACTTTAGCTAGAAAAGGGCCTGTAGGAGGAGAATGAGGCACAGTATGGTGATTGTCTCACCTGAAAAAGAATGTCATGCTTCTACTGCTGTCACTTCACTGAAACAAGGATGTGAATGTTTATTATTGAGGGGGTGTTTGCATGGATGTCTTTTTAAAGATGAAGTTTCCTTTTCTCCTCCTTGTGCTTAAACAGAGATAATTTGCATCATCATCTGGTGAAATAACTTTGCTCTTTCCAACTGCAGAGATATCAATTGATATCCAGAGACACACTCATTTCCTGTTCTACACTGCCAGGCTTTCTGTTTTGATATTCCCAGATTTCTTTGGAACTGAAGATTTGTTAGGCATAGTGAAGTTTATTGTAACCACAGGTCATAACATAAGAATGCAATAAAATACAATAACATATAACATTAAAACAATAAAATGAAATAATAAAATAATAAAGAAGCATTAACTGTAGCTTGAATCATGTCAACTGGATTTCTATTTTCTCAGTGGAAACGTTTCGCTCCTTATCCAAGGAGCTTCTTCAGTCTGAGCAAAGTTGGTAAGGGAATCCTAAATATGTTTCTAGGTAGCTGTCACACAGTCACACAGCTACCTAGAAACATATTTAGGATTCCCTTACCAACTTTGCTCAGACTGAAGAAGCTCCTTGGATAAGGAGCGAAACGTTTCCACTGAGAAAATAGAAATCCAGTTGACATGATTCAAGCTACAGACAATTCCACCTGGATGACTGAGAACCTTCATAGACATAAAGAAGCATTAAATATAAAAGAAAAAGATTACAACAAAATAGAGCCAGAGCTACAACTAAGAACTTAACTATTTCTTCCTAAGTTTAAGTGAGAGCAGAGCAAAAGTAGCAACTTGGTTGCTAACAGCTGGAAACACATCTGCAAGAAGATAAATCAGTTTTTCAACATCGGAGCCCTTGGGTTCATCTGCCATTAATAATTTGGCCCTGATCTCGTTGTAAATGGGGCAGTGGAGGACATCATGGATAACATCCTCCACTTGACCAACACCACAAGGACAGAGGGGTTGCTCGACAGGGAGCTTACAAAAGAGGGCATGGTCTGCAGGCAAAGGGATGTTAAAGCCCTTCTCAGTGACGCACTGGTTATGTTAACCAGGTACTGAAACCCTCTTTAGAAAAATATCTATTCCTTCTGATTTAAATTGTAAAATGGGATGGAAGATGAGAAAAAGTAGCTAAAGGCAAAACAGTTCTAACTAAACCTTATCCTAGCCAGTCTTGCATAGGATAGTAAGCAGTCTTCCCCTCCACCTGTGTTGGGACTGTAATTCCCAGCAATCCCAGACCATGGCCACATTGGGTAGGAATTCTGGGAGTTGTACTTCAGTGGGGCAGGAGGGGGGCACCTGGCTGGGGAAAGCCTGTTCTGTGTGGAACAGGGGAATACACTATGACGGGCAGAACTGTTATTGTCCTTGTGAGCCTGCCAGCGGGAAAGAACTGTCATTCCAAGAACTGGAATCTTCCTGGCCAGCTGATCAAACTATGAGAAAGAGATTTATAGCAAGCTAGAATAAGGTTTTTTGTTTTGTTTGTTTGTTTTTGTGCCTTCGAGTCACTGTTGACTCTGGCGACTGCCTGGACATGTCCCTGCAGTTTTCTTGGTAAGATTTCAGAAGTGGTTTGCCCTTACCTGCTTCTTCCTAGGGCTGAGAGAGGGACTGGCCCAAGGTCACCCAGCTGGCTTTGTGCCTAAGGCAGGACTAGAAGTCATGGTCTCCCAGTTTCTAGCCTGGTGCCTTCACCACTACACCAATCTGGCTCTCTTAAGTTAATTAGAATAAAGTTACTTTGGTGGAAAATCCACATCCCCGCCCCAAGCAAACCACAGCATTGGGGGGAAAGGAAGGGCAAGAGGGATAATCTAGCCTTCCCTAACCTGTCACCCCTCAGGTATGTCAGGAGAATAGCTCCCAGAATCCCCAGCCAGCCTGCCCATCCCAGTCCCAGTACACCTGGAGAGAGCAAAAGTTTGGGGAGGCAGGTGCTGTCAGCTTTCATCTGCTCCTGGGTTGGTATACTTATGCATGCAAAAGTTCTTTTCTGTCTCAGAATTCCTGCCCATTAGCACTTGTTCTCTTCATTTCAAAGACGTGTACCTGAGAGGAGGCGCCATGTCGTGGATAAGAGAAGGAGAATTGTCCCTTTTTGAGAGATTCTGTGCTAGTGTAATAAAGGTAAGTACTACCTTAATATTATCTTAAGTTACTGAAATGTAATGCTTATCTAGAAATATTAGATCAGATTGTTTAATATTTAAGGGGGGGAGACAACCTTAGAAACCTTATCCCACAACAACCTCCTTCAGATGAAACTCTTCCAGATGTTTTGACCTCAAGACCAGTTACTCCAACCAGCTTACCTAGTGGTCTGTTGATGGGGATCCTTGCCCAAAACTTTGGAAAAGATCACAGTTGAGAATTGTACTCCTAGATGATAGATAAGTCATGCCGGTTAAGAACTGTTTGCCTCTTCATGTAGATTCTATTTGTCAATGTACCTTTGAGTAAAAGATGCAAGGGCAAACATCTGTGAAGTCAAAGAGGTATCTGCTTGGATGCAGTGGGTAGAAGAATGCTAAAGCTTGTTACCCTTATCCAACAATCAATATTAGATTTGGAGGGCAGAATTGCACAAAGCTGCCCCTCACTGAATTTAGGAGTGGAGGACTTGCTCCATGTCTGCTGCTTTGCTGTATTTTGCTAGTAGGTGCCCCAGTTATGTCCCCAGAATTTAAAGCTTTGACATTTCAGCCTGGCTGACATGAAGGGGAGCTGTTTTGCCTATCCTTGAAACTTGTATGGCATCTTCACACTGCCATCTTTATTTATATTCTGGTTCTGTTCTTGGAATCATTGGTTTTTGCTGTCTGTCATAGTATTTCTGGAGGGGAAGGTGAGATAGATGTTTTATAATAAAATGTGCATCCCGTATGTGTGTGTCAGTAAAAGTCCAGGATTGTTCTGCAGTCCTTCCACTTTCAGGATACTGTAGGTACAGTAACTTCTAAACCATCTTTACTTTATCTGGTCTTCTTCCCATCTCAGGAGAGATGTTCTAAAAGCTTGCATTTTAGGGGACTAGAAGGAGAGGGGGATTGTGGTTTTTTTTTCTTCCTCTCTCTGCCTCTTTCACGCTTCCTCCCCCCTCAATGTACTTCAGGTGTGTAGGACTGCAGCCCCATGGATGATGATTGTTGTAGGATGATGGTTGTAGACCCATTCATCAAGAGGATGATGGTTGTAGACCCATCCATCAAGAGGACTCTCCAGGAGACTGCAGATTTGTTCCTGGGGTACTCCTTAAGGAGGTCAGAGCAGAGAGTTCATGTTTCAGATGCAGGGTAATCTCAAGCTGATTCTTGTTCCACCTTTGCTGACTGTATATCTCATGCTCTCTGGCTGTCATTTCTTCTTGTTTCAATTCCAGGCAGGGCCGATGCCCAGGCACGTTGCGTTCATCATGGATGGCAATCGCCGTTACGCTCAGAAGCATAATGTGAAGAAGCTGGAAGGACATTCACAGGGTTTTGCCAAACTAACACAGGTAGGGAGAAACTTTCCTGGGCATCTCGCCAGGAATGCAAAGATGATGTACCCCAAAGTGATTACTATGGTGTGCCGAACCACATCTATCCCAGCTCCCCCGTGGCTCCTACTTGGACTAATTTCAAAAGGCTTTTGCAAGGGATCATCTTGGAACTCTACTAAGAGTAATCTGTTCCTCGCTCAGTTCACTGAGTAGAGAGGAAGTAATCACTGCTACCTCTGAGAGAGAGAAAGACACTCTTTTTTCCTCTTTGGATATTTCTAGGTTGGATGTCCATAACTTACAGAGGGGGAAGCCAGTGACGGGCTGTGTACATGTACCAGGATACCAATTGCATCTGATTTGCAGGTCCCCAACTCCAGTCAGTTAATTTAAGGCAAGGTGCAAAAAGTGCATCCTGGGAGCCTTATGCAACCAGCCAGCATCCCATTTTTGGGATTTCAGAGTTTTTGGAAAGTCAATGAGCTTAAAAAAAAAGAGGGATTTTTCCATTCTGTTTTTTAAAAAAACAAATGGATGACTGCAAGTTTTAAGGTAATAATTTCACTCCTTAAATTTATCTAAACTCTCCTTGCAATATGGGCTTGGTCCTATTCACTTTTGGAATGTGGTCCTTGGTGTTTCATGTAAAACCTGATGGAGCCCTTGAGCCAGTAGGAATTGCACATCCCTGATTTAAGGGAAGGGAAAACTTGTTGCTAAACAGCAGTAATGGTTACTTGCTTTCTTGCATCAGCTGTCTACAATTTCCGAAAAGTAATGTATAATTACAGTAGAACCTCAGTTGAATGGATCAATAGCAGGGAGGAGGTGTCTGTTACTCCCAAATGTCTGTTAAAGCGCAAATTATTCATGGCAACTTAGGTCATTAAATTATGCAGATCACTGCAAATAATGTAAGTTGCATCATTTGCATAATGTGATGCAAATGACATAAATCACTATGAGTGATATAAAATTAAGATAAATTGCCACCTTCAGATTCAGATGGAATGGACTTGCTCAATAGTTGGAGGGTGATATCCAGACAGAAGTTTAATCTATTGCATCCACTAAATGGGGATGCTAAATCAAGGTTTTATTCTACTTTGGCCTTAACTTTCTTCCTCTTTGCAGACATTACAATGGTGCTTGAGTCTGGGTATCCAGGAAGTCACAGTTTATGCCTTTAGCATTGAGAATTTCAAGCGATCCCAAGAAGAAGTTGAGGGCTTGATGCAGTTGGCTAGGACAAAATTCACCCGTCTTCTTGAAGAACAGTAAGACTACTTTTTTCTATCCCCTAAGTAGTAAGCTGTTAACATTCCTTTTCTACAGAGTGTAATGTTTATCTCCTGTGTTGAACCAAAAGTGGGGAGTATGCAACCTCTTGGATGCTTTTGGATTGCAATCCCCATCATTCCTTCTTGCTGACTAAGATAGTTGAAAGACACCGGGGACTGAATTTGAAGGAGATCTTGCCATCTCTGCATTAGTTTTGGAAACTATTTATTTATTTATTTGTTGAATTTCTATAACCACCCATCTCCCGCTCAAGGAGGGACTCTGGGCGGTTCACAACACAATATCAACAAAATATAATAAAAACTATGATAAAAGTAGAATTACAATAAATTACAATAAAATACAATAAAATAAAATCCAAGAGGCAGATAGTGACGTTGACTATGATTAAAATATTTTAAATATCTAAGGTGGCTCTAAGGGATCAGCCATCCCCAGGCTTGACTGCTTTCCTTTTTGCCCCAGGCAAGATCACAGAGCCAGGTTTTTAATTTTTTTCTAAAATCCAGGAGCGAGGGGGCCTGTCTTATCCCTGGTGGAAGGATGTTCCATAGGGCAGGAGCCGCTGCAGAGAAGGCTCATCTCCGGGACCCCGTTAGGTGGAATTCTTTCATAGAAGGGGTCCGCAGCATGCCCTCTCTGCAAGATCAGGTGGGACGGGAAGTCATGTGGATGAGGTGGTCCCTCAGATAACCTGGTCCCGTGCCATGTAGGGCTTTAAAGGTGATAACCAACACCTTGAATTGGACCCGGAAGCAAACTGGCACCCAATGCAGCTCATGGAGCAGAGGTGTTATGTGTGCAGATCTTGATGCACCTAAAACTGCCTGTGCCGCCGCATTCTGCACCAGCTGTAGCTTCCGGATATTCTTCAAGGGTAGCCCCATGTAGAGTGCATTGCAGTAATCTATATGAGAGACAACCAGGGCTTGAGTGACCGTTCGAAGGGCCTCTCGGTCAAGGAAAGGGCGTAATTGGCACACAACACGAAGTTGAGCAAAGGCCCTCCTGGCCACGACTGCCACCTGCTCTTCGAGCAGGAGTCGTGAGTCCAAGAGGACCCCCAAGTTACGCACCGGGTATGTCTGGGGAAGTGCAACCCCATCCAGAACTAAAGATGACAAAGTCCCAGAAACCGAGGGGCCATTAATCCACAGCCACTCCGTCTTACCAAGGAAACAATTGTTATGAAGTACCCTATAAAGGAGAAGATATTATTATTAGACGGACTTTATATTTAATATACTAACATTGATATTTAGCATATAACATTTTAATTAATTACATTTGTTTATATATATTTTACATCTTTGATAGGGGAGGGGCAGAAAGGAGTGTTAAAGTATACCAGCCAAGCAAGTTGCAGTCCTTTAGGTAGTAATATACTTGTATTGGGAATTTTTACCTGAAAATAAATATAGGCATAAACAGATTTTATTTATTAGATTAGGAATAATGCCCCATCCTGCAGTAAATATCATAGACTTGGATTTTAAACATAAAACTATAGCAAAATTAAATAGACTTCTTTTTGTAGCACAATAAAATCAGTAAAGAGGACAGCTGGTAAATGCAAGTAATGTTTAAAGACAAGATTTAGAATGCTACAAGTTGTAACTTTGGTTTGAGTTCTTTTGAAAACTAATTAAACATTTATGGCTGCATATATTTCCCTTAAATTATTTAGAACATGTAAGACCCTTTCACATTCAGGCAAGATGAATATTATCATTTGGGGTCATGCATCATGCTAAACATGTTTGGTTGAATAAGCTATAATAGCTGGGTTCACACAGCATTTTAAGCCAAAGCCAAACAAGCCACATTGTGGCTTAGAGCAGCACATAAACTCAGTCAGTGATCAGTCAATGTATATTAATTTATTTGATTAATACTTTGTATTTCCACCAATTACTGGTATTCCTGGCCAATTGAGTGCTTGAACCGTTAAAAACAGCTGCTTTCTTGCATGTGACATAAACCTGGTTATTTAATTTTGGGGAGGGAGCTGCATCTGAGAAGAATGTGAGAGCAGTTTGACGGCTAAGGGCAAATATTGCTTATCCTTTCACCGTAGGAGTGAGTGAGTGAGTTATTTTCTATTGTCTATTTATTTATTTTATTGTTGTTGTTTATTCATTCAGTCATTTCTGACTCTTCGTGACTTCATGGACCAGCCCGCGCCAGAGCTTCCTGTCGGCCGTCACCATCCCCAGCTCCCCCATGGTTGAGTCCGTCACCTCCAGAATACCATCCATCCATCTAGCCCTTGGTCGGCCCCTCTTCCTTTGGCCTTCCACTTTCCCTAGCATCAGCTTCTTCTCCAGGGTATCCTGTCTTCTCATTATGTGGCCAAAGTACTTCAGTTTTGCCTTTAATATCATTCCCTCAAGTGAGCAGTCTGGCTTGATTTCCTGGAGTATGGACTGGTTTGATCTTCTTGCAGTCCAAGGCACTCTCAGAATTTTCCTCCAACACCAGAGTTCAAAAGCATCTATCTTCCTTCGCTCAGCCTTCCTTATGGTCCAGCTCTCGCAGCCATAGGTTACTACAGGGAATACCATTGCTTTAACTATGCGGACCTTTGTTGTCAGTGTGATGTCTCTGCTCTTAACTATTTTATCAAGATTTGCCATTGCTCTCCTCCCAAGAAGTAGACGTCTTCTGATTTCCTGGCTGCAGTCAGCGTCTGCAGTAATCTTTGCGCCTAGAAATACAAAGTCTGTCACTGCCTCCACTTTTTCTCCCTCTATTTGCCAGTCATCAATCAAGCTGGTTGCCATAATCTTGGTTTTTTTGAGGTTTAACTGCAACCCAGCTTTTGCACTTTCTTCTTTCACCTTCGTCATAAAGCTCCTCAACTCCTCCTCACTTTCAGCCATCAAAGTGGTATCATCTGCATATCTGAGATTGTTAATGTTCGTTCCAGCAATTTTAACTCCAGCCTTGGATTCCTCAAGCCCAGCACATCGCATGATGTGTTCTGCGTACAGGTTGAATAGGTAGGGTGAGAGTATACAACCCTGCCATACTCCTTTCCCAATCTTAAACCAGTCCGTTGTTCCGTGCTCTGTTCTTACCGTTGCTACTTGGTCGTTATACAGATTCCTCAGGAGGCGGACAAGATGACTTGGTATCCCCATACCACCAAGAACTTGCCACAATTTGTTATGATCCACACAGTCAAAAGCTTTAGAATAGTCAATAAAACAGAAATAGATGTTTTTCTGAAATTCCCTGGCTTTCTCCATTATCCAGCGGATATTGGCAATTTGGTCTCTAGTTCCTCTGCCTTTTCTAAACGCAGCTTGTACATCTGGCAATTCTCACTCCATGAATTGCTGGAGTCTACCTTGCAAGATCTTGAGCATTACCTTACTGACATGTGAAATAAGTGCCACTGTTCGATAGTTTGAACATTCTTTAGTGCTTCCCTTTTTTGGTATGGGGATATAGGTTGATTTTTTCCAATCTGATAGCCATTCTTGTGTTTTCCAAATTTGCTGGCATATGGCATGCATCACCTTGACAGCATCATCTTGCAAGATTTTAAACAGTTCAGCTGGGATACCATCGTCTCCTGCTGCCTTGTTATTAGCAATGCTTCTTAAGGCCCATTCAACCTCACTCTTCAGGATGTCTGGCTCTAACTCACTGACCACACCATCAAAGCTATCTCCAATATTATTATCCTTCCTATACAGATCTTCCGTATATTCTTGCCACCTTTTCTTGATCTCTTCTGCTTCTGTTAGGTCCTTATCATCTTTGTTTTTGATCATACCCATTTTTGCCTGGAATTTACCTCCGATGTTTCTAATTTTCTGGAAGAGGTCTCTTGTCCTTCCTATTCTATTGTCTTCTTCCACTTCCACTTCCGCTTGTTTAAAAATAATTCCTTATCTCTTCTGGCTAACCTCTGGAATTTTGCATTTAATTGGGCATATCTCCCCCTATCATTGTTGCCTTTTGCTTTCCTTCTTTCTTGGGCAACTTCCAGTGTCTCAGCAGACAGCCATCTTGCCTTCTTGGTTTTCTTTTTCTTTGGGACGTTTGTTGTTGCCGCCTCCTGAGCAATGTTGCGAACTTCTGTCCATAGTTCTTCCGGGACCCTATCTACTAAATCTAGTCCCTTAAATCTATTCTTCACCTCCACTGCATATTCCTTAGGAATATTATTGAGCTCATATCTAACTGATCTGTGGGTCTTCCCTATTCTCTTTAGTCTGATTCTAAATTTTGCAATAAGAAGTTCGTGATCGGAACTACAGTCAGCTCCAGGTCTTGTTTTTACCGACTGTATAGATGTCCGCCACCTTTGGCTGCAAAGGATGTAGTCAATCTGATTTCGGTGTCGATCATCTGGTGAAGTCCATGTATAAAGTCGTCTTTTAGGTTGTTGGAAGAGAGTGTTTGTTATGCACAGTGAGTTGTCTTGGCAAAATTCTATCAGCCTATGTCCTGCTTCATTTTGTTCTCCCAGACCATGCTTGCCTGTAATTACAGGTGTCCTCTGACTACCCACCTTAGCATTCCAGTCTCCTGTAATGAAAATAACATCTCTTTTTGGTGTACTATCCACTAGGTGCTGCAAATCCTCATAGAACTGATCTACTTCTGCATCTTCAGCATCTGTGGTTGGGGCGTATATTTGGATCACTGTGATGTTAAATGGCTTACTCTGAATTCAAATTGAGATCATTCTATCGTTTTTTGGATTGTATCCAAGCACTGCTTTAGCCACTTTATTATTAATTATGAAGGCTACTCCATTTCTTCTGTGGTCCTCTTGTCCACAGTAGTAGATCTGGTGGTCATCTGATGTGAAGTGGCCCACTCCAGTCCATTTCAGTTCACTGACACCTAAAATGTCTATATTTAATCTTGACATCTCACCAATAACCACATCCAATTTGCCCTGGCTCATAGATCTTACATTCCAGGTTCCTATGGTGTGTTGGTCTTTAGAACATCGGATTCGTCATTCACCACCAGCACCGTCGGCCGCTAGCCGTCCTTTCGGCTTTGAGCTAGCTGCATCATCCCTTCTGGGGCTAGTTGAACGTATCCTCTGTTCCTCCCCAGTAGCATTTTGACCATCTTCCGACCTGGGAGTCCCATCTTCCGATGGTATACCGACATATCTCTGGTTGTACTGATCCATTTAGTTTTCACGGCAAGAATACTGGGGTGGGTTGCCATTACCTTCCCCAGGGATCGTATTTAGTCTGACCTCTCTGCCACGACCTTCCCGTCTTGGGTGTCCCTTCACGGTTTAGCTCATGGTTTCATTGAGGTGCTCAAACTCCAGCACCACGACAAGGTAACAATCTCCTTTGCTGGAGATTTATTTTATATCCCACCTTTATTTTTTTTTATAAATAACTCAAGGCGGCGAACATACCAAATACTCCTTCCTCCTCCTCTTTTCCCCACAACAGCAACCCTGTGAGGTGAGTTGGGCTGAGAGAGAATGACTGGCCCAAGGTCACCCAGCTGGCTTTCATGCCTAAGGCAGGTCTAGAACTCTGTCTCCTGGTTTCCCATTGGCTCCTTCCTAGGACTGAGAGACAGTGATTGGCCCAAGATCACCCAGCCGGCTTTCATGCCTAAAGTGGGACTAGAACTCTCAGTCTCCTGGTTTGCCATTGGCTCCTTCCTAGGGCTGAGAGATAGGGACTGGCCCCAGGTCACCCAGCTGGCTTTCATGCCTAAGGTGGGACTAGAACTACATAGTTGCTGGTAGCTAATTTTAATGCAGTTTGAATGGAATGTTGCTTGCCAGGCAGTATTTTAATAGACTGGAGAACCTGATAGGGAAATTTCAAACCTCTTGCTGCCTTGCCATTATCCATGTGGCTGTACTTCCTCTCTTGCTCATGAGAAGGCCTATCTTACATATGTTTCTCTCCCCACACCCCATGTCTTTTGTTTCAAGCTATCAGCTTATTTCTGAATCATCAAGTCTCAGTTATGTGATTTTATAGATACAAGATAAGATATTGGCATTGCTAAGGTTTGGCTTCCTTCTCCTTTTTTTAAGAATTTGGCTTTTCGGCTTTTCTCTTCCCCCTTCCTCCTCCTCAGGGAGAACTTGGAGAAACACGGCGTGTGCATCCGAATACTTGGAGATCTGCTCCTCCTGCCCCAGGATATCCAGGAACTGATAGCTAAGGTTGTGCTGGCAACTAAGCACTACAACACGTGAGTTTTTTCCAGTTTCTTGAACTCTTTCCCCTACTCCAGAACTGCACAGCCTTTTTTTCGGCTGTAGCAAGGACCATGCTACGCCTGGCCAGAATTTTAGCTTGGACACCTTTCCCACATGCAGAGTGCTACATGTTGTTCTTGACTGCCCTCTGTCTCCCGAAGCTTACACTATCTTCTCAGCTTACGCTATCTTCTTAGCGCCTTTGGAGCTCTGAGAAGATAGCATAAGCTTCTCCAAAGGTGCTGAGAAGATAGCGTAAGCTTCGGAAGATAGCGTTCGGAAGGGAGCCCTGCAGAGAGGAAACGTTCGGCAGAGACGCTGGGTCCGGCAGCGAGGCGCTTCTGCTGCTCCCACGGCGGCCGAGTGGAAACGTGCAAAGGCAGGTCCGGGGGACTGGGAGAGGAGGCAGCTGGATGAACGAATGCGGGCTGAGGATGCTGGAGCTTGCTATGGTAGCTGGGATTGGCTGGATTTTTGCGCGGGTGGGCTAGGGAGGCAGGAGCTGGCTGCAGCCCCAGAACCGCGCGGTTCCGGGTCTGCTTGCCGCCCCGCAAGCAGGTTGCAGGGCCTCCAAAAGGGCAGAGATGGGGGGAGATAGGCGGGGGGGGAGCTTGGGAGGGACCAAGCCTGAAATGGCTTGGATTGGGGTGGGCGCTCAGGCTAACGACCGGTAAAATTCACTTAACGATGGCAAGGGGAGTTGCCAGGATTGCCGTCACTAAGCGATGCCATCTTGCTTTACAACCACATTGCAAATTCCGGGCTCAATTACCGTCGTTAAGTGAAGACTACCTGTATACGTAGTTTTAAGTATGAGGCAGTCCTGATCCTCAGGTTTACAGTCTAAAAGTTTTGAGACAAAAGAAAAAGGATGGGGGAAGAGGAGAAAAGCAAGGGTAGGCATCCCTTCCCTAGAGAGGATTTGCTCTTGCACCATGCTAAGCCATGGCTTGTTCAATGATGGTTTGCTGAATAAATGCAGGTAGCTGAATTCACACAAGATTAAACCATGGTTTACAAAACTTAATGGCTGGGTTCACAAACAGGCCAAACCAGACAGACCATAATATGCCTCCATAGCAAGCTGTGTGACTTTTATAATGGCCAGTTGGGATGGAAATGGTTCAGGTATAGATGGGCAGGCTGCTGGGAGAGAGGCGAGGCTCTCAAAGGAAGGGCTCTCTGCTTTGCAGCCTCATAAATAACTCGGTCCTAAAGCTCCTGCCAATCATTTTCATTGGATAATTCTGAATTTAAAGTTGATAGGTCTGAAACATTTGTACCACGAGTTAAGACGAAAATGGCTCTCAGAAGACCATATTTAAAAATCAAAAGGCAGGGCCCAAACGGAAAAGCAACTGGAATGGAGGAGGAAGAAAAAGTCTGAGGTGGTTCCATCGCTATTGATATCTGTTCCCTTCTCCTCGCCTTTTAATCATAATATTGATATTCTTTGCTTGTTAATTGTTTTTATATCACTGTCTTACAGTTTTTTATTGTACGCTGCCCAGAGTCACGTTTTGTGAGATGGGCGGCTATATAAATAGAATGAATGAATAAAAAATTAAAGCACTGGGTCTTGGTTACAAGCTGGATTTGCTTGTTCATTAGTCATAATATGATTTGTTTAGCTTTGACCTAGAGTGCTGTGGAAACCTAGTCGTGCTTGAAAAACATGGAATATGGCTTAACATATTGAATGAACCCAATGAAGTGTGGGTTTGTTCAACAGCCAGGTTAAGCATGTGGCTTAATGCAGTGTGTGAACTCTGCCACAAAATTCTCAATGGCCTCTTCCTGGCAGAGACAGGAAAAGTAAGGTCCATGGATTTGCTTGTTCACTGACTGGTAGATGGGGCAAGTTTGGTGTCTTCTGTACAACGTCATTCTTCCTACTGGGTAGATATGTCCTTTATTCCTCAGTCTGCTTCCTCCACACAGTACATAATCCGTCTTCATTTTTCATATTCAAAGGTGTTTCTTGAACATTGGCTTTGCCTACACATCAAGAGAGGAGATCAGTAATGCAGTGAAAGAGTTGGCCTGGGGTGTTGAAGAAGGACTGCTTCAACCCAGGTAATTGCACCTGTATACTTGGAGTCATGCCACAGAACATACCAATTGCGTGGCCCTTGGGTCAGTTATGAAGCTATCTACATTTTTTCTTGAAGCTGTTTTCAAAATATTTAGTGGGCTAAAAAAATGCTCAGTAAACATTTAAAGAAGGGGTCCCCAACCTGTGGGCCATGGCCTGTTAGGAAGTGGGCCGCACAGCAGGTGAACGGTGGTGGTCTGCGCAATTGGCTCCCGCCTGCAAACCCTGCCCCCAGTCCGTACGATTGGCTCCCGTCTGCAAACCCTGCCCCCCCGGTCCATGTGATTGGCTCCCGCCTGCAAACCCTGCCCCCCCCGCCCCGGTCCATGGAAAAATTGTCTTCCACGACTGGTCCCTGGTGCCAAAAAGGCTGGGTACCCCTGATTTAAAGCACGAAGAAAACTTTGAAAGCAATATATATGCAAAGTGCTTGGAAGTATCAGAGAAGCAGATACTGAAGGCTGAAATATTGAAAAGGGGGCAATCAGGAAGTGATCATTATAAAGTACATGAGTTCCTTTACAAGCAAAAGAGTCAAATTTCAACTTTGCTGTAGCCGTGTTTTTGTCCATGCCCTTCTCTTCTCCCTTCTATTCCACTGGCACTTCCTGTACCTTACAGCTAAATCAGGTTATACTGGTAGCCCTCGACTTACGACCACAATTGGGACCGGAATTTCCATTGTAAGTCGTGACCAGACCATTTTTACGGTGGTCGTTAAGCAAATCCAGCTTCCCCAATGGGCATTTTTTGTAAGAAAACGCAAAAACATAGCAAAACACAATCACGTGACTGCGGGACACTGCAACCGGTCATAAATACGAGCCGGTTGCCAAGCACCCAAAATGCGAGCGTGTGACCGTGGAGGGGGTGCAATGTTTTGCAATGCTCGGAAGTGCTTTACAGTAAAGCACCCATTCTGAGGCCGTCGTAACTTTGGACCATTGTTGAACAGCCGTAAGTCGAGGACTACCTGTACTCTGAAACCTTTTAATTTCAATGAGATGCCACTGCTTTTTTTTAAAAAAAAAAATCAGAATAGCCATATTCTGCCTTTCCAGGTGGCTAAAAATCATGTTGCTTGAACAAAACTATTGCACTCTTTGTTTAGCGACTGCAATCCGTTCCAGCGACTTTGTTGTTAAGCGAAATGGTTGCTAAGTGAACGCATGACTGAGAGAGAGAGAGAGAGACTCTGCGAAGAACCCTGGTTTATTTATTTATTTAATTTTTATCCTGCCTTTATTATTTTTATAAATAACTCAAGGCAGCGAACATCCCTAATACTCCTTCCTCCTCCTTTCCCCACAACAACCACCCTGTGAGGTGAGTTGGGCTGAGAGAGAGTGACTGGCCCAAGGTCAGCCAGCTTTCATGCCTAAGGCGGGACTAGAACTCACAGACTCCTGGTTTCTAGCCTAGCACCTTAACCACTAGACCAAACTGGCTCTGGTTACTGCTGTCTCATTCAGATAAAGTTCTCTGGTAAAGTGTCCTGTGCCTGAACTCTTTTTTTCCCCTTTTTTTGCCTCCTTGCAGGGCGGAGAGTTTGCTTAAACATGCTATCTCTTCCTGAGCTGATTTTCTCTGTAGTGCTTCCCTAAAAAGTGCTAACTGCAAGTTAACAAGCTCAGCTGTGACCTTAATTAATTAATTAGAACCACTGGGCTGCTGCCTGAAACTGACCAGATCTTAATCAGTTTCACACTGAAGGCTTTTGTTGTCAGGCACATGAAATTTGGTCCTAAATGCACCCATTGGTCAGAAAACGGGTTTTTTATTACCATTTATTACCGTCATATTTGCGAATGGTCTCCAACCGAGGTAGTCGCTAAACAAGGAGTAGCTGTAACTTATTTAGTTTTTAACCATATTTACAAATATTTTAATGAGATCTTTTACCTTAGAGCAGTGTTTCTCAACCTTGCCAAGTTTCAGATGGGTGGCCTTCAACTCCCAGAATTCCCCAGCCAGCTTTGCTGGGGAATTCTGGGAGTTGAAGGCCACCCATCTGAAACTTGGCAAGGTTGAGAAACACTGCCTTAGAGGATAACGGTTCTTCTGCCAAATCACAAACTAATTTACCATAGGCAGATAAAGACATGTAATTTCATTGCACAATCATAACATTTGGGAGGTAGCATACAACTATTGAGACTGGTGACTACCGATAGCCCTGTGAGGATCGAGATGGCCGAAGTTAAAAAAAGTGATTCAGGAGGTAACTGCTAAAGACGGTAGCATTCGAACTTCATCAACTGGGGAGGAGGAGAAAGTTGGTACAGGGAAAGAGAGAATGGAATCGGGCATTGGACTGGGGGTGATTTTGCTTCCTATCAAAGTAGTCGTCCATTGGGAGTGGCAGTGAATCTCTGCAATGGGATGCCAGGTACTGCAGCAATCCAGGGGTCCTCTCCAACCTACAAGCTTACAATAAGGATCTGATGGGAACATCAGGCCAGCCCTGCAGGATCAGGCCAAGCCCATTTTATTTCTCACAAGTAGGCGTTGGAGACATATCCCTCGCCTGCATGCAGCCTCAGTAACGCTGCGTCCTCAACACTCATTGCCCTTGATGGGTGTGTTCTCCATGAATGTATCCAATCCCCTATTTTTTTTTTAAATCTGTTCAGTCGTGTCTGATTCTCCCTCTGTCCCTGCAGTTTTCTTGGCAAGGTTTTTCAGAAGCGGTTGGGCATTGCCTCCTTCCTGGGGCTGAGAGAAAGTGACTGGCCCAGGTTACCCAGCTGGCTTTGCGCCTAAGGCAGGGCTAGAACTCACGGTCTCCCGGTTTCTAGCCTGGTGCCTTAACCACTACACCTACTGGCTCTCATTCCCCTATTAAAGCCATCCAAATTAGTGGTCATCACCATGTTTCATGGTATATGTGCTGTATGAAGAAGTGTTACTCCTTTTGCCTGTCCTAAAATTCCTTCCAGTCAGCCTTATTGGATAAGTCCTGGTCTTTATGCTTTCAGAAAGGGAGAAAAACTTCTTCCCGGCTGCTTTCTCCATGCCACACATGGTTTTAAACACCTCAATCATCCTTGCTCATTTTTTTTTCTAATTGAGTCCCAAATAATCCAGCCTTTTCTCCCAAGAAGATGGAGCTGGAAGACAATTTAAAAAGAGCAGCTGCAATGAACATAGCTTTCAAATATGTTCCAAAGTGAGAAAAGTTTAGCATTTTGAGACGTAGCGGGGTGGAAGGGTGTGACATAGTGTTGCGTAAGGGAAAAATCATTTAATGAAATTAATTGGCAGGGGATGAAACAGCTCTTCACGTAGAACAGATCTAGCCTTTGGAATTCATTGCCAGAATAAGTAGGGATGGTTGCTAGTTTAGATGGCAGGGATATCAAAGAAGTCAAGAGCTTCATCCAGTGTCCCCTATGGGGGAGATGGTGCGGTGATAGAAATTGAAAGATAAATAAATAAAATAAATAAATAAATGTGAGCAAAACTAGACCACTTTTTAATGTCATCTTGATTTTGTTTACTCCCTTTCCCATGGACATCCCTGTTAGAAGGGTTTCATGGTGACTGTATGGGACTACACCGCTGTTCTTATAAAATAATTTACCTGTCAGGTAATGGCCGATTTATTTGTAAGTGAGTATGTGTAGCTTTCCTTTTGAAAACGATTATATTAAACTAACAGGAAAAATGTATATTTAACTGTTTCTGAGGTAATGTAACACTAACAAGAAAAACAAATGGGATAATTATATCAAACCAATATCTTCAAAAAAATTTGATCAAATAGTTTAATAGTCCTCTTTCATTGTTCTCTCCCTGCCCAACCCTCAAAATTCAATTCAGATGTTGACAGTACATCATAACAATCTGTTCCTGAAAATGAGGTATAGATTTATCCTTCCAAAATTGTGTAATAATTATTAAGGCCATCCCCCTCATCCTTGATAGATTCCAAATACTCCAGAGACATCCAAGAAGAACCTGTGTGTCCCTGACATGCATTGTTGGGTCTGAAGTCACATACATACATACATACTGTACATACATACATACATACATTTATTTGCAGGATGTATATGGCCACCTATCTCATACAATGACTCTAGGCGGCTCACAACAATCCATAAAAACATGGTTAAAATGAGAGTACCCTTCCTCCAGGCACCAGACCAAACATCCTCGCAGCTCAACCCCCCTCCTAGCCCATTGCTTGGGGGAAGAGCCAGGTCTTCACAGCCCACCGGAAGGCTAAAAGGGTAGGGGTCCTTCGGATCTTAGGTGAGGCGGTTCCAAAGGGCTGAGGCGACCACCGAGAAGGTGCACCTCTGAGGTCCCATCAGGTGGCAACATTTAAGGGAGGGCACCTGGAGCGTGCCCACCCTATCTAACCTAGTGGGATGGGCAGATACTCTCAGGGAGAGGTGGTCCCGTAAGTAACCTGGCCCTGTGCCATGTAGGGCTTCAAAAGTGATAACCAGCACCTTTAATAGTTAGTAAATATGAACTAATAACTATTAACTAATAGTTAATAACTATAATAACTTTAATAACCATTAATGGTTGTGTGGATTTCGGTCCAAATTGTAGCAATAATAGGACCTCAGACTATGCGAGTTAACATTACAGCTCCTGAATTGCATCTGAAGACTATCCTTCCCAAAGTAAATTCTGGTCTCTCTCTCTCTCAGTGATGTGTCAGAATCGCTCATCGACCAATGCCTTTACTCCTGCAAATCTCCTAATCCAGACATTCTGATCAGAACATCTGGAGAAGTTCGACTTAGTGATTTTATGCTCTGGCAGGTAAATCTAAAATGCAACGACTCACCAGCTAAATAGCAAAATCAGTTTTTCTTACTTTGCTGTCTACTCTTTTTAGAAATCATTTGACTTTCAGCTCTCTGGGTCTTGTTGTTGGATATAAGAAAAGACCTTGTCTAATAAACAGTCCTCTTAAAAAGCAAAACAAAGTCCATGTACCCTCTTCCAGTAAGCTGCTATGATAAGTGCTTCAAGGAGATCAGTGAAGAAGGGTGGTCTTCAGCCATTCTAGTAAGGACACTACCAAGTACAGTAGGTAGACCACCATCTGGTTCACTATAAACTGTTTCATAAATTCCCATTTGCTGTCCTTTAGCAATGATCGAGCAAGGGTGAAGCTGTATATCATTGTTACAGAGAACTATGCTCAGGGTTAAAACACTTCTGGAAATTCTCACAGGATCTTTTTTCATACTTTTGGCAAGTTTGGTTTCTATACAAGCCAGCGCAAGCTCCAGAATGCAAGTTTATTTTAAGCATTTTTACCGGGATTATTTTATGCTCGAAGGGCTCCTGAGCAGAACTGCAAATGTCAGTAATAAGATAAGCCTGTCTTTGAATTTGCAATCTAAAAGTTGATAGGATGGAGAAAAGATGGAGAAAGGCTATCTTAGGACACTTTTGTGACTTTCTGGCAGGAACAGTCATAGCTTGGTCTTTCTAGATTTACCTTCTGTGGCTGATGCTTGCAGCCAAGGGCTATAGTATAGTATACAGTATCGTATCGTATCTATAGTATAGCAAGGGGCTATAGTATATATAATATATACTATCTATAACAGTGTTTCTGAACCTTGGCAACTTTAAGATGTGTGGACTTCAACTCCCAGAATTCCCCAGCCAGCCATACTGGCTGGGGAATTCTGGGAGTTGAAGTCCACACATCTTAAAGTTGCTAAGGTCGAGAAACATTGCTCTACATACTCAGGGGCTTTCTTGCCCACCTGACTCTTAAAAAAACATTCTATTTAAAACTAAATGGGTGGCTGGTGTTTGGCAAAGCCAAGCCTCTAGTGTCACCTCTACTTTTTCCTTGTCTCAAGATCCATTTTGGTTAGCACATTGTGGAACACCGTGGGCCACAGAAACTACTCTCTACTTACTCTCTAAAACGGTGTTTCTCAACCTTGGTAGCTTTAAGATGTGTGGACTTCAATTCCCAGAATTCCCCAGCCAGTATTCTGGGAATTGAAGTCCACCCATGCCAACTGGGGAATTCTGGGAGTTGAAGTCCACACATCTTAAAGTTGCCAAGGTTCAGAAACACTGATCTATAATATAGTGTAGATCTCCTTTCTGTAGCTGATGCATTGAGTCTTGCCCAGTGTTCTTGAAGAGCCCAGCCTTTTAGAGGCCCCTGTCCCCAAGCTGACACATGAGACCAGAGCGTACGGTCCATTTCAGAGTTGCTGAGCAACTGGGAATGAATGAAAGTTGTTGGGGAAGTTTGTTTTGGAATAATCTAGCAACGTTGCTTGCTTTGGTTACCTCTGTTTCTTTTCTAGCCTGAGCATTAAGCACCTTGTCTTTCTTTTCTCAGACATCCCATTCTTGCCTAGCGTTCCAGAGCGTGCTATGGCCAGATTTTTCCTTCTGGAATTTATGCGAGGCCATCCTTCGGTTCCAGATGAACTACAATGCTTTACAAGTAAGAAGCAAAGAAAGAGGAAAAGGCTAAGCAAACAAGCAATTTCAGGCTCTCAGCATATGCACTTTAAATAATTGAACTGCCTGCCCCAAGATTTCAGAGACGGGAAAACGGCATTTTTGCTTGCTGCTAAAATTATTGTCCCGCCTTCCATCACAGTTGTGGATCTATGCAAACGGTCATCACATATCACTTAAATATTTTTAAAAAACCTTTAATTCTATCATATGCCAGAACTAGAGGTGGAGCTCTAACTTGGAAGGGGGAAACCAGTTCTGGATTTCCTTTTGCCCCTTAGGCTTTTGAGACTAATCCATTAGTCCTTTCCTTTTGCCCCTTAGGCTTTTGGGACAGGATGAGAAGTAGAAAAAAGAATGATGGGCATTCCTAGCCACACAAAAAGGTTTGAGGTGGTCGGGAACCAACAGATGTTGGAATGTATCCATACAATTGATAGGACTGTTCTGAAAGGTCCCTAGATGGTGCCCTGGAGGTAGCCCTCGACTTAAGACCATTCGTTTAGCAACTGTTTGAAGTTACAAAGGCGCTGAAAAAAGTTTACGACCGGTCCTCACACTTAAGACCGTCACAGCATCCCTGTGGTCACGTGATCAAAATTCAGGCACTTGGCAACCAGTTTGCACATACAACAGTTGCAGCGTTCTGGGGTCACGTGATTACCATTTGCAACCTACCCAGCTGGCTTCCGACAAAGTCACGGGGGGAAGCAGGATTCACTTAACAACTGTGGTGATTTGCTTAACAATCATGGCAGAAAAGGTGGTAAAATTGGGCGTGACTCACTTAACAGCCACCTTGCTTAGCAATGGAAGTTTCAGTCCCAATTGTGATCGTAAGTTGAGGACTACCTGTAGGTGGTTGGATTTTCATTTAATGGATGTTCTTTATTGTGCAAACAATGAGAGCAATATAATAATTGCTTAAGAATACTTTGTATTTCTGACCAAAGGATGATCTTGTCCTCTGAAGAGATACTGTATGACAGTTTCATTCTTTCATTAGTTTCCTCTCTCCTTATAAGAAGTCAAGTACGGTCCTAAAGTTTAGTTCCATACAGGCATCAAGAAATCGTGAGGAAACAAGGTGCCTTTTGCCATAGCCGTTTAGACAATATTTCAAGATCGCTTCTGCATATGAGTTTCTTTGATGTAAATAACTTTTGGTGTTATTACTCCTTGTCTCTTTTTCTTTTCTTTTTTTTAATAAAACTTTTTTATTTTCAAAATATAGTTAACATACAAAAAAGACTATAGAGTAGATAGAAAACAGAACTAAAGAAAAGAGAACGAACTATAAAAGTGTCAATAGAAAGAAAAGAAATGGAAAGCGACTTCCGACTTTCTCCGATACAGATATAGGTAAATTTACAAATCTAATCTCTTACAATTAATTAACCCATAATATTATTTCCATTACAACAAACCATTTAATCTCTAAAACCCAAAATCAAAACCTTGTTTTTTTCTATTACAAGCAAGTATTCCAAAAGTGGTTGCCAAGTTACTATAAATGCAGAGATAGAATGCTCTCTTTTTAAAGCTGTTAATTTAGCCATTTGAGCCAAGTCCATTAATTTAATCAAACTTCAACCGTAGGTATTTGTGGATCTTTCCATCATTGTGCATATAACAGTCTTGCAGCCGTAATCATATATAACATCAAAACTCCATGTTGTTTCTCTAATTCCTTTTCCATCAATCCCAAAATAAAAAGTTCTGGTTTTCTTTGTATAGTTACTTTAAGAATCTTTTGAATAATAATACATATTTGATTCCAGAACTTTTTAGCCTTCTCGCAAGTCCACCAAAGATGGTAAAACGTTCCTTCACCCTCTGAACATTTCCAACAAACATTAGTTACACCATTATACATTTTGGACAACTTATCAGGAGTTAAATACCAGCGATACATCATCTTATAGAAGCTTTCTTTCAAGTTATAATTCAGCGTAAATTTCAAACCTTTCGTCCACATACTCTCCCATTGGTCCTGCATGATATTGTATCCAAAATTCTTAGCCCATTTAATCATACAATCCTTGACATGTTCATCTTCCATATTCATCTGTAGCAAAATCTTATACATCTTAGTAATAACATGATCATCATTTATACAAAGATCCATTTCAAACAGTTATTTCATTAACAAATTTATAATTCTTTTTATCTAATTTAAAACATTCCATCAACTGTATATAGGTGAACCAATGACATGTAAATCCATCCAATTCTAACATTTCCCTTGTTTTAATTTTTGGTTCACCCTCCTCAAACTTTAACAAATCTTTATATTTTAACCAACTTATTCCTCCCACATTTTCTCTTCTAACAATTGCTTCCTGAGGTGACTACCATAATGGTACATTTGGAGACAGTCTTACCTTATATTTATTCCAGATTCTCAATGTAGCATTCCTAATAAAATGATTTTTAAAATCCTTGTTAACTTTAACTTTATCATACCATAGATAGGCATGCCATCCGAATCTTAATTCATGTCCTTCAAGCTGTAGAAATTTCTTGTTCTCCAAGATAATCCATTCCTTCATTCAAAGCAAACAACAGGCATCAAAGTACAATTTCAAATTAGGCAGACCCAAACCTCCTCATTCTTTGGCATCTTGTAACAATTTATATTTAATTCTTGGTTTCTTGCCTTGCCAAATAAATTTGGAAATATCTCTCTACCATTCTTTAAATGGTAAATCAGTTGACAAAATTGGTAGTCTGGAAAAGAAATAACATCCTAGGCAAAACATTCATCTTAATCACAGATATTCTTCCCAAAAGAGACAATTGCAATTTCCCCCATCTTATCAAATCTTTTTTACATCATTCCAAATTTTAACATAATTATTCTGAAATAACATACTATTTTTAGTTGACAGAATTACCCCCAGATATCTGACCTTTTTTTCAATCTGAAATCCCTTCTTACCCATCAGTAGATCTTGGTTGGGCAGGGTCATGTTTTTAGTTAACATTTTAGTTTTTTGTTTATTTCCTCGTCTCTTTTTCTGTGCACCCTATTGTCTAATCATGTATCAGTTACAAAAAAAAAAATCCAGGAAAAAAATTGAAATGGCCTTTAAATGGTTTGGCAAATCTCTCTTGAAATCTGTATAATTTTAGAAGGTTTATACATGCAGACATGCAGAGTCCAAAAAAAGGTAGAATAGAATTCTGGTTTCATTCATTAGCCAATGGACAGATGGGCTGAATATTTCTAGCAATGAATTCTCATTTATTCATTTTGGGTTTATGGTAAAAGGTCTTGCCCCATGAACCCAACCTGCAGATGCGCTTCTAGTTTTGTAAGTGTGGTTTTCTGAGCTGTCTCATTCTGTTGTGTAAAAACTAGTGGCAACCTATAAATCCCTATAACTATAACTATAAGTCCCTCCGAAGGAGGGAGATGGGCGGTGATAGAAGTTTGATTAATAAATAATAAATAAATACATACATACACACACAAGATTGGGAAAAGATTGGTCATATAAGTTAAATAAATAAATAAATAAATAAATAAATAAAACATTCAGGAGGAGAAAGGACTCAAACTTTGATAGTTGCTGGCCTAGGGGAATTTTATAAATAGGAGAGAATCCTGTAAGCCAAATCAGCAATACAGTTTGTCGTCTTTGTTTCGTACTGATGAAAGATCCTGGGAGGTGAAGTCCAAGACATTTAGAGGGTACTGGTAGGGGGATGCTGATCTATGCTCAGAAACCTAATGCATCGTTATTGCTTTCTTTTCCAGAAAGCCAGAGATTTATACATGGAAGAAAGGAAGTGGCAACAGTTAGAAACTGATAAGGCACAAGTCTTAGAGAAGCTGAAAGATGAAGGAGCGGCATCCTGTGGTGATACTCAGAAATGCCGGACGCTTTTGCGAGAATTCAAAGCTAAACGAGAAGAGAGGATTCAAGGGTTTTTGCAGGCCCTGGAGCACAAAAGGATGGACTTCCTAGAAAAACTGGCTATGGCCACTGCAAGATAAGAAGAAAGTTCTTAGGTTTGGGTGAGGGGGAAGAAGCGGAAAAAAATCAGCTGAGCTGCAAATAATTCAATTGCTGTCCAGTGGGTAACATGAAATGGGATCCTGGGTTTACTCTGTGTGTACGTGCACATGGCTGGGGGCCGTGACATTTGAAGTGTATGTTTCCTAAATTTAATGAAACAAAAGGTATTTGTGTAGACTAGTGTTTCTCAACCTCAACAACTTTTAAGGTGTGTGGACTTCAACTCCCAGAATTCTCCAGCCAGCATGGCTGGCTGGGGAATTCTGGGAGTTGAAGTCTACACATCTTAAAAGTTACTGAGGTTGAGAAACATTGATGTAGAGCTAACAAATGAAAAGAATAGCATCAAATCTTTCCAGGTGAGAAGGTCTGTGCATGCTGGAGGGCTTTTGCTCCGTGTTCTCCAAACTGCAGCTTTTCTCTGCCACAATTCAAAGACTTACCAGAATCCTGAAAAGCTGCTTGCACTGGAATGCAGAGATGCTGCAGCTGAGAAGATTAGAAAAAGACCCCATTGCATGCCCCCAAGCAAATTGAGTCTGGAATAAATTAAAGGTTTATTCTTTTCTTTGTTGCCTCCATTTTTTTAGGGACTAGCTGTTTCTGGATCATTTGTTTTTCCATTCTTGGCACAACCAGGAACTATAGGAGTGTACTTAAGCTTCACAGCAACACGTATTTTCCCTCTGGTTTTAGTAAGCTAGGAGAATGTACTCCTCCAGGTTAGCTCCATATTTCCTTCTGAACTATGGGCACATATGCCGGTTACAACAGAACTTGAAGGTTTTCTCTGATTCACCATCTTCTGCTGGGCTTGAGAAGGCATTTTACCTTTGGATAGCAGTACAAAATGTCCTTTTACACAAAAGAGCAGCATGGTGTAAATGGCTGTGAAAAAGATAAGGGCATCAGCTATAAACAGTTTTCCAAAGAAGCTGCCAGTTATTTCATGTTGCTTTTCAAAGGCTAAATGAGGGTATGGTTTTATTATGCTAAAGCACTTAATTTTGAAATGGTGAGGGATGAGCCAGGTGTCAAGAATATTAATATTTAACAACCTGCTTGATTTATCTTTTTTTATAAAACTGAGGCCATATACAGGGGGAAAAATGGTGACCAATAAATTATGGGTATTTTGTTCTCATGCAGTGATTTCAACTCTGTCATGTCTGAAAGGGCTGTTTGGTTTGATCTCTACTCCTAAAGATCCTTGTTATTTCTGTGACAAAACGTATGAATAAAAAAATTCCAACCACATAAAATCTTTTAGAGATGAGGAAATAATATATTAATAAATGTTTCTACATTAAAAACAAATTTCTGATAGTTTCTTGAAAAAGGCTAATGGTATGCTTAATGGGGAATTAGAGATTTCACATTTTTAAAAATATCTATGATACTGAAATCAAAGGTACACACCCTGCCCTTCAGGGTTGTAGCGTGTGTCAGTGTAGGTATTGTGTGTGCTTGTGTCAACTCTTATTTCATTGAGCAGTGATTCCTGTTGGGCATTCAGATGAACAGAGGTAACTGAAAAGCAACCGTTGTCATGTTTGGTGCCCCCAGAACCCCATAAAAGGCTAATTGCTATGCAGCATTATAACTGAACAGTATCTGTGTTACAGTCCTATGGCCGGTCATCTGTTTTACCCATTGAGCAGAAACTCCTACATACCTATGTGAAGCAGTCTTGCATATGGTTTATCATGGGCTGGAGAGAGTGCTCCTCCACAGCTCAGTAAGCAGACACATTGAGCTTATTTCCATGAATAAATTGACAATGAAATGTCCAGTTGAGTCTTGAATGGAGCTTCCTATTTATGTGCTTAGTTGAGGCTCTTTAATGGGCCTAAACAGGATTAAGGCATTCATACCCATTTTAAGTGGCTTGTGCAGATCATGGGAGAACAATTGGGATGATGACTATGTTGTGGCCATACTTGGTCTCTTGGCCCTAGTATTAAGGGATAGTATTGCTCCTAAATAATTCAAGAAATAGACCAACTCACAAGATTTTAGGCAAGATACAGCATTTTCTCAGGTAGTTTTATCTAGAATTATATAAACCTGATTGTGTAGAATTCAGGTGGATTAAAAGATTTGAGGCTAGGTACCTTTGGCAGTTGTCATTTTAAAACCCTGTATTTTAAACTGCTTTATACCTATTTCTTCCAATATTTAAATGTAAAAGGATGGGCTGCCCCCCCATTAACTGCAGCAACTGAAGGAACTTTTGGTTTCACTCTTAAGTGTGTGTTTAGTTGGGAATCCAATTTTTCTAATGCCTCTCAATCAGAGAGAAAAAAAATCCAAAGTAAAAATTTGAGTTTATTTATTGGGTTCATACCCCATTGTATTCAAAGAAATCTCAGCAGCTAACAATGAATACAATAAAATCATGATTTAAGTAACTACATAGAATATCAACAATATTAAGAATATGACAATAAAAGAGTGAAATAATAAAAGTGGCACAAAAATTAAGTTGGCAAGACCATGAAAATCATCTCTGGAATAATTTGGTTTTTCATAGCATCCCAAATTTTACGAGGGAGGTGAGTGTGATCTCCAATGGGAGGTCAATACAAAGCAACAATGGGGCTACAGAGAAGCAGCACTATCTTGTCTCATTTCTCTTCACCTCCCACAATTAGGGCATCACTAGCAGCTGTTCCCTGCAGAATCTGATAGGCCAGCCATGAACTTGGGAGAATATGATCAGAACATCGTCTCAGCTACCACCTTACCAAAATTATATAGCTCACCTGATAAAGACCCTAGTCCCTGCTATTTTAAATAGAACCATTTAACCAGCACTTATTAACCTGATTTGTTGTGGTCTTAAGAGAATGGCTGCACATTCTTTTTTTTTTTAATAAATTTTATTAAAAGTTTTAAAGAACATAAAAACTAACACAAAATGGAGAGAACAAAGAGGGAGGAAAAAAAGTGCAGTGAGAAAGAATAAAAAGAAATAGAAGAAGCTTCCAATTTTCTCTGCAGCAAATACAAGTATGATTACAAAATTATCTCTTACTCTATGATTACAAAAAAAAGCTCACTTTTTTGTATTATCCGTTTTTTTCCAATCATCAAAACCACAAGTCATAAGAGCATTTTTTTTCCATTTCATGCAAAAAGTCTATAAGGGGGAGAATGGCTGCACATCCAACGGCAGTGTCTGTTTTGCATGTGGCAGGTTAGTTTCAGTCCCTAGCAGGGGGTAAGAGGAAGAAACACCGCAGACATGTAAAGCAGGCTCCTCCAACCTGGTACAATTCAGTTGGGTTCAATTATTAAGACTCTTGCCCACCATCTTTCTTTCCAGAGTAACCAACCAGCTGCCTCCAGGCAACCCACAGTCGACACAAGAAGGGCAGATCCTCCATGGTCAGCCATGCTTTGTAATGCCAGTTGCCAAGAAGTAATAAAGGGAAATGTTAATCTGGACTGCTGATCAAATGTAGTTGGTACGGTTGCCTTCCCAGGCGCGCGTGAGGAGGGTTGTGTTGGTTGTTTACTTTTTGCGGCCGTCTTTTGACCTTGGAGTCGATGGGGATTGTGGCGGCACGACAGTGTGGTGCTGAAAGGGACAGCTCCCCACCCGACCCCATGAAGCAAGCGCCTCGGGTGAAAGGCGGACCACCAGCCACCACTTCTCCCCTTTTTTCAGAGAGGCGCCCGCTTCACCTGAAGCCCTTTTGCCGCCTGCTCTCGGGTGAGACCCTGCCACTTCGCAGCCAAGGTTGAAAAGGAAGGGGGCGCTGTGGGTCGCGTTCCGCCGTGGCGAGGCAATGACCGCACCTTCCTTTTCCCTTCCAGCGCAGGGAAGAGGCCACCATCTTCCCCCGTCTGGCACCCAGATTTCTTTCCAACGGTGTTATAACGGTCGGGAATAGGCGCCCTTCTCGGCAAGCCTCGGGATCCCTTGCTCTGCGCCTCCAGAAGGAAGACGCGCGCCTCGGCTGGCCAGGTGCGCCGGGGAACTCCACCTTCCACTCGTCCGCAAAGGGACATTAGGCTGCCTGGACGCCGCCGATCCTCTAAGACTGCAAGCTTCGGCTCGCTGACCTCAGCCGCACGGCCCTTGGATCGTCGTGGGGAGGTCGCACGGTGTTCCGGGCCGGCCGAGAATTACTTTTGCAACGTATTAAGACCCGGGCCAAGCCTGTTCTTATTTACCACGGTGGGGGCAGCAAGAGTGACGTGAAACTCAATTTGCAATCAATTCGCTAGATCTATACGTAACGGGAGAGAAAACAGCTCCCTTGAAAAAAAACGTTTCTTCCCAATCTTTCGGCGTAGCGGGGGAGGGGGGAAATGCCGTTTCTTTATTCTACCTGTTCCTACTTTTCAAGAATCAAATAAATCTGCGGTCTACTTGCAGCAGGACCAAACGGCCACTTTTGCAGAGATAAAGGTGGACGTTCAGTTGCGCGCGCGCGCGCTCTTCGCCTCCCCTCGCAGAACCCGCCCTAGCTGTCCCTCGCCACGTGACCCGCTCTGTCCAATGGTTGGTCGGGGCGGTGGGGATCCGGCTGGAACCGGTTGGGCCGCGTCCGGCTCTATATAAAACTTTATAAACACCCGATTCAAATTAGTGGGGTCGCGAGCTACACGAGCGAGCCCAACAAACGGAGCCCCCTTCCCCCCTCCTTGTTTTTATTTTCCGTCCTCCCTTTCTGCGCGGCTTTCCCTCCCAAACATCCGAGTTTCTCCTTCCTTCCTCCTAGAGACCTTGCCTTTCTCGTTTCAATCCGAGCCGCCTTCTCGCTCTCCCTCCCTCACGCGCCGCTGACATGCCCAAGAGAAAGGTACGTGGCTGCGGCGAGGGAAAACTTAAGGGCCCGGAGGCGAGAGGGGCGAAGGGGAAGGAGAGGGAAGAATTCGTGTACTCGAAGGGAGGGATGCTTATGCGGGGGTGAGCTTTCGGAGCAGGCGCCATTTTCTTTCTCTTCTTCTATACTCCCTCCCCGCACTCATTCGCTGGCTCGCTCCCTTCCCTTTCCCTCCCCCTTCGCTTCGTTCGCCTTCGGGCGATTAACGGTCGTGAGACGAGGGGGGAAGCGCGTGCGCGCGAGACGGCTCAACGGTCGTCCTCGGGACTTAAAAAGTGGGGCTGGAGGAGGGGGCGGAGCTTAGGGAGAGCGACCGTTAACCGCCGCGCATTTTTGGTGGCCTATGAAGGAAAGGCGGCGGGGGGGGGTGACTTTGCGAGCGACTATAAAGCTCCGTGCGGGGCGGGGTAATTGTGACAGAAAGAGAGAGAGAGACGGCCAGCGCGCGCGCAGATGAGCGCGAAAAAAAGCTTAATTATTGGCTGCCCCCTCGCCCGCGCGCTCGCCTCGCCCGCCAATCGGGAAGGGGCACGCGCCCACTTAGGCGCGGAGGGGGAAAGAAGGGAGTGCGAGTAGTAGAGGAAAAAGGAAGCGGGGCGATCGGGTAGCGTTTTTTTGGCGGGAGGGCCGTTGGCCGGAAGGAGACCCACATGCACCGCCCGTTGAAGGCGGCGGGAAGCAGGAGGGCGCCTCGTTTCTCCTCCTTCACCCGCTTAAATAATGAGGTTACGCCGTGTTTTCCTCTTTCCCCCCTCCCCGGCGCGCACGTATGATTCAAAAAGGGCGGGAAGGCCTTAGGGACACTCCCGTCCCAAGCCCTCTTTAAAGGCCCTTGAGGATTAGCCCGGGCGCCTGGTAAATGACACCTCCTATTGCCCAGCGCGCTCTACGTAAATCTTGCCCCTCAGACGTGCTGTCGAAAGACCCTATTTGCTCTTTCAAGTGAAGGAAGCCTAGGCTGAAGCCGTTTAAAGTTTTCAGGCGCAAAAGCACCCTCGCCTACAGTAACTATTACAGCATACAAGATACTATTATTTTGACTTGCTTGCCTCACACTTGACATCTTTTCATCTGCAAGAGCCATTCTGGTTTACGTTTCCTAGCTACACTTTGGGGAAGGGGCTGTTTGACTCAAGGAAGTGGAGTGTGGTTTGGCTTTAGAAGTGCTCTTGTTAAAGCAAGGAAGGCAGTGCAGCTAAATGAGATTAGATTCTGAAGTATGTAGCAGTTGTAGGAGTAGGCGAAAAGCTTCACTTTGCGAGATCAGAATTCCTGAAATAAATGAGATCTTGGGTGTTACATGGATTCAATAGGGGTCTTGGTATTCTGAAATAAAAGAGTCATTATATTGCCTAAAGCTGCTGTGTTGGAGGATAAAGAATAATGAAACTGAATAAGAGGCATCTGTCAGTGCTGTTATCATGCAACTCACCCACAAGCACAACTTGTTTGCAAGGCTGTGTAATTTATAGAAATGCAAAGTTGTGCATATCAATATATGAAAACAAATTGTATTTTATTGAAATAATTATAAACATGAGAAGTTACTGGATTCTGGAATTGTTCTAAAAGAAAGCATAGTGCTTCAGAAACTGGACATTACGAATAAAATCTGTGTGCTTCAGCTAGTTCTAATACCCAAAGGAACATCTACCTGATGTTTTTAAAAAAAGCTGATTCCACTCTATGCTATTAGAAAAAGTTCTGTGTTTACCACTCACAAGTACAGTAGTGTCAACTTGTTAATTTAGGAATGTATTTTGTGATGTTATATAAGAAAAATAGGCAATTCAAGTGGCTGTGAGGTGTGCAAATCTAAAGTATAAAGGAATCAGTCAAGAACTTGGAATGTCAATTTAGATACACATCAATTTGTTTTATACATTTAGTATTTTAAATACAAAATAAATTGTAAGATCTTAAGAGTTAGTTTTCTTTAGCCATTTCATGTCTAAAACTTCTTGTAGGCTGAAGGGGATACCAAGGGTGACAAGGCCAAAGCAAAGGATGAGGTAAGATGTTTTTGTTTAGTTTTATGGTTTGTTTGTTCTTTACTAAAATATTTAATGTTGAGTTTTTCACTATTATACTTTTGAATATTCTAATAGATTACAAAGGGAAGCATGCTGACTCTAATAGGATTAACTTTTTTCCCCTCATTTTAAACAGCCACAGCGGAGATCAGCAAGGTTATCTGCTGTAAGTATGTTTTATGATAAATGCTTTTGGGGGATGAGTTAGTAAAAGTAATAACATCTAAAGAACTCATAGTAATAGCATGTATTATTTGTGTCACATATAATAATTATACACATCAAGTGCACAAATATTTCAAAATTATTAATTGTACTTTAATTTTTAGAAACCTGCTCCTCCAAAGCCAGAGCCCAAACCTAAAAAGGCAGCTCCAAAGGTAAGTTTAAAACTATGCAACTTGTGATTGAGAATGTTTTGGTTCCATAAATTGAGTTAATATATCAGCTCTTAGCTAACTTACTCTTGTTTCCCAATGATTGTCAGAAAGGTGAAAAGGTACCCAAGGGAAAGAAGGGGAAAGCTGACGCAGGCAAGGATGGAAATAACCCTGCAGAAAATGGAGATGCCAAAACAGACCAGGTATAATAACTACTAACATTTAAGTTACTTTATTTTTTGAAAAATTGGAAATCAAGCATATAAACTAATGTACACAGTTCAAAAGAAGCAGACAGTAATAAATTTTCTTGCTCATTTCCAGACAATAAATAATTCAAAATAATATAAGCATTTGGGGTGTGCAGATCAGAATAATTTGAATCAACAAGCCAGATAGAATCATTGGATCAGATCTTCAGTTTGAATCATCAAATTGAACCAATAATTTTTATTTGGATTTGCCAAAGTGTGTTGATACAGTTCAGAAAAAGAACCTTCCAAGCAGGTTGGTTCAGAGATTCAATCAAATCACCTTTGAATCTCCAAATTTTGCCTATTTCTAATAAGTATGTACAAAATCAGTGACTCATCCAGAACAAAATTACTATGTGAAATAACTTGTGTCCAAAAGGAAGCTGCTGTAGCATGTGACCATAGCCTCCCAATCTATCTTGTATTTTAAGTATCAGATCCCCAACAAGTGCTGAACCTTTCCTTAAAAGTGTCCAATTTTTTTAAAAAAACTATTTTAATTGTAATTTAAAACAGGAATGTGACATGCACGTACCAAAATGGTTTTCCCTTGATTTTCATGTCCTAAGACATTACAGTTTCACATTCATCTACCTAACTGTATCCTTACATGTTTATAAAAAAATTACTGTAGGCTTATTTTGTAAATAGTATGTCCTGTCTTCTAGAGGGGAATCTAGAACAGTTAAAACTGTCAGCCGTATTTACATGTTAAAAGTAACTTGGTTAATTTCTTTGATTTGGTGAGAGAGTAACTATGTTTATTATAATGTATACAGACAGGTATGAATAGAGACCAGTGCTAGTTCTATAAATGCAGATAAAATGAAACAATTGCATGAGAAAGTAGTAGTATAGTTCTGGAGATACTTGAAATCATTTAAAAGTGATAAAGTAACTTGTTCCGTTGCTTAAATCTGTCTTTCCCATCAAGATTGATAATAGCTCATTTTGGCAATAGCTGCATCTTGCATGCAAACACTGACCATTTGAACAGTAACCTTACAACATAAAGTGCTCTCTGATGAACTACATTTCTTTTTCAGGCACAGAAAGCTGAAGGTGCTGGGGATGCCAAGTGAATTGTGTGAATTTTTGATAACTGTGTACTTCTGGTGACTGTACAGTTTGAAATACTATTTTTTATCAAGTTTTATAACAATGCAGAATTTTGTTTTACTTTTTTTTTTAAAAGCTATGTTGTTAGCACACAGAACGCTTCGTTGTTGTGTTTTAGGGGGAGGAAAGGGGACAAATGTCATTGACTCTGTTACTTAGAATCTTGGGCTTTTAAAAGTCCCCCTTCAATTTTGCAAGAGGGAATCTTCATGGGCACAAAGAAAGAGGATTTCCTGATGCTGTCAATGTGTATTGGTTTTTGAAATGCTTGAGACAACACTGAAAATCCTAAAATACCTGTTTTGAGAAATAACATTAAAACTGTACTTCCCATTTTAATTCTTTCAGTGTCATATTGCTTTGCATTTATCACTTCTCTGAGTATCATGTGTCGTTTGATACTTGCTATCATAAATCAAATGCATTCAAATCAAATGCATTCTTACAGTGTCAGGCAATCCAGACTTCTGGTGTCAAATACTGAGGGGAGGATGGCTTAGAAGTGAGCCACATTTCCTTCTAAAGTGTGAATCTTCAGATTAAAAATTCTGCAGTTTTTGTTTTTCTCTTAAAGTCAGGGTAGGTTTGTGAAAAGTTGTCAAACAACATACTAAATGTGAAAGTGTCCACCCTCACTCTAAACTTTCCCTGTTCCAAGTATAAATTGGATTTTATATAGTAACTTTACATTTTGGTAGTCCAAGGAAAAGGGGAGTTGGAACTTGTTGTAGAACATTGCGAATTGTAGCCCATGTCCTGCCTGAATACCATTGATTGATCGTTTTATGAAAAGTACCTTTAATAAAGCTGGATATTGTTTGGCTTTGACTGTTTTTTTCTCTCTTCTACTTTCTGTTTATTTCCTACTGCCCCATTTTTCATGTTTATATGAAAAAATTACAGATTAAGTGTAAATTACATAGACAGTTATATCAGTACCTTCTTATAGATGCACAAAGAACTTAAAAGTTCCAGAATACAGACCTCCATAGGCAAATCCTAATATTTAATCATATCTTTCACTTTACATACATACATAGATAGTAACAATATGAATGATCCTGAAGTATCTATAGCAATAGAGAGTGGCATCTTAATGCAAGGTTGAATTCCAAGAGTTGTATCACACAATTAGTAAAAAATTACTTGGTTTAGTTTATTTATATTGCTGTAAAATTCTATAATAAGTGTTTAAAAAATCCTTATACAATGCTGTAAAATACCCTCTTCTAACCTGGACCCTCCTTTTACCTTCAGTATGTTGGGCTACAGGTCCCCAGATACTCAGCCAGTTCTGAACTGAAAGTCATGGGCCTTGACATGAGCTAGACATCCCATGCTTTGTAAAAGTGAGGCACTTTTCTATTCTGAATTTATTTTCCTTTCGTTAATAGTAACTGTTTTAATAATGTTTTCATTCATTAAAAATAATGTACAGCTACAGCTTTTCTAAACTTTCCAAATGAGTTTGCATAACTGGATTCTGTGATGGTGTGGATTCTTTAAAATAGTTAGAGCAATTTAATAACTTACATTACCGTGCTTGTTCCTAGCGGATTGCTGTTACTCAAAACATCCTATTCCTTTTCACACTGTTGCTCCTGCTCGTCCTTTCACCAGCTTGAATCAACATTGGTTAATATTATTTATTAATAATAAAATTACTGCTATATTAACCTTCCAGAGGCTGATTGAGATACTACCTAGTAAGGACAGTGAGGTGTGTTTCCCTGCTCAGGTATTTCTACCCAAAGCAATTATTGTGAGCAGACTGTCCATGTAAACTTGTTCATTCACATGGAATGTGAATGGAATATTAGAAAATCCTTATCCATAAAGTACAGGTTTTTCTGGTGTACATAGCATCATTTCCAGCAGTTCAATAGCAAAATCAAAAGATGTGCACAAGAACTATGGGTGCTGTGCTTTTTAACCTCAGAGCAGGCATTGAAATTCAGGTCTTGATCCTTGTGTTTCATACATTTTATTCTTCCTGTAGTGATTGCTGCAGGTTATGGTAAAAAAAAAAAGTCAAGATGGTGGCCAGGACAGTGCAACTGAAGCTCTGCCTGGTTTTTATGTGCATTGCAAAAATGTGTTTCACGCCACTGTCGCAGCCACCATCTTGACTTTTTTTTTACCATACCTTGTAGACACCCCTGGATTGCTGCATTTAGTAGATCATCCTATTTGAACTGCATAGTCTTTGAGGGACCAAAGTTTTCAAGGAAGAAGTGCTGCATTTTCCATATTGTTGAAATAACACTTTTCCTATCCTCTTCTCACCCACGATTCTCCTCGTATCTTGCTCCCCATCAATCACCACCACACTTGAATTCGAGCACAGCATACCTACCTTATCCCAAGCTTCCAGCACTTTTCTCCATAATGGTTGCTGCTGTGCTTGGATTCAAGTTCAGCATGCCCAAAGGGCCCACCAAGCCCTCTTCCACCTTCCTAGCACTTCCCAGTCTTCTATCTGATGGCCTTGCTTTTTCCCTGCTGTCTTCCAGCTTGGAGCACTTAGGTTCAAAACATGCGTGTTCTGACTCCATATCTAGTCTACACATTTTGGCTCTGGCATGGACTGCCCAGTATTCCCTATTTCATGCGTGGGATGTTAGCACATTCCTTTGGAAAATATACAGTCAATTCTTACATGAAAAGCATGTGATTGGTTTCTGTTAATCTCTTTGGATTTTGTATGTGAAGTGGAAGTTATAACTGGAATTTTCTTGCACCTGTTTTCTGTACAAATCGAAGACTAAGCACACTTTGTATCATACTTCATTAAAATGTTACACTGCTAGATGAATTTGTTTGGGGGACCATATTTTTTTCAAATTTGTTTTTGTAATGCTTTGTTGACAGACAAAACTATTACTGTTTTATCAGTTGAACTTTTCTCTTTTTTAAAGTAAAATGATGAGACAATTATATACCAGAATAATGGTATATAATGGGTTCTGGTCTGGGTTAGTAGAATCTCCTTTAATGGTCCTGAAATGAGAAGTCTGAAATTTGACATTTCTGGTCATAGAATGTTATCTAATGAATGAGTTTTATTCCAAAAACCATCATGTTAAGAACAGCCTAAATAAAGTCCCACATTGATCCAAACACAAATTAAGTACCTGTGTTAAATTCAGGAGTGTGAATTCAAATTGCAATCCTCATGGGGACTATAATCAGTTGGTATGTTTCTATCTTTAATTGCAATTACTTCAAATATATTACCTGGAATAGCAAGAGGGCCCTCAGGTAAACTCTTAAATATGCATGTAGGAAAATGGAGAGAGAACCAGGCAAAAGGTCCATTAGCAACGTTAATTGCAGAAACTGAAACAGTACAGAACAGTGGGTTTGGAGACAGGTATTTTAACTCAGGTTTTATGTTTGCCATAGAAAATTCTTTAGTGGCTAAGGTTATTACTGCATAAAATGGAGAATTGAGATGAGATAGGGCAGGTATATTTCAAACTCGGATTATTTAAAATGTTCTGTGCACAAACATTTCATGTTTTGAGTTTAGAAAGTATATTGCCCATTTAGCACCACGTTAGTTGATGTGGTCTTGTTTCCTTAGATGGGATAGGGTTGAATTCCACTTAGTATTATCCATGTCTTGTTCCTCCACCCCCCAGACCATTCCTTTTGCAAAACCTTTCAGGGCACTAAGCTCAATCTGGTCTTTTTGCATTTGGATGTAATGCTAACTAAGGGCTTGACATTGTGAGAACAGAACCAATGTCACCTAGGCATGCAGTGAAGGAGAAAAATTCCCTTCCCAGAACAAGTATGAAGTGATCAGAGTGTTCTATGTCCAGATTAAATTAACTGATTTAACTTGAAGCACAACATAGTGAAAATGAGCCACATTTATAAACCATGTTTGGCTTCTTTTTTTAACCATAATTAACCCTACTTTGTATGCTGGAGTTCATCTAAAGCACAGAATAAAAGGTGGTTGTTCATCACACGCTGAAGAAAGAAAGCAAAGCCAGCAGCAGGGGGGATTGAGCCAATGTGCATAGCGTTAAACTTACAGGTGGCCAAACAGAATCTCTCTAGATTTGCCCTGGCCCCCACTGCCACCAGCAGCACGGCATCGTGGGTATTAGTCCAGCACCGCCCAGCTATTGTGGATGGCAGGTCTATGTCGAACAATAGTATGTCCAAACAGCCCATCAGTACTTGATAGAAATGGAACAGCTTTCTTCTGTATGACTGTTGGACTTTTGGATTCATAGAAGATATGGCTTGTCTCCAAATAAACTTGAGAAAAGGAAATGACCATAACCATTTGAATATGTCAGTGACTCAAGGTGCTTGGAAAAGGTATTTCTGATTTTAGAAGGAGGAAAATAGATTATGCATTTTCAATATCTATGATTGTAAAATTTTAGACAATACAAACAATAAATGGCCTACTATAAACTCCGAATAGCCTAAATTTGCCCAAAATGTCCCTAAACCAATTATCAAGTCATCTGAACCACATTTCCGCAAAACTGATGCTCTGTCTTCATCCACCTCACTTTTTCTTGCATAGCATCTGTTCAGATTAATGGGTTGGGCTGGATTTCTTTTACTTTGGCCATGTGCAATTCACCTGTTTGAGGGGGTGATACCTAAGCAAGAATGGAAATACTTCCAAGCCAGAGCTGTTTTCATTTCGTGTCAGGAGAAGAAACGTAGAATAGCTCATTTTACTGAATGTATATTCAAATGTAAAGGCCCCAAACGGTGACAGCACAAACCAACCAGTTGTAGTTTTCGAGGGGGCAACCCCTGGAGGTCTGTGTCCAGGAACTATGGAAATGCCCCAAGGACCTTGAGGACTTGGACTCATCCTAACACCTTCCTGTCATAAGCCCTGGAGCATATCAAGCAGTTCAGAGGAACTGCAAGCAGGGGATAAGCCCCCTCTTCAGAAAGTATGAAAAATGTTTCAATGAGAAAGGAAATAGAATACATTTTCCCTTATCCCATCTCCAGAAACCTTCCTTTCTTGGACCCTCATGCTCTATAACTAGAGAATTATTAATCTGAAGATTCACATTCATGTAAAAAGTTGCTCATATGTGATCCATAGCAATAAACTGCTTGACTTTGGGATTGACTGCAAGTTGCAAATCCAGGCACTTCAGCTATTTGTTGCAGAAGTAGTGGCGCAGATGAGAGTGTAAGCAAAAAACTACCTTTTTCTTCTGAATTGTGACCCACCCTGAACTCAAAAAGTGCTCAGAAGAAGGCTTCTACAATTTAATTGCAAATTAATGGTTGGCAGCCATAGCAGTTACTTGTGGCAGCCTTACTCTAAGCCAGCTTTTCTAAGCTTGGTCATGGCAGCTAGAGGAGGATGGGAGTTGAAGTCCAAAACATCTGGAGGGTAGCAGATTGGGTAAAGCACTGCTAAGGACTCTCCCGACTCTTCTTTGCTTCCTTCCCCACCCCTCACCTACAGGGGTGTCCACAGGGTATGCCTGGATCTAGGGTTACCAGATATCTGAACAGGCAAAGGAGGACATGGACAATCGGAAAGGAGGACAAATGGGGGGAAAGGAGGACACACCAACTAACTCTCGTGGCACCCATCACAAAAATTACAGCAAAAAATTGCAAAACAAATATACTTAGGCCTACATGTATATGAAATTACTTTTTGCAGTATCAGAAAGACTGGTTTTTCAACTGCGATATTTTTCCAACTAACCTTTATTTTCAAGAACATAGGCTAGCAAAAATATTTGAATTGACGATGATGTGCTTTTCAAATTTCAACATAGAAACTCTGCCTGCTGGACAGAGGACATGAGGACAAAAAGAACATGTCCTCCTTTTGCCAGACATCTGGTAACCCTAGCTGGACCCCTTTACCAGAACATCACTCTTAGGGACTGGGAGATACAACATTTGGGCAGATCTTCACTTGTCACCCTCTCACCCCATTAAGCTCCTCAATCCATCATTGAAGTATTCTAAATTGGTGCCCATTGTTAATATTGTGGCATGGATTGGTTTCACACATACCACTACAAAGATTTTTAACCATTGTTAAACAAGCCATGGTAGCTTAGTTTGCATATCACACTAAGCTACAGTGGATGAATTAATACATGTTAAGCAAAAAGCAAATAAACTGTGGCTTAAATGTTACCACTTCTGCTTACTCTGAATTTCTTGTCAGTCAATTACAGTATATTCGTCAATTTCAAGTTCTAGACTTCTCAGAATTTTTTTCCACACATTTGGACCGTAAGTCTTGGTCACCCATCTCACTTCCCCAAGGAAGAAATTAAAGAGACTCAAACATTTTCTCCTTTCCTATAGAAAAGTTATTGCAACTTCTGAATCATTTTGGTTACTTTTTTTCAGCTCTATGGTGTGTGTTTTTTTAAATGGGATCACCAATGTTGCATATGACATTCCGACTGTTAATACACTGTAGATCAGTGTTTCTCAAACTTGGCAATTTTAAGACATGTGGATTTCAGGGGGCCTTTGGGTACTTAAAGTGGCTTTAAGTCAATCAAGTTTGCGATGCAAATGTAACAACTTAATTTACCACAATACAGTATATATTTGCATTTCCCATTATGAACAATAGGTACTATAGATGGGAACATAAATAGTATGTGTTTGAGGGCAATTTAAGCATTCAGTTAAGCGCACAAATCCACATCGCTTACCTAGATGGGGGCTGAAAAGACCTTTGGGAATGTGGAAGTTTGGCAGACACACACCCATACCCCCACTGTCATTGGATGTTGACGAGTGCGATCTTTTTAACCCTTTGGCATTTTGAAAGCCACTTAGAGCCTGGGGAATTAGCAACCCAGATCGATCAATCAATCAAGAAATTAAATTTAGCAGCATAGAAGCCCAAATAAGAAATTAAGTAAATATATAACCTCATGGTTTCACTGTTTTTGTACCACCAAACCTAACGAAGATTTCTATAGAATTTGTAAGCTTGTTCTGTTTCATTGTTTTATTGAACACTATAAAGGTATTGCCAGTGGAGAGAGAATGTGGGGTATTCACTAATAGTTGGATTAGGATTGGGGAGATTCAAGTTCAAATCCAACCTCAACCATGATAGGTCACACTCACTTATTTCAGGGCTCTGTTGCTTGTGGAGAAATTGGAGAAGGGAGGGCTTGAACTCCAGAGGAAAGATGGACTATAGAGATAGAAGATAAGTAAATAAATTCAGATATGGAATTTTTATTTCTGAGAGCCAGTTTGGTGTAGTGGTTAGGGCACTTGGCTAAAAACTGGGAGACTGTGAGTTCTAGTCCAGCCTTAGGTACAAAGCCAGCTGGGTGACCTTGGGCCAGTCACTCTCTCTCAGCCCTAGGAAGAAGGCAATGGCAAACCACTTCCGAAAAACCTTGCCAAGAATTTGCAGGGACTTTTCCAGGCAGTCTCCAAGAATCGGACACGATTGGATTAAAAAAAAAACTTTTCCATTTTAATGCAAGTCCATGCTGTTTTCTATCACACGGTGGCGCCATCTAACAATGAAACCCCAACTGTAGTTGAAACATATTTAAATAATGATCCACCTTTGATAAAAGGTAAATTCACTTTCAGCATATAGGATATTACCCTGTATCTTTGTAATGAAGTGATTTAATCTCTCCAAGAGCTATAGTTTTATGATACCATGGGGGAGCAGGGATTCTTTTCTTTTTTAAATAATGGGGTAATTTTGTGAGAAGAGGAAAAGGTCTCCAGCTAATAATTATTTGGAGAAACCCTGGCAGTGAGCTTGAAATAGGCAGTGTGATATGCAGTCAAAGCTGGCAAGTTGCTTACAGATCTCTATATCAGTGTTTCTCAACCTCGGCAACTTTAAGATGTGTGGACTTCAACTCCCAGAATTGGCTGGGGAATTCTGGGAGTTGAAGTCCACACATCTTAAAGTTGCTAAGGTTGAGAAACATTGCTCTACATACTCAGGGGCTTCCTTGCCCACCTGACTCTTAAAAAAACATTCTATTAATCTAAAACTAAATGGGTGGCTGGTGTGTGGCAAAGCCAAACCTCTAGTGCCACCTCTACTTTTTCCTTGTCTCATTGTTTTGGGATGTTTTGCCCTTTTTCTCCCCAAGAATAGTTCAAGGAGCTGTTGCTTTTGCTATTTTCTTGAACAATATAAAGCTGCTTTTTAAAATAAATGTTTCCTTTGATTCAGCAGCTGCCTTTCAACAAATAAATGACTTTATTTTAACTTAAATATATTTACTTGTTCCTGCATCCCTTTGGTTTGAGGAGATTTCTGGCCATTGGTTTTGGGTATAAGGATCTTAGAAATTCTCTTAAGCTTCAGACGTCCTGAATTCAGCCATGTACTGTTCTTGGCAACAAGATGGGCCATTGCCTTGTTTTCAACTTCCCAGCCCAGCCTGCAACCAAGGAAGCTGAAAAATGGTAATAGCCAATCACTTCTATCTTGGGATAATCTGCTGGTCTCCCATTCTCCTGCCAAGCAGGCCCAACCCTGGTTCGTTTTTTCAAGATCAGCCAGATGTTGCCACTAGCATTGGGTGTCGGGATGTGTAAGAAACTCTATTTTAGGCTAGTTGCATTCTTCTTCTTCATGCTACGGAAGGAGGAAATTCCACCAGGGCAGCCCTGATTTGGGGAACCAGTTACAGCTGCTCACCACCTAAAAAGTGAAGAGGAATCCCCCCTTATTTCAAAGGATTGCTTAGAGGCTGAAAAATTGTCAGTCCCTGAGAAAGCCTGGCTGGCTAGAGAAAGCATGAACAAAAGTGTGCTTGTATATGACATTTAAAGACGGACTTGTAGGTGAGCCTTGAAAAAGATATTCAAATGCCGAGATGTGTCTATACTTACAAAGATCAGAATTATGCAAGCCATGGTATTCCCTGTGCATTCTACGGAAGCGAAAGTTGGACTTTAAAGAAGCAGGAGAGGATGCCTTTCAACTTTGGTGTTGGAGAAGCCTCCTGAGAATACCATGGATAGCCAAGAAAACAAATCAATGAATCACAGAACAAATCAACCCAGAGTTCTCACTCGAGGCACAAATGACCAGGCTCAAATTATCCTACTTTGGACCCATTATGCGAAGACCCAGCTCTCTGGAGAAGGCTCTAATGCTGGGAAAGGTGGAAGGAAAGAGAAGAAGAGGACGGCCAGCAGTGGGTGGGTGGAGTCAGTTACTGTGGCGATGAGTGCACCTTTGGGAGACTTGAAAGAACAGGTTAGGGATAGATTGACATGGAGAAAATCTGTCTGTGTGGTCACTAGGAGTTGAAAACAACTTGATGGCATAATCAATCAATTTGTAAGTGAGCGGGGGTGTCGATCACACCATCGTGGCTACCATCATGACTTTTTGACCATACCCTGTGGACACCCCTGTAGGTGAGAGGTGGGGAAGGGAGCAAAGAAGAGTCAGGGGAGTCCTTAGCACTGCCTTCCCCAATCTGCTACCCTCCAGATGTTTTGGACTTCAACTCCCATCGTCCCCTAACTGCCATGGCCAAGCTTAGAAAAGCTGGCTTAGAGTAGGGCTGCCACAAGTAACTGCTATGGCTGCCAACCATTGTTTTGCAGTGAAATTGTAAAAAATCTTACATTGTGGAAATATTCATTTACTGTTTACTACGGTTTTAAAAAAAACTGTGCTGGGCTTTATTCTCTCTCCTGTTTAGGGCTAAGTGGTTTGGATCATGCCTGTTAAGTTTTACTATTTCATTCAATATCATATAGATTTATATTTCTGTATGATGCACGTACTGATTGAACCAATGTTTTCTTGTAATGGTTGTTCCCATGGAGCTTTTGGAATAGTTATTTATTATTGTTCATTGGATGTGAGCCTCTTTGGGCACAATGCTAAGGAAAAACAATATACCCCAAAACTAACGATGATATATGACTGTACATGTGTAATCAAAATATATGTCACACTTCTTTTCTTTCCTAGCTTAGAATGAAGCATTTTTCCCCCCCCCTGCCTTTAACAACAGCCATAGATCAGCTGCTTGAACCAGTGCAGATGTGTGTGATTTCTTTGTATGAGAGAGGAGGAGGAGTTTAACTCTCTCTCCATACTGGGTCTTTTTTTCCCAATCCAGATTACCCTTATTACAAACTCTATATTGGGGGGAAATACAGAAAAATATTGCCTCCTTCTAACAAACAGCTGCCAATCAGAGCTACACCCTGATGATTTGTGGAGGCTGAAGTAATCAGTGGAGGAGCAGCAAAGAAGTTTAAGGAACATCTTGTTTCAAATGTGACTTGGCTTTGCAGGGGATCCAGCATAACAGACGTATCAGGGCAGCAAATGTTTCTTTTTCCTCCAATTCAGATGGCTGAAACCAAGTCTCAGGAGTCTGGGGGCACTTCAACATATCCAGACAGCTTTCTGTATGAGGTTAGAATGTTTGCAGGAGAAAGTCGCTCTCGTGAAAGGAAGTAATGAACATCTCCAAGTAAGGCTGACTGATTTTACTAAATGACTGGGCAAGAAGGAAATGGCAGATCATGCCAAGCCATAGTGGTTTGTTTGGCAGTGGCTTAGCATGTTGTGTGAATCCAGCTACTGTGGTTTGTAAATCAGAGAGCTTTCCAAACTTTTCATGTTGGTGACACACTTTTTAGATATGCATCATTTTGCAACACACTCTTACAGCAGGGCATCATTTCGCGACACACTCTTACAGCAGGGCACAAGGCAGGCACTAGGACCTGCACGGAATCCTGGCAGGGCTCGGAGGCAGCAGCAGCGACACACCCAGACACTGCAGCCGACACACTAATGTGTCACGACACACTGTTTGGAAAGCTCTGGGGTATAGCTTAGCATGGTGGACTAAACTGGCTAACTTCAGTTTATTCAGTAAATCATAGCTGACTAAACCATGATTTAGGGCAATGTATGAACCTGGTCACTGCATGGAGGCAGTGATTTTGTTCCCCAGCATAGATGCAGGGGTGTTCGAAGAGTCTGGTCAAAAAAGTCAAGATGGAAGCTGCAATGGTAGAATCAAAGTTCTACCCGGTGTACATAAAAAAATGGGTGGATCTCGGATCACCCTGTTGCAGCCTCTATCTTTATTTTTTTTTACCATAACCTGCAGACACCTTGTTTGGATGGTTGCTAGAACCACCCAAAACAACTGCTATTCAACCTGCTTTTGGTCCTATATATAGAGAGAGCTGGCAACTCTAAACTGTCCTTTTAATTTCTCCTAATGCTTTAGAATTATGTTGCTACCAAGTAAGCTGCAGGTGGAAACCTAGAGGACTCAGTGGGGGCCAAGGGAGAAAGACTCCTGAATGCCCCCACAAACCTGAAGCCAGTGTGTTGTGGAGATACTGATGAGCTGTAATGTGCTCTGTTTACTTTTGGCTGGGTGTGTGTGTTTGAATCAGGTCAGTGGGGCAGAAGCCCTGCATGATTTCCCCCCAGACCTTGCCATCACATAGATTCCAGGGGACTATCCGTAAAGCAGCTGAGGAATATTCAGCATTGGAATATTGTTGAGAATGTCACAATGTTGGGTTGGGGGCTTAGCAATGATGTGTAAGGTATGACTAAGCATTTTGCATGAACCAGACCACAATGGCTTCTTTATGAAAATCTTAGCTAAACACAACCTGAGACTTTAATAATTATCTGCAGTCATTGCCTTTGTGGGCAGAAAGCCCCGTCAAGGCAAATTTGGCTGCCATCTTTTTTTAAAGCAAGGTTTAATTCTCTCTTTCTACCAGGCTGACCTCATTTCTGCCATCGTTTCACAGCTCAGCTGCCAAAAACAGACCTTTGTCATAATTTACATTTGCAGCATTTAAAAATAGACACCAAGGAATGGCAGTGCCCCACTGGGGGAAGGCAAAGTATTAGTTTTGGGAGCTGTTCTTCTATTAAAGAAATTGAAGGTGCCAGGTTTAGCTATTTTCCTCTAAAACAATAAATAAAGATCCCAAACTGAAAATACGTAAAGCATAGTATAGTGGTCAGAACACTGGAGTAAGGCTGTATAAAACTAGATTCATATGCCCAAGGTGGCTGCATTCACACATTTCACTAGGCAATGATGTGGTTTTGTTTGGCTTAGCATGATGTGTAGATCAAACCATTTTAGCAAACCATGGTTTACATAAATCATGGCTTATGTATGGTTCTCACACTTGCCCTGGATGCCAGAGGCAATATTTTCACTTGGGCAGTTTCCCATCTGCTTCTGAAAAAGAAGGTCAGCTGCTGCCCGCTCCCATAAAGCATAAGCAGCATAAACCTAGACAAAGATGTGCCTAAGAAGCAGCTCCAGGCTGACTTTTGATGGCGAAAGGCCTCCTGGAGCATCTGCTGAGAACTTCTCACAGTCTGCAGCTGGTCTTGGGTGGAGCTCTGAGAAATCTTTCTTTCTTTAAATGCTGGTCAGCTCCAGAAGGGAAACAACTCTTGAATACCAGCTTCTTGATTGTGATCTAACTTGCCTTATTGGCTGGCTTTTCTCGCATGCTGGTCCTTCTTGGACCTTCTCATCTTCTTGGACCTTCTCATCTTCTTGGACCTTCTGATCTTGGGAAAGGAGAGACAGAGCTCCAGTTTCTAAAGAACAAGGTAAGAAGAGAGCAGTTCTGCTCAAGATGAAGACCTCATCCTGACTCACTTCACTGTTGGATGCAGTGAAAGTTGATGAAGCAGCTGAGTCTAAATTGTTTTAAAATCAATTAATAGTAAATGCAGGGCTGCCAGAGATCAAGCTGGTTATGTCTGGTGGAGCAGACCTGTGCCTGCCATGTGCATGTCTGTCCTGCCCATCTAGAAAGCAGGATTGTAAGGAGAGGTCTGAGTTTAGATTAACGGAAGAATAACAGGGAGGATGTGAGGGGAGAACTTCTCAACTAGGTTTGCACATTGTGTTAAGTCATTAGCAGTTGAAGGGTGCTTGGTTAAGCCACATGGATGGATTTACACAATATACTAAGTCAGAGGAGCCACATGATGGTTGGGACAACGTGTGGAACCATTTTTCTTCTATTACTACTTTCTCTCTGTTTCTATTTTCTTAGATCAATTTGTCCTAGCCTCGTTTTAGTATCAAAACTGATTGAAGAAAAGGCTGTCTGAAGTGGTAATGGACTGGGGAGGCAAAAATGGTTGAGGAGAAGGATGTGTTTATTAATTTTTAATATATTTTTACCCATCTTTCTCAGCAGACCAAGCGGATAACAACTGTGAACATTTAAAAGCAGCAGAATTTAAAACAGCAACCCCAAAGGGCCTGATTGGACAATTAAACTACCTTCCAACTAATTTTAAATGCTTAATCAAAAGCCTCGTAAAAGAGGAAGAGTGTGGTTCTCTTGGGAAGGAGTTTCAGCGCCTGGGTTGGGTGACTCAGTATAAACATCACACATAAGTAAATATACTGGCTTGTAGCTGTAATGCAGTAGACGTGTTTAGTTTGCCATGCCTCCACCAGAAGTCATTCTAGACTTAATTTCTGATCCCTTGATCATCCTTGTTTCCCCTTTCTGAACTGGTTCAGTTTCTCAAAATCCTTAAAGCAGAGCTTTCCAAACTTTTCATGTTGGTGACACACTTTTTAGACATGCATCGTTTCACGACACACTCTTACAGCAGGGCATCATTTTGCAACACACTCTTACAACAGGGCACAAGGCAGGCACTAGGACCTGTGCGGAATCCTGGCAGGGCAGGTTTGGAGGCAGCCAGGCACAAGGCAGGCACTAGGACCTGCGCGGAATCCTGGCAGGGCAGGTTTGGAGGCAGGCAGGCACTAGGACCTGCGCGGAATCACAGCAGGTTTGGAGGCAGCAGGGCACAAGGCAGGCACTTTGGAGGCAGCCAGGCACAAGGCAGGCACTAGGACCTGCGCGGAATCACAGCAGGTTTGGAGGCAGCCAGGCACAAGGCAGGCACTAGGACCTGCGCGGAATCCTGGCAGGGCAGGTTTGGAGGCAGGCAGGCACTAGGACCTGCGCGGAATCACAGCAGGTTTGGAGGCAGCCAGGCACAAGGCAGGCACTAGGACCTGCGCGGAATCCTGGCAGGGCAGGTTTGGAGGCAGGCAGGCACTAGGACCTGCGCGGAATCACAGCAGGTTTGGAGGCAGCAGGGCACAAGGCAGGCACTTTGGAGGCAGCAGGGCACAAGGCAGGCACTAGGACCTGCGCGGAATCACAGCAGGTTTGGAGGCAGCCAGGCACAAGGCAGGCACTAGGACCTGCGCGGAAACACAGCAGGTTTGGAGGCAGCAGGGCACAAGGCAGGCACTAGGACCTGTGCGGAATCCTGGCAGGGCAGGTTTGGAGGCAGGCAGGCACTAGGACCTGCGCGGAATCACAGCAGGTTTGGAGGCAGCAGGGCACAAGGCAGGCACTTTGGAGGCAGCCAGGCACAAGGCAGGCACTAGGACCTGCGCGGAATCACAGCAGGTTTGGAGGCAGCCAGGCACAAGGCAGGCACTAAGACCTGCGCGGAAACACAGCAGGTTTGGAGGCAGCAGGGCACAAGGCAGGCACTAGGACCTGCGTGGAATCCTGGCAGGGCTCGGAGGCAGCCGCCACTGTGACACACCCAGACACTGCAGCCGACACACTAACGTGTCGCGACACACAGTTTGGAAAGCTCTGCCTTAAAGGATGGTGCCATGAGACTTTGACCAACACAGAAGAAAGCGGAAGTCATCTTCTACGGATGCAGCCTAAACTTACGTTTGCTTTGTCTTGCAGCCCCATCGTCTTGCTACAAGAACACACTCTTCAACTATAACTTTCAGCAGAACTCTGGAGCAGGGCAGAGGAAAGATTAGCCCCTGAACATAGGGCAGTTAGTGTTAAAGCACTACACACAACACACTATTTGTATTTGAAATACAAAAAAAAATGTAGGGTTTCAGTATCCATGATCCTCCAAGACAATTTGTTGGAAATAGACACAATGCTAATTGGGGTGCTGGGATTTGTAGTTCAGCAGCATCTGCAAAATCCCACCTTAAGAAAATTATGGGTTTAAATAAAGAGGGAAGAACGTTAGAGTAACCATTTCTAGCACAATTAATTTCTACTAGAAGCTAAACCCAATTATTCTCAAAAAATAAATTTCATCTTTTTAAATCCGCAGGCTGAGGTCACTGAATAGAATGCTTTAAGCTGAAAATACCACTGGGGGCTCTGCTTCCTTTCTTTTCAAATAGTATAACATACACCCTGTTGTAGTTCAGAATGTACCAGCTTATCGTGTGCACAAGATTTATGCATCAGATAAATGTTGTAGTTCATGTCAACCTTTCCTTATGCATATACACAGTGGCCAGCTGCCTGTGCTTTAGAATGGGAAATAAAATGAGAAACAAGTTATTGGTTTAAAAAAAAGGTGAATACAGGTAGTCCGCATTTAGCAACTGCCTTGTTTAGCGACCATTCAAAGTTACAACAGTGATGAAAAAGTAACTTTGTGACCAATCCTCGCATTTACGATCTTTGCAGGTCTGTAAAGCAAAGGAAAGCTGAAGTAAGGTCATAAGCACAGTTGTGGTTTCACTTAGTGACTGCTTCACTTAATGACTGAGTTGCCAGTCCCAATTAGTGGTTGCTAAACGAGGACTACCTGTAAAATTTTTCTACCTTGAAAAATTCTGTCTCTGTAACTTGATACTCCTATTCTACAAAGATAAAGGATGTGTACAAGCCAGAGACATTTGCATATACTGTATTTTCTTAATTTAGCAAAACGTGACTCTTGTCATCATTAAGAACATTGGAGCAGGAATTAATACATGCACTGTTAAGTGTTAGGTAACCCAAAATCCATAACTGGGCAAAGCTTTATTGCAAGGTTAAATAACATGCACATTGTCTAAATTCATGTGATGTTTTCACAAATTGCTTGAAGAAGGCTTTTCAAATTACCTTACTAACCAAATGAACTTAATTTAAGGACTAGGTGCAGATTGCCAAATCCCACTGAATACATTTGGGCTTGTGGCTTAAAAGATACGCATAGGATTACAGTGTTAACTGAGATGGAGAATGTGTGGCACTCCAAAACTACCCTCCCAGCATCTTTCACCACTGGCCGTGCTGATGGGGAGTACTAAGAGTGTAATTCCCAGGATCTTCTTCACTACTTTTATTAGAACATACGGCACACGTGGAAAGATTCTTAATTCATTCCCAGCATCCATAGTTTGTTTATTTTTATTTTTTATTTGTTTTATATCCCGCCTTTATTATTTTCATAAGTAACTCAAGGCGGCGAACATACCAAATACTCCTTCCTCCTCCTATTTTCCCCACAACAACAACCCTGTGAGGTGAGTTGGGCTGAGAGAGGGGGACTGGCCCAAGGTCACCCAGCTGGCTTTCATGCCTCAGGCGGGACTAGAACTCTCAGTCTCCTGGTTTGTGATTGGTTCCTTCCTAGGGCTGAGAGAGGGGGACTGGTCCAAGGTCACCCAGCCCACTTTCATGCCTCAGGCGGGACTAGAACTCTCAGTCTCCTGGTTTGCGATTGGCTCCTTCCTAGGGCTGAGAGAGAGTGACTGGCCCAAGGTCACCCAGCCGGCTTTCATGCCTCAGGCGGGACTATAACTCTCAGTCTCCTGGTTTGCGATTGGCTCCTTCCTAGGGCTGGGAGAGGGGGACTGGCTCAAGGTCACCCAGCCCACTTTCATGCCTCAGGCGGGACTAGAACTCTCACTCTCCTGGTTTGCGATTGGCTCCTTCCTAGGGCTGAGAGGGGGGGACTGGCCCAAGGTCACCCAGCCCACTTTCATGCCTCAGGCGGGACTAGAACTCTCAGTCTCCTGGTTTCCCATTGGCTCCTTCCTAGGGCTGAGAGGGGGGGACTGGCCCAAGGTCACCCAGCCCACTTTCATGCCTCAGGCGGGACTAGAACTCTCAGTCTCCTGGTTTGCGATTGGCTCCTTCCTAGGGCTGAGAGAGAGTGACTGGCCCAAGGTCACCCAGCTGGCTTTCATGCCTAAGGTGGGACTAGAACTCTGAGTCTCCTAGTTTCTAGTCTGTTGCTTTAACCACTAGACCAAACTGGCTCTCCAGTTTTTTAAACTGTTAATAATAACAATAACAATAATAGTTAAAAGCATCTTTAATGACAAGGAGATTCTTTATTTTGGAAATCATCAATAGAGGCTTTGAAATATCAGTAATATCATTCTCTTAAAAGTAGCTAGAAAAAAATTTGAAATTACAGAGGACCCAGAGCTGAGAATACTCAAGAGATCTTGATGAATTTTCTCAGCTCTTGGTTCTCTGAATGTCCAAACAGCCATAAGGACGTGTAATTTGCTTTTAAACAAATCTGAACTAAAACTAGGAATCAAAAGATTAAATATATTTCTCCAGGTTTTGAATCCCATTGCATGAGTTATGATTCTCCAATTTACCCAACCAGTTTAAATGGCATGAGAAACACCTGTAGGGTTTTGAAGCTAACCTGAATTATATTGGAACCTTTTACCTGCAGCTTTCTATATTCTACCAGTGAGAAACCTCATGGGAACTGAACTGATTTTACATTTAAATAATGGTGGTGCATTCATGTATTTCCTTCCTACAATAAAAGCCTTACAAACAAAAGCATCTAAATATAATCACATGCTTATATGGTTGCAGGGAAATTGATACTGTGCAGCAGTGTTCTAAAAGCGGTACTTCAAAGGAGCAGGCTGTCTCCTGTGAAAGCACTTTTCCTGGTGTTTTCAGTTGTGATAAATATTAAGAGGGGCATAGAAATTCGAATGCCATCTTCCACTGGCTGCAGGCATGAAAATGCTTCTTCCTGAAAGTATCAACACTGTGCATTTTTAAACCAAAGACAACAGACAGTGGAAATGTATTTTTAAAGACCCCAGATGAATTTAGCACAAGTTAATTCGTTAACTGTACCCCAAATCACTGTAAAATTACACCTTTCCTTTAAAGAAAAAAGTGGGCAACCAAGTTGATGAAGATAGCCCTTTAATTTCATATACCTTCTGCTTGAAAGTCAGGACTGGATTCGCACAACATACCAAACCCAGCAAGCTATTTTTTCTTAGCATGTTGGATGAACCAGCCACTTCTGTTGTTTTAGGCTTGTCGATCGGAAGATCGCAAGTTTGGAGGTTCGAATCTCTAGCCCCGCGTGATGGAGTGAGCTCCCGCACTCGCCCCAGCTCTTGCCAACCTAGCAATTCGAAAGCATGCAAATGCAAGTAGATTAATAGGCACCACTTCGGTGGGAAGGTAACAGCGTTCCGCGCGTGTCATGCGGCCACATGACCGTGGAAGTGTCTTTGGACAACGCTGGCTCTTCGGCTAACAAACGGAGATGAGCACCGGCCCCTAGAGTCGGACACAACTGCACAAATGTGCAAGGGGAACCTTTACCTTTTACATCTGTTTTCAAGATGGCCTTGCTAACGCTGAAAGACTCCTGTTCCTATTATCCTCAGCCATCATGGAGCTGTAGTTTGGGACAATGGAAGCTATAACTCAGTATTTCTCAAACTTGGCAACTTTAAGATGTGTGGACTCCAACTCCCAGAATTTCTGTGGCTCACCAAATCCAATGTTCAGAGCAAGATCATATATGCAAGAATTATTTAACTAATCTAACAGGTGGTGGCGTCCAGGAAAGATGCGTTCTGCCATGTGGAGTTCTCAAGGCCCTTCCAAGTCCTGAATTTTCTGTGAGAATCCCAGTAACCATCAAATATTACATCAGTCTTCCCCAGCCTGATGTTCTTCAGAGCCATTGGACTGTGACTCCCTTAACGGAACCCCAAGGGGCTGGGACAGTCAGAAATGGAAGTCCAACGCAAGCAGAGAACACTTTGATTTTGATGCAAACCATATTCTTCCTCTTGATTATGATGTTTGCTAACTACCATTAAGCATGGGGAGGAGACTCTTTTAGTCTGCGTAAATCAGCAGGTGAATTGTGTGAAGTTAGACAAACACAGTTGTTATTGCAGGTGGAGTGGTGTTTCCTTCCTTAAACCAATCACCCAACAAACCAGTGTCACAATTAGGGGGGTTCTGCCGTTATTTTTAAGTTCATTAGGTTCCTGAATGTGCAATTCTGCAGAGTGAGCGCTGCAACAGAATTTAAAGTTTAAAAAGGAATTCTGTGCTGCTTTACAGAACGGTTTCACAATTGGATTTCATTAATAATAACTTCTAGTTAGTTACACGGCCACGGCATTCCTAGCTTGGTGTTCCCCGCTTGTACCACTACTGTGCTGTACCTTTTCCCCTCCCAGCATCCTGCTTATTCGTAGCATCCAGAAGAGAAGCACCAGCTCATCTACAACCCAGTTTTGCTCTCCACGTGTCCAAATGCTGGAGCCATCTGGTAAGTTAAATGTCGGCTCTCCCATCTTTGAAACTCGTTCCACTTGGCAGTGGACATGGGATAGATCCACAGATTCCTCCAAAGGCAATCCGAAGGAAAAGGAAGGTCTGAGGAAAACAGCACAAGGAACCCTGATGGTATGCTGGGTGAATCAGGCAGGCATCGCTCTGGCAAAGCAAATGCACCTGCACGGATGTGCTAGGCATTGCCCAAGTATAATGATTTACCTGAATTGGCCCTTCATACTTACCTCTTTGCCTAACATCCTGGCATTCAGTTCTCTCTGGGGAGAGAGGCTGATGCTGCTTGCCATGTTGCATTTGCCTGTACTGATGCGCCAAAGCGCTCTTCTCTCTCCTTTCTGTTCACATCAAAGGGGACAGCGTAGCTCTGAATGGCAGTAATGTTCTCGCTGTGTTCTTTCTCGCTCAAAGCGTGATTGTAGTACTCTGCAGAGACCAGCTCCACGGGGGTTCACTGCATATCCATCTTTTATTTCAGGGAAGGGAACAAGGTGCCGCTCCAGGTACCCTTGATGATTGGAAATGTGATTAATCTTTTCTCTCGGTGTTGTTAGGCAACTATCCTCACTGACGTTCTTCTGGAATATGTATTTTACACATTCACAAATAACATAAAAGCTCAGTTAAATTTAATGGGCCACAAGGACATTTTCAAGCTCATGGTAACCTGCTTAGGAAGGACAGCCAAATGAACATTTTACCGCAAATACTACAGGTAGTCCTCGCTTGACAACCAGTAGTTTAGTGACAGTTCAGACTTACCACCATTCCTCACACTTATGACTGTTGCAGCGTCCCCGTGGTAGCATGATCACAATTTGGGTACTTGGCAACCAGTCGCATTTATGACCGTCGCAGCATCCCATGGTCACGTGATCGCCATTTTCGACCTTTCCAGTCAGCTTCTGGCAAGCAAAATCAATGGGGGACCGTGTTATTCACTTAACGACCATGTGGTTCACTTAATGCCCGTGGTGATTTGCTTAACAGCTGATGCATAAAAGATTGTAAAATCTGGTCGGATTCATTTAATGACCACTTTGCTTAGCAACTGAAATTCTGGTCCCAATTGTCATTAAGTGAGGACTATCTGTACAAATAAATGTTTTTACAGATTAACAGCTTAATTGCAGCAGGAGCTGTTGATGAATGAGAAACAATTCCATCAGGTAGACAAAGTCATATCCTTAACGCTCAGAGAGAACAAACTCCAACCCCCTCCCCCCATATGTCCATAGACTGTGTGCAGGCTGTGTGAACATGGGGGCGTTTAATGTTCTTCCATCTTGCATTTGGCCGGACTTTCTAACACATCGTGTTATGGTAACATTTCATTTGTCATTTAAATTAAGAAGCCTTTACAGTAGCATCTTCACTCCCATTATCATTGTCAGGCATGCTGTCAATGTGCCAATTTCCTTGAGATGAAGTACTTGACTGAAGATGTCTCACTAAGAATTGTTATTTTTTAGAACTTCTTGATGAGCTTTCTGGACATGCTGGATACACCGCAAAGCAAGCCCGGATGGACTCTGAAGCATTCAAGGCTGCAGGATTTTCAATGTCTTTCTCTTTAGAATTCCCTCGTCGCTCTCCTCCCGAATCCGCGCTCTTTGTATCCTGGATTCCGGATACATAGCGCATGACGCAGGTGAGTTTGCACCCAACTCTCTGAATCGCGAGTGAGGCAGCCCCCTTTAGCCCAGCATGTTGGGCGTTCCCACCCCTGGGACTGATTAATGGTGCAGTCCAGAAAATTGGATGAGCAACGCGTGGTTCAGTTAACCGTGTCCTGTGAATTCGTGCAATCACAGACTATTCATGGGGCTCATTAAGCAAGCAGGGCTCAGTTAGCCACGGGCAAGTATGCCGGGTATGTGGTCGCAGAAGACTGGGCTAAATAGCAAATCACGAGTCACGGTGTCGTGGGAACGCGGCCACCTTCGCTAACCGAGCAAGACCGGTTGGGAACAAGGAAGGCGAGGAGGAGGAGGAGCCACGACCAGCCGCTCTGCTACCTCCAAGCGCGGGGCGCAGCGAGCCGCGCCGCCCGGAGCAAAGCCAGCCCGAGCTGCAGGCAGGCAGGCAGCGCGGGGAGCCGGCCAAAGCCTGCCCGGAGCCCCTCCCTCGCGCTCCCCGCCAGCCGCGCAGCAGCCAATCGGGCGCCAGGGGCCGGCGCTGGACGCCTTCGCCTTCGTCTTCCTGGGCTGCTCGGCGCCCCACGCCGCGGAGGGCGAGAGAGGCGCGCGAAGAGTCTCGCTCGCCCTGCCCGCCGGGCTCGCAGCCTTCCGGGAGCGCCAGCCAAGCAGCCGCGATGCCGCTCGCCCAGCTGGGAGCGGAACCCTGGCCCGACGTGGAGCTGGTCGACATGGAGCTGGACGCGGCGGAGGTGAGCGGCGGCGGCGGCGGCGGCGGCGGCGGCGGGAGTTCCCCGGCGGCGCGTGGGAGGGGAGCGGAGCGGAGCATCGCGCCTTCGCCCGAGCTGACCTGCAAGTGGGGCGCCGCGCCGCTTCTGGCGCCCCTTTCCAGGCTCGCCTGCTGCACCCCCGCCTGCGCGCGTACCGGGAAGGGCTGGCGGAGCGGAGCCCCGAGCCCCCTGCTTCCAGCGCTGGGCTCGGTTCACCCCTCCTCGCGCAAAGCCGGGTCGCTCCGGAGCCGTACCTGGCGGTTCACACCGCCGGGTAAGCCAGCCCCGAGCAGCCCGCGCGATGCGCGGAGCCCCAGCCGAGGGGAGGAGCGACCGACTGGCCGTGGCTTGGAAAGAGCGTAGGCGGCGTCCGTCCGCAGCCCGTCCCGGGGCCGCCTTTCATCAGGCGGAGGAACGCACCGGAGGTGGACTGTTGTCCCCCGCCTTCCCCGGTGAAAGGGATGTTTTTGGAGCTCTCGGAAGATCGTCCCCAGGGAAAATAGCCCTTGGCCCGAAGCACCATTCCGGCTCCTTCTCCTGGAAGCTATTAGAGGGCACCGTCCTAGAGAGCTTTTCCTACTAATTAAAGTAACCCGAACCTCCTCGTTGATCCGATCAATGAGCGGCTTTCTGAAACCGCTGGGGAGCCTGGCTCCTTGGGGACGGCGCGGCCCTGGCTGCCTGCCTTTGCCTTTGCCTTCTCTCGGGGAGGGAGTTGAGAAACCTGGCTGGGTGGCGCTGGCCAAGGGGAGAGATGCTTCCTCTTCCTGGCCAGGGATGAAGAAGCAGTGCGCTGCCAGGGCCGGGGGGGGGGTCTTTTTAAGGGGAGCAGAAGGGGGGACCCCGTCTGCAGGGTGAGGCAGCTCAGTCTCCTTTTTCCACCCATCAGGGTTATTAGGCTGCAAAGAATGGCATTTGGAGGGGGGGGGGTCTTGGATCTCAGCTGCACCTCTGGAGATCTGGACCTAACCCTTTAGATTAGCTTGCTCTTCAGTAAGTCTTGGACCCCTTGGGGTTCCTGGATATGCCCAAACCTGAGTCTCTTGAATGTCTGAAATAGTGTGGTTGGATCAGGTAAAATTGTCCAGGCAGGTAGAAAAGGGAGAAAGAAAACCTTTGGGTCTACAAGGTAATTTACGTAAACAACAATAAGTGTGAGAGGCATGAAAGTGCTCCGGTAAAGCTGTCCAATGTGCATTTACTCCCCTGCGCAAAGCAAGGTTGGATTCCCCAGACCCGCAGGCGGTATGGTATGTGTGATTAATCTTGCACAGAACGGCCACAGTGCTCCTTTGGTGTGCTGGGTTTAACAACTGCAGTGTGCTTGGTGCCACGGAGCAGGCTAGCAAACTGCGGGCTGTGCAGACCCATCTAGAGGACAAATGTGGAGAGAGGACAAGCATTGATAAGGATCAGTGACTTGCAGGGAGTGGTGAGACCTGAGAAAGTTGGCTGCCAGGATGCCTGAGACTTAGGCTGGCCCACAAGGTATACAGTAGAGCAGATACAAAGTCCAGAAATCTAGGCATGGAAAACAATCCGGTCTCCAGATGTTTTGGGCTGCCACTTCCATCAGTCCCAGCCCTCGTGACCATTAGGAAGGGATTATGGGGGTTGTAGACCCAGGCATCTGGAAGACATCTGGTTGCCTGTTTCTGAACTGGGCTGTGTCCTAAACGGCAGCCCTGAAGTTCTTGATAGGCCGCTTCTTGTGCATCAGTCGGGGTGTGAGAAGATTGCCTGGGAAACATCTGCATCCCTTTGGTGGTATTTTCTGTGACAAGTGGAGGAAGCCAGCAGTGCTAGCAGGAAATCGTTGGGAGCTGGATAACCTTGTCTCTTTATATAATTTCAATAATCAGCCAAAAGAAGGGTTCTTAGCTCTCTGGACAATGTTGCCCTCAAGCTTTGGCCACGTTGGCAGGGGCTGATGGAAGTCCACTTTCCATTCTGAACACAGCTCCAGTTCCTACTAATGAGCCTTCTGGAAGGCAGAGGTAATGACCTAACTGAAGTAAATGTTGGCTTTGTCACCATGTACTCTGAAACTCATTTTGGAACAGTAACACAAGGTCAGAAGTAACCCTCAGGTTAACTATGATGTAGAATAGGTAGAGGGCGTGGTGGCTCAGCAGGTAAGACGCCAGGCTTGTCGATCGGAAGATCGCAAGTTCGGAGGTTCGAATCCCTAGCCCCGTGTGACGGAGTGAGCTCCCGCACTAGCCCCAGCTCTTGCCAACCTAGCAATTCGAAAGCATGCAAATGCAAGTAGATGAATAGGTACCACTTCGGTGGGTAGGTAACAGCGTTCCGCGTGTGTCATGCGGCCACATGACCGTGGAAGCGTCTTCGGACAACGCTGGCTCTTCGGCTAACAAACGGAGATGAGCACCGGACACGACTGCACAAATGTGCGGGGGGAACCTTTACCTTTACTAAAATAGGTAGAACAGGAACAGCCGCCCTTGAAGGTGTTCAAATCCAAATGTGGCGGTTTCCATCCTCTGTGGATAGTGGCCTGGAGTTCCACACAACTGGAAGGCTTTAAAAATAATTTTAAAGGCTTTACCTTTAAAAAACCCTTTTAGCTACGTTTACCTATCATGCTAAATGTAAATCATGCTTTATAAATTATAGTATCTCAGCCAAACCAAATAAGCCCTATTATGTCCTTGTATATGAACCAGGCCATTATGCTAATCATTTGGGGAGGCATATTAGATGAACCACAGACACTGTAGCTTGTTAACAGTGGTTGATGATTCAACCATGGTAGCTGCTGTTTAAAGGATAAATTACAGTTCTTTCAAGTGTGTGTGAAATATATCATTCATTTTGTTGTGGAGTAATTATACAACCCTGCGTGTCTGTGTGCGTATGTAGGTGTGCTTGCACACCGGGATCAGCTATTGATCTTTCTAATGGCATTTTTATTTTCTCTCTGTGTGTACTGTTGTGATTTATTCTTAATGGCTAGCTGGCTCAATGCAGTAATCAAAGGAGTTATTAAACTTCCTGTTGGATAAAAGGGAAGAAAAGAAATAGGTTCTCTCTCACACACACCCGAAAATATTTTGTTCCTAGGGGGTTCCTCCTATTCTTTTCTGTGCTTGAAAAGAATAATGTTGCCTCATTAAAGCATTCAATCCCCTCAAACATTTCAAAGGGAGCCTGGCAGCATTCATGGCAGTGCGTGTTTTATTAATTGTTTCTAGAACAATATTCCCGAGGGCTGGGTTAACCCCTAGGTCAGGGATCCCCAACGTTTTGGGGCTGGGGGATTAGATTTGGAATTTGGGAGTGTGTGGCGGGCACTCTCGCAAAATGCCAGCGGGGGGGGGGGGCGAAGGAAGGCTTGGCCATTCATAAAATAGCTGCAATGGGACACAGACCATCACGAAAGCAGAATGCTTCCTGCCACCCTCTCTAATGCCCGCCCCCCACCCGCCCCCATGCATGCCTCTCCCTTGTTTTTATTTCACTAGGCAGGTGGGCACATTTCCAAGAGAATCCTGGGTGCAATTACCTGCCATGTTTATTTTCTAAGCAACCCTTTGAAGCACACGAGCACTTTTGGAAATAAAAGCTATGCTGGAAGCTTCCTCGTGTTTGATTTAAACTTTGTTTAAAATAAAAAAGCCACATGAGTCAAGGGACCTGGAAGGTGCTGGTTAGAGAACTCTGGGCAGAGGAATGCCCCCAGTACCCTGAAGGGGATCTAGGCCTTGGGCTAATTGGGCTACAAACTAGAGTAGTGTTTCTCAACCTGGGCAACTTTCAGGTGTGTGGACTTCAACCCCCAGAATCCCTCAGCCCGCAAGTTGCCTTCGCCTCTTCCCCAGCCCATAAGTGAGGCCAGCTTGATTCATTGCCGGCTGTGTTCATGTTCTTCTCTTGGTTCCAACAACATCCAAGGGCAACTCAAAGTGTATAAAATCTGTTAGGCTTTGTCTCTAGATGGAATAGGAGAGCCCATTTCATCTCAGTGTAGTTTTCTGCCCACTGAAGGCGGGTAGATAAAGTTTCTGCACCATGGTGGGGAAACATTCTTTGCTTTTCCCCCATCCCCACCCCACCACCAGCTTTGCACTGCCGGTTGCCTTGGGGCGAATGGCAAGACCTAGCAAAGTAAATCCATATTCTGCTGAGTTTTATCAAAAGCAAACAAACTCAACCAGGAAGCAAGAAACGAAACATACTTTCAAGCTAACTGATGTATGGTAAGTATCCAAACATACTCTAGAACAGTGTTTTTTATTTATTTGTTTATTTATCAAATTTGTCCCACCGCCCATCTCCCCCAAAAAGAGGGACTCGGGGCAGTTTTTCAACCTTGTCGCCTTTAAGATGTGTGGACTTCAACTCCCAGAATTCCCCAGCCAGCATGCAGAATTGTGGGAGTTGTAGTCCACACATCTTAAAGTTGCTGAGGTTGAGAAACACTGCTCTAGAACTTTAAATATGAAGGTTAAAGATACATTGCTTTGTTCCTCCCAACCAACTGCCCAGTAAACGGTTTCATGATGCCCTGTTCAGGTAGGACCTCACAGGCAAGACTCCATCTTCTCGACCCTTAAACTGGCCCTTCTCCAAAACTGAAGTTGTAAGAGCAGAATGGGACTGAATATACTCCTTAAATGCCTCATCACTCAAAGAGGTTTCAATCGAAGAGAATTTCAATCGAATTCAATCGAAGAGAATTTAAATCAAAGAGGTTTATTGCCTCCCCATATGACACAAGAACCAGTAGCTGTCTTCCTGGTTAGGTAGAAGCTGAACACTCTGGCGCTGAGCCTGGTGTAAGGTAAGTATGGGAAGCCAAAAAATGAATGTGTTCTCGGGGGCTCAGCAGATAACAGGTGTGGGATTAGCAGAGTAGGAAAAAGTTACTTGCCAGCAAGAACCACTGGAGTCATTTTGCAGGGATAATCGAATTTTAGACTGTCAGTGCATGAACGCATCTTTCTAATATTCCGCACATTAAATAAGCCACAGACTGAGATATGGAGTACACCAGACCTTTCCTTCTCCCTAGTGGATTCACGTTTTAAAAAGAAAGCATTGTGGAAATAGAGTGGACTCTCGGAGATTACAAACTTTGCTGCTATTCTGAAAGTGATAAAGCCATTTATCCGTTCACTCGGCCCCCTGATCTTACCTAGGCTCCTTTTATAGCTACTGCTGTGGAAAGCAGAATTTGTTTGACTGCTAGAGAGCATTCGCACATGCAGTTTCCACATCAGCAGCTTGAAAATTGTGATAATTAGAGAATCAAGTATAAATTCTTCTTAGAACACCTTTGGAAGTATTGGATTAGAATGTATGGTACCCAGAGGTTGGCTTTCTCCATAATGCTAAACCATAATTTGTTGACTAAGCCACAGTTGGCTGCATTCGTACAGCATACGAAGCCAGAAATCATGGTTTTCAAACTATGCTGGTTTCCTTGCCTTAAGGAAAAAGTAATTGGAGCCTAGTATGGCTTCATGTGAAGAAGCTTTCCAATAGGGGTCCATTAAACAGCCATGGCTCGGCTGAGTGAAGGATGATGAAGGCGAGAACTGGAGTCCCCGTAATCTCAGGGTCGCCCAGTGCATCTGCCATGCCAGCCAGCCCACCCTCATATCCTGTAATTCAATGTTCCTTATACCACAGCATATTTTGGGATGCTTCCTCGGTGCTCTAAAATAGCAATCAACTCTTCCTTTTGCCATGTCAACACATTTTTAGGGTTCTGCAACTTATTCAGAGTTTATGCATATTGGGTGAGCTGGAAGAATCTCCCTCCTCCCGAAATGCAGGTGCTTCTCTGCCCAAACAGTTTGGAAGCTGAAATTCCCCCTCCCCCCTCTCTTTTCAGCTTCATTGTGTGTCTTTTTCCACCTCTCTCCTTGTCGTCATTTCAGATGTTTAATTGCTTTTCCTTGCATTAGTTCATTCCCTGCATACTATCCACGCTTGCCGGAAAGGGCAGAGAGTATCAAGCAACAGCTTTAATGGGGACTGTGAGTAGCTCCTAAAAAAATTCAGAGCAAAGCTTTTGCACTCTGTGCAGAGATGACGGGTTCCATTCCTGACATCTCTAGGTAGAGCCTAGAAAGCCTCTGATCTGAAACCCTGCCATATACTGACTTGGTTTGCACATGGCAATCAGCGGCTGGTTTGGTTTTAGCTTAGCCAAATGGGTGAATTTACCTATGTTGTCTTAGTGTTCTCTGTGAATGCAGACAATGGGGAGGATACCGAGTGAATGGCCTGACTCTGTGAAGGTAGTCCCTCTTTTGGGGGGAGATGGGCGGTGGCAAAATGTGAAAATTTATTTATTCATTAAACAAATTTATAAGGCTGCCCAACTCTCACACGGTGACTCCGGGCGGCTTACAAAGTTGAAAACCATAAAAACACAATATATACCCCACGACAGCAGCAGATACATTCAAATCAGCCACTCGATTGGCTCTGAAGCGACCTGGGGTCCCCAGGCCCGCTGACCAAACCACGTCTTCAGGGCCTTCCGGAAAAGAAGCAAGGAGGGGGCCAATCTTTTCTGGGGGAATGATGTTCCAAAGGGAGGGAGCCACCACGGAGAAGGCCCTTTTCCTCGGCCCCACTAGATGTACCTCCCGAACTGAAGGGACCCGCAACATGCCCTGCCTCCCCGCTCTGGTGGGCCAGGTAGATGTGACTGGGGAAAGGTGGTCCTGCAAATAACCTGGCCCCAAAGTTAGTTTGTTTGCTTTTGATAAAACTCAGCAGAATATGGCTTTGCTTTGCTAGGTCTTGCCATTCACCACAAGTTGCCCATGTTCTTCTTCTTCACATTTGTTGGAAAGAGCAACCCAAAGAAATGAGCTAATTGCTGTGTTTGTGCACCGCACTAAGCTATGCGTTGTTTTAATTATGATGCATTGAATACCCCCAGTGGCAGGGCCCGTGCAAATTGCAAGCCATGTGCCACTGTTTATACATCACGATGCCTGGATTTATCCACTGCACTAATCCACAGATAAAGGAACTGCATTATGGTTTGGCGCAGTGTGTGAATTCAGCCAAGGGACTGCTGGTTTGATCCGAATGTTACTGGTTTTTTTAGATTTTCAGTCTGTTCCTTTATAGAAGGGCCAGGGTTGTCTCCTTCCGTGATGACCGTGAGGGAAAGAGCTTGTTGATATTGTTTTTTATTGTTTTTATGTGTTGTTAGCCACCCAGAGTTTGCAACATGGATGGCCGTATAAATTGATTAATATATAAATAAATAGAAATAAGAGCTGGTGAGGTTAGAGGCCATGGGGCTGAGATCACACAGGTCCATTACAACAACAATGCACAGGCACCAACCGCTTCTCACACTGAAAAATGAGTGGCTCTTGTCTGTTATAATGTAAAGGTGGGAGAAAGAGGAGTAAGATTTGAACTTTGGGACCGCTGTAGGCATGGCTTGAATCCTAGAATTTGCAATAATTGGTTTCCTGCATTATTAAGGGTTTTTCTAGTATCTGCAGTGAAAGTATCTCAGCAGAGCTGTGTCCTTGAATCTCTGGCTGCAAGTCTTTTTTATGTGAATCTCATCTGGGTGAAGCCTGACAGTGACCATTTTTATTTATTTTTTATTTTATTTTCTATCCCGCCTTTATTATTTTTATAAATAACTCAAGGCGGTGAACATACCTAATACTCCTTCCTCCTCCTATTTTCCCCAAAACAACAACCCTGTGAGGTGAGTTGGGCTGTGTGTGTGTGACTGGCCCAAGGTCACCCAGCTGGCTTTCATGCCTAAGGCGGGACTAGAACTCTCAGTCTCCTGGTTTCCCATTGGCTCCTTCCTAGGGCTGAGAGACAGGGACTGGCCCGAGGTCACCCAGCCGGCTTTCATGCCTAAGGCGGGACTAGAACTCTCAGTCTCCTGGTTTGCCATTGGCTCCTTCCTAGGGCTGAGAGACAGGGACTGGCCCGAGGTCACCCAGCCGGCTTTCATGCCTAAGGTGGGACTAGAACTCTCAGCCTCCTGGTTTCCCATTGGCTCCTTCCTAGGGCTGAGAGACAGGGACTGGCCCGAGGTCACCCAGCCGGCTTTCATGCCTAAGGCAGGACTAGAACTCTCAGCCTCCTGGTTTCCCAGTGGCTCCTTCCTAGGGCTGAGAGACAGGGACTGGCCCGAGGTCACCCAGCCGGCTTTCATGCCTCAGGCGGGACTAGAACTCTCAGCCTCCTGGTTTCCCAGTGGCTCCTTCCTAGGGCTGAGAGACAGGGACTGGCCCGAGGTCACCCAGCCGGCTTTCATGCCTAAGGCGGGACTAGAACTCTCAGCCTCCTGGTTTCCCATTGGCTCCTTCCTAGGGCTGAGAGACAGGGACTGGCCCGAGGTCACCCAGCCAGCTTTCATGCCTAAGGTGGGACTAGAACTCTCAGCCTCCTGGTTTCCCATTGGCTCCTTCCTAGGGCTGAGAGACAGGGACTGGCCCGAGGTCACCCAGCCGGCTTTCATGCCTAAGGTGGGACTAGAACTCTCAGCCTCCTGGTTTCCCATTGGCTCCTTCCTAGGGCTGAGAGACAGGGACTGGCCCCAATTCACCCAGCCAGCTTTCATGCCTAAGGCGGGACTAGAACTCTCAGCCTCCTGGTTTCCCATTGGCTCCTTCCTAGGGCTGAGAGACAGGGACTGGCCCGAGGTCACCCAGCCAGCTTTCATGCCTAAGGTGGGACTAGAACTCTCAGCCTCCTGGTTTCCCATTGGCTCCTTCCTAGGGCTGAGAGACAGGGACTGGCCCGAGGTCACCCAGCCGGCTTTCATGCCTAAGGTGGGACTAGAACTCTCAGCCTCCTGGTTTCCCATTGGCTCCTTCCTAGGGCTGAGAGACAGGGACTGGCCCAAGGTCACCCAGCCGGCTTTCACGCCTAAGGCGGGACTAGAACTCTCAGCCTCCTGGTTTGCCATTGGCTCCTTCCTAGGGCTGAGAGACAGGGACTGGCCCCAAGTCACCCAGCCAGCTTTCATGCCTAAGGCGGGACTAGAACTCTCAGCCTCCTGGTTTCCCATTGGCTCCTTCCTAGGGCTGAGAGACAGGGACTGGCCCGAGGTCACCCAGCCGGCTTTCATGCCTAAGGTGGGACTAGAACTCTCAGCCTCCTGGTTTCCCATTGGCTCCTTCCTAGGGCTGAGAGACAGGGACTGGCCCGAGGTCACCCAGCCGGCTTTCATGCCTCAGGCGGGACTAGAACTCACAGACTCCTGCTTTCTAGCCCAGCACCTTAACCACTAGACCAAACCATGGTAGGCTCCTGTGTGTGCAGATTTCATCTTTAGCATCTCTGGCTCAGAAATCTTATATCAGACAATAGACTTTGCTTGAAATTACAAGCAAGACGCTGCCCGCCTGGAAAAGCAGTATTTGGTTGGGAGAGCCCTATATCTCTACCCTGGCTGGAGGCTGTTTCCAGTGGCTATATTAAGTGGGTGGCTTGATTTTCTCTTCCAGAAAGGTTTTGTTTTACTTCTATGACTGAGAGTAAATAGCCCGAGGAAAGGTTAATCCTGACACATGTGGGGTTTATTCATTAATCCTGCAAGAGAAGAGGGCGGTGTGTTTTTGGCAGGATACAGCCCCAGTTGTACAAACTCTGAGTTTCAGCTGCCTTCTGTAGACTTTGGACCTTTCCAAAACATCAGTCCCATATACACCTGCCGATACAGATACTTTAGTAATGAATTTGCTAAAAGCAAATAATCAATATTCTAAATAACAGATGCAAGAGCTTGAGGAACAACGCTATTGATCTGTTTGTTTAAGAAAAATTTAATATGCTTCTTTGTACAAAGGAGGGAGAAATTCCTGTTTCCCTCATTCAAACAAATAAAGATTTTTAAATACAAGAAACAGATGAAGTGATGTTCATGAATGTTAATTACATTTAGAATACCTGTAAGCTTTTTTTTTTTTTTGCAAGTTCAATCATGTGCTGGATGGGCAGTATAACGTCTGTGGGTGTTTTCTAATCCAACGTTTGGAGAGCCATTTTTTAATTTGGAGAGCCTTTGGCAAAAAATGTTGCCTGAAAGGTATTGCACTGGCACTTTGAGGTCCCATTCCTCTGGTTTTGATTGTATATTGGTACGTGCCCTCGTACAAAAGGGATTGTTTCAAGGAACCCCAGTAGAATTTGCTTGACTTCCTTCAACATTCTCCTTGCAACATTTCCCCCCTTAAAGAGCAGAGCAGTGTAAGAGCAAACACATTCTCTCTCTCTCTCTCTCTCTCTCTCTCTCTCTCTCTCTCTCTCTCTCACACACACACACACACACACACACACACGGAAATCACATGCCTCAACTATACTATTGACCTTGATGCATACTTCCTCCGTAATGTGTATCCGTTTTGTGCTGCTGTAATTGTCGTAGGTTCTCCCGAAGAGCTCTGGGCAGTGTTTTCGGAACATGCTGAAAATACTCCTTTACAGATCCTTAAGCTCCCTTATTTATCTTTGTAGTTGTTTTTAGAAATGCAGTTGTCACATAAAATGAACTCTTTTGGTCTTCAGTTGTGCCCTCTGGACCAACACTTAACAAAAACTGCTGTGCTCTGAACATGACATAATATAGCCTAATATCTCAATCTCCAGGGACATTTGAACATAGCTTGATTTTTCTAGGTCTGTGCACATAAAATGTTGTCTTTTAGATTTACAGGAGTTAGCTTTGTTTGCATGGGCAGGATTGATAGATGACAGTCCTGCTTTAGTGTAGGCGTTAATGAATTTCTGATCCTAATGCTTGGGCCTGTTCACTTGCCCTGAATCAAATTGTACTTATGTTGTTGAAATACACTTCCAGGTTGATACAAGAAGTCAAAAGTTGCATGCGGATATACCAAAAAACAGAACTTAAACCAATCAACCTAGTAAAAGGTTGTGTGTAAAGCAGCTTTGCAAACAAGTCTGTGAAAGCTATGCACACAGCTGTTTGTTGATGTCCCCTGCCGACTTTCTGTAAAGTTTCTGTACTTGATGATGGTCTGGAGATAATTCTTCTTTGCCACAGGAGACCAAGTATTTATTTAAGCTGTATGTAAACTCTCTCTCATTAGCATGGAGACTTTATTACTTTGACCCTAAATGCAATTTTCTTCTCAGCCAACTGGATTCAAACTTCTGCAGATCCTTTTGGATGAAGCACCTTCTCTTTGATTCTGAAGTAAATGGACTTTACTTTTCTTGTAAAGTAAAGTAAGGTAAAAGGTAAAGGTTCCCCCCGCACGTTTGTGCAGTCGTGTCCGACTCTAGGGGCCGGTGCTCATCTCCGCTTGTTAGCCGAAGAGCCAGCGTTGTCCGAAGACGCTTCCATGGTCATGTGGCCGCATGACACACGTGGAACGCTGTTACCTACCCACCAAAGTGGTACCTATTCATCTACTTGCATTTGCATGCTTTCGAATTGCTAGGTTGGCAAGAGCTGGAACTAGTGCGGGAGCTCACTCCGTCACGCGGGGCTAGGGATTCGAACCTCCGAACTTGCGACCTTGCGATCGACAAGCCTGGCGTCTTACCTGCTGAGCCACCGCACCCCTCAAGTTTTTTTTTGTAAAGTACTAGCATCCTAATCAAGGAATAGGAAAGATGGTACCTTCCAAATATTTGGGGCTTCAGATCCCATCAGATTCAGCCTCAATGGTTAGTGGGAAGAGACTGTAAACACTGTAGTCCAAAGCATCAGAAGAGTATCAGGTTGCTTCCCCTTGGATTAAATAGGGCTCAGATCCTAGATGCAAGATGTTGCTGAATGACTCCCAGCATCCTCAGTAATGAGGAATGCTGGGAGCTGTTGATGGAGCTCATCAGCATCTGGGGGGCCACTTTGAGTGTCCAGCACTAAGTCATGTTTGCTTTTATAAACTCAAGACATTCCATGTATTGTTTCCTTGTGACCTTGATTAGATCGACAATTTGGGCAAAGTAAAAAAATATTGTATCTGTAGAGCCTCAAAGTTTAAGTCCGAGGTGGGAACCCATGGACTGAACATAGCCCCTTTATTTGGAACCCCATCTACGGCCCTGCCCTACTGCTGAAAATTGGCAATGCAATTTCCTCCTGTTTTCAGGCTGGAAAAAAAAGGAAACAAGTCTTCACAAAGGTTTTGCATACCTAAAACATCCTCTCCAACCTTCCAGTTGAGGGGAAAAATGGTCCCACCCACTTTTATAAGTATGGCAATCATAAATTTATTGTTGTGACCGCAGGTCATAATGACATAGCGTAGCATTTAATGAAAAGAATAAAAGAACTGATGTAGTGTGGTGTTACTGCCTCTGCCTTCTTGTGGCTCCTGCATCAAAAAAAATTCCCCCACCCACCCACAAGTGCATCTCCAGCCATAAAAGGATTACCAATCTCTGCTTTAGTTCTACAAGTATCACTACTTTGCAGATACTTTTGTGTCTATAACACCCTTTCCCCCCACCCCTGAGGTCTAGGGGCATCTTTCCCTGGTTGTTTGGGAACTGGGTTGACTTGGGGATGCTCTGTGGGACAAATTTCCTCTTCAGTTCTGGTCTATTTTCCAACTAACATGGCACATGGATGCCTCTACCCACAAAGGGCCAAAACTAATTGAATGTTTGCTTTGATTCTCTGTATATGTCCTGTCTGTCTATCTGAAGGTTTATTTATATTCTATCTACATGTAGCTACATGTAGCGTGGTGGCTCAGTGGGTAAGACGCCAGGCTTGTCGATCGGAAGATTGCAAGTTCGGAGGTTCGAATCCCTAGTCCTGCGTGCGGAGTGAGCTCCCGCACTAGCTCCAGCTCTTGCCAACATAGCAATTCGAAAGCATGCAAATGCAAGTAGATGAATAGGTACCACTTCGGTGGGAAGGTAACAGCGTTCCGCGCGTGTCATGCGGCCACATGACCGTGGAAGCGTCTTCGGACAACGCTGGCTCTTTGGCTAACAAACGGAGATGAGCACCGGCCCCTAGAGTCGGACACGACTGCACAAATGTGTGGGGGATACCTTTACCTTTTTTTACATGTAGCACCAGCTGTAGCACCACATTCACTCTTGTTCTTTGGGCCAAAACTCCCATGTGTGGCAGGCAGAAATGGTTGCATTTCTGACTTCTGCATCTCCATGTTGGTTAAGGCATTGCCTGTTGACTTTTGGTCTACAATGTGGGGGGTAGAGGCATGGGTAATCTGTAGTGGGCAAGGAGGTAGCAGCTTAAGGCTGGAATGTTGATTACTGTATATAAATTATTCTGGAAACCTTGCCGTGATGACTTTTAAAAGGTATATTCAAACCTTTTGGGTGTCTGAGTCACATGGTAGGGCAGAGCTTTCCAAACTGTGTGTCGGGACACGTTAGTGTGTCTGCTGCAGTGTCTGGGTGTGTCGCGGCTGCTGCTGCCTCCGAGCCCTGCCAGGATTCCACGCAGGTCCTAGTGCCTGCCTTGTGCCTTGCTGCCTCCTAACCTGCTGTGATTCCGCCCAGGTCTTAGTGCCTGCCTTGTGACCTGCTGTAAGAGTGTGTTGTGAAATGATGCCCTGCTGTAAGAGTGTGTCGCGAAATGATGCCCTGCTGTAAGAGTGTGTCGCGAAATGATGCCCTGCTGTAAGAGTGTGTCGCGAAATGATGCATGTCTAAAAAGTGTGTCACCAACATGAAAAGTTTGGAAAGCTCTGTGGTAGGGTGTTATTGAAGTTGTGTGGATGCTGGAGGTGGGAAAGTGCTATATTTGTATTTGGAAGTGTTAGTAACTTAATTTTCAAGACCAGTCACCCATGTGTGTATGCATGTATTTCTAGCTCCTGATTCTACTTTGCACGGTTAATCTCTAATTTATGATGGCACTGGGGAAGAACAGACATATCAATTTATAACCACAACACATAGCAGGACTTTTATTTCTAATATATCAGGTTTTAAAATCTTTTTCTGCATGCTAAAATTCATTCCTATTGTGAACATTTCTCCTTCATTTAGTGCAAAGATGGGAAGTCCACAGGTTTTGAGTGGTCCTCAGTGCTATTCCAGCTACCCCATCAAAAATGGATGTCAAATTACGCCCAAAAATCCATAATGCAATATTCTGCTGTTCTTAGATGGAAAGAAAAATACTGCTAAGCATTAACATGAGTTTAAATGATTAAAATAAGCCTGCAAGCATTTCCACATATATTCCCAAACTGGGAAAAAAAACCAGTTCACTTTTTCATTCTGCCTTGTCTGGCCAAAAATAAAAAGTACAACTCTTGGATAAGGAAAACTTCCTCCATCCACACTTTACAAGTTTTGTGGTGCTCCGTAAGTCTTGCTCATGCTGAGGAACCCAAACCTGATGTACCACTTTCCCAACCGCTAAACACTGTGAGCGGTTGCAATAAGAGATTAGAATCATAGAATGGTAAGGTTGGAAGGAACCTTAAAGATCCTCTTGTCCAGTTCCCTGTCAGGACAGGGACTCTCATACCGTGTCAGACAAATGGCTGTCCAACCTTTGTTAGAAAACCTCTAGTAATACAGCACCCATGACTCCAGGAAGCTTAATAGCTCTCATAGTCAGGAAATTGGTCCTTACAGTATTTCAAGTTTTGTAATGGTATGTGGAAATAACCTTGAGGGAGGAGGGGAAGAGAGGCTGCCTAGGAAACAGAGATAAAAGAGGGAGGAGCCCGCAGCTGCTTAACGGTCAGAGGAAGAAACTTAGGAAGGATCCGCCCTAATTGATCAGGCTGTAAAAAGAAACTGCCGGAGATTTGTACTTTCAGACCTGCAAGATTCTGTTACTGTAGCCATACAACAAAGTAGAATTAGCTCATCTGGTTGTGTTTCCTGTCTGGTCTACCTGGGAGGGCTGACAAGTTTGGATCTCCCTCTGTAAAGTTGTGATCTGTTAGTTCTTGTCCTATTCTCAGGAACGATGCAGGACAACCCAAGCCCTCTTCCCTGTGACAGCCCGATTTGAGAGCTGCAGTTTCAAATCAGTGCTGCTTAGCCATGAAGTAATTTGGGGTACATTTTCTCTGTCTCTCTTCTTCAAAGGGTTGTTGTAAGGCTAAAATAGTAGGATAATCTGTTGCTCTGTCTGAAGATTGTTGGAGAAAGGGAGCGCAGGCATATAGTATTAACTTCGTTGGGCAATGTCAGAATGTCAAAGTGCTCTTGCTGAAATGGCTTCCTGGAGGGTAGAGATCTTTTCTCATCACCAGACCTCTAAATGCACAGGTGCACAACCTCCATCGTTTGGCACTCAGTTTTATATGGCATGTCAAAATGTCCATTCCCCAAATTGGTGAGGACAGGATCCAAGGAAGGCCCAATTTAACAGTCATTTGACGGGGGTTTACAAATGGAAGGGTTGTCTATAAGCCTCTTAACTTCTCCACAAACCTCAAGACAGGCTGCATCTCTGATATAATGACACTGGTTCTTAAGGTCTAGTTCAACAGTGGGGCAATAAATACTCCATATTTTGGAGTTGCAGGGCTATCTGTATGTTTATTAGGAGCTTAATTTTCCTCTCCATTCCCTACAGAAGAAAAGGTGTGTGTGTGTGTTTAAATGCCTCTACTGTGCACCTTCGGAGTTAGAGAAATCTAAAAGAAAAATTTTCCCTTTTTTCTTTCTCTTTCACTAACACCTCCAGCCCTCTTATGTGTGCTCACAGAAATGAATATTAGAGTCTTGCAGTGTGTTTAACAGATTTATTGAAGCATAATTCCAGGGGGATAGCTTATTAGCAGCTCACAGCACAGAGGGGTAAGCCTGTTCGTAGCAACATATAACTAATCACACAAAAGTTTTTTTTTTGCTTCGCAGAACTTCAAAGCAACTGGAAAGTTCCCTTACGTTTCTAAAAGCGACTTTTATGTATAATTCTTTTTTTTCTTGTAATTTTTATTAAAGAAGTTTTGAACAGAATAAAAAACAATAAAAACTGAAGAAAAGGAGAATAGGGAAAAGTAATAAAGTGAAAAAAGAAATAAAGCAAAAGAAATAGAAGAGAAAGAAAAAGAAAAAAGTAATAAAGAAGTGGCTTCCGGTCTTCTTAACAGCAGTTATAGGTACATTTATATTTTACCCTCTCTGTGTAAGGTTACATCATAATTTCCTTCTTTCCATAATCTACCCTTTCTAATAATCAAATCCATCATCAGTTCATTTTTTTTCTTTTTTCAGCAAAAAGTCCATAAGGGGTTTCCAGTTATTAATAAATGTAGTCGTTGATCTTTCTCTAAGCCAGAGCTTTCCAAACTGTGTGTCACGACACAAAAGTGTGTCGCCACACACAGTCTGGTGTGTCGCCACACAACCCGGAAGCGCTGATCATCATCAGCGCTTCCAGGTTTTCCCGCAGCGACACACCAACTGCAGCGCGCAAAACCCGAAAGCAGCAGCAGCAGCGCTTCCGGGTTTTCCCGCGGCGACACACCAATGCCGGTTGGTGTGTCGCCACGGGAAAACTTTGGAAAGCCTTGCTCTAAGCAAACAAGTTAATTTTGCCATCTCTGCTAGTTCCATCATCTTCACCAACTATTCCTCTGTGGTAGGTATTTCAGACTCTTAGTTTTTGTGCAGTGGTGATCATATATACAAATAATCTTCCATGGCTTATGTACTACATCACACTTAATCTTAGCCAAACGGCCAAGAAGCTTATGTATAATGCTTACAGAAATTGACAGCCAATAGCCTCAGAGCCCGCCTTCTCACTGAATATGTAATAATTTAATTTCATCTGAATGGCATTTAAATAAATCAGATTTAGCTTTCAACCTGGTCCCACCCTTGGCTGAAGTACAGTCCTGGTTCTCAGCTTGAAAATATTGCACCTGGCACTGTGACAAAATTCCATGACAGCCTTTGGAATTGCAGCATTCAGGAGCTCCTTTCTGTTTACATGAGCAAGAGCTTGATGAGAAACTTGCATCAAGAAGGGCAAAGTCTTGGCTTCGGCAGAGGTTGTACTTTAACAAGCTCAGGTTAATGGAGGGTAAATTAGGATAAGGAGAAACAAGAACACCAGGTCTTAGAGAGGGTGGGTTGAGGAGAGATGGCCAGATTGTAGGTAGGCTAATAACTAAAAGGAACAGTTCATGTTAAACAAGATTTGGTGGGGTTGGAGGAAAGGTGAAACAGGCTTCTCCCTTGCCTGTGATGTTGGCATTCTTGTGAATATATTGCTTTCCTACTCTCTGAGGACATAAATGTTTAACCTGATTTTATTTAAGCCTTATAACCTTTCATTCCAACAACACAGGACAGAAGAGGGACTTGCATTGAGGTGATAGGGCAGAGCTTTCCAAACTTTTCATCTTGGTGACACACTTTTTAGACATGCATCATTTTGCGACACACTCTTACAGAAGGGCATCATTTCGTGACACACTCTTACAGCAGGGCACAAGGCAGGCACTAGGACCTGCGTGGAATCACAGCAGGTTTGGAGGCAGCAGGGCACAAGGCAGGCACTAGGACCTGCGCGGAATCCTGGCAGGGCTCGGAGGCAGCAGCCGCCGGGACACACCCAGACACTGCAGCCAACACACTAATGTGTCCCGACACACAGTTTGGAAAGCTCTGTGATAGGGTATGGGTATGAATGTGCCGGAGAACTGGATTAAAATCCACTTTGCTTTTTTATTTGTTAGTGCCTGATTTCCTGGATTGACTTTGGGTGTCTCCATCTGGGTCAAAGATTCAGTAGATCAAACTCTTCTCTTGTAAAGGATTTCTATGATTGAATTGTCTCTGGCCCACCTACCTGCCACGACGACCTCTTGCTGGAGCATTCTTGGGATGACATATTTAACTCTTTTAACTAACAAAGGAGAATCTTGCCCAGGATGTTGTACAATGGTGCTACTTTTAACATTTTGCTTCTGCCATTCATGATGTGGTCCAAACTGGTCTTATAGGCAGGCTACAGACCAGTTTGACTGGCTTAAGAGGAAACACAGTGTGATGTTAGTGGATTGAGGGTCGTTTCCCATCTCTTGCCCTGTTTAGGACCTCACCAGCGAACACTGACACTGCCTTTTGCATTCCACTGAAGTTGGTTCCTCCCCCCCAAGCAGGTTCAGAATGAGGAAAAGGTCATGTTAAAATGGCAAGCATCCTAATGCCATAGAATCTCCCTCCCCCTCCCCACAACTTCTCACAGCTGCGAATACGCTTCCTGCCCTTCCCTTGAACTGGTATGACAGTCTGTTACTCCTGGATGGATTTCAGGCTATAAAACTGGCTTGCAATGAAATGAGATGAGTGTGCTGGACTATTGTTCAGGATGCCTGCAAACCATACCTTCTTTCAGGATGTTCCATTCCATGCATATGCAATCTCTCTCTCCCTCTCTCTCTCACCCCCCCCACAGATACTTCCTGTATACTTTTCACAAGCTGTCAGTTGACATTCTGTACCCATTAAACTTGGACTCTGTTTAATGGGTACAGAATGTTGATTGACAGCTCACTGATCTATTCTGAGGGTGGTGTTCTCCGTCCCTTCAATTTTTGCAATACTTCTAGAAACACGGGGGTTCCCCTACCTCTTCCTCTTCTTAGTGGGTGTTGCTACTTTCATAACCACGCCTGGAGAATGGAGTCGGTATGAGTATATTGGGTAAGAATAGGATTAGTAGCCTTACTCTGGTTCAAAATGAATATGGGCAAGTCTCCCTGATAAGGAGATCTCTTCAGAGCAGCAGTTCAGGCAGATTGATTGATTGATTGATTGATTGATTGATTGTCCCCTGGTTTGAATTCCCTGGTTTGCATTAGTTCCCGTGTGAATTCAGGCTAATGGTCTATTCTACCCAAACAAGCCAGGATTTATAATAATTGTTGTTGCTTTAAGAATCGCATTTTGCTGAAGCCTAGTCAACAGTAATTCTAGACTTGGAAGCCACGTGAAACTGTTCTGGCCATTCATGCTTTGTTTACCTGCTCACGTGAAGCAAGAAACAAGATATTTTATGTGATGCTGTGGTGCTTGTTCCCATTTTAGTTCAATAAATCAAACTTTGGGGCTTCTAGCTGTGTAAGAAAATGCATACAGGTAGTCCTTGCTTAATGACCAAAATTGAGACCGGAATTTTGCTTGCTAAGCGAAGCAGTCATTAAGCGAATGTGACCTGATTTTACGACCTTTTTTGCGGTGGTTGTTAAGCGAATCACTGCAGGCATTAAGCGAACCACATGGTCATTAAGCGAATCATGCGGTTCGCCATTGATTTTGCTTGCCAGAAGCCGGCTGGGTAGATTGAAAATGGCAATCACGTGACCACGTGACCCTGCGACGGTCATAAATGCGAACTGGTTGCCAAGCGCCCAAATGGTGATCAGGTGACCATGGGGACGCTGTGATGGTTGTAAGTGTGAGAACTGGTCGTAAGTCAGATTTTCAGCACCATTGTAAGTCTGAACCATCACTAAACAAATCATTGTTAAGCGAGGACTACCTGTAACTTCTAAAGTTGGCAGTTCAAACCAATGACAGGTAAAACATCTTGTTTCTACAGAAAGAACTTGAACGTGAATGTTTTCTTTAGGCTTGAGGCCAAAAAAAGGATTAGGCCTCAAGCAGGACTTCAGACAGCCGTTGATTTTTTAATGCTAGGCCCCTTGCTAATGGATGCTCGGCTCTTTTGTTTGCAGAATGGACAGGCAGCTCCAGAAGAAAGAAAAGAGACTTTGCCAAAGGTAAGACCCCAGATGTGAACTTTTTTCCTGCTCTTTAGAGCACAATATTTCCTGCTCAATACAGTTGGCCTGAGTTTGCTTCCCTAGTAGGGTTAAATCAAATGTAGTGTCCATATGTTTTGGATTTCCAGTTTCCATCAGCAGATGAGAGAAGGACCAAGGAGCATCCTTATCTGGAGGGACAAAGTTTCCTAAATTTTGGTTTAAAAGATGCTATTTTTTTTTCCAATCTTGATTGGAGGAAAGCAAAAATAATCCTCTATATGTACCAAAAATCCTGTTTCCTCGTGTACATCTTGATGTAGTCAAAATGGTTCTAACCCACAGCACAAAAAGATTATACCAGCTGGCTTAGAGGAATGCCAAGTTTTGCAAAAATGTGAAAAAGCCCCCCCCACCACAAAATCCACAAGATCACCCCCCAGTGTGGACACAGCCTGCTGCATGGGCCTGGAATGCTGATGGGTTCTTGGTAGGGTATGAAAAAAATCAAGATAGTTCTTTTGGGGTATTTTGTTGCCAGCAGAAATCTGCTTCTGCTTTGTAAGCTGCAGATCAGAACTTTTAGGATTCTGCAGTCTGAATAAAATTTAATGCTAACTCAGCCCCTGCCCATCTCTTTTCTTGCCTCATGCTCTTATTTCCCTGATCCAGATGTTCAGATCCTTCCAGTCTTCTAAAAAGGAGGACAGGCCAGGTTGCAGAGGAGGAGATCAGAGACAGGGAGTCCAGTGCTTGGGATTTGCTTGAGAAGGTTGCACTCTTCACGCTTTAGTACATAAACTACTTGGCCTTTTTCTGCAGCAGCGGTGCTAAGCCCTGGGTCTGTTTTCCATCAGAATCTGTGGCTAAAAACTGCCTGGCTTGTTTGTAACTCTTCTCCTCTTCCACTTAAACACTGTCAGGATAATGAGAAATTGCTTTTCTTTCTAGAGATTTCGTTCTACGAATTATGAATGTTGCAAGATTCCGCTGGCCTATACAAATACTTTCATTTCTCTTGAGAAGGTTGCTTAACTCCTTTGTTCTAAAATAAGAAAATGGTACGGTCAACTGCGCTTCTGATCCAGCAAGAGAAGCAGAGGCAGCTTATCTTGCTGTATGTCAGGGTGATCAGTGAGATTTTGGAGAGTAGGGCAGGGGCATCCCAGGGAGGGGGGGTTATGAACCTTCCCCCCCCCCCCCCCGGCGAGGCTGGCTCCATCACTTCCGATCTTCCACAGGTCCCTCAAGACCTGGTGGTGCCAGCAGGCCTGGGGACCCCAGGGGACGGGCGGACGGGTGAGGTGGCTCCCTTACGGTTAACATCCCTTCGCCTACTGTTTCTTTGTCTTAGCTTTGTTTCTTTATAGTTTCAATGCTTTTAATAACAGTAATGATAACTGTTTTTAGGTATTTATTGTTTTAGCTTTGTTGAATGCCGCCCAGAGTCACTTGTTGTGAGATGGGCGGCTATATAAATTGGACAAATTGGACAAATAAATATGACATGATTCAACCCTGCCCTTTTTTACATATATGGCACATGAAAAAAGGAGTGAGGCTTTGATCGTGTGGGTTTGACTTCCATATGGACATCCCTGGATTAGAGTAGAATAATTAAAATGCCAATTGTTTAATGAAAGTTACAATAACATATATTCTACATTTATTTTCCCCAACCATTCACATGAGGATGATAATTAGTAAGTTAGTCTTCACGTGAGGACTTCAGTCTTGGGCTGTTTTTGAGTTTTTGTGTATTGTTCTTTGGTTTTAAATGTTTTAACAATTACAAACTGCCCAGAGTGGATGGGAGTCAGGCGGCATATAAATTTAATAAATTATTATTATTGTTATTATTATTATTATTATTATTATTAGTAGTAGTAGTAGTAGTAGTTTTATTCTAACAGGACACCAGATTGCAGAAGGCTAATCCTAGTGAATTTACCTTTTCTGTTTTTTTCCTCTCTAAAAAACTATGTTTCTTACTCCATGGTAAGTATTCTGCGAGTAATATGCAGGGATAGTCTAGCTCCGGTGCAGGTGTCCTCCCCAAATTGGGAAAGAGGCCATGAAAGAAAGGGAAGCATGTTGACCTTCTTAACCCTTCCCACGGATGACCCTGTGCATCTGCTGGGAGGTCAAAAATGTCAAGATGGTGGCCGAAACCGTGCGATGAAGCCCCACCCCTCTTTAACACCAGTGGCTATTGTTATGGAGATCGCGGGAGGAGAAGGAGGGGGCGCTTTCCAGGGTGAGAAGCGCTTTCGTAACACGGAAGACCTTGGGCAGCCATCCAAGAGAATGAGGCCGGGCCCGCCTTAGCGTGCTTGGGGTTTTTTCCCTGTGAACTGTTGTGGTAGCTTAGTTTGGTAAGATTCTGTGTAAGGTAGAGAATAAAGATCTAGAGCTTATCTCTGAGGCTCAGTGTCGTTCTTCGCCTAGCCACGACAGCTATAGACATAAAAAGGGGTGGGGCTTCAGTTGCATGGTTAGGACTGCCACCTTGACTTTTTTGATCCCCTGCCCAGCAGATACCTGATGGGTGGGGGCGGGGTGGGAGGACAAAGTGCTGGGATTTTGCTTCCTGTGGAGTTGGCAAGGAGCCAGATCAACTCAAGATGCTGGTACAAATGTTAAGGAGATGGTTGCTGTTAAGTTTTATTGGGCTCTGCTACATTGGACAGACCTGTTTCTTGCCCATAATGATCTCTCAAATCTCCTGCCAGAGGCTGCCAAATGGTTCTTCCATTGATAGGTCAGGGCTGCCCTGGATCCACTGGATCTGTAGTCCAACAGCATAAATCCATGTCATATAATCTATACTTTTTTTTAAGTTAAGGATTACATAGGGGAAAGGTCCATCTCTCCATGAAGCCTTAATGAACCGCTGCTAATCAGAGGAAGAGTAGCAAGTTATGCCAAGCATGGGCATCATCAAGATCTTTTTAAAAATTATTAATTGCATTTTAAAAAAGATAAGCAGAAAACAATGAACAAAAGCAATGTTTTTGAAAAATGGTAATACATCTTTTGGATGCGCACATTAAGATCCAGATCTGCCTTTTATTGGGATAAAATGCCTGAGTCTCTCTGAAGTTGCAGCCAAAGCATAAATTTGCTGACAGAAGAGCAAGAAGTTCCCGGCAACTTGATCTCTGGCCATTATCTGATAGATGTTGTAATGTTGGCTGCTTAAAGAGGAAAAAAAGTTTTATGAAATCATTTATTTTATTTATCCTTCAACTTCTATCACCGCACCATCTCCCACAAAGGGGACTCGGGGCGGTTTACAAACATAACCATTAAAATTTATACTATAAATAGATATAAAATAATACAATCTATAATCATTATTATTAATAAGTTAAATATAAAATCCAATAGGCGATACAATGATCTTTTAAAAGGGCTCTATGGCACCAGCCATCCCCATGAGGAACTATTCCTGTTCCCATCCCAAGCGAGGCGGCAAAACCAGGTCTTTAAATTCTTCCGGAAGGACAGGAGCGACGGGGCCTGCCTCACCTCCGGGGGCAGAATGTTCCAAAGGGCAGGCGCCACTGCCGAGAGAGAAGGCCCGCCTTCTGGACCCCGTCAAGCGAAACTCCCTTAACGACGGGGTCCGAAGCATGCCCTCTCTTCATAATCGAGTGGGACGGTTTGAAGTTATGGGGATGGGACGGTCCCTCAGGTACCCTGGTCCCATGCCACGTAGGGCTTTAAAGGTCATAACCAACACCTTGAATTGCACCCGGAAGCATACTGGCACCCAGTGCAGCTGGTGCAGCAGAGGTGTCACATGGGCCGATCTAGGGGCATTTAGAAGGCTGCCCTCGAGATAGCAGGTTTGATCTTGCTACCTTGGTGATGGGGAGTGTAACTGTGCCTCTCGCTTCCTTTGTAGCCTCTCTTCGGTTGGCCAACCCGTATTCCCAGGAATCTCCCAAAGACTACTGGAATTCTGCTTTATTGTTGCAGGCTATACCAGCAGAATCTGGAAAGCCTGACAGAGATTCCCTCTCTCCCCTCTTACCAATCAGAGCAGGGTAATCTCTGCACTGCATCAAAATCTAGCTGCATCAAAATCTAGCACATCTTCTGAGAGTGAAGCAACACCGTCAATAGTTTCCCAGAATGCAGTTGTTACTCAGTAGCCATATGATGAAGTGTAGAGTATAGTATTTGCTGTATATACATATACTGAGAATACAAGACCCTTGTAATTTCTAAAACGTGCTAGAAAAGCTCTTTGCTTGGGGACAAAAATGGCATTGCAGATGCATGTTCCAAGGGCTGCCATTTCCTAAAAGATCCAGTTCACTTTCTTGCAAATATTTCTTCATTTCTCTGCATCGCTTCTCCCTTTGAGGGCAGGCAAGGATTCAGGGCATCCCCTCCCTCTTGCCATTCATTTGATGCTTTGCCTATTCTTAGTTTTGCAACCTGATCTTCTCAGAGACCCAAATAAAGTCAATTTCATAGTCAATTTCACAATGCAATAGTACATCTCCCTGGATTGATTTCCTGGCATAGTCAAGGTATACTTCCGTAGCAAATCCCCAAACTAAACTGATAATACTGGAACTCTGAAAGATACTGGTCTCAGGAGGATTTGGATGCCAGAAAGCAACTCTTTTTTAGGTAAAATGACCACAAGAGGACAGATAGTTTAAACATGCATTGCGTGTTCCATGAGTGAGACAGTTATCACAGCGATGGGACATAAGAACTACATTGATTTGCTTCAAGAGGGAGAAGGATGCAAAATTTATCAGATATTCCCCTGGGTTTGTGGTTCTTGATTCCACCACTTGAAAATAGGAACCTCTCTACCCTGGCTTATCTTTGTGTGTGTGTGTGTGTATGTGTGTGCGCCTTCAAGTCAGTCTTGGTTCCTGGAGACTGCCTGGACAAGTCCCTGCAGTTTTCTTGGCAAGGTTTTTCAGAAGTGGTTTGCCATTGCCTCCTTCCTCAGGCTGAGAGTGAGGGACTGGCCCAAGGTCACCCAGCTGGCTTTGTGCCTAAGGTGGGGCTAGAACTCATGGTCTCCCAGTTTCTAGTGCAGTGCCTCAGCCACTACACCAGAGCTTTCCAAAAGTGTGTGTCGCGACACATTAGTGTGTCGGCTGCAGTGTGTAGGTGTGTCACGCGAACGTAACGAGAAACCTCTGAGTCCGACAAGCCGGAACCACGCCTCGCTGCTGCTGCCTCCGAGCCCTGACAGGATTCCGCGCAGGTCCTAGTGCCTGCCTTGTGCCTTCCTGCCTCCAAACCTGCTGTGATTCCGTGCAGGTCCTAGTGCCTGCCTTGTGCCCTGCTGTAAGAGGGGAGCTCTGTCCATGCCTTGCCCTGCTGTAAAGGGGAACTCTGTTTTCATGAGATATGTTGTGTCCCCATACATTTCGCTATTACAATTTATGCATGTGTCCGTATCTCTTATAAGGGGTTAGTTTAACCTCCAGTTTGCTAGTAAAACTGAATTACTGTGTCACGAAATGATGCATGTCTAAAAAGTGTGTTTGGAAAGCGCTGCCCTAGACCAAACGGACTCTCATCCTGGTTATCTATGGAGGTGCTAATATGCTCAGTGTTAGCTGCTCTATATTTATTTTGTATATGATCAGGCTGCACTGTTGGGTCAGCTTTTATGGCATGTTAGTTATTGAGTCTGGCGTGGCAAAGTTGCATGTCAACTTGGCTTGGGAAACATCCCTGGCCCCATCTCCAAGTCTCAGCCAGCCACAGGGAAGCAATGTTTTCTAAGCCACCACCATCAAACTATGATGAAGCCCATCTGGTGGCACACAGTTGGACACTTGCTGTGCTGCTTCAACTGAAAGCCAGTCTCCAGGGACCAGATTCACACACACACTAAGCCGTGACTCATGGATCACAAGCACAGTGGTTGAATTTATACAATATGCAGCTAAGCCATCCTCTCTCCCAGCAGACCTCATGATGGCTTAGTGCAATATGCAGGTCCAGCTAATAACCTTGTAGAAGGAACAGTTGTTGTCATTTTATTCCATGCATATACTACCTTTCATTGGGGAATTTAAGGTGGCTTCCATGGGAGTGTTTCCTAATTTTATCTCCATAGCAACAGACCTCCAAGGGAAGCTGAGCTGAGATTGAGGGCCCAGCCTCAAGTTGCTCCATGGTTCAGTGAAGACTTGAACCCGAGTCTCCCACCCTTCAGCCACTACATTACACTAGCTTCTATTCTGGCCCGTGTCGCCAGAGTTCTTTTTCAGCTGGCAGTATCTGGAGATTGAACCTCAGGTCTCCTTCTGTGCAAAGCGCATCCTTTCCCACTGACCTCTGGTGGACAGGCTGTCTATGAAGGGTCTGTGGGTGTGTCAGAAAAGTCAAGAAAGTGTTTGCAATTGTGGGATCAATGCCCCTTTTTTCTTGGCATGGAATCACCTGAGTGAAGTAAAAAGATGCTGCATTGTGTTACCTTGAGTATGCAGCATCCTTCTATGAGTTCATGGCTGAGTAGACCATCTTCTACCCTGGTGCTAGTTTGGATGTAGAAAAAAAACGTGACACCAAATGAATTTTGCAGTATTTCTAGACCTGAATAGAGTCAACATTAGAACTCTCATCAGTATGTACATAACAAAGCAGTTGGTTTCTTTTTCCTTAATGTTTTCTGTGTTCTTGGACATGCACACCGCTCCCTCCCTCCCTCCCAGAGTGCTCTGCCATTAATCCTTGGCATGAAATGGTAAACTCTTCAGTGCCATTAAATAGATATTTCAGTCCTGTGCTCTCTCAGCTTCGGGCTCCAATTAATAATTGAATAAGGATCAGCTTTCAAAGCACTGCATTCCTTATAACCAGCTTGGGTTTGTTTTGTTTTCTTTTTCCTGACATTGTAGAAATAGTTTAGTTGCACAATTGCACAGCTTCTGCCTATTCTGGAAACTCTAAGGTGTCTTGTCTGGTTTTTTTGTAAAACTGCATTCAGATTCTTTAAAAAAAAAAAAGGCAAACAAACTTTTCCTGATTCCCAAATCCTGTTCATAACAATTGGGGAACAAGTCTGCAGCTTTAAAGATATTTCGGTGGGAGAAAAATAGCATGTATTCTCACTTTGTTTGAGGGTCAAAGGTTGGTTCTGCACATTAGATGAAGCCATGGTTTTGTTTTAGCCATGGTTTGCTGAATAAACCCCAATGCATATTAAACCACAAAGCATATTAAGAAAAAAATAAACTACATGCAGCTCCCTGCATTTCTTTTCAGCCCTGAGCAACTCTGTTGTGGATTGGGCCATCATTTTGGGGCTGAGCAGGTGAAAGTGGATTTCTTAGCCAGGTAGAAGCTTATATTAATCATAAAGGTGGGATTAAAATTAAATAAATAAAAATAAATTTCACTCTTAAAAAAATCCAGCCGCCCAAAAGATAGGGATGCCCTCAAGTTCAGCTTGATGTATGGACAGGTTTGAGAGCCAGTTTGGTGTAGTGGTGAAGGCATCAGGCTAGAAACCAGGAGGCGGTGAGTTCTAGTCCCGCCTTGGGCACAAAGCCAGCGGGGTGACCCTGGGCCAGTCCCCCTCTCTCAGCCCCAGGGAGGAGGCAGTGGCAAACCACTTCCAAAATCTTGCCAAGAAAACTGCAGGGACTTGTCCAGGCAGTCGCCAGGAGTCAAGAGTGACTCGAAGGCGGTAGGTAGGTAGGTAGGTAGGCAGGTAGAAAAAGAAAGAAAGAAAGAAAGAAAGAAAGAAAGAAAGAAAGAAAGAAAGAAAGAAAGAGAAAGAAAGAAAGAAAGAAAGAAAGAAAGAAAGAAAGAAAGAAAGAAAGAAAGAAAGAAAGAAAGAAGGAAAAAGTTCATGTAGTTCTTTGGCAACCATGTGGAATTGGTTGGCCACTGTTATTTCCAGGAGCAACCTGGCTTCGCCTTCAGGCCTGGACAGGTGCTGTCACATCCTGAGATTAAACATCCTGAGATGTTTGGTCCTGCCCACGCCATTAACATCAAGGCATCACTGGCCACTTCCTTGTTGCATTGTGGTTGAACGTTTTTCTTCAAGTGCAGCCTGTGGCTGGAAAAAAGGTGGTGTGTGTTCCTGGCTTGTGTGGACTGTAAATCCAGACAGTTTATACTGTATATAGCAAGCAAATAATCACTTTTCAGAGGCCTGTGCAATTGTGGCCCCAGCCAATTCGTTGGACATGTTTAGTAAATCAAGAATATTGGGGTGGGGATGGAGGCTACCTGCTCTCCCTTCATATATCATGCGAAGGTCTGTTCCCCCAACACATACATACCTTCACATACACTTTCCCTCTTTTCAGTAGCAAATTGGAGTTGGCATTCCTGGTTAAAAACAAGTTTTGCAGTTTCTGGCTTCAGATAATCAAATTCAGTCAACACAGTACTTGAGTTAGTTAATCGAGCATGTCCCTTTTATTGCACTGGGGACAAATCTCAAGACTGACAGATCAAGGAGCGTTTCTAAGCTGTGTTGCCTGTTGTTAGATGCCAAAAGAAGGAGGGTTGTGTAAGAATTCATTACCTGTTAAGAATATCGAATAAGCATCGAGAGAACTGGAGTCTGCCCTATTTTCAGAGAGCAACAACGTAACTTGGATTTCAGCATATGGTGGATGTCCAGCATAACAGCCCAAGCTCTTTTTATGAAAAGACGAAGTCCAAAGAGGGAATTGCCTTGATTTCAGTTTTTCCGCTTAAGATCTTAATCTTAGGAACCCACCTTTCCATTTGTGTCCGCCAGTTGGGATTTGAGAGAGGGATGTTGAGCACAAAAATGTTTCGGTCCCAATCCGGTTGTCTCTCCCGTCTCTTTTAGGCCCCAGTGAAATCAATAACAATCCTCCGCTGGGGTGTGAGATAGGCCACATTCCTGTGTGTTGGAAGGGGAGAGGCTGGTGTGGGATCCTAGCATCAGCAGCCCCGCTGAATTCGCATGGGTTAAATTGCTTGCCTGCATGTAGTACAGAAGTGTGCAAGAGCAGGTTAAGCAGGGAGAACTAAGATGCATTCTGCTGTATTTTTATAGTTTAATTATGATCTTAATCCTTGGATCACTTGCACTACACTCCAGAAAATCAACTGTATTTGTATTTAATCTAGGGCCTCGGATTGCTAAGAGGGTGACTCCCTTTCTTTTTGACTTCTCTTGGTTTCATTGTAAGCAGGCTGACCATATTTCAAGATGGCAAAATGGGATGGGGTCTTATGTAATATTCCGTATTCATGAAAAAGACAGGGGTCCCCGCCCCCGGTCCGTGCAATTGGCTCCCGCCTGCAAACCCTGCCCCCGGTCCACATGATTGGCTCCTGCCTGCAAACCCCACCCCCGGTCCGCGTGATTGGCTCCTGCCTGCAAACCCCGCCCCCGGTCTGCGCAATTAGCTCCTGCCTGCAAACCCTGCCCCCCGGTCTGCACTCTGGCTCGGATCCACCGGGTTTGAAAAACGGGACAAAGTTGAGATTTTTATGAAAACGACAGGACAGTTGAAAAATGCTTAAAAAACGGGACTGTCCCGTTCAAAACGGGACGTATGGTCAGCCTAATTGTAAGCTGAGTTTAATAAATATTATATTCAACGGTATTGTTTCATTTTGTAACATGTGTGTACTTTACAATTTATTGTACTTCCTTCTTCATATGTTTAGTTAGGATACCTGTAAAGAAGAGAGAGGTTTTTAGGGAGGTTTTAGGCTACACCAATGAATTGCTTTGCTAGTCTAGCGTGTTGTACAAATTCAAATATAGGCTGTCTTCTCATTTTCTAACTCCTGATGCCTTTTGCATTTTTCATCAGCCCTTACCTGCCCAACCATGTGGCAGCCAGAATGATTGCAAGGATCTTTTCTGTGCTGATTTTCATTGAAATAGGAGACGTTGCAAGAATTTTGTGCAGAAATAATTTTCCCCAGATGTTCCAATGTATTTTGATCTATGTAATTTAGCTTCTCTTTCCTATATACTCTGGTTTTTTAAAAAAGTTGCTTCCAATATTTGCTAATTGCTGACACTTAATATCTTTCTAATTGCCAATGATAAAATTGCTTCTGAAAATTGTAAATAAAGCCACAGCTCTACCAGATCTGCCTGATACAGCTGATATAGTCGTCTGTCTGAGCAAGTGGTCTGTTTCCCATTTTGCTATGGGAAAATGTTTTTAAAACTTGTGTTGGATTATGACTCCCATCATCCTCAGTCAGCAGTGTTCAAGCAGAGGATGATGGGAGTTATCCCCTAGAACATCTGTAGGGCACCAGGTTGTAAAGGGCTCCGTGCCTTTTGTGACAGCAGCTCCAGCTTGAGGCTCACACGGTGATTTTAAAATGTTCAAGCAGTTACTACATTATGGTATTTACCAAGCAAAGAATGAGATGTAATCCCTCCTGCAGTCTTGAAAGGTAATATTGGAAAACAGTGTTTCCTGTCATGTATTCTGAGCTGTTTCAAGGTCAAAAACGTACTGAGTGTGAAGAAAATGTACACCTTCCTGGCTTGGTTACTGCTGATGCTTTTGTTTTCAGCAGATTGATGTTTTACTGTAGGGTAGCCTTTCCTGACTTTAACACTTTCCAGATGTGTGGGCTGGAATTCCCAGAATTCTCAGCAATGGCCACGGTGGCTGGGAATTCTGGGAGCTATGTCCATACCTTTGGAGGTAACTAGGTTGGGAGAGCCACTGTAGGGGGTCTAAGGGTTTTAGAAATGGTATATGTAGTATTTCAACCATTGTTAGGCCTTGTAGTTTTCACAGAAGATATCTGTATTGTGAAAGAAGACTGTGCATCAAAACTTTAGTCTTCCACAAACTCTTAATATATAATTGATTGATTGATTGATAGATAGATAGATAGATAGATAGATAGATAGATAGATGATAGATAGATCTATTCTGACAGACAGACAATATTTATTTCAATCAGTGACCAGATAAAACAGAATATATGTATAAACTAAATACAGCAACAATAATCCACATAACCATCAAAAATGGAAAAGGTGAATATTGTATGAATGTATTTTGAATTCTAATAGTCCAAAATATTGAAATAACTATGAAATAAGGTATTAGAGTAATGGGAGTCAGTTTTTCATTCCTATATAACAGGAGATAAGTGAACCAGGAATGAAGATGTCAGTTATGTGTGGTACTCAGTTGTTTGCGCACATTCACAGCAGCCATACCGAACTTTGCTACACTTTGGGTGATAAAACTTTTCTTGTCTAATAAGAGGAAATCAACATAAAGTTCCCCAGAATAATTTGGTACATGTAGCAAGAGAGGGAATATGAGTTTTCTTTGGATATCATTGTAAAAGCAGCAGTGCAGCAGCATGTGAAGAACAGATTCAACCAAGCCATCACCACAAGGACAGGTTTGGCTAATAATGGGGGTTTAATTAAATCTCCAGTATAAAACGCTGAGGGTAGACTATTATATCCGGCTTTGAAGAAGAACCTTTGTTGGGTTGGAGAGATGAGTTGATGTAATTGGCTGGTTTCCACCTACCATGGTTGAACTGAGTTTGGACAGCATTTTGTATGATCATATCCTATGAGTAATATTGCATGAGAATCGTGGCTTCTATGTGTATATATACTGTATCTGCTGGACATAATGCAGGCTAGTGTACTTATTGGGTGTTTGGGGTGAGTGCTGCATTCTTCTATCTGGCTTTGTCTTAGGAAGACTTCAAAGCTAAATACAGAGTCATGGAAAAGATTAGGAAGTGTTTCTAGGTGGATATAGTATGCATAAGATTGTGTTGTGATGCTTTTTTTTTAATATAGAAGGAAAATGTGCTTCCCCTCCCCTTAATGAATCAGAAAAGGGCAAAGGAGTGTGTGTCCCAAGCACCTCCCTTAGTGCCCACCTAGGCGCTCTAGCCTACCTATCCTCTAAAACAGGGCTTTCCAAAGTGCCGTTGCTGGTGACACGCCAGCGGCGGCAGCGGCGGCGACAGCGCGGGGGGGCGTGCGGTGGCGCACGCGCACGGTGGCGGCGCGGGGGGCCGTGCGGGGGGCGTGCGGCGGCGGGGGGCGTGCATGGCGGCCACCGTGCATGCACGCACCGCCACTTCCGGGTGGTGTGGCGACACACCACGCTGTGTGTGGCGACACACTTTTGTGTCGCCACACACAGTTTGGAAAGCTCTGCTCTAGAAGTTATTTATTAAAAAATAAAGCAGGGTGCCAGCTTCTAGAATCATCTTTATCATAGGAATGCCTTGGGTGGGGCTAATTCACCTTGAAATAAATGGCTGCTCATGCCCACCACGGAAGCCATTCTGAGAGTTTGCCCATCACCAGCTTTCAAAACTTCAAATCTCTCCCCCAGGCTCGCAGAATCACCCTAGCCGTGCGGAAAATTCACCCACTGTTGAATAACCAGGCAAAGGCGTAAATGTCAGATTTTGACAGGAACAAATCCTCTAGGAAATTATATTTCAAGACATATGGAAGATGCCAAGTTATGAAATGCGGCCTGGGAGTTCATTGTTTGGGAAGATCTGTCTCGGCTTGAGCTGCTGTTTGCATCTTTTCCTTTTTTCTCTCTCTCTCTGCAGCCATTTAGGTCCCCATGTGCATTGTTCATGGAAGATGATAAATTCTGGTTTGGTTTTGCTTTGGCATATTCAGAGCCAAGCCATGATTTGGAATGATAGGTATTTTATTGTAAATACATCTTAAGTTGCTAACTTAAGGCCTCACATTGTGCCAATCACTGGATGCCCTCATTAGTAGGTGCCCTAATTGGTAGGACTTGTAACCCTAAATGATGCTGGGTTTTGGTACCCATTAGCCACAGAGTAGCCAATGGTAAGGAGTGATTCACAATATGGAGCTGAATTCCAGGAATATCTGAAGGGTGACAGATTCCCCATCCCTGCCTTAGAATTTTTATTTATTTATTATTTAAATTTATATGACCGCCCATCTCCCCCAATGGGGGACTCTTATCTTTGGAATACCTCCTCCCATTATGGCCTATTTCTACTTGATAGTCCAGCCCAGTGTTTCTCAACCTTGGCAACTTTATATATATATTACCTCCCATCTCCCCCAACGGAGGACCCTGGGCAGTTCACAATAAAAACAAGGGTAAAACACAATACAGATCAGAACATCAATAAATAAATATAAAATCCAAGTGCAAGGATGCTAATACTAAAAAGGGTTTCATGGGATCAGCCAGCCCCAGGAGGAACTGTTAGCATTCCCCTCGGTCCAGCCTTTGTTTGTTTGTTTGTTTGTTCCATTGCATAGCCTGCATTTTCATAGCCTTTTTTTAATGGTCCTGAAGCAAGGGTACAATTCAGTGAAGAATTTAAAAATACATAAACAACACCCTGTAATTTAAAGAACATTTGCAATGAGAATGAAGCATTTGGTACAACCCGTAAAATGTGTTTGAAAAGCATGCACTCGTTAAAACTGTGTGAACATAGGGAGAAACATACAGCGGCACCAGGGAACTGAAGACGTGGCAACTTCTGGTGACTCTGGAAGCTTGTGAGGCCCAGCACAGCTATAATCCAACAGGGAAAGAATTCCACAGTCAGGGGATCTCTATTGAGAAGGCTTTCTATTCAGGTGACCATAGTGGGCTGGCAGATGTGGCCCCCAGGATGGCGCCTCCATCTTGTAGCAGAGCAGGCATTCTGCCAGCTATCCAAGTCCTCAGCCATATATAGGCAGTCCTCAATTAATGACCACAGTAGGGACCGGAAAATTGGTTAAGTGGTGTGGTTGTTAAGCCAGTCACCACATGACTGGACCCGATTTTATGACCATTTGTACGATGGCCGTTAAATGAATCACCGCAGTAGTTAAGCAAATCACCGTGGTCGTTAAGCGAATCCAGCTTCCCCAATGGACATTTTTTGCCAGAAACTGCAATCTCATGATCGCAGGACGCTGCAAATGGTCATAAATGTGAGCCGCCTGCCAAGTGCCCAAATTGTGATCACGTGACCGCGGGGGTGGCGCAACAGTTTGCGATGATCGTAAGTGCGAGTACAGGTCGTATAGCACTTTTTCCAAGGCTGTCGTAACTTCGGACCATCGTTAAACGTAGTCCTCGTTAATTGAGGACTACCTTTAAAAAGGTAAAGGTTCCTCCCGCACATTTGTGCAGTCGTGTCCAACTCTAGGGGCCGGTGCTCATCTCCGTTTGTTAGCCGAAGAGCCAGCGTTGCCCGAAGACGCTTCCACGGCCATGTGGCCGGCATGAGGCACGTGGAACGCTGTTACCATCCCACCGAAGTGGTACCTATTAATCTACTTGCATTTGCATGCTTTCGAATTGCTAGGTTGGCAAGAGCTGGGGTGAGTGCGGGAGCTCACTCCACACGGAGGGCTATGGATTCGAACCTCCGAACTTGCGATCTTCCGATCGACAAGCCTGGCGTCTTACCCGCTGAGCCACCACGCCCCCTAAAGGTGGACTACCTTTAGGGCTTTGTAAAAGGACCTTGACTTTTGCATGTTAGCAAACTGGCAGCCAGTGCAGGGGCTGGTCTTCTGGCCCTGGTCATTCTAAGTATTGCAACACCACAAATAAAGAGAGAGATCTGCCTGGCACAATGGAAGTCCAAAGTCCCATCTCTGGCCTTTCTGATTAAAAAAAAAAAAAAAAAAGCCGGATGTGGCAGCCCAGTTATCTTGAGAACCTCTGTGGGTCAAAGGAGGCTAATACGCTGGTACGATCAAAAGCCATTTCCTCGGCTTTTGAACTCTCAAATTGCACGGTGGCTATTTTTTTGCCCCTGGTGTCTAATTCTCCTGTCCTATTTTCAAGCTAGTTGGCTGTGCAATGAGGGCTAGAAGGATAATGTGTCCAAACTCCTCTTTGAAAAAGAAAGAAAGAAAGAAAAAGCTTTTAGCCAGAAAGCTTTTAACAGCCATTGTCTTGATTTGTGGCTACGTGCAGTGGCCAGGGACTTCGGTTGCAACCATCAAGGCTCCAGATAATCTACTTTCACTGACTGGATTATATCTCTGCGGTGGCTATCATGCGTGCTTTTTAGTCCCACCTGTGGATGCAGGCTACACGTTAGTTGGGGTCTTTACTGGTCTAAATAAAACAAGAGTACATATGTGAGGTCACTGAATAGTTATATAGATTTTATAGGAAGAGTTAGTCTACGACAGCCAAAAATTGGGAAGAATCTGGTAGCACATTTTCTAACATATTTTATTAAAAGGCAGGAGCTTTGGTGAGTTCACAAAAGTTTATGCCTTTTAATAAAATTGGTTAGTTGGGAAAGATGCTACCAGATTCCTCCTGGTTTTTGAATAGTTATATGACAGCCTGAGAGGTTAAATTGTTTTTCCCCCAATTCTGTTCTCCCCCCTCCTGTTTTTTTCTGATTTCTCCCCTTTTCCTGGGCTCTACAACTCTCAATTCTGTGCAGCCCTTCTCTTAATCGAAAACTGCCACCAGGCCATAGTAACTCATTTTTTTTTTATTGTGATATTTATACCCCGCCTATCCCCTCCCTAATGAAGGACTCTAGCTGGCTTACAAGCATATATACATTAGTTATACAATTCACCATTTTAACCGCGCGTGAGGGGAGGGGGTAAGGGAACCGACTCTTTCAGGCTCTGGACTACAATTCCCAGGATGCCTTGAGCCGGCTGCTGACGCCCTGTAGCTGTTGCATCCGGGTCCGTAGTCACCGCCGCCATTCGATCTTCCTCCGATCCTTTCCTCCGGTGGTGCCGACTTCCCGACAGGACGCCAGCAAATTAGCCCACTTAAGGTGGTACCCATTTATCTACTTGCAAAGCTTTCGAACTGTTGGGTTGGCAGGAGCTGGGACTAGCAACGAGAGCTCACCTCGTTGCGCGGGGTTCGATCTGCAGACCTTCTGATCTGCAGCCTACAGCTCAGCAGTTTAACCTGTTGAGCCACCGCGTCCCTCATGCCTCCTCTTTTCCAATATTTCATTTTAAGCACAGAATGGATACTTTATCCTTTAGTAAAGGCTTCAGTCAGCCCCGTATAGCTAGCATTAGGGATCCAGTTTCTGAGATTTCCAAATGGGTGGAGTTCCACATAAGCCTCCTACTGTTGTTAGTGGCTTTTTTCAGAAACGGGTGCTACTAGAGTGAATTATTCCTCGAGCTGAGAGTGTCTTTTCACCTGCAGAAATCACACTGTCCAGACTTTCAGATCACGGCATACCTTAACTCCTTGAGGAGAAAGAAACTGCATTTCACATGGTGTCTCAGCCTGGAAGAAGGCCCCTCCGTGGCTCTAAGGCTGGATTTGAGAATATTTTGCTGTCTGGCAAAGAAACAGACGGGGCTTTGTTGTTGTATTTTGGTGGTTCCAATGACTTCACTGAGCTAAAGAAAAGGGGGTGCTTAATTTGGGGTGCACGTTTTCCATCGGATTCGGATTGGCCCTCCACTGCGACCTGATGTTAGCGACTGGAAGGCGTGACGAGGTTGTACACCAGTTGTTCAGCTAATTTGTTGTGATTCAGATCAAAATCCGTTTCTCTAAGTCAGAGATCAAAATGCCTTGGGTGTATCCACATGAGTCATCCCTTAACAAGCCTCATTTTACTTATCTGTGGTTCTGCTATCACATTCCAGCATTTCCTTTGTGTTGTTCTCCCAATCCTTACTGTAAGACAGAGCTTTCCAAACTGTGTGTCGCGAAACATTAGTGTGTCGGCTGCAGTGCCTGGGTGTGTCACGGCTGCTGCTGCCTCCGAGCCCTGCCAGGATTCCGCGCAGGTCCTAGTGCCTGTCTTGTGCCTGGCTGCCTCCAAACCTGCTGTGATTCCGCGCAGGTCCTAGTGCCTGCCTTGTGCCCTGCTGTAAGAGTGTGTCGCAAAATGATGTATGTCTAAAAAGTGTGTCACCAACATGAAAAGTTTGGAAAGCTCTGCTGTAAGACCTGGTTTATGGCCTTAGGCTGCTGTTCTTGAAAAGCTGTAATAAGACTGCTCCACCACATTTGAAGTTAGTCCATCTGGATTTTGAGTGCTCCAGAAGCCTTGGTTCCAAGGCTGGGAAGTGGCTGCAGTGATCCTCTGGGAGAATTTATGGGGAGCAGATGCCCTGATGTGCAAGTAACTAGATGTGAGTCTTCATATCTGAAGTGCGGTTTCAAGAACAAGCTGGGGATACTGCTTGTATGCTGTCCACTCTGTTGTCCAGTATAATAAGGATAATAAGGCTGGTGGTTGATCCCCTCCATCGATTCATTCATTCATTCATTCATTCATTCATTCATTCATTCATTCATTCATTTTTTATCCCGCCTTTATTATTTTTATAAATAACTCAAGGCGGCAAACATACCTAATACTCCTTCCTCCTCCTATTTTCCCCACAACAACAACCCTGTGAGGTGAGTTGGGCTGAGAGAGAGGTGGCCTGAGGTCACCCAGCCAGCTTTCATGCCTAGGGCGGGACTAGAACTCTCAGCCTCCTGGTTTCCCATTGGCTCCTTCCTAGGGCTGAGAGACTGGGACTGGCCCGAGGTCACCCAGCCGGCTTTCATGCCTAAGGCGGGACTAGAACGCTCAGTCTCCTGGTTTGCCATTGGCTCCTTCCTGGGGCTGAGAGACAGGGACTGGCCCGAGGTCACCCAGCCGGCTTTCATGCCTAAGGTGGGACTAGAACGCTCAGTCTCCTGGTTTGCCATTGGCTCCTTCCTGGGGCTGAGAGACAGGGACTGGCCCGAGGTCACCCAGCCGGCTTTCATGCCTAAGGTGGGACTAGAACTCACAGACTCCTGGTTTCTGGCCCAGCACCTTAACCACTAGACCAAACTGGCTATTCTGGGGATTTCAACTTCCATGACTTGTGGGTGGAGTCTGACTGGACTTAGAAGTTCATGGCCACTATGAGAACCATGGGCTTATCCCAGATCATCTCAGACCCAATTTACATAGGGGGCCATACATTTGATCTAGCCTTTACCTTGTAGCATTTGGGACATGATCTGAAGGTAAAATCATTCCTTTGTTGTGAGCAAATCACTTTCTGGTCACCATGAGGTTTGTTGGCACCACCTACCTCTTCTAGGAGAAGGGACCAGTCAGAAGGGTCTATCCTAGGTGCCTCATGGATGCTTTTGGTTTTTAGAAGATGCTTGGGGATTTTCCTAGCTATTTGGCAGGCAGCTGGACCACATGTCTGTTTGAACCCTGGAATATAGACACAGCAAGGGCACTGGATGGACTTGCCCTCCAGCAGGCTCTCCCTGTTCATTGATCCAATGGTTCTCGTTGGTTAACAGGAGCTCCAGGAGATGAAATGACAGAAGATGTCTAGAGCAGTGCTTTCCAAAGTCCTGCTGTTGGCGACACACCAGCGGCGGCGGCGGCGGCGCACGTGGCAGCGGTGGTGGCGGCCTCGTGTTTTGCGCTAAAACACGGAAGCGCTGATGGCGCAACACGCCATCGGCAATTCCGGATTTTGTCACGACACACTAATGTGTCGCGACACACAGTCTGGAAAGCTATGGTCTAGAGCAGTGCTCTCAAAGACAAAGAGCAAATACAATAGTCCATGGGGTACAAGCCCAGATTCAGGATTTATTGTCTTATAACCTTTATTGTATCCACAGAACGCTCTCCGGCAACACAGTTTCAGCCCCTGTTACAGGTTGTTCGATTGGAAGAACTGCCTTCAGGCCCCTCTGACCTTGCGGTTCGGCATCTTCTCGCATTTGGACTACTTTAATTTGCTCTATTTGGAGCTGCCCTGGAAATTGTTTGGAAGCTACAGCTGGCATAAAGTGCAGCTGCTGCTAAGGGGTGAGAGTCATTGTTGCAGGAGGACACCAGTATTGTGGGAGTTGCAATGGCTGCCAATGTAATGGTATGCGAGAAAGACCTTGACAGAGGATCGAAGAGGCGCTGCCCAGGGAACGGTCAGATAAGAGCGGGCATAGCCCGCAGCTGCATAATGGGTGGAGAAAAAGGCTCAGAAGGGGCCCTCCCTAAGTTCTCGGGCTGTAAAGGGGATGGCGGGAGATTTGTACTTTCAGACTTGCAAGACTCTGTTAATGTAGCCTTTGTGTAAGAGTTCTTGCTTGTCAGCCTTACGGAATGATGGCTGGGCAGTGCCAAGAGAACCTCCATGGGAAGGTTGTAAGTGACGACCACAACTGAATAACACTGTCTACAGATGTAATGGTATGTGGGAAAGATCTTGGGAGACTGGGTGAAGAGATGTTGCCTAGGGAATGGTCAGATAAGGGAGGACATAGCCCACAGCTGTATAATGGGTGGAGAAAGAGGCTCAGAAGGGGCCCTCCCTAAGTTCTCGGGCTGTAAAGGGGATGGTGGGAGATTTGTACTTTCAGACTTGCAAGACTCTGTTAATGTAGCCTTACAATAAAGTAGAATTAGCTCATCTGGTCATGTTTCCTGTCTGGTCTACCTGGGAAGGCTGACAGCCAGTTTGCTTCCAGGTCCAATTCAAGACGTTGGCTATTATCTCTAAAGTCCTTTTTGACTCAAGTCCTGCTTACATTTAAGACTGTCCTTTCCAAATAGAACATGCCCATTAGTAGGAGCCAGTTGAGGGGACCTGCTGTGGGTTCCCTTCCACCAGGATGTCAGCGGGTTGGAGCCAGAGGTCCCTCACTCTGCTTGCCCCCTGACTTTAGCTCAACTCCCTCCCTATAGACACGTAGAGAGGTCTGTGAAGATGATCCTCTTCCATAGAGCCTTCCTGCTCAAGCAATTGGAAGAAGCTGATTCAGCAAGGCGCTCCTGGTTCCAAGTTGGTTTCCTATGGTAGGATAGCTGAGAAATGTTTTTAGGAGCTTTTATGATATGACGATTTTAAAATTCCAGGATTATTGCCTTTTATTGTTGTATGGCTCAGCGGGTAAGACGCCAGGCTTGTCGATCGGAAGATCGCAAGTTCGGAGGTTCGAACCCCTAGCCCCACGTGACAGAGTGAGCTCCCGCACTCGCCCCAGCTCTTGCCAACCTAGCAATTCGAGAGCATGCAAATGCAAGTAGATGAATAGGTACCACTTCGGTGGGAAGGTAACAGCGTTCCATGCGCGTCATGCGGCCACATGACCGTGGAAGCGTCTTCGGACAACGCTGGCTCTTCGGCTAAGAAACGGAGATGAGCACCGGCCCCTAGAGTCGGACATGACTGCACAAATGTGCGGGGGGAACCTTTACCTATGATATGATTTTAAAATTCCAGGATTATTGCCTTTTATTGTTCTATGGCTTCATTGCTTTATGGCAGTGCTTTCCAAACTGCCGCCGTTGGCGACACACCAACGGCGGCAGCGGCGCGGGGGCATGCACGGCGGTGGCGCGGGGGGGCGCTCAGTGGCAGCGGTGTGCATGGCGGCAGCGGCCTCTGCTAAAACGCGGAAGCGCTGATGGCGCGCCCCCGCCGTGCACGCCCCCACCGCTGTTTCCGGGTTGTGTGGCGACACACCAAACTGTATGTCGCGACACACTAAAGTGTCGCGACACACAGTTTGGAAAGCTGTACTTTATGGTATTCTGAGGTGCCTCGAGTCTTGATGCAAGGAGCATACAACGTTAGTAATACCTACATAAATACCCAGACAATAGCTTTTATATTTTTTGGCTTTTTTACTTGTTATTTCTTGATATTTTTAATTATTTTTGTTGGCAGTTATATTATTTGAAGGATGAAGTGCGTGCATGCGATTTTTTGTATTTTATTTTCTTGCTAGACACTTTGTGTGCCATTTTTGGGGTAGAAAAGTAGAATATTAATCCAATCAATCAGGGCTGTCTGCAGGGTATGGTCAAAAGTGGTGGTTGTGTTGGTGCTATCAAACTCCACCTGCTTTTATGTGTGTTGCACATACAACATAGGTAAAAAAACCAGGCAGAGCTTCAATTACCGCATTAGGGCTGCCATCTTGACTTTTTTGACCACACCCTGCGGATGCCCCTGCAATCAGTTATATTGGCTGACATGCAGTTGCAGCCTTGGCTTTTTGTAGGGCAAACAAAATGTGCTCATCAGCCTGTGACGCAGCTGAGGATGCCTTCAAAGCTTGTGTCCATGCATTGCTTACCCTGCATTTCCTTGTAGCATTGCAGTTACTGGCACATTCTGGAAGCCTTAAGAAAGAATACCATTCTTTATCTTTCGGGTTTGATGGATAAATAGCTTGAAACAAAATTTGGGACTTTGTCTTTGTATATGATAATGGTGGAAGACTTATACCGTATATGCGCAAAGGTGGAAGGATACACAAATTCCCACAGCGGAAGAACGGATGGTGAAATTAATGGAACTGGCAGAAATGGCGAAACTGACAGCATTGATTAGAGAAAATAACTTGGCTGGATTTGTTTCTACATGGAAACCGCTTTTAGATTTTTTGCTTATATCTGAGAAACATGAAGTTTTGATTTTGGGTTTTGATGATTACGTTGTTATAGCTTATAGAAATAATGTTTACCATGGTTTGATTTAGAGTAAGAGGTTAATATATTATTTTGTATTTGTATCTGTGCTGGAGAAGGTCGGAAGTCACTTTTTTTGTATTTCTAACTACTTCTGCACTTTCTAGTTTGTCTTTTAGTCTTTTCTTCAATCTTTTCTATATTTTGCATTTTATCTGTATTTTGAAACTTTAATAAAGTCTTATAAAAAAGAAAAAAATACAATTCAACTGTTCAGGGCAGGAAAGAGGGCTGGGAGTGGGATTCCGCAGATCACCATCTGCTACAGCAAACTGTTTACTTCCGTTGATTTTTTGCCCATTTCCCTTTCTGTCCCACAACACAGTCTTTTCTCTGTCTCCCCAGTTCATTATTTTTCAACAGCTCCTTCCTGCCTTTTTATTTCTTATGCCCTTCGTTTTCTTGCATTAAAATTCAAGTCTGCAAGTATAATTTTATTTATTTTTAAATGTGCAGTGAGCAAATGTTCACATTCCTTTCTTTGGGATTAATACAGCATGACTGGATGTTATGTTACACGTTTATTATTTTGCCACAGGGGGTGGGAGTATTAGGAATTATAACAAGATTGCAGCAATATGTTGGGCGATATGGACCCCTAGGGATAAAGGCACTTCTGGAGAATTGCAGATGTTGCCAGGGTGAAAGACATCTTATCTAAAGCACTTCCTGCTAGGTTATCCCCATCAAGGGACATCTTTTCTGCCACTTTTAGATTCCATTCTAAGTGCAGCTGGTTTTCTCTTGAATTTTGTATAGACTTTCTGATTATTCCCTTTTATTGTTCCTTCCCCCCATCTGTGAGTCTCTGCTTTTGTTCTCCCAACATATAGCTCTCCTGATGGTGATGATGGAGGCTGTGGGGATCTTCAGTTGAAAACTGAATTCTTAAATTAAAGCTAATTCTTTAAAACAAAGTTTGCAAACATTTTTCTTTAGTGGATAGAGTTCTCCTGCCCCCTAAAGGATTGTATTGTCACTGCACTGGTTCATTACCACTTGTGTCAAGTAACATTAAGAAATGGAAGTTACCCTTCTTTTGGGAAGTTGGTGTTAATCAACTTTTGCCCAATCCAGTATGAGCACATGTTGGTATATAGGTAGTCTTTGGGTTACAATGGCAATTGGGACAGGAAGCTCCATTGCTAAGCGATGCAGTTGTAAAGTGCGACATCACATGACTGTGTCGCTTAACGATGGCAATTCCAGCAGTCCTGGTTGCCGTCATTAAACAAGGACCGCAAGGTCATTAAGTGAGAACCTCACGTGATTGCTGCTTCCGACTTCCTGTCGGCTTCCCCTTTGACTTTGCTTGTGGGAAGCTGGCAGGGAACGTCGGAAATCGCAATCACGTGACCACAGCTTGCTGCAACATCATAATTGTGAGCCAGGTGCCACACACCCAGATCACAATCACATGACAGTGGGGATGCTGCGATGGCCAGAACTCTGAGGACCCATTGTAAGTCCATCTCATTCAGCACCATCATAACTTTGAGCGGGAGCTGAACAAATGGTGGTAACCTTAGGACTACCTGTATGTATTGGATATCTTGTGTAAACCAGTTAAGGAGGTTGGGAATTGCAACCTTACACATTTGAAGAGCATCAGGTTGGGGAAGGCTGACAAGACTATGCAGTGTGATGGTGGTGGTCGTGGTGGACATCACCATGCAAGTCTTTAAAGGGGGATTAGACAAACCTATAGAAAAGATTTGAGCAAATTTGGAATGAAGCACTTGCTGTAGGCACTCTGACAAAACAGTCGCCGTTTTCTAATGCAGAAGACAATTTTGTAGTGTTGGATTATCCACCCTCCAACCCCAGGATGATCAAGCATACTTTTGACCATTTTCTTGTCCAAAAAGCATCAGACTGCAACCGCTCACCATTTCCCCTTCTAAGAGATCCCATAAGGTCCAGAGAAGTTTTTGTAAAAAAAAAATTCTGTGTAACCGGTTTTATTGTTTCTATTTAAAAAATCTAAACAGAAACTGTAATGGGTAGTATATCAGGGACCAAGGAAGATGGCTGGCATGGGAGACTTTTGGCTTGTGGTATTGCCCTATCAAATTGTTTTGGAACGAAGGTGAACACCTTTCTCTCCTGCTTGTGAGCTGGAGAGAAAATCCTTCCATGTGCAAGGAATCAAGGTGGGACTGAGGCTGCAGCATTTCGGGTGAAGATGCCGGATTCTACACAGTTCTGAATGTTCTTTCTTACTGCCAATCAAAGCTCCCCGCAGACAAAAACAAAACAGCCTAGTGCAACAGGGAGGAATAAAACCAGTTGGGTCTGCTGGTTTTCAGATTATGCACAGAATACTGGAAAATGTGATCATTCCCTCTTCCCCTGCATCTCAAGTGGTACGCGCCATACTCTGCTGCATGTATAGACTTGGCCAGAGTTCTTGAGCAACCTTTTTTTGGTGCACGGAAAATTGTCAGGAATGTGGAACTGCCCAACTTTTAAAAACAAAGCAGAAGTACAAGAGAGGGCTTGTGGTAGATGGTGTTCTCATTTCCTGCTGCAATTATTTGCTAATCTGAAACTCTGCCTTGTGACTTTAAAGCCAACTTTCTTTCCTGCCCTTCATCTGCTGGGTTCATCTGCTGAAGAAGGAACGATACCACCTCTTTTAAATATCAGTTGAAAACTCATTGCTTTCAAGGTTATAGACTGTCTTCCTGGGGATTCTTCTTTGCTTTTGGTCATGCAGAGCTTGTCTTCATCCCTGGAACCAAATGAAGAAAAGAGATTCCTCTCTAACCAAGGGCAGCATGGATCTGTCTAAGACTTTCCATCCAGGCAGGGTCATTTATTTATTTATTTATTTATTTATTTATTCAATTTATTCCCCGCCCATCTCCCATACAAGGGACTCTGGGCGGGTCACAACAATCAAAGTTAAAAACAATACAATAATTTTAAAAAATACAATATAAATAAATAAAATACAAGATGGGGGACGTAGGGAACGTAGCATAGTGTTGCTACGGGGCTAGCCAACCCCAAGAAGCACTCCCGCCTCCGTTGTCCCAGGCCAGGTGGCAGAGCCAGGTCTTAAGGGCCTTCCGAAAGGTCAGGAGGGAGGGGGCCAGTCTCACCTCCGGGGGCAAGATATTCCATAGGGCGGGCGCTATCGCAGAGAAGGCACGCCTCCTGGACCCCGCTAGATGGAATTCTCTTGTTGAGGGGGTCCGAAGCATGCCCTCTCTGCATTTGCGATGCTGGCTTCATGCACATAGGCTGTAGATTGTTCTCGGTGTGCTTTGCACAAGAAAAAAGCTGTGCAGATGCATTGTTTTGCATCCCTGTTCCTGTTCTGTGTTTCATCCTGTACCAAACAATTTAGATAACCAATATATAAACAAAAATATTTAACCATTACACAGAGATTTACGTTCATTTTTTTTAAAAAAAACCTCCAAGTTTTTAATTCTTGCAATAGCTCTGTGGGGTAGGTTAGGCTGAGAAATAGTGACTGGTCCAAAACAACCAGTGAGTTTTATACAAGTGAGTCATTGGAACAGGTAGTTGGTCTTTTATCATAGTCGAGCAGCCTTTTATCCATAATAGCATATATGGATGTCAGTCTTTTGTTTTGACCTTGTACTTAATGTTGTTTTGAACCAAATGTAAAAGATGACTTCTGGGGAGCCAGGCCTTTAATTGAATGGAGCCAGGTATTTACCGAGCCCCGTCTCTGGGTGATTGTCCGTATACAAATGCAGTTCTGCATCTGATCTTAAAACATTTCGTGCAGATCTTTAAAATGGGCTGTTCCAATTTCACTGGAAGCCTTTTGACTTTACCAGAAGTCCCACTCTCAAGCCGGACCACTGAGATTCCTATTCAGAGTTGGAGCAGCCTGCTTTAAGGTGGAACCACTTCCAGTAAGGCCAGAATGAGCCTTTCCAGTAGTGGAACAGTTCTGGTGAGAATGGAGCATTTCAGCCTTGGAATGTTCTTCAGACCTCTAAATTGCAGAGATTGGATTCTTGCAACGTGATCTTGGGGGTTGGGAGTCTCTTCAATATTGCAGATGTTAAATGTTTGACAGCTGGATTGTCTCTTGCTGATCTGCTGCAAATGAACCACAAGTCAACCCATTGATGCTTATCCTGTATTTGGCCATGGTGGTTCTGAGTCCATTGTGTTAAGTGTGATACTCATGACTATGGACAGGAGGGACAAGAGGGGGCACATATGTTCACCATATCACCACAGTGCAATAAACAAATGAGATAATTTGCATTAGCTGTTGTAAACCGCCCAGAGTCCCCCTTGGGGGAGTTGGGCGGTGATAAATCCAATAAAATAAATAAATAAATAAATAAATAAATAAATAAATAAATAAATTGCAAAAATTACATAATTAGCATAATGCATGCATATCTCTCATGATGCCCATGAGATAATCATGGCTTGTGCAGGACATCTGTGGTGTTGCTAGATTATTAGGAACTTTATTTCTGATGTTTCCCATCAGTTTTGTTTGGGCAGGAAAGGCATATGCAAAAAGTGTGTATTAAAATCCTGCCTTTTGCCAAATAACCTGAATTAAGGGAAAATAAACCCATATAGAACCGAGTGTCCAGCCCTTCAAGAACTGACTCCCTATTGGTCACTTCCACCCCCAGATTGTTTCCATATTTTTATCAGACTCTTGCCAATATCCTCTTCAGCAACAGGCAGATGCTATTTGTGATCTGCTGGAGTTCACACCTTTGGGAAGACTTCCTTCCTGTGTCAACCTTATCTTCCTCGTAATTAGAGACTGAGACATAAATAGCCTCTTTTGTTCATATGCATTTCATATTCCCTCCAGCCACTGTCCAGGCTTCGTAGAAACAGGAATAAAGAGTAATTTGGGTGGAGATGGTAATTACTATGTTTGTAACTGCTGCAAAGATCGGAATTCGCTTCTTTAGATATCTTTCTTTCTCTCCCTCTCTTTTTCTTTTGTTATCTTTCACTTTTTCTTTTATTCTTTCATATTTCTTCCTTTTTTCTACTTTTCCTTTTATGTTTCCAAAGATTTTTAATCTTATGTAAATTTTTCTTTTAATAAAAATTATATTAAAAAAAACAGGAATAAAGGATCTGGGGCTCCCCCAAGGTGGTGGTGGTTGTTCAGTCGTTAAGTCGTGTCCGACTCTTCGTGACCCCATGGACCATAGCACACCAGGCCTTCCTTCCTGTCCTCCACTGTCTCTCGGAGTTTACTCAAATTCATGTTTGTTACATCGGTGATGCTATCTAACCATCTCATCCTCTGCCGTCCCCTTCTCCTTTTGCCTTCAGTCGTTCCCAAATCCCTTTTCCAGTGAGTCCTCTCTTCGCATTAGGTGGCCAAAGTATTTGAGCTTCAGCTTCAGTATCTGTCCTTCCAATGAGCAGTCAGGGTTGATCTCCTTTAGGATTGACTGGTTTGACCTCCTTCCCCAGCCCGGTCCCATTGGCCATACCGGCTGGCACTGCTGAGGGTTGTCATTCAAAAGTGCCGTAAAAACAGGCACTCTGTCCAGAATAGACATTGTGGGAGGAAAGCCATGTTAGTTTATGGTAGCCAAAAATCAGGAGGCATCTGGTGGCAACTTTTCTGACTAGCAAATTTTATTAAAAGGCAGATGCAGCTCATGGAAGCTTATGCCTTTTAATAAAATGTGTTAGATGGAAAAGGTGCTGCCAGATTCCTGATTTCTGTCCAAAACAGTAAGGATCTAACGTCTTGTATTTGGTGTTATTTTAATTCTGTTTTATTGGGCTTATAGGCCACTTCAAACATGAACTGTTGTGTATGATATAACACAATTTTGTTACATAAAGCTTTTCAACTTTTGATAGGCTGTCTGTAAAGTTCCATAGTCACAAGGCAGGCAATCTGGTGTTTATGCATGTTTATTTTTGTTTAATTTTAATTGTTTTTAATTTTATTCATTTCTTTATTGTTTTTATTTCTCACTTCACTCTGCGTTCCCATCCCTTCTCAGCTGAAATGCAGAAAGCTTACCAGAAAATGTTGAGTTCCCATATCTTATTTGCCCACTCAGTAAGAATATAGATGTGATCATGTTACACACACACAAACACACATTTGAGGGACCTAGAAAGTTGCAGGAAGAACTATTGACGTGTCACCCACATGTACAGTTAACACTCCCACATTATTTACTACAGGTAGTCCTCACTTAACAACCATCCGTTTAGTGATGGTTCGGATTTACAACGGTGTTGAAAAAAATGACTTACGACCAGCTCTCACACTTATGACCATTGCAGCATCCCCGCGGTCATGTGATCACGATTTGGGCGTTTGGCAACCAGTTCGCATTTATGACCGTCGCAGCGTCCCGTAGTCACATGATTGCCATTTTCGACCTTGCTGGCCAGCTTCTGGCAAGCAAAATTAGTGGGGAACCGCGTGATTCACTTAATGACTTCCTCCTCCTCCTGTATCCAGCTATTTAAAAAATGTTAAACAATGCTTAAAAAGCCCACAAACACCACATGTCTGTTATCCCAGACGATCGATCTATCTATCTATCTATCTATCTATCTATCTATCTATCTATCTATCTAATTTATATGGCTGCCCAACTCACACTTTGCTAATAAAAGCAAAGGGAGAAAAGCTAATCGTGCAAAACTCATTGACTAGAGCAAAGCTCTGGGCTAAGCTTCTAATATTAACTACTGTAGGAGGAAATTCCATCCTTGCTGCTGCCGTGCCAAGAAAATTGCATCTAACATTCTCATAGGAAGTGCTCAGTTCGTTTTGGAGGTGGTGTTTTGGAACCTGCATCCACCGCTGCCAAGTATAAGCTTCATGCCAATCCGTAAAAGCGGTGTAGGAGATTAATCACAAATGGAAACGGCATCTTCCATTTTTCTGAATCCTGAATATTTTTTTAATATAAATTGTTGCACTTAGCAATTCATAAAACAGAGCTTTCTCCGAGAATTTCTGGAATTAGATGGCCCCTCAAAAAAAAAAAAGCGATGATGGAGAAGTCCAGGTTTAAGTCACACACACATACATCTTATGGGCAACTTGGGGCAAATTACTGTCTCAGTTCAAGGTATCTCTCAGGGTTGTTGTGAGGGAAGAAAATAGAAGAGAGTGTGCTGTGGCAGATTTTGAAAGCATATACATGCAGCATACAATAACTGAACTAGTTATCCATAACTTAACTACTTCAGTCTGGGGTTGGGGCCAGGGGAAAGTTTTTTTAATGTATTTCTAACAAGTGCACTTGTGCAAAAACAGAGTACTTTTTAACACAGAGTCCCAGTGCCAGCGTCTAAGGCTGTTTTTAAAATTCAGATTCTTCTGGAAGGCATGAAGCTTGCCTAAGGGAGATTTCCTTTGCAGAGGAAAATCACTGCTGGGTGATAAATTAGGCATTATTAATTCAAGTGTAATTTCCCAATCATGGGACATATTAGTTGCAATCCATTCTGTACTGGTCAGATGATCTAGTTCAAAACGGGCAATAAGAATTTATTTTTATTTATTAAAGAAATTTATATGGCTGCCGAACTCACTCACGGGGACTCCGGGTGGCTTACAGAAATAAAACCCCCAATACAAAACCCACTACAACAACAACACCACCCCGGTAACAACAATACATTCAAACAAATTACTTGATGGGCTGCATATCAAACTGGGACCCCCAGGCCCGCTGGCAAAACCATGTGTCTTCAGGGCCTTTCGGAAGAGTATTAAGGTGGGAGCCATGATCTGGGAATTGGAAAAGAAATCCTGTTGGGAGGAATGGGGAAACGGGCATATTTAGCCTTAGAAACGGGAAATGGATCTGCTAGTGCTCTTCAAGAAATTGGAGAGATGCCACCAAGGGTTATGACCCATCATCCCAGAGTGCTAGATGTAAAGTAAAGATTCCTACCCAGCACGAAGGCTGAACCTAGTTAAATGTTTGAGAAAACATCATAATGGTAACAGCAGTTAATTTCTACTGATCTCTTGCAGTGTACAGAAATGCTGGAGATTTGTGGGGGGTGCTTGGTGCAGAAGGATTCATGCAAGGCCCAACAAACTGGGCCAAGAATGATGGGGGCTCTACATTTCTGTCAAACATCCTCTGAGTGATATTTTATATGTTGTAATATGGGGAGCAGAGCCAAATGCATTTTGTTGTTTATTCGTTCAGTCGCTTCCCACTCTTCGTGACTTCATGGACCAGCCCACGCCAGAGCTTCCTGTCGGCCGTCACCATCCCCAGCTCCCCCATGGTTGAGTCTGTCACCTCCAGAGTATCATCCATCCATCTTGCCCTTGGTCGGCCCCTCTTCCTTTTGCCTTCCACTTTCCCTAGCATCAGCTGCTCTGCAGAAATAAAATAGATCGTCAGCATATGGTATCTTTGTGTTATCTATAGAGTTATATATCTCAGCAACTGGCAGAAAAAACAGTTTCTCTGGAAAAAAGGCTGCAGTAAATCATTTCCATATTATTGCCAAGAAAACTACATGGATATGTGCATGAATTTCATCAGGAGTCAAATTTGTTCATAGGGTATGGTCCCAAAATAAAGATGGCAGCTCTCCCAGTGCGATCAAAGGTCCACCTGCTTTTTTATGTGCATTGCACATAAAATATGGGCGGAACATCAGTTGCAACCTTGGACTTGATGAAGTCCAAGTAATCTGTGGATCCCTGTGGATGCGATGAAGACTATTTACTCTAGATCAGGGTTTCTCAATCAGGGTTCCACAAGAGGTCACTAGGGGTTCCCTGGGAGATCACGATTTATTTAAAAAATTATTTCAAATTTGGGCAACTTCACATTAAAGAGGCAAGTCTCATTCTTTATTTTCAGTTTAAGAACACTGTTAATGCATATATACAGGCCTACCCGTGAAACGAATATCATAATTTTGTAACTTCTAGCCTATATCTGAGCCTGAGGCCTGGAAAATATTTCAAGGGTTCCTCCAGGGTCAAAAGGTTGAGAAAGGGTGCTCTAGATGTATAGGTGTCCACAGATGTGTTATGTACATAGTTCATATGATAGCCGTGTTCCCAACCTGGACAACTTTGAGATGTGTGGACTTCAATTCCCAGAATTCCCCAGCCAGCATGGCCATTGCTAAGAATTCTTTGAGTTGAAGTCCACACATCTTAAAGTTGCCAAGATTGAGAAACACTGGCCTAAAGCACAGAAGGATGCTCAAGGCGTGTCTGAATATGTTTTTCCCTTTGTTGTTGTTTATTCGTTCAGTCGTTTCCGACTCTTCGTGACTTCATGGACCAGTCCACGCCAGAGCCCTCTGTCGGCCGTCACCATCCCCAGCTCCCCAATGGTTGAGTCCGTCACCTCCAGAATACCATCCATCCATCTTGCCCTTGGTCGGCCCCTCTTCCTTTTGCCTTCCACTTTTCCTAGCATCAGCTTCTTCTCCAGGGTATCCTGTCTTCTCATTATGTGGCCAAAGTACTTCAGTTTTGCCTTTAATATCATTCCCTCAAGTGAGCAGTCTGGCTTTATTTCCTGGAGTATGGACTGGTTTGATCTTCTTGCAGTCCAAGGCACTCTCAGAATTTTCCTCCAACACCACAGTTCAAAAGCATCTATCTTCCTTCGCTCAGCCTTCCTTATGGTCCAGCTCTCACAGCCATAGGTTACTACAGGGAAAACCATTGCTTTAACTATGCGGACCTTTGTTGTCAGTGTGATGTCTCTGCTCTTAACTATTTTATCAAGATTTGCCATTGCTCTCCTCCCAAGAAGTAGACGTCTTCTGATTTCCTGGCTGCAGTCAGCGTCTGCAGTAATCTTTGCGCCTAGAAATACAAAGTCTGTCACTGCCTCCACTTTTTCTCCCTCTATTTGCCAGTCATCAATCAAGCTCGTTGCCATAATCTTGGTTTTTTTGAGGTTTAACTGCAACCCAGCTTTTGCACTTTCTTCTTTCACCTTCGTCATAAGGCTCCTCAACTCCTCCTCGCTTTCAGCCATCAAAGTGGTATCATCTGCATATCTGAGATTGTTAATGTTTCTTCCAGCGATTTTAACTCCAGCCTTGGATTCCTCAAGCCCAGCATGTCGCATGATGTGTTCTGCGTACAGGTTGAATAGGTAGGGTGAGAGTATACAACCCTGCCGTACTCCTTTCCCAATCTTAAACCAGTCCGTTGTTCCGTGCTCTGTTCTTACCGTTGCTACTTGGTCGTTATACAGATTCCTCAGGAGGCAGACAAGATGACTTGGTATCCCCATACCACCGAGAACTTGCCACAATTTGTTATGATCCACACAGTCAAAGGCTTTAGAATAGTCAATAAAACAGAAATAGATGTTTTTCTGAAATTCCCTGGCTTTCTCCATTATCCAGCGGATATTGGCAATTTGGTCTCTAGTTCCTCTGCCTTTTCTAAACCCAGCTTGTACATCTGGCAATTCTCGCTCCATGAATTGCTGGAGTCTACCTTGCAAGATCTTGAGCATTACCTTACTGGCATGTGAAATAAGTGCCACTGTTCGATAGTTTGAACATTCTTTAGTGCTTCCCTTTTTTGGTATGGGGATATAAGTTGATTTTTTCCAATCTGATGGCCATTCTTGTGTTTTCCAAATTTGCTGGCATATGGCATGCATCACCTTGACAGCATCATCTTGCAAGATTTTAAACAGTTCAGCTGGGATACCGTCGTCTCCTGCTGCCTTGTTATTAGCAATGCTTCTTAAGGCCCATTCAACCTCACTCTTCAGGATGTCTGGCTCTAACTCACTGACCACACCGTCAAAGCTATCTCCAATATTATTATCCTTCCTATACAGATCTTCCGTATATTCTTGCCACCTTTTCTTGATCTCTTCTGCTTCTGTTAGGTCCTTACCATCTTTGTTTTTGATCATACCCATTTTTGCCTGGAATTTACCTCCGATGTTTCTAATTTTCTGGAAGAGGTCTCTTGTCCTTCCTATTCTATTGTCTTCTTCCACTTCCGCACATTGCTTGTTTAAAAATAATTCCTTATCTCTTCTGGCTAACCTCTGGAATTTTGCATTTAATTGGGCATATCTCCCCCTATCACTGTTGCCTTTTGCTTTCCTTCTTTCTTGGGCTACTTCCAGTGTCTCAGCAGACAGCCATCTTGCCTTCTTGGTTTTCTTTTTCTTTGGGACGTTTTTTGTTGCCGCCTCCTGAACAATGTTGCGAACTTCTGTCCATAGTTCTTCTGGGACCCTATCTACTAAATCTAGTCCCTTAAATCTATTCTTCACCTCCACTGCATATTCCTTAGGAATATTAGTGAGCTCATATCTAACTGATCTGTGGGTCTTCCCTATTCTCTTTAGTCTGATTCTAAATTGTGCAATAAGAAGTTCGTGATCTGAACTACAGTCAGCTCCAGGTCTTGTTTTTACCGACTGTATAGATGTCCGCCACCTTTGGCTGCAAAGGATGTAGTCAATCTGATTTCGGTGTCGACCATCTGGTGAAGTCCATGTATAAAGTCGTCTTTTAGGTTGTTGGAAGAGAGTGTTTGTTATGCACAGTGAGTTGTCTTGGCAAAATTCTATCAGCCTATGTCCTGCTTCATTTTGTTCTCCCAGACCATGCTTGCCTGTAATTCCAGGTGTCGTCTGACTACCCACCTTAGCATTCCAGTCTCCGGTAATGAAAATAACATCTCTTTTTGGTGTATTATCCAGTAGGTGCTGCAGATCCTCATAGAACTGATCTACTTCTGCTTCTTCAGCATCTGTGGTTGGGGCGTATATTTGGATCACTGTGATGTTAAATGGCTTACCCTGAATTCGAATTGAGATCATTCTATCGTTTTTTGGATTGTATCCAAGCACTGCTTTAGCCACTTTATTATTAATTATGAAGGCTACTCCATTTCTTCTGTGGTCCTCTTGTCCACAGTAGTAGATCTGGTGGTCATCTGATGTGAAGTGGCCCATCCCAGTCCATTTCAGTTCACTGACACCTAAAATGTCTATATTTAATCTTGACATCTCACCAATAACCACATCCAATTTGCCCTGGCTCATAGATCTTACATTCCAGGTTCCTATGGTGTGTTGATCTTTAGAACATCGGATTCGTCGTTCACCACCAGCACCGTCGGCCGCTAGCCGTCCTTTCGGCTTTGAGCTAGCTGCGTCATCACATCTGGGGCTAGTTGAACGTATCCTCTGTTCCTCCCCAGTAGCATTTTGACCATCTTCCGACCTGGGAGTCCCATCTTCTGATGGTATACCGACATATCTTTGGTTGTACTGATCCATTTAGTTTTCATGGCAAGAATACTGGGGTGGGTTGCCATTACCTTCCCCAGGGATCGTATTTAGTCTGACCTCTCTGCCACGACCTTCCCGTCTTGGGTGTCCCTTCACGGTTTAGCTCATGGTTTCACTGAGGTGCTCAAGCTCCAGCACCACGACAAGGTAACGATCTCCTTTGCTGGAGGTTTTTCCCTTTAGGTTTTACAATACTTAGGGATGGGCAGTTCCCACTTACCTCTGAGTCATTATTCCAGACCTGTTGCTTCACTGCTGCTGGCATGCTGGGAACTGTCCAAGATGTGGCTTTGGGGTATGAGAGGCAGACACTTTCACTTTGGAGCATGCCCATCCCTGGAATGTGATCTTTCCACTTGGCCAGTTTAAAACATTTTAATGCCATCTTCACATGATCCTTAGGTTGGTTTACAGTACAAATGTTTTTTTTAAAAAAGCCATAAGCAACTACTATAGTAGTATAATATTATTTACTTACTTACTTACTTACTTACTTACTTACCCGCCTTTTATTATTTTTTATCAATAACTCAAGGCGGCGAACATACCTAATACTAAGTTCCAAATCTGAATTCCTGCCTGTGAGAGCAAAATCAGCAACTGAGTCCAAACCCAATTGCTACTTTTGGAGCGATACCCTGGCTCTGGAATCAGTGCCATGCGCAAGCTGACAATCGTGCCCTGACACACTTTACAACCTGCAAAGGATGTTCACGGGGCTTTTTTTTTTTTTAATTTTATCCCGCCTCTATTATTTTTACAAATAACTCAAGGCGGCAAACATACCTAATACTCCTTCCTCCTCCTCTTTTCCCCACAACAACAACAACCCTGTAAGGTGAGTTGGGCTGAGAGAGAGTGACTGGCCCAAGGTCACCCAGCCGGCTTTCGTGCCTAAGGCGGGACTAGAACTCTCAGTCTCCTGGTTTCCCATTGGCTCCTTCCTAGGGCTGAGAGAGAGTGACTGGCCCAAGGTCATCCAGCTGGCTTTCATGAGCACATCTGGGCTGTAAACGTTGTAGAAATATGTTTTAAATGGGGAAGGACCATTGGTGGTCGAGCCCCAGGTGGGAAGATTTCACAAGGCTGCTGTCTGAAACCATGAACAACAGCTGTGGGTTGGTGAGTTTGGTGGGTCGGTTGCCCCAAATGGATGAGTGCATGGTGTCCTAGGTGCATGATGGTCTGACATTTACGTATATGGGGACGGGCTAGAGCACATGCTTTGATTCGGTAGGAGGAAAGCCATGTTTATCTATGGCATCCAAAAACAGGAGGAGTCTGGCAGCACCTTTTCAGACTAACAAAGTTTATTAAAAGGCATAAAAGCATCATGAAAACATTTGCCTTTTAATAACACTTCTTAGCCTGAAAAGGTGCTGCCAAACTCCTCCAGATTTTTGGAAACGTTGATTCTGAAATTTTCCAGCGTGCAAACTAAGCCATATCCAACATCTCCAGACCCGGCATATTTTGACGTGAGCAAACTGTTAACGTTTCTAGGCTTGCTCTTGACGGAAAACTGGCTCTCTGAAGAGTCAATTGTCAAGTTGTTATAACTTTGTATAAATTGCCCCAGGCAAGGCAGTCACTGATGGGAAATCTGCCTGAAACTCTGCCAGCGAGTGTGGAAAACTCCAAGCCAGATGGATCAAGAGTCTAACTCATAGCTTTCCAAACTCTATGTCGCGACACGTTAGTGTCCCGGCTGCAGTGTCTGGGTGTGTCCCGGCTGCTGCTGCCTCCGAGCCCTGCCAGGATTCTGCGCAGGTCCTAGTGCCTGCCTTGTGCCTTGCTGCCTCCAAACATGCCCTGCCAGGATTCCACGCAGGTCCCAGTGCCTGCCTTGTGCCTTGCTGCCTCCAAACCTGCCCTGCCAGGATTCCGTGCAGGTCCTAGTGCCTGCCTTGTGCCTTGCTGCCTCCAAACCAGCTGTGATTCTGTGCAGGTCCTAGTGCCTGCCTTGTGCCCGGCTGCCCCCAAACCTGCCCTGCCAGGATTCCACGCAGGTCCCAGTGCCTGCCTTGTGCCTTGCTGCCTCCAAACCGGCTGTGATTCCATGCAGGTCCTAGTGCCTGCCTTGTGCTCTGCTGTAAGAGTGTGTTGCGAAATGATGCATGTCTAAAAAGTGTGTCACCAACATGAAAAGTTTGGAAACCTCTGGTCTAACTTGTACATTATTTTGTTAAAATGCCTGGGGGAATAAAAATTATTCTATTTGGCACTAGAAAATTGGTTGATTCATTTCTTGATGAGGATATTCTGTTAATCAGGATGTTATACTGGAAAATCCTATAAAAAAACTTAGCTTGTCTCATTTATTTATTTGTTTGTTTGTTTGTTTATCAAATTTTGCCACCTCCCATCTCCCCCCGGAAGAGAGAGACTGGGCGGTTTACAAAAAAGCTAAAAGATTTAAAATGCAATAAAAACATAACAATACATAAAATATGAAAATATATACAAGATATAAATATAAAATAGAATCCAGACGGCGATCATATACCTTCCCAGGGGGATTAGCATGTTGTGGGGGGCGTGTGGGGAGAAAGTCAAAGTCAAGGGATGTGTACCTACAGCTTTTCTATTGTAGTCTTCACTGTGAAACTCAGAGACCATTTCTTTCACACCGATCTGCTCTTTTGAAGTTTCTTTAGCAGACTATCAGTTTCCTGTTCTTGAAACCCTGTTCTGTACTTGCAACTCAGCTTGTAACCAACACTAGTACAGTGGCTTAATCTGCAAGATAATTTGATAGGAAGAGAGCTCTCTTCTCTCTTCTCCCCCCCCCCCCACTTCTGCTTGGAGTGCTGGGGCACCTTCTTTACCTGGCGATCTCAGCTGCCCAGATGCCGTTTCACCCGACCTTTGAACTGGCATGCTTGCAGGGTGCTAGTTTTGTACCAGCTGATCCCATTGAAAAAGAGTCATTGGCGGTAATGTGAGTTCAGTGGTCTTTTTCATCCCTGCTTGCCAACTCTTTGTGTTTGCAGACCCTGGAGGGCAGCAAGGAGTTTTGTGGCTGTAATGAAGCAGCCACAATTCTCCCCATGTCAGGTGCACAGTACTTAATGCTGGCTCAGTTATTTTGGCTTTTCAGAGTGAAAATTTCAGACGTCCTTCTGTAGGGGACTAAGTAATAGTAAAGTGCGATAAAACATTTAAACAATTTTATTTATTATTATTTATTTATTATTTGAATTTATCCCCGCCCATCTCTACCATGGTAGACTCTTATTTTTATGACAGCTAAAATCAGCTCCTTCAAGGGCTACCTCATTCTGCCTAATGGTAGGGCTGGCCCTGTGCATGAATCAAGGGGCGTGATAGCTCAGCAGGTTAAACCGCTGAGCCGTTAGTCTGCCGACCATAATCCGCGTGGCGAGGTGAGCTCTCGTCACTAGCCCCAGCTTCTGCCAACCCAGCAGATCGAAAGCTAAGGCAAGTAGATAAATGGGTACCACTTACGTGGGCCAATTTGCTGGCGTCCTTTCGGAATAGAAATGCTCGCATGAGGGCTGATATGTGGGTAGTGCCTATGTGCTGTTGCTCCAGGAATCTATGAAGTTTATACTCACTAAATTATTTTAAGTAAGTTTTGGGTCATCACAGTTTTATTGCAAGGAGTTCATATATGGAGTTAGCCTATTAAATCATCCCACCAGTCCTATAGGATGCATTAGGTCATTCTTCCCCAAAATATTCCCCTCCAGATGTGTTGGGATTATAACACCCAGAATTCCAAGCCAGCTCTTGAAAGTTGCTATCTCAACACATCTGGAGGGCACCAGACTGAAGATGAATGGCTTCAGCTAAGAGACCATGATTGATCCAAGATCATCTAGGATAGACATATGGGTAAACAGAAGATTATAAATTGTGTTTCTTTAAGCCAACACTTCACCTACTTCTCAGTTGCTTTTGCCCTTAGATATTCTCCCCATTCATACAGCAACTGAAGAGTTCCTGCAGGGACATACAGTATAAAAGATTTTTTCCAGAGTGCACATACAGCACTCAGACATTGTGTCCCCCAGGCCCAATATTGTTTCCTGCAGATCTGTTCAGCTTTTTTGGATTCTGGACTTTTGATTGGTGTGCTGCAGCCTCACTCCAAAAAGGGCAAAGGCAAGACCACAAAATGGAGGGGACCCCAGAATCCCTCGATTTAATTTTATGCATGTTTAATTTGTTAAGATTACATCACTTCATCACAAACAGTTAACACTATCACTCTTTGTGTTTTTCATAATTATCATCCAAGTCACAACTTTTCCAAGAGCTCCATGAGGGAAGTTAAAGTTTTAGAGAGCCATATATGGACCTGAAGCTTCTTGGTATAAGTAATTGATTTACTGGTTGATTATCAGCAGCTACATAGGAACTGAGTGAGAGAAAGATCATCTTTATTGTTGGCTTGATGATGCTTTTTAATGGAGATGCCAGGGGTTGAATGTGGGCCTTCTCCATTCAAAATGGATGTGGCACCATGTAGAACTGAGTCAATTCCAGATGTTACTGCATTTCAGCTCCTAGCATTCATTACAATCATCTGTGCTTCCTAGGGTGGTTTTTTTTTTTTTTTTTTGGTGCCTTCGAGTCAGTTTTTGACTCCTGGCGACTGCCTGGACAAGTCCCTGCAGTTTTCTTGGCAAGGTTTTTCGGAAGTGGTTGGCCCTGGCCGCCTCCTTCTAAGGGCTGAGAAAGAGGGACTGGCCCAACCTCACCCAGCTGCCTCTGTGCCTAAGGCGGGACTAGAACTCATGGTCTCCCGGTTTCTAGCCTGATGCCTTAACCACGAACTGACTCTGAATTGCTTCCTAGGGATGCTGGGTGTTATATTTCAGCAACATCTGGAGCAGGGTTTCTCAACCAGGGTTCCGTGGAACCCTAGGGTTCCACAAGAGGTCACTAGGTGTTCCCTGGGAGATCATGATTTATTTTTAAAATTATTTCAAATTTGGGCAACTTCACATTAAAGAGGTAAGTTTCATTATTTATTTTTAGTTTAAGAACACTGTTAATGCATGTATACAGGCCTACCCACAAAACGAATATAATCGTTTTGTAACTTCTGGCCTCCCTTTGAGCCTGAATGTGCAGGGGTTCCCTGAGGCCTGAAAAATATTTCAGAGGTTCCTCCAGGGTCAAAACGTTGAGAAAGGCTGATCTGGATTGACATTTATTTCATACTCCTGTTCTGTAACATAACGTAGTTCTAGTGGCTTAATGTTGTAGGTGATCAGTAATAGTGGACAAGATGTCTTTTTCAAGGAAAATTGTCTTCTAATATTTCTGGTGAGACACCTTGGGGTGCTTTGGAAAAACTGCAGCTTTCCTAAGAACGCAGTTCCTTAAAACCTCAACATTGCACCAGCCAGGTGTATGGGAGATTCTCAAGATTTAATCTAACCTTAAATTGCCTAAAGACTTCTCTGCTACCCTTCCCTCCCTAAATAGAAGGAACCTCTGGTTTGCTTGTAAAGCTGTATTTCTCTTCTCCTGTGTTGATCCCAAACTAGAACGCATTCCTTGTGCAGCTATATTTAGCCCCCATTGGCTGTTGTGGGTCTTCCGGGCTGTGTGGCCGTGTTCTGGAAGTTGTGGTTCCTAACGTTTCGCCAGCATCTGCACACAGCCCGGAAGACCTACAACAGCCATCGAACTCCGGCCATGAAAGCCTTCGACAATACATTAGCCCCCATTCTTTCAGCTTTGAGGAAAGGGGATAAGACCTTCCTTTTCAGCCAGGGCTTATTGAGTTTGAGTAATAAACAACAAATTTAGATATGTCTATGAAGGTTCTCAGTCATCCAGGTGGAATTCGAAACATTTCCACTGTGAACAAATTTAGATGTTCGTTCAGTTTGTGATTGATTATTTTATTTTAGGTGGCTGACCTTGGGTGCCTTATGGGTAGAAAAGACACAGCAAAAATCACATCAACCGATTAACAAGAAGAGCAACCAGGTATTGCCTTTTTGAGAGTGGTTGCTGACTTGCCCAGAAACTTAAAACCAGATGGTACACTGCAATTAATTAACTAGAATTGCATTGGCCTGTAGTTGATTTCCAAACAATTGCATTCCACAATTTTTGAAGCCTTTTTGAGATCAGGCTCATCCTAGAATGATTGAGATCCCATTTCACATTAGGCCGTGGTTTGTACTGAACATGGCTTGTTGGATAAATCTCAGTGCCCGGCTTTGTGCAGTGCTCTAATCTACAAATTACGGTAGCTAGGTTCAGACAAAGCATTGAAGCCAAAGCCTAACCAATTATGTTATATTGTGAAAAGTCATCTTTCTAAGCCAAAATGTAGGTGTATTTGAAAGCTTAGCATGAAATACAGCCCCAGCAATAACTCTTTTTTGTGGGGGGGAATGCCAGTGTAGTGTAACATTCAGCGTGTTTAACTAGGAATGAAAAGGCTCAGGTTCAAGTCCACCCTTAGCCATTGACGTTCAAGGGGTGACATTCAACCACTCAGTATTTCTCAATCCAACTTATCCTGCAGGTTGTTGTTGGGGGAAATAGGAAGGAAGCTGGGTGTGCAGCCTTAAGCTCCCGGAAGGAAAAAGTCAAAGATGAATGAACAATAGCCAACAAAGGTGGTGATCACCGAGAGAAGTGGAGCCACAGAAAGAGGAGGCATGATGGAGATAGACAAGATATTCAGAGTAAACTCACGTTATGCTAAGGAAAGAAAAGTCCCTAGAGACATATTGATATATTTCGTAAGAAAAGTGACAAAAAGTGACAAAAGAGCAAATCTTAAGGAAGCATTATAATACTAGATTAAATATAGAAGGGAAGGAAATAATTGTATTAAAAGAAATTCCCTTGAGAATAATTAGGAAAAGAAAAGACTATTCTTTCCTTACAGACAAATTAAGGCAACATAGTATTTCATTCAGATGGGAAAAATTGGAAGGCGTATCGTTTGAGTTTAAAGGACAGAGATTCAAAATAACTTCCATTTTAAAAGCAAAAGCTTTTTTAGAGAAATACAAGAAAGAAATGGGTTTACCAGAAGGAGAATTGACAAAAGGAGGAGAAACATCGAAAGACAAAGAGAAGACTGAAGATCTATCTGAGAAAGGAGCTACAGGTGTGGACTTAACAAAGGGATTTTAAAGAATAAAACACCAATGGAACTTAAATATCTGACATGGAATATTAATGGAGCCAATGCTCCACAAAAAAGAAGAAAGATATTTCATTTTTTGAAAAAAACAGAAATTGGACATAAGTTGTTTACAAGAGACTCATATTTGTAAAAAAGATACTAAATATTTGATTCAAAAACAGCTTGGAGAAGAATTTATTTCGGCTGGATATAAAAAAACTAAAGGGGTAGTCTTATATGTACAACCAAAGTTAAACCCAAAATTGATATTAGCTGATGAAGAGGGTCGATACATTGTAGTAGAAATTAACATACAAGGAACTAAAACACTGATAGTTGGACTTTATGCACCGAATATGGATAAAGGAGTATTTTATAAAAACCTGATGGATAAACTTTTGGACTTAACTTATGACAATTGGTGTTTCATGGGGGATTGGAATGGGGTAATTTACCCCAGATTGGATAGACAGTCACAAAAAGAAGTGAAGCAAACACAGGGAAAATTGCCACAAACATTTTTCGACTTGAAAGAGATGTTGGATTTACAAGACATTTGGAGATGTATGAATGGGACTTCCAGAGAATTTACATATTATTCAGAGAGATTTAAATCACATTCTAGAATAGATATGATTTTGATATCTAAAAATTTGATGATGGATATTAACAAAGTTGATATATTACCTAAGACTTTATCAGATCATAATCCAGTAATGTTGACTCTTAAAGGGAAACGGAATGTATTTAGATGGAGATTGAATGAGTCACTACTACGGAATAATGATGTAGTTGATGTATGCAAAAAAAAATTAAGAGAATATTTTCAATTTAATTTGAACAAAGGGACTAATATTCAAACTGTATGGGAAGCCAGTAAAGCATATATGAGGGGTTATTTTATTCAATACAATGCTCAAATGAGGAAGAAAAAACAAAAAAGAATTCAATTGATTTTAGATGAAATTAAAAGTAAAGAGTTAGATTTGAGAGATAAACCAATGGATGACACTTTGCTCACTCAAATTAAATTTCTACAAAAGCAAATATCAATGATATTAACTCAAGAGATAGAGACTCAAATGAAATTTACAAAACAAAAATATTTTGAATATGCAAATAAACCAGGTAGATGGCTGGCTTATAAATTGAGGAAACAAAGACAAAAGAATTTGATTACTAATATTCAACATGAAGGAAAAACTCTGGTGAATAATATGGACATTCAAAAAACCTTTCATGACTATTATTCTAAATTATATAAAAAACAAGATGTCAACTTGGATGAGATTGAAGAATATTTGAATAAACAAAAACTAACTGTTCTTAATGACCAACAAAGATTGATATTAAATAATGTTATAACAAAAGAAGAATTGATAAAAGCTTTTAAGAAAATTAGTAGTGGAAAAGCTCCTGGACCGGATGGATTGTCAGCAGCCTACTATAAATGTTTTGAAGAGGATTTATGTCTACCTTTGCAGAAGACTATGAATTCTATTTTGGAAACAGGAATTATGCCTGAAACTTGGAAAGAAGCACATATAACATTGATACCCAAAGAACAACAGGATTTAACATTAACTAAAAATTACAGACCAATATCTTTATTGAATAATGACTATAAGATATTTACAACGATATTAGCAGAAAGAATGAAGAATATACTTAAGGATTTTATTCATCAAGACCAAACTGGTTTTCTACCCAAAAGACAAATTCATGACAATGTCCGAAACATAGTAGACGTAATTGAATATTTGGATCAACACTATGATAAACAAGCTGCCTTGATATTTATTGATGCTGAAAAAGCCTTTGACAACTTAAATTGGCCTTTTATGTTCAAAGTTTTGGAAAATATGAATTTTGGAGGAAATTTTATAAAATGGATTAAATCAATATATACTCCACAATTTGCCAAAATAATTGTTAATGGAGAATTTAGTAAGCCATGTGAAATACAAAAAGGTACTAGACAAGGTTGTCCATTATCTCCACTTTTGTTTATATTGGTATTAGAGGTTTTACTTAGAGATATTAGACAAGATGATGGTATCCATGGTATTAAAGTTAAAAAAGAAGTTTATAAACTAAGAGCATTTGCTGACGACCTAGTCATTACTTTGGAGAATCCACTAGAAGGAATTGAAATATTAATACAGAAACTAAAAGACTTTGGGTCGCTAGCAGGGTTCAAAGTGAATTTACAAAAGACAAAAGTTTTGACCAAAAATATGGATTACCACCAACAAGAGAAATTGAAAGAAATAACAGGATATTCAATGGAAGAAAAAGTAAAATATTTGGGAGTATATTTAACAACTAAAAATGTTAAGTTGTTTAAGAATAATTATATTCCACTTTGGATGGATATTAAAAAAGATTTGGAACATTGGGAAAAACTGCAATTATCATTATTAGGTAGAATTTCAGCAATTAAAATGAATGTTTTGCCAAGAATTTTATATCTTTTTCAAACACTACCTATATTGGCATCAGAAGAACCTTTTAAACAATGGCAGCGAGATATTTCTAAGTTTATTTGGCAAGGGAAAAAACCAAGAGTAAAATATAAAGTATTGCAAGACTCTAAAGAAAGAGGAGGACTAGGTCTACCGGATTTGAAATTATATTATGCTGCTTGTTGCTTGGTTTGGATTAAAGAATGGATAGTTTTGAAAAATGAAAAATTATTGAATTTGGAAGGACATGAATTAAGATATGGATGGCATGGATATTTGTGGTACGATAAAGTTAAAGTTAATGTGGACTTTAAAAACCATTATATTAGAAGATCCTTGTTAAGAATCTGGAATAAATATAAATTAATCTTATGTTATAAAAGACCCTTATGGATTTCTACACAAGAAGCATTCTACAGAACAGAAGTAAGAAATAAAGATAAATGGTTAACCTACAAAGACTTTTTAAAGAAAGAACAAGGACAATATATAATTAAATCAATAGAAGAATTGGTATCAGAGGGATACAGTTTTCAATGGCTTTCATATATGCAGCTCGTAGAGAAATTTAAATTAGATAAGAAAGACCTTGAATTTGAACAAACCAAATTGGAATTTGAGATACAACTATGTGAGACAGATGATCATCTAATTGCAAAAATGTATAAATTATTGTTAAAAGGTGAAATGGTAGAGGAACAAGTTAAAGACTGTATGATTAAATGGGCTAAAAATATTGGCCATAATATTCAAATGCAACAATGGGAAGATATGTGGACCAAAGGGTTAAAATTTACTTTGTGTTATAATTTAAAAGAAAACTTTTATAAGATGATGTACAGATGGTATATGACCCCACAAAAACTTTCTAAAATGTATGGAAATGTCTCCAACTTATGTTGGAAATGTAAAAAAAAAGAGGGGTCTTTTTACCATATGTGGTGGACATGTGAGACTGCAAAGAAATTTTGGACTCAAATACATGCATTGATGCAAAATATATTACAAATTCGAGTTCCATTTAAACCGGAATTTTTCTTACTGGGAATAATTGATGGACAACCTGGGAAGCAATTTACAAGGATTATGCAATACATGATTACAGCAGCAAGACTTATTTTTGCACAAAATTGGAAAAACCAGATATCGCCTACAATACAAGATTGGATGTTAAAATTGATGGATATGGCAGAGAATGATAAACTGACATGTTTATTAAAAGAAAATCCAAATAATTATTTCCTTAAAGAGTGGAAACCATTAACTGACTATTTACAAGATGCGGGAGGGGCAAAGCTTATATGGGGATTTGAAGATTAAAATATATATATATTGATGTAATAGACAAGAAATATTCTTTAATATTATATATAGACCTAGCATGTAAGATAAAATTTTTAAAATACCATGACCAGATACAAATCGGAAGTTGACCAAATTCTTTTTCAGCTTTATCTTTTTTTCTTTTTTCCTTTACTACACTTTTTTATCTTTTCTTTTTTCTTGATTTGTATTTCCATTTTCTTTTCTGTTTCAAACTTTTATCTATGTAAAATTAAAATCTAATAAAATTTGTTAAAAAAAGAAAAGAAAGAGGAGGCATGAGAAGCATCCATAAAACAATATTTAAAAAAAAACACACTCCAAACCTTACAGTGTTTCCCTTTGCCCCCAAGACACAAGCTATCACTCTCCATTGCTGTAGGACGTTGAACATCAGCAGCAGAGTTAGGAGGGACTTAGATCTCCTGTCTGGAGAAGAAAGCATGCTGGTTGGAGCTGCCTGCTACAACCAGGAAGAAAGAGGAAGGCAATGTCTTATGGTTGCTCGCACTTCCTTTTTAGCATTAGCTGCTTCAAGCTTTGCTCCACAGGAAGCAGCAGGAAAAATATATTTGGTTAGTATCCCCTAAATAGGGTCTGCTAGGATTCTCATCCTCCACCCCACCCCCCCAAATGGTCTTTTGGTGGTGTTTTTTTTTTTAAAGTTACCTATCTGATTCATCAGCCAGGCTGCGTGCTGGAAACTCTTGTTGCGGTTTATCAGTGGGGAAATTACAATTTCCTCTCTGCTGAAAGTTTTGAATTCTATCCAAATGACCTACAGAGAGCTTCTTCTTGGGAGTGCTCTGTTTTGATGTCCAGGCTCTGGAGAAGGTAGCAGGCGGGCAATGGGAGAGGAGCTCCCTGGCAGTTGTGGAGAGAATGATGAGACTGCTGTTTCGCACCAAGGCAAGTGCGACTGTCTTTTGCACTGGGCTTGGGCTTGGGCATGGGCATGGGCATGGGCATGGGCATGGGCATGGCATGAGTGATGACAAGGTTTGGCCTATCTTAGCAAGTCAGTGTGCAACCACCAGGAATGGTAGTGTGAGGAGGAACCAGTGGAAGGAGAGAATGGGACCATTCTCTACTCAGAATTACTGCACATTTTGTAGAGTGGCTGGAGAGGAATGTCATGGGGAGTGTGGAACCTGCCTTGAGATGATCCTGGACCAAAATCTTGATGCAAATATGTTTTTAACTAGAGAAGTCCCCAGGCTGCACCATGCTTCTTTATGTGGACCTTGTCCCTTTAGATCTGCCTTACACCGAGATGGCTGTCTAGCGAGTGAGGCGGTGAGAACTCTCTTCTGTTGCTTACTACCTGATGCGGATGCCAGGGGCTGAAACTAGTGGTTTCCTATATGTTCCCTCCCTTGGTTCTTGGTTGTTCTTTCGCTTTGTTTTTGTAAGAGGAATTTGTAGTGTAGGGGATGGATTTCTTTATCAGAATTGCACTTCCTTCCTGAAAGGAAAGCAAGGATTTTCCCCAATTGATTAAACTTCAAAATAGGGAGGAGGTTTTCTTAGATTAAGCAGGAATTCAGATGGGCAGATTTTATTTTTCTGTCTACTCTTCTTTTGGGAGGAAAATAATCTTAAATCCTGGTTCATCTTCTTTTCAGATGAATATATTTTTATCCATGCTTTCTCTTCCACTTGTCTCTGATCTGATTTTGCCCTTATTCCATCTTCCATCCATGGGTGTATATATACTCTTTTCTCAGGGTAATATTCTCAAACACTGATGAAGAGGGCTGTGGTCCACAATAGCTTATGTCATAATAAATCCACTACAGTAGTCTTTAGGATGCCACAACATTCATTGTTGCTTTTGTTGCAGTAGACTCAGGTGACTAACTCTTCATAAAATTATTATTTAGCATACGTTAGTGTGTTCATTCAAACGTTTTTAGATGTCTCGGGGATGCCATTTGGAAAGTAGCAGAGGAGGAGATAGCAGAACAAGAGCAGATACTTTTGTGTGGGGGATGGATGGATGGATGGATGGATGGATTGTTGTTCAGTCGTTTAGTCGTGTCCGACTCTTCGTGACCTCATGGACCATAGCACGCCAGGCCTTTCTGTCCTCCACTGTCTCCCGGAGTTTACTCAAAGGATGGATGGATATAAAATGTGTGAAGCCCAAAGTATTTTGGATGAAGTTCAGGAACTCTAATTTCTTCAATGCTTCACAAGAAATCAAACCTCTATACTGTTTTGAAAGACAGATTTCCTAACTAAGAAGATAAATATGTACTGCGATGTTCTTGTAATTACTAAGTGGAAGTAATTTCATTGCATGCACCTTGAGTTCCAAGGGTGGAATTAATGTAGTGGCTAAGAACAAAAGACTGGTCATGTTTTGCTGCATTTATCCTTTTTTAAAATCTCTATTGGATTCCTATAATTTTTATTCACTTCTTATCTAATTATGCAGAAGCTGAAATTAGGATTTGAGTCAGACATATTCAGACTTTCCAAGCCCAAGAGTATGGTGCAGTGGTTAAGGTTGGACTGGCACTGGGAAGACCCACGTTTTGGTCCACCATGAGGTGCAGAAGCTCACTGGATGACTTTAAACCAGTCACTCTCTCAGCCCAGCCTACCCCACAGGCTTGTTCTACGGATAGATTTGCTTCATTTATATCCCATAGATGAAACATGCTTACCTCTACTTCTTGGACAAGAACTGGGGAAAGCCAGGTTCTAGTCCTTCTTTAGCCGCAGAAGTTCACTGGGAAGATTTGAGCCAATCTCTCTCTCCCAGCCCAACCTTCCTCCCAGGGTGGTGGTTCTGTGTACAAAATGGATAGCTACGGACACGGCTTTGAAGTCCTGAGGGAAAGCCAAGATATAAATCTAGCACATAAAGACGTTTTGAGTATTTGCAGGGGCAGAGTGCAGTGAGATGGGAGTGAATCTAACCCTGCTCCTTTTTTGAAGTGTGGTAGGTGCTGGCTTTGAAAGCACCACCCAAGGCCTTCTTTAGCGCTTCATAAAGTTCACCTGGCACACAACAAGGAAGCAACCTGCCTCAGGTGACATCATGGAGGAGGGGGTGGGAGAGGACAAGGGAAGAGATCAGAGCTGGAATTGGGATCCGAACAACTCAGCAGCCCTTTTCAAAGTTCATGCAGAATGTTTTGGGCTGTAGAGCTTTTCAGCAGCGCTCATTTAAAACCTCCAAACCTCAAAGGCGTGCAGTGTTTTGTTTCATGACCTCCCATAAAACCTACTCAGGTACTACAGGATATTTGAGAAGTTAGCGGCAAGCTCCTTTCAGCATTTACTTATATAAATGGCCTTCAAAGTCATATCTTTGGTTCATCCTATGACGTTGCACAGCTTATCCCATCCCTCATCATTTCTGAATTAACACAGCCTTCTGCATGCATGCCGACCTTCAGAACGAGACAGCTGCAGACATCCATACCCGTTGCTGCACACAGATCTGGCCCTTAGAAGACCATTGTGGAGGGAACTTGGGGCAGATGTCAGAAAGAAATGCCTACTTTCTATCTGTTGCATGGCATGGTGAATAATAAAGATAAGGTTAATATAACTGAAATGATGATAGTAATCGTTTCAGCTTCTCTTCTTCCAAAGAGCTTCCAGCCCCTCCCAGCAACAGCCTTCCAAGGTAGGTTATGTTCAGAGCCAAATGCTCATTTAAATCCTAGTCTCCCTGGTCCAAACCAGATGCACAGAGCCCTTTCACTATACAATTATTTGTAATTGGGGGAGTTGGGCGGTGATAAATCCAATGAATGAATGAATGAATGAAATGAATGAATTATTTGAAGTGTATTAAGCATGGGCACTTCTGCTTCTGCCTAGAAGCAAGCTCTGCTAAAACGTGGGTGTAGAGTTCCTGTTGTAAGACAGCTGTTTGCAAGCACAAAATGTAATCTCAGGAGCTCCACTTGTCCGGCTGAATTTCTTTCTTTCTTTCTTTCTTTCTTTCTTTCTTTCTTTCTTTCTTTCTTTCTTTCTTTCTTTCTTTCTTTCTTTCTTTCTTTTCCACCCGTTTGCTTTCCGCAACGCATTGCTGCAATTTTCTTTTTCAGCTCAGCAAACAAGGAAGTTACTACTGTTTCTTAATGTGTCTGTTTCTGAGGTTTAGCAAGTATTTCTCAGTTAAACTGCCTGTAGTTCACACACACACCCTTCAAGAAATAACCCCAAAATATTTTGGACTCTTAGCAGCCTAGCATGGCCTCCTCTGAAATGTAAAGGAAGCTTTGGTTTCTAAAACCATGCAGAAGGCATAAAAGCAAGAAAATAGCAGAAAAAAATTGTGGGTGTGTTGGTGGTTGTTCCGTTATTCTGCAGGAAAGAGGATTTGTGGGCAGTATCTCTTGAATGCACCCATTTGAGAGCAGAGTGGTAACTTGACAGGAAACACACTCAGTTCTTTTCAGCAAACTGTAGTGCCCCTGTCTTTTCCTGGGGGGGGGGGCATTCAAATAATTACTGCCTTCTGCAGCCTTTATTTCTTGCCAAAATATTTGAGTGTGTTTGCAGGTGTTTGTATAGAGGAAAGCAGGCAGAGTTTGGAATTCTTCCATGCTTGGAAACTTTGAGACTGGCAAAGTAGGGGTTTACACTTGCAGTGTCCTTCCGTTACGGCATATCTCAACAGATTCCTGAGCAGACTTTCATACTTGTGGTCCTCCTCCGTCTCTCCTATGCCCCATAGATCTCTAGTGTACATGGAAACGTGCTGCAGGTTCCATTAACTGTTAAAACAGTGCTGTCCATTTTCCTTTAAGTTCTTTACTTGTAATGGGAAACTTAAGAAAAGACCAAATAAACAGAAGTCTCTCTCTTTTTCCACCTTGGAATTATGATTTCCCAGTCCAAAGAAGTTAGGTGACATACATGACACTGTGGCTAATGCAGGGTGGCCAGATGTCCAAGACTAAAAATCAGGATACACTAATTTGTATAAATTCACATACCAATCGAAGAGAATATTTGTAGCTCAGGGTTGAACTGTGGAGTCCTTGGTGCTCTCTGAGCCTTGTTGTTTTCTTGCAGACGTTTCATTGCCAGGCTAGGCAACATCTTCAGTGCGAAAAGGGAGTGGATCAAGTCCCACTCCCTTTTCGCACTGAAGATGTTGCCTACCCTGGCAATGAAACGTCTGCAAGAAAACAACAAGGCTCAGAGAGCACCAAGGACTCCACAAAATTCACATACTTATTAATGTTCATTCATAATTCATAATTCATTTTCCCGAGAGTCCTAGACAAATATCCCTGCCAAGCACTTTTTTTTTGTAGAATGAAATCTTCAAATAGCTTTGGGTTGTGTGTGTGTTTTTTTTAAAGAGCATATTGTAGAATTCAGCACAGTTGTGATTACAGTTGACTCTCAAGGTAAGCAATGATTGTAGAGTTGCTTATTTCATTCCATTCTTCTAATCTGTCCAGAGAGTATTCATAATGGAAAAAAACTGTTCTATGGGTGAATTTGTGTGAGCAGTTACTGTACATGCCAAACTGTACTAGAGGCTAAAGGTCTTCATTGTAATATCCATATTTCCAAAATGGGCGAATGCTTGTAGCCATTTATTTATTTATTTACTTATTTTCTTTTATCACATTTATATCCTGCCCATCTCCCCCACAAGGAGGGACCCTGGGCGGTTGACCATTGCTAATCTCTGGCATTTTTCCTCTGTTCGGTTCTGCTGTTTTGTCTGCACAATATTTATTCACTTTATCAGTTGATTAAAGAACACCTGTTTCATTGATTTTGCAATTCTGCATTAAAAAAACTGTAGTGAGTAGGTATCTTTTCTACCTCTTCCCAGACAGGGAATCTTACCTAGTGCAGTCCATGAGAATGTATACAATCAGTTGCAAGATGCCCCTTGTTCTTCTACATGAGTTGAGCAACTGTCATAGAAAGAGTGGAAATATTTTTTTGTGTTCTTTGCTTTTTTAAGAAGATCTTTGACCTGAGCCTCATGAAACATACCTTCTCTTCCTTTGACAGACTTTTCTTTCAGATTTCTCAGTTTCATGACAACATCTGTCACACAGATGTTTGTTTTTCTATAGCTTTTGTTTTGTCCTTGAACAGAGGGAAGGGATTGTGCAGAATGCAGAGCCACCTTTCACCAAAAGAGCCATAAAAGAACCTGTGAATTCTTGTTGGGACCAATTCTTGTGAGGAGAGGTCAGATTTGAGAGCTAGAAAAAACTTTAGCACCCTGTTTATCAGAGAAACCTTGTCTGCTTGCTTCTGTTGGGAACCAGCTGATAGTCCAAATCTCAAGATTCTTTCAACTGTGTGGTTCTGATGGTATAAATATGGAAATACTTGTAAAACTTGATAACAAATGACCTAGTTTACGCTGCATTGTAGACAACATGAACTGCAAACCCCATTCCAATTAGAGTTTTTTGGGGATCGTGTCTTTCTGTCTACAGAAAACCTGTTTTTCCTTCTTCTTAGTTTACCACCAAAATTAGTATTTGCCTTGTTGGTGTTAAATTCAATCACTTTTAGTTTTTTGTAAATTTCACTTGCCAAGGGCCTTAAATATTTCTCCATACCATGTGGTAGAAGATTCTATTATATTCTGTTTATACTATTAATATACCATATATACTCTCGTATACTATTTATATACCATATATACTCTCATATAAACCCATCCATGGATAAGCCAACTCAAATTTTTAAGGAAATACCGTGAAAAATGTACCACCTGCAGATAAGCTGACCCACATTTTTTATGGTATTTTGGTTAAAAATTTGAGGGTTGGCATATCCATGGGTGGGTTTAAATGAGAGTATATATGGGATATATGGGTACTTTTAAAAAATATTACCGTATATACTCGCAGATAAGCCCATCCGTGAATGAGCCGAACCCAGTTTTTGGGGTGTATTTTGGCACCTAAAATTCTCGGCTTATCACGAGTATATATGGTAGCTACCCATCCCACTCAGCATACCCCCCCACCCCAAAGGGGCATGGTGGCTCAGTGGGTAAGACGCCAGGCTTGTCGATTGGAAGATAGCAAGTTCGGAGGTTCGAATCCCTAGCTCCGCATGACAGTGAGCTCCCGCTCTCGCCCCAGCTCTTGCCAACCTAGCAATTCGAAAGCATGCCAATGCAAGTAGATGAATAGGTACCACTTCGGTGGGAAGGTAACAGCGTTCCGCATGTGTCATGCCGGCCACATGACCGTGGAAGCGTCTTCGGACAACGCTGGCTCTTCAGCTAACAAACGGAGATGAGCACCGGCCCCTAGAGTCGGACACGACTGCACAAATGTGCGGGGGGAACCTTTACCTTTACCTTACAGTTATCAAAATAGTAAATAAGAATTATGTAATGTAGTAATATATCAATCCACTTTATCAATCCATTAAATCAGTAACAAGACAAGCTAAATTTCAGTTAGAGGTTAGTATAATAAAGGTGAATTTTTTTTCCCATCCAAGTTCATAGACCGCTGGTTAAGCAGCCCTACTCTAGAGGAACAAAGAAATTTGTAATGAATAAATTATTCTGCTTTTTTCTTTTTACACAATTATAGCCAGATTGGCTGGGAATTCTGGAACACACTAAATTGAGACATTAGTTAACAATTCATAGAATAAATTTCTGCTAGTTTCCACCCTTGTTACTAGGTGGTTCCTCTCCAAATTGCTGGGGTGAGCGGGGTAGGAGAGGAGAATACTTCCATTTGCATCAGGAAATTCTTACTTATGCACTGACTTTGCATCTTTCCAGTGTCTAAAGAGATGTGAGCACTTTTCACAATCTGTTTACCTCCACGCACAGCATTCTACACCATATATGTATGGAGTCCTCTTGCTCTGACATTAAGTTTTGATAATAACAATGATGATAGTAAAGGCTGGAATGGCCTAGGATGTTTTGCGGCCTGAAGCAACTGGCGAAAATATGCCCTACCTCCCCAATTTTAGAAGGCAATATGGAAAGAGTGTCACTTTCCCGTTTCTGCCTATGGACTAGATCAGGGCTTTCCAAAGTTTTTCCCGCAGCAACACACCAACCGGCGTTGGTGTGTCGCTGCGGGAAAACCCGGAAGTGCCGTCCTTGCGGCAGCGCGCAAAAACCCGGAAGCGCTGCTGCCGCTTTCAGGTTTTGCACGCTGCAGTTGGTGTGTCGCCGCGGGAAAACCCGGAAGCGCTGATGATGATCAGCGCTTCTGGGTTGTGTCGCGACACACAGTTTGGAAAGCTCTGGACTAGATGCTTCAAACAAACAAAACTTGAATTTTCTGATCTCTGTGTTGTAAACTGCAAACATGTGAATTGCAACTATGGGAAGAAAAAAATTCCTTCCTTTTTCCTAAGGATGGCAAATACTTGTGTTATGTCTGGGGAGAGGACATTTACTTCCATTTTTGCGTGCGGGGTTTCTCAAAACAAAAGCAAACTTTTGTGGCTTCACAAATAGCGAAGAGCCTACATGGGAATTGTAGCCAGAGGAGAGAGCTGTTTTTAGCTAACCCCCTATTCCCAACGCTGTGGCTTCTGGTGCCCCCAGCAGGGGTGTCCGCAGGGTATGGTCAAAAAAGTCAAGATGGCAACTGCAACAGAGCAATCAAAGTTCTGTGACCTACATAAAAACCAGGCAGAGTTTCAGTTGCAAAGTTGTGGCTGCCATCTTGATTTTTTTATCCTCCTCTGAGGACACCTTGGACCCCAGATTCCTATTTTCCTCAGTAGCTTCTGGTTCTAAGATTCAAGCTGCGTTTCTGGCAAGGAAGAAAACATTGGAGAGCAATTTGCTTTCCTTACCTTCCTTTGACTACATCAGTACAAACCAGAAATGTCACGTTCAAAATGGAAGCTTAAGATGGAAGAGATCCTGCATTCTGCACCACACAGCCAGTTCTGAAGACCAGAGGAATTCACCTACACCGTATTTCTCTTTGGTGATTTGGGAACGAAGTTCAGAGGGTTAGCATTTTGGGGGAAAGTTATTTGGCTGTCTGTTGTTGCTTTGGCTGCTCAGATGCTAAATCCTGTTCCTTCTGCAGGCAAAACGGGAGCCCACTTGGATTGAGAGAGACATGAAAACTACAGAGAAGGTAAGACGCACTTGGTTACGTTCTCAGCCACTGCTTGGGAAAGATTCTTTGTTTTACATCCTCACTTTTTCTGAGAAGGCAGATGCTGAGAGATGATTGGTTTAGTTCTGCACTGGACTGGAGCTGAGTTAACATAGGCCATTCCACATTCTTTCCTTCTGAGGTTATAGGCTCTCTTGATGCTCTGTCTGAGCCCAAGTTTGGAAATGCAGAAGACTGATGCATTTGCGCAAAAAATAAATAAAAAAAAGTAGGATGGGGATTTTAGTTCTTGCCTTGTCCAGAAGCAAAGGAGACTGATGCTGCTTTTCAGGACCAATCAGCCTGGAGGGATGTAGCTAATCTGATGCATATTACTAAAAATTTGTATTTGCTTTTTCATGAAAGAAGCAGATAGCAACTCTATTAGCAACCTATGCTAAATTCCATGCAATTTTAGCTGTTGGAAAATCTTAGCATGGGCCAATTTTTTTAAAAAAAATCAGACTTTCCATGAGCTGGTGTCCTCCAAATGTGTTAAGCCTATAGCACCTGTGCCTATTCTGTGCATTTAGTAGATTAGAGCACCCCAGTTTGTGAATGGCAGATCTGAATTGTATTTATTTAGTTAGCTTTATATGGCCACCCACCTAACACACCATTCTGGGTGGCTAACAGTCAATTTAAAATAACCAACAATAAAGACCACTTGAAAGACAATGTAAAATGATATAATGTGCTCGGAGCAACTCGAAAACATAGAACCACAACACCAGGATGGGCTCACCCGGAAGCTTGACCCGATGCCTGGGGAGAACAAGGTCTTCACTGCTTTACTAAAGGCTGTCAAAGTCAGGGCCATTCAAATCTAGGGCAGTGCATAATATAATAAGATGATAAGATAAGATAAGATGATAAGATAATAAAATAAAATAAAATAATAAAATAAAAATAAAATAATAAAATAAAATAATAATAAATATAAAATAAAATAATAAAATAAAATAAAATATAAAATAAATAAAATAATAAAATAAAATAATAAATATAAAATAAAATAATAAAATAAAATAAAATAAAATAATAAAATAAAAACATGTCCAGATCAGCCCTCTCATCCACAATTAAACCACAGACGAGGTATATCTTAGTACAACGCAACTGGGCATTCAGCAGCAGCAGCTGGAGACCAGGGTCTCCGAGGATCCACTAAATGGGCATGGGGGAGAACCCGGAGAGCTGGAACATGGAATTGTTCTAAAACATCAAGGCTTCCTTCCCTGCCTCCAGTCCCTCTGCCATATCTCCTACGCACTGGTCTAAATGTGTCAAGGTACAATGTCATATTCCTGGTTTCTGAGATTTCCTTGGATGTGCCTTTCTCATGCAGTGACCCTACGACATAGCAGAATTTTATGGCGGGGCTCCCAATATCAACCTCCTCCTCTTGCGTCCGTCCCCTGTCCACCCATTCCTCCTTCCATCTTTCCTCCTTTCCTTCAAGAGCCCACCAGGGTAGAAAGGGCATCACGGAAGCAGCCTGCCTTTTCAGGGGCCGCTTGTCATAGTTCTGGAAGAACTCCAGGTCTTGCCCACACGATTTTAAGCTTAGTTTCTCCACCGACAAATTAAAAAAAAAGACTTCCTTTAAAAGAGCAAAGGGGGAAGCTGGAATTCCCAAGAAGTTAAATGCTCTGCCTGTGAGCGTGTTCCCTGTGTTTTGTCTGTGCTGCCATGGTTCCCTATCTGTATTATTTTTATTTTCTACAGATGTTTCTGGGGTCCATGGGGGAAGGGAAGAGGCATCCTTGAGAATAACCATGGTGCTCTCAGAGGGCTTTCAGTACCACTTCCATGCTTTAAAAAAAAAAGAGAAAGCAAAAAATGGTGTCGACCAAAAATTGCCTGTTTTAATGCCAAGTGTCGCTGGAGCAATCTCAGGGAGTTGGGTAGCCTCCAATAGGGTGCTTGTGGCCACATGCAGCCCAGGGGTTGCCCGGCATTCTGCTTTGCCTCGTGTCAGCTTCCCATGTTTTTATATTTTTTAAAAAAGAAAAGAAACACAGTAAACATGAAGATAGAATAGGCGACTTGGCTCCCATTCCATTGTAACAGGTTCATCCCATTGCTTAGCCCTGAAATAAGTTGTTATATCTTGCAGTTATTAAAGAGGAAATTAACTCTTTCAGGAAGCAAAATCCTCTTGACGTTGTGGGTAAAAGCTTGGTCTTAAATAAAAAACTAAAACTGGGGCGTGAGAGGGTTGAAGTGTTTAAAGCAGTGTTTCTCAGCCTTGGCACCTTTCAGATGGGTGGACTTCAACTCCCAGAATTCCCCAGCCAGCCTTACTGGCTGGGGAATTCTGGGAGTTGAAGTCCACCCATCTAAAAGTTGCTAAGGTTGAGAAACACTGCTTTAAAGCTTACATACCACAACTGCTATACGTTTTGCTATACGTAGGTGCAGGCAGGAAGCTCTGCTTTTAACCTTCTTTGCATTTAGAGCTGAGCTGCCTCCGCACTTCCGGTTGGGTTTGCTTTTGTCACCTGTGGTGGTGGCTAGTCCTCTCTGAAACCAACTGTGCACTATCGGATGATGTGCCCGTAGCCTCCAGCCATGTTCCCATAGGGATCTTGCAGCTGGCGATGGGCTGTTTTGACCAGGATGGGACAGTGGAAATGGCTAAGCAACCCAGGCTTCCTTGCCTCTTTGCCTTTCTCACGCAGCTGGCTCTGGGGAAACGCCGTGCCGAAGCTTGCCGTTTGTCCTTCATTTCTGCTAGCAACGCCAGCAACCCGGTTAGTAGTGCAGGCAAACTCCACATGTGCTTGTTTGCTCATGAGCTTTGGCAACAAGGCAGCGTCAGGAATGAATGGTGGGGTGGCTTGGAAAACTTTTGGGTAGTTCTCTCAGGTGCATAGACCAGTGTTCCTCAACCTTGGCAACTTTCAGATGGGTGGACTTCAACTCCCAGGATGGGGAATTATGGGAGTTGAAGTCCACCCATCTTAAAGTTGCCAAGGTTGAGGAACACTGACATAGACAGTTCCTTAGCTCAGCTTTCTCCAGGCTGGCATGCTCCGGATATCTTGGCCTGTAACTTTTGCAGTTGCCTCCCTTATGCTAGGTTGCTTGAAGTTACGGGAATTCTCAGCTAGTGTAACAGAAAGATACCAGCCTGGGGAAAGGCTGTAGTGGTGGGGAACGTAGCCTAAAATTCCACTCCAGTCTTGCTGCTGGAATTCAGTGAGCAGCTGGGTTGGATGGACCATGATTGCTACAGAATTCATTCCATGCCACCTTGACTTGGGTTGATAAGGAAATGAGAGTTTGCTCCGGGAAAGTCCTTACTGTAATTCCAAGCTATTGTGGCTTGTTTTAATAGAGCTATGTTGGATTGCGGCATAGCACTTTTGATAAACGTAATTAGTCTCTCAGATACGTTAAACTAGATACGTGGAAATTAGTCATGTTAAGAATAATACTATTTGGCCAGAATGGCATGCAACAGAGGTAATCTAGCCAAAGACTAGAACTGCTTTGCCCTAGTCTGGGAACCCTCTGGTTGTATGGACTTCAGCCCCCAGAATTCCTCATCCAGCATAGCCAGTGCTCAGAATTCTGGGAGTTGTAGTCTACAGCAGGGTTCCTCAACCTCAGCCATTTTAAGATGTGTGGACTTCAACTCCCAGAATACTCCAGTCAGCAATATTCCAATGCTGGCTGGAGTATTCTGGGAGTTGAAGTCCACACATCTTAAAATGGCTGAGGTTGAGGAACCCTGGTCTACAGTACATCTCTAGAGGATGCTCAGGTTAAAGGGTATGCTTGTCAGTACTTCCCTAAATGTGGTTATGACTTGACAGTGAATGCAGATTAAATTGTCATAAAGCTCAGTGTAATGTGAGAAGAAAATCAGTGATTGTACTATGGTTTATTTTCATGACAGTTAATCACAGTTTGACACTATATGTTGTTGTTGGCTTATTGATAGGAGTAATGATGTAGTGGAGGCTCGTGGTTGTAGTTTTCTGGTTTGTTCCCTGGCTTGTCTTCGTGCTCTACCTAAGCCTCTAATCCAGGGCTTTCCAAAGTTTTCCCGCGGCGACACACCAACCGCCGTTGGTGTGTCGCTGCGGGAAAACCCAGAAGTGCCGCCATTGCGGCAGCGCGCAAAAACCCGGAAGCGCTGCTGCCGCTTTTGGGTTTTTGCGCGCCGCCATTGGTGTGTTGCCGCGGGAAAACCCGGAAGCGCTGATGATGATCAGCACTTCCGGGTTGTGTGGCGACACACCAGACTGTGTGTGGCGACACACTTTTGTGTCTCGACACACAGTTTGGAAAGCTCTGCTCTAATCAATTCAGAGGGGGGCAAAATAAGAGAGGCAAAAAGAAAGAAAAATGAAGGTAATCACACCAGGAATTTATTACTTAAATTTATATGACTGCCCATCTCCCCCAACCCGGGGGGAATTGGACAAACAAGCCTTGATCAACTGCAGGGTTGAATTTAGCTTGCTCAACAAAGTCAAATAAAACATGACTTGGTGTCTGAGTAACACCTCACAGGGTTGTTGTGGGGGAAATAGGAAGAGGAAGGAGTATTAGGTATGTTCCCGCCTTGAGTTATTTATAAAAATAATAAAGGCAGGATAAAAAAATCTAAAAAAAAATACTCCATAAGCAGCTGACTAGCCATAATGACTAGATGTTGGCATGATCAGGGGCAGTATATCACATTGGGAGTGAGCTCTTAATTTCATGTCCTGCTTGTGGGATTTCTAAAGGCATTTCTCAGGAGTGCCTTAATTCAAATTACTGCCTGGAGCAGCGGGTGACTCAAATGGCTGTTTCCAAATCTCTGATTCTCTGAAGAGTGCTGGAGTAGAGTAGCCTTCACTGACCCCGCGGAGCTGTTTCGAAGTTCCTTAGGGTTTGTTTTTTCTTTTTCTATCATAGTTAGATATATACCCTGCCTTTCCTCCAGCAGCTCAAGGCAACAGACATAATACTCCCTCCACCAGTTTTTCTCCATAACCACCCCCCTATGAGTCAGGTTGGGCTGAGAAGACATAGTTGGCCCCAGATACCCAGGGAGCTTCCCTGTCGAAGGCTGGAATTGAACCTGGGTCTACCTGGCCCTCCTCCAACACTTCAACACCGCACCTTACTTTTATAACTGGTATTTGGCAAAATGTCCACCACCCTTTGGCCATCGGCAAAACTGTCCCCCTCCGTCATCTGTGAGTGGATACTTGCTCATTCTGGAGATTCTAATAGGAAGTGTGTTTCTGATTGGATTCTGATTTGAAGCAAGGCATTTTCCGCTTGTGCCAGTTGCAAGCACTGGCATCGTCTCAATCTCCCCCAAGCAGAGAGGAAGGATTGCTGGTGGGAGGCAGGCAGGGAGGGGCCAAAGGCTTCCAAGAGATGGGGTGGGGTGGGGTGGGGGTCTACCAAACAGCTCCGGAGGCTGAACAGATGGGTTTGGGGATGCTGGCAGGAGGCCTGTGGTGTTTGTGCCAGCCACACAAACTGTGTTTTGCAACAGACTCAAGCCTGTGTTTGTGGTACAGTGGGTAATTTGGATGTCATAAACATTCGCATTCTTTGCCACCCACCCAAAAGGATTAGGAGAAGATGGCAAAAAAAAAAGATGTTTTGAGTGGGGAATAGGAAGTGGAGAACACACATATGGGATCAGATGAAAACAGCAAAGCTTGCAAGTTACTAAGCTGTGGATTTGGCAACTTCCCAACTGTTTCGATCAGGACGTTGGAGTGAAAAGAGTCACAGGGTTCCCAATATATTGATTGCTTTGCCAGATGCATGAAGTGATGTGAAGAGTTGATGTAGGTATACAAAATGCACAGTTCTGTAAAGGCCCGATGTCAGGAATGTTGTCAAAGAAAGGAGGCCAAAAAACCCATATACATCATTACTATCCTCTGGATAAACATAAATGCAGTGGAGGAGGAGGAGGAGGAGGAGGGTAGGGTTTAAAGTTGTTTGGATACAAGACAATCAGAAGACTGGAGGGGCATAAAACATGGTTAAATCTAGGTCTATATCAGACACTCAGACTTCTTTATTTCTAAATTTTCTTTCTGGCTTTTCATGAATAAAACTCTCAAAGCCAGAATGAAACAATTTCATTTATTTTTCTACATTTATGTGCTGTTCCAGTTATCTAACAACTCTAAGCAGTTTACAATCCTACCTTGTGTAAACACGATTAAAACAGCAAAAATTGCCAATGATCACAATTGCATAATAAACTATTACAATTAATAACTATTATTATTATTATTACATCAAAGAATCATAACCTCATATAGTCTAGATTCTTACATAGGAGGAATCCCTCTAAAATCATATCCCCACCCCTCAAAGCCTGTTGAAATAAACAGGTTTTAATTGTATTCCTAAACTCTAAACCCCAGCAATGTGAAACAAGTTTTATGCCCTCCTACATCTGGTTTGAAGTTTCCAGTGTGGCTCTTCCTAAGATCCTGATTTTTGTGACATTTCAAATATTACTCTGTTCATTGAAGGCAGAGATTCTGTAGAGGAATTTAGAAGTCAAAATTGGTATCTTTTCATCCTATATGCCTTATATATGTCTTATCTAAATGGTCAGATAAGAGAGGGCATAGCCCACAGCTGCATAATGGGCAGAGAAAGAGGCTCAGAAGGGACCCTCCCTAACTTCTCGGGCTGTAAAGGAGACGGCGGGAGAGAGATTTGTACTTTCAGACTTGCTAGAATCTGTTAAAGTAGCCTTACAATAAAGTAGAATTAACTCACCTAGTCGTGTTTCCTGTCTGGTTTACCTGGGAGGGCTGACAATATAAGTTGTATCATAAATAATAGCAGTGTTCTCACCAATTTTCAAAACTTGGTATGAACTGAAATTAAATGGTGTGTGTGTATATGTGAACATCTCCAAGGATTTCCCCGACTGAGAGCAATATTCTGAACATAACCTGTTGTGATCAACTCATTATAATGAAACTAATTTCTGACTAATGCAGTAATCCAAGCTCATTCCTGATTTGGTTAAATGCACCCTCCTCCTGTTGCATGGGCTCCCTTGCCATTGGCCATGCTGGCTGGGGCTCTTGGGAGTTGGTCCCAAATAGATGCCTCATCTTGGCAGGAAGGTGTTCCTGGAAGGGATGGACAAAGGACTCCGGGAGAGAATGCCAAGGGTATATATTTCCAGCAGGGTCATACAAGGCTTGGAGGTCATCCCAGCTGTCCTGCTAAAACAATATTGGGCAGCAACAGTATAGGAAGATGCTGGAGGCAGTTGATCGCTTTAGTGACAATGGCAAAGGCATGTTTTCATACTGTGCAGAAAAAGCAATGGTAAGCCACTCCCTGTGTTTTATCAAGAAAACAATATGGGTAGCAAGATAGAATGACCGATGATATAATTCTGGCTGATGGCCCTCTCAGATCAGATGGCCCTCAACATGTTACTGAGGAAGAGATAAGGATCTTTCAGAATAGTAATGATGTTTATGATGTGGCTAGATTAAAGCCTTCCAGATGTGTAGTGCTGATGTTGCCATGCAGGAAAAGAAACTCTGAAGCTGCAAAGACAGACTTACCGTGGGAAATTGTACGTAAGAGGCATGAACATAGGAAAGATCAGAATAGTGAAAGATGAAATGAACTGATTGGCCATTGATTTGGAACAGATCACGAACCACTCACATGCAAGTTCCAAGTCAAGCTAATGCAGAAGAACAAAGCCAAGCAGTTACCATACGCCTGCCATTTTCAAGGATAATATCAGGAATCACTTTGTAGTCCTGATCCTCATTGATAGGGTACTAGAGGAACTATAGAATGAAATTAAAGAAGTTGTTAAGAATAAATGTGAAAAGAGATTGCTCTATGGAAGTGAAAGTTGGACTCTGAAGAAGCAGGAGAGGAAGAGTATTGACGTTCTTTGGACTTTGGCGTTGGAGGAGACTCCTGAGAATGCCATGGATAGCCAAGAAAAAATAAATAAATGGATCATAGAACAATCAATCCAGAGTTCGCACTCGAGGCATAAATTACTATTTTCAAATTATCATATTTTGTATACATTATTGAAAGACCTAGCTTTCTTGAGAGGTGTATAATGCTGGGGGAAATGGAAGGAAATAAACAAAGAGGATAAACAGCAGAAAAGTGGATGGACTCAATTACAATTACAACAGCAATGGTGGTACTATTGGAAGGCCTGAAAGGCCAGGTTGGGCTAGACGTCTCCAGGATGATCTATTATATTACTGAAAAGGACAACGCCAAATTGATGGCACATAATTAATCAACTAATTGACTCCTTCTGACACGATCTGATTTTTATTTCTCACACTGCCCCAGACATGACATTACTCTGAGGCATTATAGGACATTTTAATTGGACATCCAGTCACTCTGGACTGTTCAGAAACTGAATCTACCTGCCAGGTCAGGCTATAAGGCTGAGCTTCCCCACCTTGAATCAGAGGTAGCGCTGGAGGCCTTCAAGACCACTGCTGAATCTGCTGCCAACACATGTTTCAGTGGTAGGTTTAAGGCAAACTTTTGGTCAACTTTACTGATGCTGATCATGAGCAAAAACTTCCCAAAATTGCCCTTTCTAAATGTTGTGCCAGAAGTGGAAGTCTATCCCACTTCCTTACAGTAACACTTTCTTGGGGATATGTAAAGCATATGCATTACCTAAGCCTGTTTTAAAATTGCAGCTTGGTAAGTCAAGCCTACGTGCTCTTAGAATTGCACCTTATTGTTACCTGCTTTTCCCTAAATGAAGTGCACCTCCTGAACTGGAAGAGATTAAAGAAGTGCCAGTGCCAAAAAGCATTGTATTCCTGTTCACCAGTGGGTGGGAGGGGGTGCATCGTAATGGATGCTAATGGATGGCCCCTCCTCTGTCTGCCTATATGCATTCTTTTGGCTTGGCATGTCCCTCACTTATCATTGAGTATTCATGCCTCGCTTTTCTTAAATGCTCAAAGCATTTTCATATGCACAAGTTAGATCAATTCACTACAAGCCTATAAAGGTAAGGTTTTTTTTACTAACATCTGTCTGCTTTTTAGGGTGGCACAAGAATTTGCATATTTTTCATAAGCTCAGAGCCAATGCACATCTTTGGATGCTTGTTATTTTTGTATTTGCAGTTATCTTCATATATAAGTGTCTTGCTTACCCTGTTGTTTCCCTCTTTTTCTTCCTTAACATTCAGAATGAAGGTTCTGTCCAAGAATATACAATCACATACCTTGTGAAAGAAGGTTCCGAGAAGGCGGACCCATCTCAGTTTGAGCTCCTTAAAGTTCTTGGACAGGGCTCTTTTGGCAAGGTGAGGCTATGTTTTTAACAGTTAATGTAAACTATGTATGTATGTACGTACGTATGTGTGCACTCAGCTCCAAAACTATTTCCCTTCTGTTTTTCCTGAAATTCTGCTAAATGCGTTGCTGTTGTTTATCTAGACCTTTTCTGCACAGGTCTTTCTTGTCCGAAAAGTTACCCCGCCAGATAACGGTCACCTCTATGCCATGAAGGTCCTAAAGAAGGCAACTCTGAAAGGTGAGGCCGTCTCACGTGCTTAGGAAACTCAATTTATTGGCCAGCAGAGTGTGTGAGGGTGGTTGCCCTTAGCCTGGTTTTCCTCTTAACCCCTCTTTGATAATTTCCTCTTAACCGATGTTTGAATGGTTGACTTACAGGACCCCTGCGCTTCACTGAGGCTTTGGGTTGTGTGTGGGTCTTGGGGCTGGGGCTGTGCATTTTTTTAGATCATCTCCTCCTCGCCCCAGCTGTTGCCAACCTAGCAATTCGGAAGCATGCAAATGCGAGTAGATGAATAGGTACCACTTCGGTGGGTAGGTAACAGCGTTCCATGCGCGTCATGCCGGCCACGTGACCGTGGAAGCGTCTTCGGACAACGCTGGCTCTTCAGCTAAGAAACGGAGATGAGCACCAGCCCCTAGACACGACTGCACAAATGTGCAGAGGGAAACTTTACCTTTACCTTACTCCTTCTAAATTGGGCCCTTCTGTGTTGATAGTGCGTGACCGTGTAAGGACCAAAATGGAAAGAGATATTCTCGTTGAAGTAAACCACCCATTCATTGTGAAGCTCCATTATGGTGAGTACAGGACTCTGTTTTCTTGATTTGGGGAGGAATGTAAATCACAGGCAGGTCATATGTATGTCTTCGTTGATGTCATTGCACATGTATTGTCTCTATAAACTTTAATTCCTAGAATGCCCCAGTCAGCAGAGCCAATTCTGAGAATTTGGGGAGTTGAAGTCCATACGTCTGGAAGCCACCAGCTTGGGGAAGGATGCCTCAGATTCTGGTTGAGTTTAGCTGATTCAGCCTTCCCCAGCTTCCGTGATGCAGGGCCAACACTGGAACAGGCTGCCCCAATTATTTAGGGAATACAGGTAGTCCTTGACTTAAGACCACAATAGGGACCAGAAAATTCATCATTGAGCAGTGCAGTTGTTAAGCGAGGCATCACGTGACCGCATCTGATTTTACAACATTTTTTGCGGCAGTCGTTAAACAAATCACATGGTTGTTAAGTGAACCACACAGTTGTTAAGTGAATCATGTGGTTCCCCATTGATTTTGCTTGTTGGAAGCCGGCTGGAAAGGTCACAAATGGCGATCACGTGACACCAAGACACTGCAACCGTTGTAAATACATGTTGGTTGCCAAGTACCCAAATTTTGATCACGCAACCCCAGGGACACTGCAACAGTCATAAGTGTGAGGACCGGTCATAAGTCACTTTTTCCAGCACTGTCGTAACTTTGAACGGTCACTAAACAAATGGTTGTAAGTCAAGGACTACCTAGGCTGATTCCTGTTTTCTGCCTTGCATTTCAGCTTTCCAAACAGAGGGGAAAGTGTACCTCATCCTCGACTTCCTCAGAGGAGGGGACCTCTTCATGCGCCTTTCCAAAGAGGTGAGTTGCATGCTATGTATTTGCACACCACGTAGCTTACAGGCTGCTTATTGGATGCTAGAGGTAGGAATTAAATTCTGCAATGTAGACATTTGGTAATGCTGTCAGGATACTGGCACTGTTTACCTTCTAAAACAGTGTTTTTCAACCTTGGCCATTTTAAGCGGTGTGGACTTCAACTCCCAGAATTCCCCAGCCAGCATGCTGGCCTGGGGAATTCTGGAAGTTGAAGTCCACACCTCTTAAAGTTGCCAAGGTTGAAAAACACTGTTCTAAAGAGTGCAAGTGTGCAATCAGATGATGACTGGGAAGATTTGGTTCTCACCTCAGCTGAGCCCAGCAGGATACTGGATGATCCCAGAGAGTCGTTATCGTTAAGCTTAACCTACCTCTCAGAGTCATGGTGAGACTGATATGAGGGGAGGGAAACCAGGTATGCTCCCTACAGGAAAAGGAGATGATACATAAATGCAGTCATAAGGTAGATGTGCCATCTGAAGCATTGGAGGTCTTGGTAATGAGCAGACATTGTCTAGTAATGTGCAAGACTTGAGATTGGATTATATATAATTCCATGTTAGATCTTAAGCTATCACTTGTTGGCACTGCTCATCAGGGAGAATACTAATCTTGATGGGTAAGTCAGATCTTCTAATCTTCTTGGCATTAAAATGCCAATGGGTCAGAATTGTGTCATACATTGCATTCCAACTCCATAATCCCATCATAGAGTGCATGCTACACCGTGCAGGATTTGAAAGAACCTCCATGATTCCAGCCCCCAACGGTGTCAAAAGTGAGGTTGAAAGGGCCAGCAAATGATGTCCCCTGGAGATGCTGCATGATCCAAGTTCATTATGAGGATGACTAGTAAATTCAGTGGAAGAACATTTCAGATGCCTTGCAACATATATTTAGCAACTCTAAAAATACTTCTTTCTTAAGAAAGAGCTTAAGTTGTCTCTGCAGTTGGGGTTAGTCCTGGGTGTAGATGTGAGTTGTGCTGAGAAAGAAGAGGACATTATGATTTTATTTATTTATTTATGTTTCAATTTATATACCGCTCCATCTCCCCACAAGGGAACTCTGGGCGGTTTATAAAACACAACAATTAAAATCCGACAATTAAAACAACCTAATAAAATACTCTAATATAATAAAATTAAGTATAAATATCCAAGATGCGATGGTTTGATGTTCAGATGTTTAAAAGGGCCCTATGGCACCAGCCATCCCCAAGAGGAACTGTTCCCCCCCTCCCCCCAATGATGTTGAGGTCACAAGTAAAGTTTCAGTAGCTCTTTGCTTATTTCCCTTTTCCTCCACAAATAAGAGTAATAAAATAAACTTTTTTCAAAACAAAGGAAATTCAGACAGAGCAGCAAAGTCCAAAGCCAACCTCTAAGTTTTAGAAATATAATATAAATGCATGTATTTGCAAAACTGATATTTTATTCATAATGATGGGCTCACACAATGGACCATGCCCTAATTCCAGGTTAACACAGAACAGAACGATTAATGCCCGAACAAACTATTGTCTCCTCACATGATGGCCTGATCCAGCCAAGCTTTGTGGCTGAGCCTTCCACAACACGCTGTTCCCTAATCCTAACCCAACTGCATTTTAGTCTGGTCTAGCCTGTTTTCAAAACCAGTCTCATGGGCTCCCAAATTGCACAGCGCAATCAAGCAAAAATGGCAGGTCTTTGTCTAAGCAGCTTGCATGATAATCCCGTAGGGCAGGGCTTTCCAAAGTGCCGCTGCTGGCGACACACCAGCGGCGGCGCGCACGTGCACGGCGGTGGCGCGGGGGGGCGTGGGGTGGCGCGCACGTGCACGGCGGTGGCGCGGGGGGGCGGGGGGTGGCGCGCGCGTGCACGGCGGCGGCACGGGGGGGCGTGGGGCGGCGCGCGCGTGCACGGCGGTGGGGCGGGGGGCGGTGCGCGCATGCACGGTGGCGGCGGCGGCAGCCTCCGCTAAAACGCGGAATCACTGATCCCGCGCCGCTGCTGCTGCCGCCGTGCACGCACGCGCCACCACTTCCGGGTGGTGTGGTGACACACCACGCTGTGTGTGGCGACACACTTTTGTGTCGCAACATACAGTTTGGAAAGCTCTGCCGTAGGGCCATTTTTCACATTACAGACCATTTCAAGACTGAAAATAACTTCAGCCTGGAGATTTTTCATAACAGAATGAATAAGGGGAGAATCACAAATATGACAACATTGTTTCTTTAATCCCAAGTATATTTATTTGGTAGTGCTTCTATTTGTGTTTCCCTTGCATCCTTTTCTTTAAGTCGAACCTTGAGTCTTTGAACTTTTTTTTTTTGAGTCAAACTTTAATTTTTTCCAACTTATATCACCGCCCATCTCCCCCCACAAAGGGGAAACTTAGTATGAAACTGGCGTTCCAGGCAGAGGCTTGATAGGCTGCTATAGTACATAACCACTTTACCCTCTCAAGCACAGCAAAAGGATTGAGAAATAGTCGTGCATGCTTAATGGTCTCTGTCCCCATACTCAGTGCCTGGCCACCTTGGAGCTGGGTGGGGGGGCAAGATGCAGAAAATGCAGGGAGGCCCTGATGGCATAACAGAAAGTGCCATGTGACCAAGGCGGTAATAGAGAACAAGTAGAATAGCTTTTAATAAAGAGTCTGTTCCGTCTCTTTTCTCCTTCTTTCCTGCTGCTTAGCAACTTCTAACAATGCTTTAAAAATTGATGCATTTCATGTGACATGCCTGTAAAATAGAGGCAAGTGAGTAGACTAAGTGTCCTTAATGAAATAGAAAAGGGATGGAGAAAGATCTTTGACAGTGCGGGATGGATTCTCAAAATAATCATGCTGGGAATGGTCCTGGGTGCAGGACAGAAGCTCCACAACAAAAAGTTATGCAAGTGTCTGATCTTGTGTTCCAGAAAATAACTGCATTCTAAAAATTCTGCCCTTCTCGGCATGCCCCCCAATACAGAGATATCAAAAAGGATGCTTTGATAGAGTCATTGCTGGAAAATCTGGTCTGTGATTAATCCAATCACCGCTGCATCACATACAGAAGTCAAGAACCTTGTTTGAAAAGAAAAGAAGAAAGTGATTCTTAGATTGCAGAATACAACTCACAGTACAGTCCTTGTTTATTCAACAGCCTTATAGACACACATGCAGGCATTATGGGGAGGGTTAAAAAAGTGAAGTTGGCAACTACAACTCCACAATGCGTGTAAGAAAGGGGTGAGCTTTGAACCTGCAGTCACAGCTGACATCTTGACTTTTCTGACCCTTCCTGCATATGGTCCTGCACACGTGTGTGTGTGCGTACATGCGCGCGCACACGCAAGTATATAGATAGTCTTGTTTTTGTTTTCTGCATTGCATGACCTCAACTGGCTGTTCTCTGTTCCTCCCAGGTAATGTTCACTGAGGAAGATGTGAAGTTCTATCTTGCAGAACTGGCGCTGGGACTTGGTCATTTGCATCGTCTGGGAATCGTGTACAGGGACCTGAAACCAGAGAAGTATGCATAGGCCAGAAGCTCATTTACTGGCTTCCTTCAGGATGTCTTACCGGGCGGTGAATGCACATTGGCCGTTGGGTGGGCCTACTCAATGGACAACTCATGGAGCCACTAACTCATCCAAGCAACATAGTTCCATGGGGACTTTCAGGTTAGAGTAGCAATACTGGTGGAATGCAATGCCATCCTATTACATGAGGATTGGGTAACCTGTGGCCTCATGTGGCCTCATCCAGCATCCCATTTATGGCCCTGCAGGACCCTGAGATTACACCCCTGTAATTTGGTTGCAAAATGCCCAATTTTGGCAATGCATTTTTGTTGCCTTTTTTCAAGAAGGAAAGGTGGGAATAGGAGAGGCAGGCCTAAGGGGGCTGAGTCACCCCTGTCCCCACCCATAGCTCCTCCAGAACATGAACAATGACCCCAAAATGGGGAGATGGGGGGTTCGAGGTGCTTGGGGTGGTTTGCCTTTCAGAGACCTCCCACTGCTGTCCTCACCCTTCACTTTTTTGGGTCTATGACTGTATATACTATTTTAATAACTTTTTTTGCTCATACAATTAAAGCAGGGGTGGGCAACGTCAGGCCCGTGGGCCATATAAGGCCCGTGGGGCTCCCACCCGCAAACCCCGCCCCTTCCACGCAATTGGCTCCCACCTGCAAACCCCGCCCCCCAGTGCTTGTGATTGGCTCCCGCCCGCAAACTCTGGCCCCCGGTCTGCAGAAATCCCAGAAACCCCGTCCCCCGGCCCCCGGTTATAAATATCCAAATGGCCCTTGGCAGAAAAAAGGTTACCCACCCCTGAATTAAAGCAACCCCAACAAATGGTTGACCAGGTTCAAATCTACCCCCTGCCACAAAAAAAGGCTGAAATATTTTAACTCTGCCCCTTCCAGTGATGTCATCATATTACTCTTGGGGTCTCTGGGAGATAGCCACTTTCTTTTAGTGCCACAGTTTGCCCAGCCTGCCTCAGTCTGCCTGCTGCAAAACCAAAAATGTATGGGATCACCCCAGTTTGTGGTCCCGCTGGAGAAAATACAAGTGAAATTCTCCATCCTGCAGACCAAGCCAGCATCTTTGGAAGAAAAGTGTTAGCTGCTGCACCATTCAGCTTTCCCCAAGCTTCTGCCCTCCCGCTGTGCTTCCCTCTTTCTCTGTAACGATTCCCGACCAGATCATAACTATTGACAATTCCTCTTGCTTGCTTACTTACTCCACAGGTTAAGATTTTAAGTGTCCTTTTCCAGCATGCATCACGTTTCCTAATACCTAGGCAGAAACTTTATTTGCTTGCTTGTTAAATGTATATCCCACCTTTCAGGAGCTAAAGGGGGCATACATAGCACTCCCTCCTCCCATTGGTCCTCGCAATATCTGGTGAGATAGGCTGGGACTGGCCCAAAGCATCTAGGGTCCTTATGTGGCTGAAGAAGGACTGGAACCTGGGTGTCCCCATTCCTAGTCCAACACCTTCACCATTGCGCTGCCTTGGCTCTTGGGCTGAGAGAGACAGGCTGGCCCAAAATCCCCAGAGAGCTTCTGTGGCAGAGGGTAGATTTGAACCCGGTCAGCCATCTGTTGGGGTTGCTCTAGTTTGGGTCCCTGGACTGGACAGCAGGCTGGTATCTTCAGGAGCCAACTGGAGATCCTTGCAACTGAACTTGGAAAGTGTGGGTTCCCGTATGAGGGTTTTAAAAGATTAGGCTCAGCCCAGGGACGTTGCTTGTCCCTAATCTCTGTCTTCTAGGAATGCAGTTGCCTTCTGCTTTGGAAGCCAATGTTTAGTTGCGTTGAATTGCTGGTTTTCTTTGAGCTATCCTAGCTTTTTTGTTCCCTTACGTTGTTTTTCTCTTTCACAGTATTCTCCTAGATGATGAAGGACATATCAAACTTACAGGTACGGCCTCTCCTGTTGCATTTCGACGTTTGTTGTACCTGGTAAAAAACGACCTGTGTCTTTCTCCCTACCTTTCCTTTCTCTTATTTTCTGCTTCTCTTCATTCCCCACCCTCAATTTACCTTGTCCCTTCCCCAACCCTTGTCTCTTTTGTAGACTTTGGTTTAAGCAAAGAAGCCATTGATCACGAGAAGAAGGCGTATTCTTTCTGTGGAACCGTAGAGTACATGGCACCAGAAGTGGTGAATCGCCAGGGCCACACCCAGAGCGCAGACTGGTGGTCATACGGAGTATTGATGGTACGGTTGCCTCTGTCAGTTTGTCGTACCATCGAACTCAGACGCTCTCAGAGAGCTGGCAGGCTCCATGTCTTTAGTAAAAGCCATCAGATGATAAGATAAAACAGAAACCGATTCACAGCAGGTTGAAGCTAAATGCCCACTGGCATTGGGTTGGAATCAGGAGGTCCTTCATGGGAAGACTGTCCTAGAGATGGGCCATTGCCACTGAGGATCACTGCTTGGTGAGAAAAAGAGATGCAAAGAAGGGTATTCAAGGAAGGTGACCCAAACTAATTTGGTACAAAACCCAGGTTGGAAAACAGGTTGAAATGGATCACAAGTAAATTGATTTCACCCCAAGAGTGGGAGAGTTGCGTAATTCTCATCTTCTCAAGCACCAGCTGGTCAACAGTAGGAACATTCATCAGTGCTACAAGAGGCTTCTTTTCTGGAAAGACTGCAGAGGCATTTACTGCTTCCCAGAGCTGGCTGGTCAATCTTTAGTGGTTTGACAAATGGATGGTAGATTGAATCCAGTTTTATCCTGTCACTGCTAATTAACATACCTTAGAAAACCTTTCTGAATGTTCTTTGGCAGTTAGTTGCTAGGCAGGCTGGAACACATATTACGAAAAAAATGTCTGCTGTATGGCATGTAAAGGTGCAATGGGGGCACAAAAATATTGTTTTTTTACTACAATGTCACTAACATTGTAAAACGTGCTTTGCTCTTGGCTTGTCCTGCTTCTGCAACTTCTGTGTGTGTTGTTTCCAACTTCCTGGTAAATGATGGAGCTAAACAAATTCTAGGCCAGGTGTAGGCATCCTGTGGCAGTCAAAGTCCAAAGCCGCTTCCTTGTTGGTCATCCTTCCTAGGGATGTTGGGAATTTTAGTTCAGTAATCCAGAGTGCGGTAACAAGAGACACGTATTTATGGTAATCATCTATCAATTGTGTGGGTCATCTCTGCGTTCGACACGAGGCTGTGGTGTTTATTGATTGCCACTCATGTTAAGCAGAGACACCCCAAGAGCCCTCAGGAAAACTGTCAGGCTCTAGATCAGTATTTCCTAACTTGGGAACTTCCAGATGTATGTATGTATATCCTAGAATTGTCAGAAATGGCCAGACTGGCTGGGGAATTCTAGGAATTAAAGCCTACACATCTGGAAGTTCTCCAGTTAGGAAACACTGCCTCAACCAGCCCTGCGACCTACACTTCACTAGGAAATAATCTGGCTGTAATCCTGGAGCAGGAGAGAAATGCCCCAGACTTTAAGATCAACTACTGGGGCCTTCCTCCAGGTCCCCTCCCCAAAGGAAATGAGGTGGACCTCTATAAGGGGGAGAGCTGCTTCTGTGGCGGGACACCATTTATGGAATTCCCTCCCCAGAGAGGCTCAACTGGTGCCCACACAACATTGTATTGGCTCTAAACGAAGAGCTTTCTATTTCCCCAGGGTTTTTAACTGGCTTTTAACTGTATTTTAGTTCATTTTGTTTTCGTTTTTGAATACCTGCCTTGCAGCTGCCTAGTTTACACAATATTTTTATTTTGCATTTTATTGAGTATGTTGCAACACCGGCTCCCTTGTGAGTGTCTGCCAAGCAGAAGGAAGGGATAGCTCAGAACTTTATCAGTGACAAAACTGCAGTCAAGCAAAAAACATAATAATGGAGCCAAGAAAATAGCAATTGCGGGAGATACTAAGCAAGGCAGAGTTGTAGCAACTTCCGTGTGAGTTATGCCAAGAGTTTGCCATCGCTGGCAGCTGCCGGAGCCCAACGTGCTACAAAGCTCCCCTAGAAACAAGCAGCCAAGCCTCAGCCTGCGAGAAAGAAGGAACGTCAGCAATCCTCGCTGTCCAGGCACGGGTGCATGGGTGTATTTTTCAGTGTGTTTTATTGCAAACTGCCCAGAGCACTTTGGCTACTGGGCAGTTTAATTTTTTAAATGAATAAATAACATAAAATACATGCCCCACAAGAACAAAGCATCGTCCTTCTTTCCTGAATGGGAACACTAAATTCAGAGCCTGACTTCCACTGTGTTGGACTGAGGAGACATTAAAACAGGCCTGCGTAGTTACATGGAAGTCCTGAGCTGTCCCCAAAAAGGCAGCTTCAGCAGGAGCATTGAAACCCCCTGGATGGTCCTCCTGGGATCCTCCACACCACACCCAAGACCACTGGAATCACCTCAAGCAGCGGAGCTGCTGAGCAGCCTTTTGAGATCCTTTGGCTTTGTGGAAGCCACCTGCAATGCAAGCAGGGATGGTCATAGCTGAATAAGTGCTGCCCTCTTGTGGCGATTATCTGCAAAGGTGGCCTGGCTTGAAACCACAAATACTGTCCCGGTTTCGTAGCACCATGTATTTGGTGTGAACTCTTGTGGAGGAGAAGCTCCTTAGTAAATGGGCCTTGTGTTACCTTTAGTTGGTTGACTGGAAGAGCCGACAGCAAGGGATGCTCTTCATGCACAACTGCCCCTTTTTGCATGGAAGGTCCAGTCTTCAGCACCTCTCAGAAGAAGAAGACAAGTGTAGTGTGAAGTGAAGTGAAGTGAAGTGAAAAGTGAAGTGAAAAGTGAAGTGAAGTACAGCTGTTTCTTGTGGCCATTCCCCCAAATGAGAGTGGTAGCAGCAAGAAATATCTGCCTGCTCCCAGGCTTGGTGAATGTTGTCCTTTCCTTGCAAGCACCCCCCTGTTTTGTTCTCCACCCAGGCAGGAAACTAATAAACAGAACCCTTCTCTCTGCCCTCTCTTTCCCAGAGACAGGGTGCCAGCTGTTGAAGGGAGGCCAGGTCAATACACAGACGCCACAAGGATTCCAGGAATGCCTCTTTATTGTCTCTGGGTAGAAGAACAGGCTCTTGAAAGCCTATCCAAGTTTCTCTCTCTCCCTTCTTATACTAAACCAAATCAAGGCGTGGTTGTTTTGAATTCCTTTCTCACGTTTGCTGCAATCTCTGGACTGTGTAATTGCTTCTCAAGTCCCTCCTTTGCGGCTCGCTCCTTCCTTCCCCAAGGTCAGCTCTAAATTCTTTTACCCAGGGAAAGGATGAGACATGCCCTCCGTGCACCCGTGCCTGGACAGCGAGGATTGCTGCCGTTCCTCCTTTCTCGCAGGCTGAGGCTTGGCTTGCTTGCTTCTAGGGGAGCTTTGGGCTCCAGCAGCTGCCAGCGATGGCAAACTCTTGGCATAACTCACACGGAAGTTGCTACAACTCCGCCTTGCTTAGTATCTCCTGCAATTACTATTTTCTTGGCTCCATTATTATGTTTTTTTGCTTGACTGCAGTTTTGTCACTGATAAAGTTCTGAGCTATCCCTTCCTTCTGCTTGGCAGACACTCACAAGGGAGCCGGTGTCACAACAGCATGATGAGTTTTAAGTTGCTTTCCTTTTTTTAAGGGAAAAAAAAAACTTCATTTTTCTCCTGCCATTTGCGGCCTTCTTGGCTAACCTCTTCCTTCCTAACCTTGCAGCAGGGATGCCCTGAGAAATCCAAGGAGGGCCATTCATGAAAATCCTGCAAACAGAATTAGGGTTAGATGCCTAACTATTTTAAGGGGGCTGGTGCCTGATGCAGATATACCAATGGCAATAGTCTGCTTTTGTCCTGGCCAATAAGAAGCGTCCTTCCCATCTAGCTAGCCAAGGTGAATGAAAACGCTGAAGTTACTTTGGCTCTGTTGCTTCCTTGGGCGGCAAAAGCAACCTTGGATGTGAAAGTGAAAAAAAGCAAATGAAATAACAATAGTGAGTGCTGTTGATGGAATTCCCTGGCTCTGGCGTGTTGACTTCCTTGTGGGTTGTTCTTTGCAGTTTGAGATGCTGACGGGGGCCTTGCCATTCCAAGGAAAGGACAGGAAGGAAACGATGACCCTCATTCTTAAGTGAGTCTGGTGGTCTCTCCACATGTGGACCCTGGAGAGGGTTTGCCTCAGGTTGACTCCTGGTTGGTAAATAGCTTTGGAAAGTGTCTCTTTAGAAATAAATGGAAGCAGATGAGATTATCTGATGCTTTATGCCAGTGTTTCTCAACCTTGGCAACTTTAAGCTGTGTGGACTTTAACTCCCAGAATTCCCCAGCCAGCATGCACTGGCTGGGGAATTCTGGGAGTTGAAGTCCACTCAGTTTAAAGTTGCCAAGGTTGAGAAACACTGCTTTATGCACTTACACCGATCTTTGTTGTCGCTCTGAGCTTTAATATATACTGCTCAAAAAAATAAAGGGAACACTGAAATAAGACATCCTAGATCTGAATGAATGAAATATTCGTATTAATTACTTTGTTCATTACATAGTTGAATGTGCTGACAACAAAATCACACAAAAATTAGCAATGGAAATCAAATGTAAGCAACCCCTGGAGGTCTGGATGTGGAGTTACACTCAAAATTAAAGTGGAAAAGAACACTACAGGCTGATCCAACGTTGATGTAATGTCCTTAAAACAAGTCAAAATGAGGCTCAGTAGTGTGTGTGGCCTCCACGTGCCTGTATGACCTCCCTACAACGCCTGGGCATGCTCCTGATGAGGTGGCGGATGGTCTCCTGAGGGATCTCCTCCCACACCTGGACTAAAGCATCCCCCAACTCCTGGACAGTCTGTGGTGCAACGTGGCGTTGGTGGATGGAGCGAGACATGATGTCCCAGATGTGCTCAATTGGATTCAGGTCTGGGGAACGGGCGGGCCAGTCCATAGCATCAATGCCTTCGTCTTGCAGGAACTGCTGGCACACTCCAGCCACATGAGGTCTAGCATTGTCTTGCATTAGGAGGAACCCAGGGCCAACCTCACCAGCATATGGTCTCACAAGGGGTCTGAGGATCTCATCTCGGTACCTAATGGCAGTCAGGCTACCTCTGGCGAGCACATGGAGGGCTGTGCGGCCCCCTAAAGAAATGCCACCCCACACCATTACTGACCCATTGCCAAACCGGTCATGCTGGAGGATGTTGCAGGCAGCAGAATGTTCTCCACGGCGTCTCCAGACCCTGTCACGTCTGTCACATGTGCTCAGTGTGAACCTGCTTTCATCTGTGAAGAGCACAGGGCGCCAGTGGCCAAGTTGCCAATCTTGGTGTTCTCTGGCAAATGCCAAACGTCCTGCACGGTGTTGGGCTGTAAGCACAACCCCCACCTGTGGACGTCGGGCCCTCATACCACCCTCATGGAGTCTGTTTCTGACCGTTTGAGCAGCCACACGCACATTTGTGGCCCACTGGAGGTCATTTTGCAGGGCTCTGGCAGTGCTCCTCCTGTCCCTCCTTGCACAAAGGCGGAGATAGCGGTCCTGCTGCTGGGTTGTTGCCCTCCTACGGCCTCCTCCTCGTCTCCTGATGTACTGACCTGTCTCCTGGTAGCGCCTCCATGCTCTGGACACTACGCTGACAGACACAGCAAACCTTCTTGCCACAGCTCGCATTGATGTGCCATCCTGGATGAGCTGCACTACCTGAGCCACTTGTGTGGGTTGTAGACTCCGTCTCATGCTACCACTAGAGTGGACGCACCGCCAGCATTCAAAAGTGACCAAACCATCAGCCAGAAAGCATAGGAACTGAGAAGTGGTCTGTGGTCACCACCTGCAGATCCACTCCTTTATTGGGGATGTCTTGCTAACTGCCTATGCTTTCCACCCGTTGTCTATTCCATGTGCACAACAGCATGTGAAATTGATTGTCAATCAGTGTTGCTACCTAAGTGGACAGTTTGATTTCACAGAAGTGTGATTGACTTGGACTTACATTGTGTTGTTTCAGTGTTCCCTTTATTTTTTTGAGCAGTGTATTTTATGATCTATACAGATCAGCCTTTCTCAACCTTCTGACCCTGGGAGAATCCTTGAATTATTTTTCAGACCTCGGGGAACCCCTGAACATTCAGGCTCAAATATAAGCCAGAAGTTACAAAATTCTTATATTTGTTTCATGGGTAGGCCAGTATATGTGCATTAACAGTGTTCTTAAACTAAAAAATAAAGAATGAAACGTACCTCCTTAATGTGAAGTTGCCTGAATTTGAAATAATTTTTTACATAAATCATGATCTCCCAGGGAACCCCTAGTGACCTCTCGTGGAACCCTACGGAACCCTGGTTGTGAAACCCTGATATAGTTAAAAGAAAAAGTTGCTAACCATCCTAACGAGTTGAAACACTGAAAGGAGGGGATTGAAATGTTTGCTTTAAAAGAAGCCACTATGATCCCCATGTCCCTCCCATCGAACGATTGACTGCCAACCCCACGGCCGCAAAATGGTGAATTCATCCCAGCTGTACTGATCTGCTGCTCTTTAAATATGTTGAATCTCAACTCTCCTAACAGAGAGGTTTGACATCTGTAGAACAGCTATAATCCTCTCCGGCTGCACAGCAGCATGGGAGAGGCATAGGCATCACAATGTTTATGGATACCAATGTGCCTTGGCATCTGCCAGACTCTCCGCTGTACTTGACTTTAATTTCATGAAGTTTGTTTATTGATTGGAGTAATGCAACAAAACACCTGCAGCATCATCTTTCTTTCTGAGAATGTGCTGGATGCCACAGACTAAATTGACGTTCTTAGAAGGTAAAATTGAAGGGTGGCCTCAGCCCAGGGCTTTCTGGGGGGGAGGAGGAGAAAAAAGGTTGAGGTAGATTGATAGAAACCATCCTGGAGTTGCTAGAGAAGATGATGGGGAGCATCCCTACCAGTTTCTCTTGTTATAACTGGATGCACCCGACTATGAGAGCCATTAGGTCAGAGCTTTCCAAACTGTGTGTCGGGACACGTTAGTGCAGAGCTTTCCAAACTGTGTCTTGTGACACAAAAGTGTGTCGCCACACACAGTCTGGTGTGTCGCCACACAACCCGGAAGCGCTGATCATCATCAGTGCTTCCAGGTTTTCCCGCGGCGACACACCAACGGCGGTGTGCAAAAGCCAAAAGCGGCGGCAGCGCTTCCGGGTTTTTGCGCGCTGCCGCAATGGCGGCGCTTCCGGGTTTTCCCGCGGCAACATACCAATGGCGGTTGGTGTGTCGCCGCGGGAAAACTTTGGAAAGCCCTGCGTTAATGTGTCGGTTGCAGTGTCTGGGTGTGTCATGGCTGCTGCTGCCTCCTGGCTTCCGTGCAGGTCCTAGTGCCTGCCTTGTGCCTGGCTGCCTCCAAACCTGCTGTGATTCCGCGCAGGTCCTAGTGCCTGCCTTGTGCCCTGCTGTAAAAGTGTGTCGCGAAATGATGCCCTGCTGTAAGAGTGTGTCTCAAAATGATGCATGTCTAAAAAGTGTGTCACCAACATGAAAAGTTTGGAAAGCTCTGCATTAGGTGAATAGGCAACTCCCCACCTGAGGATAGATTTTTTTGTGCAAGCATCATTTGGAGCCTCTTGGCTCCTTCAACAGCACTGGTCTGTGCCAAGGGACTGCTAGGTCACATTTTCCACTTTGATCCTCAAAGCAAGAGAGGTCACTGGCCTGCTGGGAAATGGAGGTGCTGCAGGTTTGTTGGTTTGTTGCTTTGGTGACTCACGTCTGGTTGCAGACTTCTGCATATATTTATGTATATATCTTTTCATTTAGAGCAAAGCTGGGCATGCCCCAGTTTCTAAGCTGTGAAGCCCAAAGCCTTCTGCGAGCCCTTTTCAAGAGGAACCCAGTCAACAGGCTAGGTAAGTCATTTGTGCTAGCTTTGCATCTGAGCATACTTGCAACGTGCCCACCCGTGCAGCAATGGAGTCAGATGCCCCTGATGGGTCTTCTAGCAGGTTTCCTGCATAGCACAACACTGTTAAAGCTTGTCTAAACTAAAAACAACCGAGATGCTGAATCCCAGCAGCCAAACAAATAGGGTTCTGCTGCTGGGGTGGAGAGGCACATTCTTTCCTGTACATACGCATAAGCCTGAACGCACTAACCCGATGTTGTGTGTAGAACTTGTCAGAAAGAGTGCGCCTTACCTTGCAGGATCTGGTCCAGATGGTGTTGAAGAAATAAAGCGCCACTCTTTCTACTCCACCATTGACTGGAATGTGAGTATTGGCTTCTTTTTGGTCTGTTTCTTGCTTCGTTTGGTAAGATCTTAAAATTCAGGTTTCGACAACAGGACGATATACTATATAGATTTGGCTTGTTTATAGAGAAAACCCACAATTCTGAGTATGCTGGCTATTTCAGGGAACTATAGGTCTGAGCCCAGAATACATGAATTTCTGTGGCTTTCCAAACTTTTGCAGGTGGCTGACCAATTAGCTCCCAGCTTGGTGTCTTCTGATATCCAACTGATACCACCCAAATACTTGGGGCACCATTTCCACGAAGAACTAAGCCTGTGGCTGAATTATTTTCTGCTTTCCCCTCTTTGGCACGCTGGGTGCATCTAGACCCTGACCTAACCCTCCTATTTCTGCATGATTTTTCATCCTCCAGAAGCTTTTCCGTCGAGAACTCAAGCCACCATTTAAACCTGCTGTGGGCCGGCCAGATGATACCTTTTATTTTGACAAAGAATTTACCTCCCGCACACCCAAAGGTTTGTGTTTGGCTTTTAATAACCATAAGGCAGTGTGTGTATGTACGTGTATTCAGTCTTGGTCTATGGACATCGTCTTTGGACACCTTGTTCCTAGGACACAGAAATAGCCCGTGCCTCCATTTTCAAATCATTTCATTCACATCCATGGAGAATCAGATTCTTGCCTGAAATGAACTTGTTCTTTTGCACATTTTTTTCTGGGAGCTTTGCTCGTGGTTTTTGTTACTTACATTAGGTCCAACAGCCCGATTTGGGATCCTGTACACTCTCCCAATATAGAGAAAAGGTCTCTATATCAGAAAAAGAGCATCTCACAAAATAAATATAATAGGATGCATCAGGACTCTCCACATGATTCTTTCCTGTCTATATAGCTCAGATGAGCATTTCATGTTCCCACAGTTAATGGAATTGAAGGAATAGATAGGGAATACCTATGGCTCCCCAGATATTGGACTCTCACCTTCAAGCCAGCATTGGCAGTGGTCAAGGGGAAGGGAGTTGGTCCAACAACATTGGGTTCCTCATCCTGGTCTTTGTCTCTCAATATTAGAGCTGGCTAGTGCAGTGCTTTTCAAACTTGGCAACTTTAAGATGTGTGGACCTCAACTCCCAGAATTCCCCAGCCAGCATGCTTGAAGTCCACACATCTTAAAGTTGCCAAGTTTGGTCTAGTGGTTAAGATGCTGGGCTAGTAACCAGGAGTCTGAGTTCTAGTCCCGCCTTAGGCATGAAAGCCGGCTGGGTGACCTCGGGCCAGTCCCTGTCTCTCAGCCCTAGGAAGGAGCCAATGGCAAACCAGGAGACTGAGAGTCCTAGTCCCGCCTTAGGCATGAAAGCCAGCTGGGTGACCTTGGGCCAGTCCCTCTCTCAGCCCTAGGAAGGAGCCAATGGCAAACCAGGAGACTGAGAGTTCTAGTCCCGCCTTAGGCACGAAAGCCGGCTGGGTGACCTTGGGCCAGTCCCTCTCCCAGCCCTAGGAAGGAGCCAATGGCAAACCAGGAGACTGAGAGTTCTAGTCCCGCCTTAGGCACGAAAGCCGGCTGGGTGACCCTGAGCCAATCACATTCTCTCAGCCCAACTCACCTCACAGGGTTGTTGTTGTGGGGAAAATAGGAGGAAGGAGTATTAGGTGTGTTCACCGCCTTGAGTTATTTATAAAAATAATAATAAAGGCGGGATATAAAATGAAACAAATAAATAAATGGTCAGTTCCTGACATGCTGCTGTTTCAGTGAGTCGAGTTCTACTCTTTTCTGCCTTTTTTGTTCCAGATTCTCCTGGAATTCCACCTAGTGCAGGGGCCCATCAGCTCTTCCGAGGATTCAGTTTTGTGGCCACTGGAATGATAGAGGATGAGAAAGCTAAATCCCCACCTATGCCTTTGCATTCTGTAGTTCAGGTAAGAAAAGACCTGGAGTTCCTGAAAAACGTTTCAAAAGCTGTCAGGCTCTCCCTGGAATCCTGGGGGTGGGGTGGGGTGTTATTTTCAAATCAAGCAACAATTCATATACAGTCTAAAAGCCATATGAAAGTTGTCTCTTAACTTAGCAAGCGTGCATACACAAACTTATCATTGCCAATTTATGTATCTGTCAACGATTATTTGTATGCATTCTATGTAAACTCTGTGAATTTCTTTTTTTAAAAAAGAACTTTATTAATTTTCAGAGTATAACTAAAATAGAAAATAGAAAATACAGAAAAGCTAGAAAATAGAACTAAAGAAAAAAGAAAAAACTATAAAAGTGCAAATAGACAGAAAACAAAAACAGAAAAGCGACTTCCGACTTCTCCAATACAGATATAGGTAAATTTATAAATATAATCTCTTACCATTAGTTAACCCATAGTAACTAAACTCTGTGAATTTCAACACACTATTTGCATCTGATGAATCTAACCTGCTTCAAAGCTGCTATTTGTCCTGGGAAGTTTAGTGCCAATTTAGGTTAGTGAGGAGGGGAATTTTAATTGGGAAAGCACTCTGGAAAAACTATATGAAAACAGTGTATACGCAACCTCACCTGGATTTCTCCATCCTGGTTTAGCTTCAGCAACAGAGAGACTTTCATAAACTTTGTGTATAGTCTAGAAAACCTGGATTTTCCTTATTGTCTTTCCTTGCAGCAGCTGCATGGGAAGAATCTCCAGTTTAACGATGGTTATTTGGTAAAAGAAGCCATTGGCGTGGGCTCTTATTCTGTGTGCAAGCGCTGTGTTCACAAGGCAACCAGCACAGAATACGCAGTCAAGGTAAGAGCTTTCTCTTTTGTCAAGGCTAAGAACAGTGAAATCTTCTAAAATCCACAATTAGTTTAAAAGTGATCCTTCCTTGTACGTAAAATGAAGGGGAGCAAAATTGGGATTGTGTACACAGGGAAGTCTTAGCCTCGTGTCACTGAATCTGGGTGTTCCAACTGTATTTGCCAATCGTGGGTGTGAACTGGTGTAACCCAGGAGTTGAATGAGCTGAAAAGTCCCTGATTTCACATTTCACCACTGCCACTTGCTAACTGCACAGGCATCTCGGGTGGGGTGGTAGATCATAACGTGCGCATCATTGTGCAAATGATGTTTTACATGCTTGCATCACACATCACGCAGTCCTTCCTATATTTCCAGGAATTAAAAAAAATATTGTAGAATTTGTAGAATTTTTCTTTTCATTCTGCATTTATTGCTATTTTTATTGATGCTGCTGATTTTTATATTGATGCTGCTGATCAATGCTGCCTAATTTTATAAATTAAGCCCTTTTATATTGGCTTAATTCATATTTTATAGTAGGTTTTGATTGCTTTGTACATGCCTCAAGACTATGATTATTGGATGGTCTAGAAGTACAATGAATAATTAAGTAATGAAACCTTGCAGGATTATTGGAGAGATTGCAATTAAATATATAGGTTGTGTTTTCAACTTTCAAACATCATCTAAACCCTAAAAATTGCTGTTACTTTGTAGTAAGAAAGCCTATACTTCTTGCAGGTTATTGACAAGAGTAAGCGAGACCCCTCGGAGGAAATTGAGATACTCCTACGGTACGGACAGCACCCAAACATCATCACACTGAAGGATGTGAGTGTCATAGCAGAGTAGAGCTAATCAACAGCCTATGCTCATGGGGAAAAAGCAGCTAGAATACAAGTATTTGTACACTCATGATTGGGGCAGGACAGCAGATCAGAATATTTGTAGTTCATCGGTGAAAAGTGTAAACCTGTGGATAAACATCTCTTTGCTCCCTTTTTCACTGCCACATTAGATCCACTCACAGCTATGGATTGCAGGTTAGTGGCCTTGCAGGATTCATAGAAGATACACACTTTTTGAAGCTGTATTCCAAGGCAGTTCTAAATTCCTTCCTGGTGCTTGCAACGGAGTCTCCTCTTGGCAGGGGGTGTGTTGTGGAAGTAGAAGAGAGCAAAAAGCAAGCAGGAGTTACAGTGAAAGAGTTGACCCTTTGTATATGGTGCCCTAAAAAGTGGTGTCCACCACACTTCTGCTGGCATGCATGTCAATTCTGATTCAGCATCGTATTGCTAGACCAGCCTTTCTCGGCCTTTTGACCCTGGAGGAACCCTTTAAATATTTTTCAGGCCTCGGGGAACCCCTGCACATTCAGGCTCAAATAGAGGCCAGAAGTTACAAAATTCTTACATTCGTTTCATGGGTAGGCCTGTATATATGCATTAACAGTGTTCTTAAACTAAAAATAAAGAATGAAACTTACCTCTTTAATGTGAAGTTGCCTGAATTTGAAATAACTTTTTAAAGAAATCATGGTCTCCCAGGGAACACCTCGTGACCTCTCGCGGAACCCTGGTTGAGAAACGCTGTGCTAGAGAGAGAGGCAGGCAGGTCTTTCATAGCCTAGACATCATACATGCCAGCCCCAAGGTTGTTGAGATGCTGTTCCTGCCATTGTAGAGCAAATCTTTATCACTGTGCAGAATTGCATCCTGTGCAATTTCCAGGCCTCAGGTTGGATAGATATGGAGTTGGTAGACTGGTTTGGGGAAAGAAGCAAAATCATTTTTCTCAGACCTGCTCAGAAATATCCATTTGGCAGGTGTACGATGATGGCAAACATGTTTACCTGGTGACTGAGATCATGAGAGGTGGGGAGCTGCTGGACAGGATTCTCAAGCAGAAGTGTTTTTCAGAAAGAGAAGCAAGCTCCGTCCTACACACGATCTGCAAGACCGTGGAATATCTTCACTCCCAAGGGGTGAGTAGGAGATGCTGGCGAGAACACCCCCCTTCCCTATGCCTCTCGAGGAAAAGAGGCAGGGGTGTCCGCAGGGTACGTTCACAAAGTCAAGATGGCGGTTGCAATGGTGTGATCAAAGCTCCGCCTGTTTTTTATGTGTATCAAACTTTTATGTGCATGGCACGTTTTAATTTGTTCTGCAAATAAAAATTACCTGGGTTGCTTACTGTATATGTAATAAAAGGCAGCACAAGAGGAGTGTGTGAAAAGCAAAAACCAGGAAACATCAGGGTAAATCCATTAGGGTTGGGGTTAAACTTTTTTTAAAAATCAGGACAAATAAATAAAAGTATCATCAGGCTGTGGAAGAAGTACAAGGGAAATGTCAGAGGAGCTTCACCAGGAGAGATGGGTATCAAGTATTTGGCAGATGTCAGTACCTGATTGGTGGTGCTGCACTGAATTTGAAGGAGGTCACACATGCCTGCCTTAAAGCAATGGCTTCTGCTTTGTCTTGGTTATAAATTCAGTTGTCACATGAGATGTGACACGTACAGAGACAAGGATTATTTCCCTGTGGTGGCACCAAATGTCTAGAACGTCCTTGCGTTGGAAATCTGTGGGTTTAGCCTGGTGTTGATTTTAGCCTGCATTGCAAAGTTATTTTAACAAGGCTTTTCTCTTTAATTATCAGTATATTGTGGCTTCTATTTTATTGTGCCCTTTTTTCTACTTTTTGTTTTTATTTTTGTAATCCTTATTAGGGGTTCTGTAACCAAAAAGCAGGAAATAAATACATTGCAGTTGTATCAGAATGAAGTTTAACATCTGGAACTGGAGCGTTTGCCTGTAAATTGGAAGGAAGCAGAAGTAAACTCATGACCTGCAATTTCCACTTTTGCTTTGCAGGTGGTCCATAGAGACTTGAAACCTAGCAACATCCTCTACGTAGACGAGTCCGGCAATCCTGAGTCTATTCGGATTTGTGACTTTGGATTTGCCAAGCAACTGAGGGCAGACAATGGGCTCCTCATGACCCCTTGCTACACTGCCAACTTTGTTGCTCCAGAGGTAAGCAGTTCATAATCCTGAGTCTGTTGGGGTCAAATTCCCACATAAAACATACTTGTTCTACTAATGTCATCCATTTCAGGAACATGCAGATTTCCCCCAGATCATATCAGCATGTTTGGGTTTGGGGATACTGTACAGGCCAACATAGAAACTGGGTCTTTTCTCCTGTGATTGTTCCTAACAGGATATGAATTTTGGTAACTATCACAAATTTTGATGGCTTCCTTTCTTGCACTTTCATGGTGTTGTCTATGTCAGAAAGCCAAAATATACTTGGAATTCCAAATGCTACCTGTGGTTTAGCTGATAAGCCTGGGGGAACCCTTGTGTCCTTTCTGAACTAGTCTTGGCCTCCATCAAACAGACTCCCTCCAGACTGCTTGGGAGGGTTACAACATGACCATTCTGTACTGGATGGGATGTAATCCATACATCCTGAGAAGAGTAGGTGGGAGAATGCTGACTTAGACAAAGGGGAGATGTGATGCTAGGAGGCAAGAATGGGATGTTCTGCAGTTACAAGGAGGACATTTTTGTATGGAGTGAAACATCTCCATTTTAACCTAGAAAAGAAAAGCTAGGAATCCTTGGTGTTGCAAGCTGAATTCATCTGGAAGATCCACCATGGGGAAGGCTGTGTATAGAGCAGAGCTTTCCAAACTGTGTGTCCCGACACAAAAGTGTGTCACCACACACAGTCTGGTGTGTCGCCACACAACCCGGAAGCGTAGCGCTTCCGGGTTTTCCCGCGGCGACACACCAACTGCAGCGCGCAAAACCTGAAAGCGGCAGCAGCACTTCCGGGTTTTTATGCGCTGCCGCAAGGATGGCACTTCCGGGTTTTCCCGCGGTGACACACCACACCAGTTGGTGTGTCGCCGCGGGAAAAACTTTGGAAAGCCCTGGTATAGAGAATGTAGTTCTCCCTGCTTAGAAACTATTCATAGTTAAGATTGCTAATTAGACCAATTACTTTCTTGTAACTACACAGTATTTAAAACAGCCTTTGGTATGTCTGTCGGTGTTCTGGCCAGCACAGCCAATGACTGGAAATTATTGGAATTGACTGACACTTTTTAAATGACACAAATAGGAAAAGGTAAGAGGATAAGAAAAGGTAGAGGAGACCAACAAGTTACTGGTCATCTTCAGATCAGGATGTGCAGGAGTGTTAAGAGAGAGGAGAAAATCAAAACTCAGCTGCTTCCTACCTTTTGGTCTTCTGCAGATATTTGAATTGCTGGAGATGTCATCCATACCTCTACTTTTACTACTACTCTTTTTTCAGAGCCAAGAAAATTACAGGGAGAACTACCAGCTTCATTGCTTTCCCTACTTGTCAATGTTTTTCCCATTCTTCCTAGGGTCAATAAATATATTTCCATGTTTTCTTGTTCTTATTTAGGTTTTGAAACGTCAAGGCTATGATGAGGCCTGTGATATCTGGAGCTTAGGAATTCTTCTCTACACAATGTTAGCAGGGTAAGATGGCTGTATTGTGTTTTGCTTGGAGAACAATAGTTTCAGCTGTATTTATTTATTATATTTTCATTCCACCCACCCCAAAGAATGTTGGAGAGATAGGTGGGTCCTCTACCTCTGCTTTTTTTCCTTACAGTAGTTCTGTGAGGTAGGACAAGGTGAGAGATTGTGCATTATGAGTCATGGTCTAGTACACAATGTGAACCCAGAAAGCCATCCTTAGCAGAGAGTGTATGAACACAATTGATAGGTGTGAAGTCTGGAAAAGCAGACAAAGAACCACACTGAGCCTCAATTCCAACTCTAGTTATTTATTGTTCTTGCCCTACAAGAAAGAAACTAGCCAGACTAAAAGCACCCTAACCAACCTATAGGTAAAATAAGGCGGAGTCACCTTGAACCTCTTGACTTTCCCACTAGCGGAATCTGGACTGTGAAATCATTTTATCACCCTGGAATGCGCCCCCTCCCTCCAGGGAAAGAGCAGCAGCTCTGACATCCACCACATGTGACTAGCTTGATATTGCTTTGTAAATCACCTGTTTGAGCAAGGGATTAGAACCTGCCTCCTCTTCAGCAGCTTTCTTAACTTGGGGCAGGCAACTTAGAGCTGAATATTGCTATACTACAACTCACAGCATACCCAGCCAATGTGGTCAATGGTAAGGGATGCTGGGAGCTGTAGTTCATCAATATTCACCAGGTGGCCATTCCTGGTGTAACCACTACATCAGACGAGATTCTTAATACGTTCTGATAGACCATACAAGTTTCAGTCATTTTTATTTTTCAATGTGCCTAAAGATTAAAAAAAAATCTGAAACAAGACATGATGTCGGGCCCCGACCAAGAATGACTCTGAGTCAGTGTATTCTAACTCTAGTTCTTTATTCTCACTGTATAGACAGAATCTTGCCAGACTAAAGCTACTGTAGCTAACCTAAGGATAAATAACCTAGGAAGGCTCTAGGGCGGAGCTACCCTGAACCTCTTAACTTTCCCAGCAACACTGTCCGGGCTGCGAATCCTCTTATCTGCCTGGAATGCGTTCTCTCCCTGGGAACCAGTGGCAGCGCCGGAATCCACCACATCACCCCCTCCTTCAGGAACACATTCCATCACACATGTACAGTATTTCCTTTATTTGTGATAGATGGGATACATAACTTTTTTTTTTCCAACTACCAAATTTGATCCATTTATTTATTTATTTATTTATTTTGTAGATATAATTTTTTATTATTACATTCAACATAAAACATAAACAAAACATATAACACATAACAATGATCATATATAACACATAACAATGGTTACATTTATGTATATATATTTACATTTGATTTTATATAATTATTTTTATTATATTTAATACAATGTATCCTTTTTTTGTCTCTAATCTTTTCTCTCCTTTATCTTTCAATCTCTTCTAACCTATTCTCTCTCTATCTATTCCTTTCCTTTCCCTTTCCTTTCCTTTTGATTCTTCCTTTAACTCCTTTTCTCTTTCATCCATTCCCTTCTTCTTTTTTAACCCTCTCTCTCTCTCTCTCTCTAATCTCTTCTCTCACTTACCTTACTCACTCTTTCTAACCCTCCCATCTCTCTCTTTTCCTTTCCTTTATCTTCCATTTTTATTCTTCCTTTTATCCTTTCATCCATTCCTTTCTTCTTCTTCTTCTTCTTCTTTTTTTTATTTTTATTTGACCTTCTCATTCTCTCTAATATCTTCTCTCATACTCCCTCTTTCTCTCTCTAACCTCTTCTCTCTCTTCTCTTCTGCTCTATCTTCTTTTCCTATCTTTCTTCAGGGATACATAACTGGATTCCCTCATATATGTAGGAAGGTACTTCTATTTAAGAGAGTACTTAGTATTTGCTGTATTCAAAAGTGATAATAAACTTTTTTCAGGAGCACCTTTTTGATGATTTACTGGATTAAAACTTGTAAGCTGTTGAAAAAATGAAATCAATAAAGTTCTTATTCAGTCCCAGTTGGGCTAGAGATAGATGCCTGTTAAAGCAGAACTCTTCATCAAGCAAGATGATTCAGTTAAAGACAAGCAAGGGAGAATGAGTTTGATCTGAGAGTGAGTACCAAGGGACACACATTTCCCCCCTAGAAAGCATCCAGGGACCCCGAAATTAAGAGTAGTAATAATTATTTGTAAATACATAATGTATGCTCAAAAATAATCAGAAAAGTAGTTTAATAAGCACTTGACAAACAAGCAAAAGGAAAGGCAAAGAGAGTGAAAAAAGGATAACCTAAAATTAAAATTAGTCAGATAATAAGATAAGCTATAAATAAAAATGATTGCCACGCCTGATGGCAAATATATTAACTGATTAAAAAATCGAAGCTAGGTCTCCTTATAGTAATTGTGATCAAATAAGACTTTGCAACCCTTCTTGAAATTTCAAGTGACCAGTCTGTTTGGAGAAAGATTATATTTCCCTTTTCTGACCCAGTGGATAGTTAATAGGTAGAGGAGCCAGATATGGTGGAATGGGCATCACCTACCCTGATCAAGCACAGAGATGTTCTTGTAAACCATTTTTTAAAAGTTAAATTTCATGGGATTTTAATGTTCCACTTGTAGTCTGGCAAAGCTCTGAGGCAAGAAAATTAGATTCTTGTAAGATTTGGTGATCTCCTGCAATTTTAGCTTATATTGGTCCCTCAACTAGGAACCATTCCCAGGACCTTCGTGGACCAACAATCATCCTCCTTCTCCAGATTGCAGGTTCTTGCATGCATGCATGCATGCATGCATGCATGCATACATACATACATACATACATACAAAACTTTATTTAAAAAATGAAGAAAGAAGATTAAACTACAGTAATAGGAACTAATATAGTGTCAGAAAAAGTAAAAAAAGAAATCAAAGAAAGAGCTAAAAGTGCAAAACCAAAGAAAGAAAAAAGATACAAAGAAGTAGCTTCCGATCTTCTTTACAGCAGTTATAAGTACAATTATAAATTTACCTCTTACTGTAGAACATATCTCTATTTTTTCTATAATCTATTCTTTCTAATCATCAAAACCATAAATCCATTTTTTTCTGTTTCCCACAAAAAGCCTATAAGGGGTTTCCAGTCAGCAACAGTTTGCAGGTTCTTATAGGGGAAATTAAAAGCTAAAGCCATTTGCTACACTGTTTAAATACAAGGTGCTGAATTAAAACAGCAGGTAGGGACAGAGAGTAACCAATCAACATTCCTCAAAGCGCTCATTGTTTATGACTCAGCGAAGCTGAGAAAAGAAAAAGATACTTACCTGTACTTAGGAGACCATAAAGTGGATGCCATCACTGGAACTTGGTTCTATCACTAGAAAGTCCTTCTCCACTAATGGCCTGTCTTGCAGTGGCACTTGGGGGGTAGGATCTCTAAAGAAGATCTTAAATCCAGCAGATCTGTATGCAGAGGAGATGATTGGTCAGATAATTCACCTTGAATTTTCTTACCAATAGGTTCCTTGGGGATTTTCATCTCTAAATATTTTTAGTATTTTGTTCTCCTGTAATCCTTGGGGTTTCTTTGGGCCTGTTTTCAATGCTTTTGTGTGAATCGTGCTGGATGGTTACATACTAGAATTCAGGAGTAGTTTGTTCACAGCATGTTTTCTTAGCCTAAATATTATATGTAACTGAAATGTTGCATATTTGTCATTATGATTCCGTTACATTACTTAATTGTCTTTTTCATTGTTAAGGAACATACTTATTTATTTATTTATTCATCATATTTATATTACCGCCCATCTCCCTCGCAAGGGATATTACATATTATATTTACCATACCAGATTGGAACATTGCACTTTCCATCTTTATTGAAGGAAAATGTATTTGATTGTTGAACGCTGCCCAGAGTCAACTTCTTGTGAGATGGGTGGCTCTACAAATTTGATAAATAAATAAATAGGTGGAGAATAAATATTAAACAAATGACAAAGAAACTGGGCCCTAATGGAGTCATGTCACATACTGTATTACACTTTCTGCCAACTTTGATGGTGATTTGATGGCAGGGAAAGATTTTCATTAACTTCTAGGTAGGTATTGATATTGAGCCAAGAGCAGTGTACAGACTAAGAATTTTGGGAAACTACCATTTCTTCCTTGGTTAGGATTCTGATTTGTTAACAGAGTTTTTCCTTTATCCATAAAACTGAACAAACCGTGCACAATGTTGTCAGGGTTTGTTGAGTTGCTTCCAACTCAAGAGGAGCAACCGAAAAGTGTAAACTGACTCAGGGTTGGGTTTCACTGAAATGTAGAGGATTGATGCCATGGGACTGACCAACCCACAGTGGTTCTCCTGCATCCCCAGGCAGAAATCTTTTCCGTTCCCTGCTCCCTGATCTTTTTTATCTGGAGATGGAACCTTCAAAGCAAATACCATGGTAGCTACTGAGGACTTTGGTATTATTAAGCCATGGTTTTCTTAAGTTCGTTTTGCTGAATATCTCATAATCGCTGGGTTCACATCACCTGTGGGTGTCAGTTATGTCCTATGTGCCACAGTATTTATAGTCAACAACAACAACACAGTGGTTTTTTTGAAGGGTTGACTTAACATGTTGTGGAAACTAACTTATAATGCAGAAGTTAGTTCACACAACATGTTAAGCCTATCCCTCCCATCACCTGGAATTGTATTCTGAATCACACCCCCCCCCCAATTAAGAAATGTCTTTTTGTTCTGCTTAAAATGCATTTGAAGCCCCTCTCTCCTTCTCAGGCAAGATTCTCCATAAGTTGGCTATTGATAAAACCCACCCAGGCCCATTGTAATATTTCGTAAGAATTAGGAAATTGTTATACATCTCCAAACTGCTACAGGCATTTATTAGTCATCACTGTTAAACTGGAGAACTGTAACAAACCTGAAGGTCAGGCCGGCCAATTCTTTGCCCCACAGCAAATCTTCCATTCCCAACCAATCATTAACAGACTAGACCATATGATTCAGCTCTATAATAGGGCACAGTGACTTATTACACGCTCATAATTATAATGAATTATGAAATCTCCCAGTTCAGAGTCTGTCTCTGTTTGTCTCCTGAGAATCCCGCCTTCTGCTCAGAATGTGTGTGGATCTCTGTGATTTTAAAGAATCACCAGTGCAGAGAAAACCTTACAGCCAAAATAGTATGTGCTTAAATCTCTATAAGGCATTGAATGAGTTTCCAGGGAACTGGGTGCTGTTGGGGTGGTGGTGGTGGTGGTGGAGGATCTCCCTCCTTTGCACTCCTCCTGTCTTCTTTACCCATGTCTACTTTCACCCACTGCTTTGCCTGTTCTGTTTTATTCCTCTCTTCCATCTGATATTATGGTATTTTATGTATTAAATATGTGGTCGTCATTCTCCACCTCCCTTTTGCAGGTATACTCCATTTGCCAACGGGCCCAGCGATACCCCTGAAGATATCCTTACTCGGATAGGCGGTGGAAAGTTTTCCCTCAAAGGAGGAAATTGGAACACTGTTTCTGATGCGGCCAAAGTAAGGTTTAGCGTTTTAAGCTCAGGCAGTGACAAAGCAGCTTCCAGCTTCAGTCATAAGACCACGAGAGCCCTCGGGCTTGGAACGACGGCTCATCTCGTCCAGCTTTCCATTCATCCTGTGGCTGGCCAGGTGCCTCTAGAAGCGTCATCACACCCTCCTGCCCATGCTCCTAACGAGGAGCCCTGATACCGAAGAGTAATCTTTAACCATTGTGATCAGGAGCTTGTGATAACCTCATCCTCCGGGAATGTTAAAGCTGCCCAATTTGGCAGCCTTTACTCCATCTTGTGGTAACCAAGCCCACGGTTTAAATTACGCACTGCATAACGAAACAAGCTGTTTATCTGTCCCGATTCTCCCACAATTCAGTTTCATTGAATGAGTCTAATTTTAGGAGAGAGGGAACAGGGAAGTTTAAAAAAAATCTTCCAACCTGCTTTATACACCCCATGTATCTTTTTATATACTTCTGTTGTTTACCCCCAAACTCACATAGGCACCCAATTTTTTCTTGAGTTAGAAAGCCAGAGACATTGGCTCTGTTGGGACAGCCCGATGGACCAAATCTGCTCCTCCTAGAACAGTGTTTCTCAACCTTGGCAACTTTAAGATGTGTGGACTTCTACTCCCAGAATTCCCCAGCCAGCCATGTTGAAGTCCACTCATCTTAAAGTTGCCAAGGTTGAGAAACACTGTCCTAGAACAATTAATTCAGCTCCCTGGTTTGCCAGCGCATGATCACAAATGGCCCAGTCAGAATTCTTTTTGAAGTCCTAGCAGCTGCTCCAAAGTAAAGAAGAACAAGCCAGGGATTAGGTTCAGATACGATGCCCAAATGTGGCCCAAGTCTTCAGTCATATTGGAAGGAGGGGAGGGGAGGGGAGGGGAGGGGAGGGGAGGGGAGGGGAGGGGAGGGGAGGGGAGGGGAGGGGAGGGAGGGAGGGAGGGAGGGAGGGAGGAAGGAAGGAAGGAAGGAAGGAAGGAAGGAAGGAAGGAAGGAAGGAAGTAAGTTACTCTTGGCTAACTAGGTATGGTTGCTCCCAGATATGACAAACTGGAAGCAACTTCCAAATGAATTAAGAAACAGCATTGTCGTCGGGGTAACCAAGAAACCTGCAAAGGGGAAAAATATTTATTTATTTATTTATTTATTTATCATATTTATACCCCGCCTATCCCCTCCCTATTGGAGGACTCTAGGCGGCTTACAGCATTTTCCATATATATTTAACAATTCATATACACATCATTTAACCGCGCGCTTAGCAAGGAGGTAGGGGAACCGACTCTTCATCCGTAGGCATTGGACTACATGTCCCAGCATGCCTCGCTTCCAAGTCGGCTGCTGACGTCCTGGATGTTCGCCGATCGGGCTCCGTCGTCCTCCGCCGCCATTTTTTACGGGATTCCCGGGATCTTCTTCGCTCCGAGGGCGACCCCCGATAACAGGACGCCGGCAAAAGAGGGAACAAAAAATTTTACATCTTTTTTCTTTACTTGTGTTTCTTGTAAACATATCACATCACATTTCAATTTATTCAAATAATGAAAAACATTTTTTCTTTTTTGAGAAGCATTTGCCCCATTTATATTCCACGTGAGACAATTTAAACCCATCTTTATATTTTCAACTCATCACAGTCTTTAGATGCAGCAGCAGTCTCCTCTTCTTGAGATGTAGGATCTCTGTATTGTAGTTCAGATAGTTGCTGATCCAACGTAGCTCTATATTTTGTCAAGAATTTTATATATATATATATATATATATAAAATATATATTCAGCAGTTTTGTTTTCTGAATACTTATTGCAGGATTTAGTATCCAAGATGCTCCATGTTGATCCACATCAGCGTTTGACTGCCAAACAGGTACTCCAACACCTGTGGATAACCCAGAAGGACAAGTTGCCTCAGAGCCAATTAAGCCACCAGGATGTACAGCTTGTAAAGGTATGGGGTGGAAGAGATTTGTGTGTTTCCTGCCCTGTTCTGTCATACTTAATGCATTGGCTATGAAAAGATCTGTTCTGTTCTCCCACCTATCCAGACACAAAGCAAAGACTGTACAGGTGCGTAGAGAAGATCTTCTTTGTGAGGACCCTCCATTCCTGACCTCAGAAGCAATCCATAGCATATCCAGGTGTAAATGCTTTGCCATAAAGGCCCTAATTTTCTCTCAATATCCTTGGGTCAGTGAGGAAAGAGAAAGAGAAGCCATATGGGAGAGGAAGGTTGGCATAGCTCAGATTACATGTGGGAAAGCCATGTTCTGTCTGTGGCGTCTCATGTTTAAAACAAAAACAAAAACAGCTGCTGCCAAAGTAGACCGTACTAGTCTGGATGAAGAAGTTGGCACTTCTGTGTTCCTACCCCCTACCTGATAGTCCATTCTAGAGTAAACCCAGCAGAGGAGTAGGAATATCGAGCCCCTTTCTCTCTCTCTCTTTCTCTCACTCACTCACTCACTCACTCACTCCCTGTCATATGTGTGTGCACATACACATGATGGAAAACCCCTGGGAAGTCATTCTTCAGATACTTGGGCCAGTCACTTTCTCTCAGCCCTAGGAAGGAGGCAATGGCAAACCACTTCTGAAAACCTTACCAAGAAAACTGCAGGGACTTGTCCAGGCAGTTGCTAGGAGTTAAGGCTGACTTGAAGGCATCAAAAAACAAAAAAAGAAAAAAGGCTGCACTCCTTTGAGGAACACTGGCCATTACATTTCTTTAAGAACAAGTCAGGGCTGTTTCACACAGTAAATGGCTTTACTGCCCCAAATACATTCAGTGGGGGGACTGCAGTTAGTTGTGACTCCCGGAGAAGTGGACTTGATTACTGCATGGATGTCTGCAAACATTCTGGCCCCATTCCTATGTTTTTTTAACCAGTATTTGCTTGAAAATCCCAGTGCACAAGTGATCTTTGCTTTCTTTCAAGATCTTGATCTGTTCCCTTAAGCAGGCTTAGGAGCATTTTTTCTCAGTTGAGATTCAGCACTAGTAAAATTGCTCATCCTGGGCAGTGAGATTCCTATGGATAGGGAAACAAAGAATGTCCTACCTTTGACATTAATAAGCGCCTTGGAATAGCAAAGGCAAGTCTACCAGTTGCTCCTATCATCTTTGCTCATTGAAGTGGGATCTCGGGAGAGCACACTCTGGAGTGATATTTTAAAGCCACCTTCCCCAACTTGATGCCCTCCAGATACCAGCAGGAAAAGGTTTGATACTTGAGAATGTGTAAATGAATGAAAATGCTATGTGTCCAAACAGTATGGCTAGATGGGGTAGTGAACTGTTTAGTGCTCTGGGGACTTAAGTCATCAGCAAATAGTCAGTGATGTCAACCCTGGTTATCCATCCTTCCCCCAGCACACGGCTGGTGCATCTTATATGGGTCTGTCTCTCAAGCAAACGCCTGTGGCTCTTCTCTCTTCCAGGGTGCCATGGCTGCCACATACTCTGCGCTGAACAACTCAAAGCCAAGTCCCCAACTGAAGCCTATTGAGGCCTCTTTCTTGGCACAGAGGCGGGTCAAGAAACTCCCATCTACAACGCTGTGATTCGGGAAGGCAGGGTAATTCCCCACCTCACCCCCAAGTGGTGTCTCTGCACAAACCCCCCTGGCATTCCAGGGGAACATGAAAACGTCACTCCACCAAGAAGTCCATCAGGGCCAAGTGCCTTCAGAAAGATTGTAGTTGTTGTGTTTTTCTTAAATGAACAGAGAGGCTATTTAAAAAGGAATCGATGTAGATGTAGGTAAGAAGATGAACATGCAATAATCTTCGTGCAAAACACCTCTGCCTGCAAATGGCCATGCCTTAGACAAGTTGACATCTCTGCAACTCAAAGCTGATACAGCTGAAACAGTGCTTTCTCTGCTTCTCTCACCAAGATCACTTGTTGTTTTTTAAAGGATCCCCTCTGTACAGACACACACTTTTTACATGGTTTGTGAGTTCTCGTGTGCACAAGCTGAACTTCCTGCTCCTCATCATTGAAGCCATGTGGCTGCTACTCAAGACAGTTCTGGACAACTCTGCCTCATCTCTTCCCTCTTTCCCTTTTCAACATCATGTGATTGGAGACAACTCAATCTGACGGGTTGGAATTACTATGCGTTTTCTAAATCCTCAAATCCAGTTGACTCTTGAAATCTATGCCAGATTGTATCTAGCTTTTAAATGTGCAATGGGCCTGTAAGAAAATGCTTTCCGGCGGTGAACGTGTCCAGGATTTCTAGGTGGAGAAAGGGGAGAGGGTTTCTGTTTGTTCGTTTGTTTGTTTTAAACTGCCAAACAGCACAATCCAGCACCTCCGTGATGCTAAGTGCAACCAAAAAAAGTATTTGTTGCTCTTTTCCTTTTTTTTTTTTTTTAATTTAACCGATTGCGTAGCTGGTAACTCAGGGTTTCTGTCTGAATTTTCAAATAAATCATATCATGCAGCTTGAAGTTACTTTACTGACTAACCTTGCATTTCCCTGTCCATTCTAGCTGCGCAGCTGGGTTCCCTACGTTCCACCTAATAATAAGCTTACGTGACTCACTCTTATTGGTCGTATTCTTATGATCTCCAATTATGGTCCATGTGTATCGTGTGTCATTTGTAAACCTTACTGCGTAGTGACTTTTCAACAGAAAATGAAGTATGTCCCAAAAGATTTTTTCCAACATGGCCCAAACTAGAAAGGATAGAGAGCCATGCTTTTTTTTTAATTGTGTGGCTAATTTGCTTACAAATGGGACAGAACCTGTTACATCAAAAGAAATATATGGGGAAGAGAAAGGAACCTTCTTTTTGCCAGAACTTTCCATCCAATGTTTCTTCCAGTCTGGCTGGCACAATGATGCCTGCAGTTAAGGCTGAAGTTTGTTATCTCGTTTGTGTTGATCTTCAGTGTAAAACCAAACCCCGTCCCTTGCTTTATACAGTGACAGAAGAGCAAAGATGTGACGAACAAGGAGAACTGCCCAATTACATTTACAAATGGCCTGCGTTTTTTTCCTTAAGAGGTATTCAAAGAAAGATCTTGGTTTTTATTTGGGGGGAGGGGGAGGTTATGTCTGCAACAGCTGCCTTGCCACCGGCAATTTTTAGCTGGAATCGTCTCTACCTTACTTACATTGTTATATTGAGTTTTACTGAATACTCTGCTGTTGCTAGTATTTATTTCTACCCCTTCTGCCTTTTAGATTTTTTTTATCCCGCCTTTAATAATTTTATAAATAACTCAAGGCAGTGAACATACCTAATACTCCTTCCTCCTATTTTCCCTTTCTCTATCCATCTGTTTAGCTTTCTCCATTCTGGATTTGCTAATCTAGGTTTCCCACTATATGAGGATAAGGTTAGAGTAGGGAATATTGAAGAAAGATTGCTGATCATCTCCAGTTTATTATCACTGGGAAAACAGGTACCCTGATTGCAATGGGGAGGCAGCTAAAAATGTAATGTCGTAGTACATCCTGTCTCTCCCCCAAAGAAACAGCCCAATAGGACAGAGCATTTTAACATAGCAGTGGAGAATATGGAATGTAGGCAGTCCTCAGTTAACGACGGCAATTGGGACTGGAATTTCTGTCACTAAGCGATATGGTCGTAAAGCGTGACATCACATGACTGCACCGCTTAGCAACGGAAATACCGGCACTTCCCGTCGCCATCATTAAGTGAATCACTGCGGGTCATTAAGCAAGGACATCACGTCATCCTTTGTGACCTCCTGCTGGCTTCCTCATTGCTTGTAGGAATCCAGCAAAGAGGTCACAAATGGCGATCACATGACCGTGGGGAACCTGCGACTGCTGGAACTTTGAGGACCGGTCGTACCACTCGTTCAGCACCATTCTAAGTTTGAACGGTCGCTGAACAAGTGGTCGCTAAGTGAGGACCACCTGTATCAGTGGAAGTGTCAAAAGCCCTGCTTGCAACATTTCTAAATAGGGACACTGCTGCAGGGAGCCAGATACACTATCATATTTTGTCAATCCCACGTGAAACATATAATCTCTTTTTTCTACCTAATATCAAACCCCACTTCTGTTATGTTGCTCAGAATCAACAACTTTTCATGTATTAGTGGCGCCCTTTATTTAGAAAAACCTGTTTTACATAATATAAATAGAAGACTTGGGTAAACAGACGCCAGCAACCACATATTTCCCCTTCGAAAAACATTTTCCTGTATAATATTTATCAGTGGCTTAACCTTACTGGCATCTTTTAAGGTTTTCAGGTATGTAATAATGCTGATTTGTTTGATGTCAACGATAAGCATTTGGGTATCTAGTTTAACGCTTACTAATTGAGGAACCTTACTAGTTGATCTACAGCAAAGAAGTAGTATCTTTATGGAGACAGTTTCCAGCATGGATACAGTACAAAGAAATTGTGGAAAGCGTTAAACCAGATGGACTGAACAGAGAGGTTTTACTACTTGCGTATCTGTGGTATTTCAAAGAGATGAGGAACAGTTGAAAGTTTAAGCCTGGGGTGCAGAAAATCAAGGGGAGAAATGTTAAATTTCTGAATGGCTGTCACAGAAGATACTGTTTTCCCTTTTCTCTATTGGTTCTCTATAACCAATGCATGGAAATCGTTGGAAAGCAGAATTCAGGTAAGTATAGGAGAAATTGCTTAACAATACACTAATCTCACTTGGGAAACTGGAAATGGAGATTAGAGGACCATGTCATCGTATTGCAGTTAACATTCTTGCGTTTGAGGATTTGCGCTGTGCAGATGATTCGACTAGACAATCTTCAAGTCCCTGCCGAACTAATGATTCTATTATGTAACATAACTGGGTGTATACATCCACAGCTCTAGGAAGCCATGCAGCACCAGAAGGCTTTGTGCCATTCCAGAGCCCACAATCCTGGTAAATTCCAATGGTAACTCGAAGCTTTTATGGTGGTAGAAGGAGCCCTTTTAATAACCACTCAAAGGGGAACTGTAAGTTACTTCTATTTCGGAAAGAAGCAGCACAAGGGATAGGTCTGTGGGTTACTGACGGGCCATCAGGTATGCGTAGGTGACTGCTAGGAGCTGGAAGCTTGGGGTTCGTCGGCACTGTGCAAAAGAGGAAAACTGTACGGCCACCCGCTTTTTGCAAATCAGTGGAAACAACTACCACGCAAGAGTGATTTTCTTAGCTTGAAGTCGTCTTTTTACATAATTAATTGCCAACTGGAGGCCTTTGGCTCTGCCGGCAAGGAATTCTGGGAGCTGTAGTCTAATACAACTGGAGGTATTGAAGTAATGGCTATTTTATAGTCTTAGCTTCTGATTTTAGAAGGCTATCAGCAGCACATATGATTCAGCTAAGCTTGGCAGAAAGCATATGAATTTTATTCCAGTCCATTTTGTCTTCCATGCCTCACGTTTTATTATTTATTTATTTATTTGTTGCATTTCTCCACCGCCCATCTCAACAGTGACTCTGGGCGGTTTACAAGTGAATTTAAAACAGTAAAAAATAAATATTGATTAAAAATGCATTATAAAATATACTAATATACTAAAAACTCTAAAATATAAATATGAAATCTAAAACCCAAGATGGTAAGATCGCAGTCTTGATAATATTCCCTGGGCCGCATCAAGATGCCAGCCATCCCCATGACGAACTATCCCCCATCCCACCCAAAGCGAGGTGGCACAGCCAGGTCTTGAGCCCCTTTCGGAAGGCCAGAAGAGTGGGGGCTTGTCTTATCCCTAGGTAAAGGTAAAGCTTCCCCCCACACATTTGTGCAGTCGTGTCCGACTCTAGGGGCCAGTGCTCATCTCAGTTTGTTAGCCGAAGAGCCAGCGTTGTCCGAAGACGCTTCCATGGTCATGTGGCCGCATGACACGCGCGGAACGCTGTTACCTTCCCACCGAAGTGGTACCTATTCATCTACTTGCACTTGCATGCTTTCGAATTGCTAGGTTGGCAAGAGCTGGGGCGAGTGCGGGAGCTCACTCCGTCATGCGGGGCTAGGGATTCGAACCTCCAAACTTGCAATCTTCTGATCGACAAGCCTGGCGTCTTACCCGCTGAGCCACCATGCCCCTGTCTTACCCCTGGGGGTAGCTTATTTCAGAGGGCAGAGGCCATGGCAGAGAAGGCCCTCTTCCTGGACCCTTCCAATCAACAATCTCTCATGGACAGGGTCCGTAACATGCCCTCTCTGCCTGACCGGGTGGGACAGGTCGATGTAACGGGGGTGAGGCAGTCCCTCAGGTAACCTGGTCCCATGCCATGTAGGGCTTTAAAGGTGATAACCAACACCTTGAATTGGACCCGGAAGCAGACTGGCACCCAATGCAGTTTTACAGGCATTGCCATCCTAAAGAGAGTTGCCCATTTTTATGCATGCCTTGAAAACAGTTTTATAGTAGATGTTACTTTTTGGAACCTATTCAAATTCAGAATGATTTGTTTTTACAGCTTGTGCTCTTTTGACAGGTGTTTTCAGTTTGTTAAACAGTATTTATTATATGGCTTATTTTAAATTGTTGTAAATCAGCTTGACTTGGATTTTGTTCAGCTTGATGGGATATAAATTTTTATTTGAGATCACATCAGTGTGATGATTCACTGTTTCCAAAAGCAAAGAGACTTTCCTCGTACCTCAGTGGGATTATACTGAGATATTACAACAAAAATGTTGTGTAGATAGGACTCCATAGTATGCAAATAGAACTCCATATTATATGTATTATTATTATTCTCCTTTTCACCCTAAGTCCAAGAAATTGGGAAGATGAGTTGATAGAACATACTAACTGGCCGGCCCATAGATTAACTCAGAGCTTTCCAAACTGTGTGTCGGGACACGTTAGTGTGTTGGCTGCAGTGTCTGGGTGTGTCGCGGCTGCTGCTGCCTCCGAGCCCTGCCAGGATTCCGCACAGGTCCTAGTGCCTGCCTTGTGCCCTGCTGCCTCCAAACCTGCTGTGATTCCACACAGGTCCTAGTGCCTGCCTTGTGCCCTGCTGTAAGAGTGTGTTGCGAAATGATGCATGTCTAAAAAGTGTGTCACCAACATGAAAAGTTTGGAAAGCTCTGGATTAACTCATAACATAAAAATTAAACTTAAGATGTGCTTGTTTATATAATTACGCAGAACTTGCTAATTGACTACACAATTGCCATTTTTAAATCATCACTTTCAGATGATTTCCTTGAGGCCACAGAAGATACTAACCTGATGGATTTGCTGTCAAACTTAAAACATGGATACTTGGGCTGGGAAAATGAAGATTTGGTCTATTTCAGGATAAAGAACCAATAAAAGAACGAAAAGCTTCTTGCACACTAAGTGCTATATATAAGCTAATAATGAGGAAATCCTATATTAGTTTCAAATTAAATATGATTAAATATTGCCAAGTAGTTTGGACATGCCAGAAAGACTGTACTAGCCAGCATTTTAATTATTTCAAATACCAACTGTATTTTGGATGCTTTTGGCCTTAGAGGCTGCACGGACAGACTTGCCTATGAAACCTCTGTCAATCTTACTCTGCTGTAAAATACATTGCAAATAAACAGGTGGGTGTGGGTGTGGATGAGTGTTTACAATTGTTATAAAGTGCTTTAATAGCAACAGTGCCTCTATCTTTTCTGTACCAAGATTTCCTCTTGGCTTTCCATCTCTCTCTCAATCAGGACACCTGCTCCCTTTCTCTGTTCCATCAATCCAGTGGCTCAGTTGCTCAATTATATCAATTAGAGATTTCAGTGCTCTTTTGCTGAAATAAGATGGTTTTCCTCCATTGTTAGAATTGGAATCCTAACTGTGGATGAGTTATTGAATAGGTTTTTGTTGGTTTGCAAATTACAAAATTAGTTTCCATGGAACTAATGACAGGCAGTGCTGTTTGGAAAGTAACAAGCATTTCTATATCTTTTAGGTTTTATGAGATTTTCAAGTACAGGTTCATGAATATATTTTCTTCACAAAGGTATTAATATGTTTGTTGTAGTGACCTTGTTACTCTCCAGTCTCTAGCTTGAAATACAGCAAGGAAACCTGCTTTCAGTTAATATTCTTTCTGTGCCTTGTATTTACTCATTTATTTCCCTGTGAGTCTGTTTTCAAAGGCAGGACTATGTATAGTGTATTACAATAATTCTGATGGCAGTTTAGACAACATGGATTATTGCATCCAATATATTTTTCTCCAGCTATAGGCACAACTAGAACACCCACTAAACTGGTTTAAAAAACACTCCATATTACAGGAGTTACTTAGATCACTAATGATTGTTTCTAACCTAACAGTACCACAAAGTTTTAAATGCAGCTCCTCCCCTCCAGTGACTAAAGCCACTCATCTGGACCAGGAAACACGTAAGTGATAGGGCCTCAACATTTTTTAAATTGAGCCTTAGTTTGGTAGCTCTCATCCAATGATCTGCCAGAAGTCCTCCAGCACCACCTCCTGTAAATGATCAAGGATAAGCAACACACCTACAAGGCAGTCCCATGCTTCCCTAACATGGGTTATGGCTCCACTATACCATTGGTACTAAGACACAGGTAGTTCCCTTTTGGGAGGCAGGGACTGTGTTTAATGTTTTTTGGAAGCGTGAGAGCCAGAGTGAGCAAGGCAATGAAACAACTTAAGTGAGGATGGCTTTTACTTTGGAGATGGGAGTCTTTAAAACTATTATAAGACTCTGATAATAGTTTTCAAGTACTTCCTGCCTCAACAAGAAATTATGCCACCAATTTTGAACAGCATATCCCAGGGTCATATAATATGGATTTGAAGAGCCTCAAGTTGGTTATCCCTGCACTAAGAGGTCAAGGTGAACGGTCAGTGTTGCATCCTTCTGTCTTTTCCCAATAATAGCTTTCCCACTGGACAACCAAAATTAATTGAAGAGGACCTGGATCAAGTCGTCTACCATATTCAGCACTTTGCTCAAGAAAGGGAGGGGGGGTTGCCACTGATTTATAATTAATAAATTCTTCTGGGTTCAATCATGTTTGTTTCAGGAATGGTTCCTTTGAAAAAGGTGGGACCACTCCCTCCTTTAAATAGGAATTTTTTTCCTTCTGGTCTCAACCAGTGGTCTCTCAATCAGATGTTACTCATCAGAGGCAAGGATCAAGCAGAAACCTGCCTTGTACCTTGTACTTATTCCCAGGCCCCCCCAAATTAAAATTAATCCAATAAAATAGGACCAGTTAGACCTCTAGATAGCTCCCAGAGATTGACCAGTACCAAATGCAGAATCAAAGCCACAATGGATATAATTGTACCTTCAAAATTTCATACAAAGCATTCACAGATATCACTGAGAAAACATTAATATAACAGCAAGTATGGTATTTACTCTTGAACAGGATGAGACAATACTCTCATTTTACTTTTATCTCACAGCAAGATGAAAGTAAAAAACTTTCTTTCACCTTGGAGGCAACACTGTCCATTGTGAATTGCCAGAAGATACACCTCCTAGTGTCCCCAGCAGGTAGCAACACTTAGCTGTTCTTTAAAAAGCTAAGCACAGATTTAATTATTCTTGGATGGGAGACTACCAGGAAATCTTAGGGATGTCTGCTACACAGGGAACTTGAAAAAAAAGTGGAAGGAGACAGTGGCACACTACTTCTGAATAGATCTTAAGACAACTATTGTCATGAAGGCACCAGGAATCAATCCTGATTTGGGAATTTTTTATCACACGTGGTGTAAATTTCAAATATCCTGTAATTTTAAGGCCAAAGAGAAAAGGTGGTTGGGCTATTCCAAGGTCAGACAACTTCATGTCCTTCAAATATTTTGGATTGTTGCCACCGTAATACCAAATCACCACCCATGGTGGCTGAGGAGTTCCAAAACATTTTAGAACTGACTGAAAACATTTAAAAAGCACCAGATGCCTATCCTTTGGCTATCTTGGGCTAGAAATTGAAGGACTGTTGAAGGCTGGGAAAATAAATACGTTTTGAGCTCCTTTCTAATCTGTAGTCAGGATGAGTCTGTCTTCAATTATAAATAAGTTTGATTAAGCGAAAAATACATGCTAAAACTATGTTAAATCACCTCAAACTATTTTGAAGGTACACAGATAACCCTTAACAGGTTGCCTCACACAAGGCTAACCACCACATTATAGTATTCTCTCTCCCCTTCTCATTAAAACCCTTTGTTTCTCCAAATGTAACCCACTAACTTCATTTGGCTCTGCGTGCTTCAAATATTTAAGGAGCACAATCCAGTTAATAAAAATGTTTTGCCATATCTACTTTTGTGACACCCACTCTCCCGTTTTGACCAACATAACAAGTGCTGTCTCTTCACAGAAACATGAGACTGGACAGCTATGCTTCCGAGCTGATGGCTAACAATTTTCTGGTTTCCAATTAAAGAGAAAATGAAATTAGTAGATTAATTGTTTGCTGTGTTTTGCTAGGTGTTGTGTCAGCTGTCTTAAGCCTAGCAGCCAATTGAAACCTCAACCTGAGCCATCCTGTCTAGGAGGTGGAGCTCCATGTTGGGCTTTGCTATCCATCGAATGTCAATCACATTAATTTTAAATTACTGCTGTATAGCCTGGTGTCAAAATGATTAAAGCATGAAGCAGGAAGCAGAGAGATACACATTTACCTTGCAATTACAACAAGGACATTTAATTTTTTCATCTTGCTTCAGCCTTCACTGTGGAAACCTTTAAATATTTTTCCCTGATCCACATTTAAGAGACACCAAGTTCTAAGATTAGATAAAAACAAATCTAACTTTAGAATGCATCAGTAATATTCCTTATACCAAATTAAATTGTCTTCCACATTCAAATTAAATTGAGGAAGTAAAAAGGCAAGAATAAAGAGAAATCTTTCTTACGTCTTACAACATCTTAGTAGGCTAAATATGTTGGATTTGTATGTGTATCTATGTATTTGTGTATGAAGCTGAAGAGAAAAGTTGGGATGTAATCTATGACATTGTTTTTACAATGTACCTGCCCTAATTTCAAGGCTGCTTCAATGATTGAAGGGGAAGCTCCTGCAGCCTAAACGTATCAGTTTGTTGACTTGCTATCAGCAGTTTTACTATCATGTCCCCTTATTTTGACAGAGAAAACTGGTTTAATAATTGGATGTGTGTGCATGTGTATTCTACTGCTTAAAAAAATACTGAGGCAATGGAAAGAGTGCTTGGAAAAGACAAGGTAGTATAGAATGTAAACACTAGCACATATTACATATTAATGGTAGATTTATTCTGAGTGTGGATCCATGTGTAGCCAGACTGGTACAAGAGGAAAGTATTGGAAAGTTTAGAGGAGCTCAAAGAGTTCCAGTAATACAAAAATGTTGGGAAAGAAATCTTAAAAGAAGGTGGTTGGGAATGTCCAAGGAGGATTGAATATTCTTAATGGCCACAGAGGAATACTTGGGGAGCATGCAGTGAAGTACATGAAAAAAGACATGGCTAGTGACCTGAAGAGGAACAATTTTCATTGCAAACAGGAGCCAAGCCAGTAGGGCTTCATCAATTTACCCCAGCATTCTGAATTGGGCTCGGATATCCACTGGCAGGCTTGTCAAGATCGCAAGTTCGGAGGTTCGAATCCCTAGCCCTGCGTGCGGAGTGAGCTCCCACACTCGCCCCAGCTCTTGCCAACCTAGCAATTCGAAAGCATGCAAATGCAAGTAGATGAATAGGTACCACTTCGGTGGGTAGGTAACAGCGTTCTGCGTGCGTCATGCGGCCTCATGACCGTGGAAGCGTCTTCGGACAATGCTGGCTCTTCGGCTAACAAACGGAGATGAGCACCGGCCCCTAGAGTCGGACACGACTGCACAAACGTCCGGGGGGAACCTTTACCTTTTTTTATCCACTGGCAACCAAGGCCAACCATATGAGCTATGAACTAGTGTGCAGTATTTGGACCTAAAGCAGGCAAATGTGCATTGGATCCAGTGTGGTGCCATATCTGAAGCACCTTTGCCCAAATATTGAACACCTCTAAGTTACAGGCAACTACTTGAAGGCCATAGCAATTGATTGCAGTAAATGTAGGATGTGCTGTAGCTGGAATGACTTGCTTGAGCTAGATAGAATTTTTTTCTCTTCAATAATCTTTTTTTGGTACTTGTCCTCTACTTGGGCTGTGGTCTCTGGATTATATTCAGGCAATGAATGATGGATGATCCATTTGTAACAGCTTCTACCAGAACTTAACTTCTATCATAAATACCAGAATCACTCCCTGTCTCCTCACAATAGCTGTGGACATACAACATGCTTATTTCATTGAATTAACATAACTTCCTGGGTTCACACAACACACTGCAACTGGGTCTGCACAACATAAAGGTAAAGGATCCCCCCCGCACAGTTGTGCAGTCGTGTCCGACTCTAGGGGCTGGTGCTCATCTCCGTTTGTTAGCCGAAGAGCCAGCGCTGTCCGAAGACGCTTCCACGGTCATGTGGCTGGCATGACGCACGCGGAATGTGGAACTGTCTGCACAACATACCAACCTACAATGTAGCTGGCTGGTTTGCAGTCCAGTATGTTCTGCCATATGGTTTTCTTGGTAAAACAGAAAAATTACAAGAGATGTTATTCTGGTCCATGCTGGATAACTGAGAAACCAAATACCAAAAAGAAGTCGATATGTGTTTCACTGATTACAGAAAGGCCTTTGATTGTGTCAACCATGTCAAACTCTGGAACGTCTTTAGGAAAATGGAAATCTCATGCAAAACCTACACCCAGGACAGGAAGCCATAGTCCAGACGGAACATGGCAAAACAGACTGACAACCTATATGCTGAATATGTATTGAGGGAGGCTGGACTGGAAGATGAGCATGGTCTTAAAACTGGAGGAAGAAACATTAATAGCCTCCACTATGCTGATGATATTACTATAACAGCTGAAAATACAAATGATTTGGAAGCTCTACTAATGAAAGGCAAGGAGCACAGTGGAAAAAAATGGAATTAAGGTTAAATACAAAGAAGACCAAACTAATGACAACAGATCAGCAATTAGCCTTAGCATTGACAACAAAGATGTTGAACTGATGAATAGCTTCTGCCTTTTAGGGTCAACTACCAATGGGAGAGAATATTATGTACACCACCTTGAGTTGTAAAAAAATAAAGGTGGGATATAAATCAAATAAATAAACCAACAGTAAAGGAACCAGCAGTCCAGAACTATGCTGCAGACTAGCACTTGGAAGGCTAGCAATCAAGGCCTTGGAAAAGATGCCATGCCATGTCTATAAAGGTAAAGGTTCGCCCCGCACATTTGTGCAGTTGTGTCCGACTCTAGGGGCCGGTGCTCATCTCCATTTGTTAGCTGAAGAGCCAGCGTTGTCCAAAGACGCTTCCGCAGTCATGTGGCTGGCATGATGCGCGCAGAACGCTGTTACCTACCCACCGAAGTGGTACCTATTAATCATCTTGAATTTGCATGCTTTCAAATTGCTAGGTTGGCAAGAGCTGGGGTGAGTGCGGGAGCTCACTCTGTCACGCGGGGCTAGGGATTCAAACCTCTGAACTTGCAATCTTCCGATCGACAAGCCTGGCGTCTTACCTGCTGAGCCACCACGCCCCTATGTCTATGCCTACCACAAATATCAGAATTGCCTGAGCAATGGTTTTCCTTGTGACACTCTATGGAATTAAAAGTTGGACTTTGAAGAAACAGAGCAGAAACAGTACGGATGCTTTTGAACTTTGGTGCTGGAGAAGCCGCCTGAGCACGCCTGCACAACTCGTAGAGGAAAAGGGCCAGACTGGTCTCTTAAAAATTCTTGTGGACTGCAAAGGAATACTGGCGTGCCAATCAGCTGTTTGGCAGCATTGGAGCTGGCAGGCCTGGAGGGGTTGGAGGTACTTAGTAGCCTGTCTTTTGGAGTGGAAACAGCTGCCAAAACCTCGGCAGTGGTGGATCCTTTCTTGTGGAGGTGATGTTTGATGGCAGTGGATTATTTTTCAAGAAACGCCAGTTGGTCGCACAAGGCTGCTTGGCAGGCCTCATGATGTACAGGCCTGCTCCTGAGAATATTACAGATGGGCACAAAAGGGGGAAGGAAACAGAAGAGGACAACCAGCAGCCAGGTGGATGAACTCGATTACAGGAAGACCTGAAGGGCCAAGCTGGGGAAGATCACCCTGGAGAAGGTCTATCTCTGTGGATGCTAAGGGTTGACCGACTAGCTGGCACATAATCAATCAAATAATCAATGTCTTGCCAACACAGCCCCCTCTCTGACTGACTAACCATTGATTCTCTGACACATCCCTTCCACTTTCACAACACCCCCTTTGCTTTTTCCTTGCCTAATTCAACTCCTCATCCCAACTCCAGATAAAGCCTGCAGCGATAAAGAGAGGCTTACAAAATAGGCACGGGTAAGATACAGATGCAGTATATGGCAGCACACTTCATCTGAACTTGAGCTATCCCTCTTGCCATCCAAGAATACCTATCTACGCGCAGGGACTGTTTCAACCCAAAGAGCTTTCTGCAAAACACCCCCCTGCTCCCCCAGTTTAGTTAGTACAGGACGCCTGTACTGTACCCATTTTTCACTTCCTGCCTAAAGGGAGTTTGCAAGACCTGGCACCAGAGGGCAGCAAAGGGAGAGTTTTTGCTTCCCTCCCTGCAGTTGGGCCGTTTTTCCTCCCGGTTGTGCTAAATGCTTCTGTACCGATGTTTCCATTTGCAAAGGCGGCCTCCCCTCCCCCAGCGCTGTTCTCTGCCATTAACCCTCTGCAGTTTGCAGCGAGCCTCTTCCCCACCTCCCAGCTGACATGCAGCTCGGCGACGGGATAAATTGAAGGTCTCTGAAAGGAGACTGAGGGGGGGAAAGTGTGTGCGTGCGTAAGGGGGGGCAGGGAGCGCTAGCAAACTCAACGTAGAGGGAAATGGGGAGGGAGCTTTCAAAAGCTGTTGCGCCCCTGTGCTAGATTTCCAAATCTGCAGGAATCGGGGCTGCTGCTGCTGCTTCTCCTCCCCGATTTTTTTTTCTGGGGGGGTGGAGTGTTGCTTGCTTAACTCTTGTTGGGATGGAGGTGTGCGTGGAAAAGTTGGATCCCTTCGTTGGGAAGGGCGATACAGCCAGCCGGGGGGGGGGGGTGCGGGGCAGGAGAAAAGGCTCCTCCGCTTGGCTAATTTGAGGTTCAGGCTTACTCTTTCCCCCGCCTCTTTTTAATCCTGAACTGGGGGGGCTTCTCCCTCTCCATAAGGGGGATCCCTTCCCTCCACTCCCCCGGCCTCCATGCCGGGGGTGCAGATTCGTGCTGAAGCCAAGCGCCCCGAGAGTTCTCGGGGGGCGACGTGCCGCCCCCCACGCCTTTCGCCAGGGGGGAGGGGGTCTTTGTGCGCGCGTTCGGAGATCCAGCGCCGTTCTTTCTGGGGCTGGATTTTTTGGGGGTCAACCGTGTGGCCCCCTTTAAAATGTAGGGGGGCTCGCTTTTCTGTTCCCCCCGTCCAAGGCGGCGGGCCCCGCAGGGCAAGCCAGCACTTGGTTACTTTAGAGCGCTGTCCTCGGCCCGGGGCTGAGTTTCACCTTCACCTGACGGACTACCCGCCCACTCCCCTCACAGGGCAGGACGTTCTCCCCGCCCCCGCGCCTGCCAACCCCACCCGCTCCTAAGCGGGAGTTTCCAGGAAGCGCCGAGCAGCACCGCAGTATCGCTCGGTCGCTTCTTCGCCAGATCCCTCCGCGGAGCCTGTGGCAACCACGTCAAAGAGTTCCCGAGACCCAACTCGGCTTTTCTTTGCCCCCCGTCGACTGCAGGAGAGGGAACGGCCCGCTGGGGCCAGGCTGGCCTTTCGCGCGATCTCCAAGCCGGGCTTTTGCTGGGAAATGCGCGCGTTTTAGATTGGGGGGAGGGGGGAGGGGAGGAAGGAGTCCCGGCCGCGGCGGAAGCATCCGGAGGCACGCGAGGGAGGGAGCGCGTGAGAGAGCCGAGCGAGCGAGGGAGCCGAAGAGCTCGTTTAGCGAGCGGGAAAACGCGGCTCGGAGCTGGGAACAGCCTGCCCGCCCTCCCCCCTCCGCTCCCTCGCCGGGGGCGCTTCTCAGCGAGTTTCAGAGGCGCCAAGCCCAGCCGAGGCAGCGAGCTCCGGTGAGGAGCCTGCCCTCCTCTTCGCCCAAAACAAGGGGAGGTGGCCCCCTTCCTCCTCGCCACGAGCCCCAGGGTGGGCCACTTCCAGGCACCCACCCCCGCGTCCCTCCGCTTTCGGGCAGGAGGCCTCGCCTCGAAGGGCCAGTTCCTGATGTACGTGGAAATAATGAGCTACAGCTCGCTACGGTAGACCTGCGGGCTATTTACACCCGCCTCGGGGGTATTTCCTTCGCCTGGAGTTTTATTTTAATTATAAGGAGTAGCTGTTTTTAAAAAAAAAAAAAAAAACCCGATCACACACCCCTTCCCTCCAATGCAGGCATTCACTCGCTAAACACATGATCGCAATACAAACACTGGTCTAACGTCAGAGTTGCCCCATAGTTTGACTGAAACAAGCGTGTTTTTCCACATGTCCGGAGCTTCCCTGGAAGTGAGTCAGGGTAGACACCCTTCCGATTCGAGAGAGAAGATGGGGGGAAAGCGGCCGGTTCTTTTTTCAGGAGCTTTCCATCCCCGTGTTTCAGCCGCCACCTCCACGTTGTCCAGCAGCAAGGTCGCCCTCCAAAAGCGATGGTCGTTGTAGAAGGGAAAACGTTGGAATGAAGCCCGGGCAGGGAGGAGGTGAAAAGTTAGGGGAGAGAGTGGGGGGACCCTTGGCTGCAGCTGAGTGAAGCAGGGAGGGGTTCCCTAAAGTGGAAGGGGAATTGAATTTGAGAAAATATAAAGCCCTGAGAAGAACTGACGGAATCCTTTCACGTGCGGCTGTTTTTCTCCCTTGGATCTGGGGCAGATTTTGTCTAACACGCAGGCTGGGTTCACAGCCGACTTAACAGGCAAAACTGTAATTGGCGGCTCGAGTGTGCCGTCTAAGCCCAAGCAACAGGGTTAATTCGGGAAAACATGGTTCAGTTGAACACAACCCAACCAGAAAGATTAAAGTGAAAGGAAGGGGGCTGAAAGCGAAAGGGCCTTGGGCATATTTTAGGAGACAAAAGTCCTACAGAACTCAGGTAGGAGTTTTGTTTGTTTAAATGGGGGCCAGATTTCCAAAGAGAGCCCACGACTTCCCCTGAACTCATTTTCACCACCAGCCAGGCAGGGAAGAGACTTTTTGCATTGTTCCCACAGAGGCTTCTTTGGCAGAGCCCGTTTTTTAGGTGTGTCAGTGGCTCATTACTGTTTCCCTGTATCTTGGCTTGCGAACAGCAGCAACTGAGGTGCACAATAAAGGGAGGGTGCTGTCAGAGTTTACAGCTGCCCAGAGAAGGTTATAGAGCTATTGGCCTAGCGCAGCTTGGGAGAAAGTGGCTGAAATGCTTAATAAGAGTGAGTGTCTTTGGGTTCAGAGGTTTTGTTGGGTGAAAGCTGGAAAACGTTATAAATGTATTTGGGTGAATTTGGCCTTGTAGATTTTCCCTTACTTAAGCATACTTGGATTTTCTAAACCGTATTGTTTTTAAAGAGAGTTGCACACATAGTTAATGTGTAAGAATGAGGCTGTGTTTGCAAGGTGTGCTGAACCATAGTTTTACAAATCACAACAACTGAGCACAGTGCATTGAATCACAGTACTTAATCACATTTTAGCCTGTGCAAAGATAGCCACCATGTTTACTTTATATGTTATGTGGACTCAGGAAATTAGGTTGAGTAAAATGTAAGTAAGCCCATGATTAACATACCATACAAACATAGCCTTATAGCTTAGTATTTGTGTGAATCTGGCCATAATATTTATTTTGATTAGCATTTTGTAGAAACACAACCATTGTAATTTGTTGACTAGTTTCTGGTTATTTCAATGTATTTTGTGGTTCCTTTTGAACATCCCCTTTCTTCCCATTAATTCTGCAGAAAAAAAGTTACAGGTTTATATTTCTGCTTTCTTCATTAAATTCCAGTTTAAACAGGCAAGTCTAATCTTGTCATATTTGAAATACACAGTTTCAGAGGATCCTTTTATGGGGATTAAGCTAAGCTAAAAATATTATACATGCTGATTTTTTATCAAAACCTTGAATTTAATTGATTTCCCTTTCCGAATAAAATAGTTCTCCAGTACTGCTTTCTGCTGGATATTTTATTCCCATCCACAATTAATTATACGTTGAGTCTGTTTCCCAAGTAAGGAAAATTAAGACTGTTCAGGCCCACTGCATAGCACTAGGATTCCACAAATCCTAACTCTGGATTTTTACCAGAATTTCACGTCCTCCAATTAAATTAGCTAGGAAACGGGGGCAAAAACAATGATTGGAAGATTTGTTTTCTACTGATTTAGGAAGTCTTATTTACTGTACCCTATTAACCCTGAGAAATAGGGCAAAAACCCTAAGAATTGTCAAGCTGGTTCTTGCTGTTTTTCTCCTCCCATCTGTAGCTACAAAGGCTTCACATCTTCCTGCTAGTCCTGCTGAACAGAGCAGAGGACAGGATAATTCTCAGGCCTTGCTCTGCATTTCCCCCTCCCCCGCCACTGTTCCCATCCCCCAGCAAGGCTCCCATGACTTGCCTCCCTCCCATTAGCCCTGAAAAGAAGGCTCCCAGCTTCTTCTATGTTTGGTTTTCTCTGCCAGCCAAAAACTCCCAGACCCAAACCTGCCTGTGCGCAGCCGATTTTGTTGTCACATCTAACAGCTCACTGCGCACACAACTGCTCGCTGCTTCAGAAAACAAACATATAGCTGCTTCATAATAATTAGCAGTGGTTGTTCTTAATTTGTATTTAATGTATTGTTCCTCAGATATACGGTTAATGTATAGAGTATCCTTGCTAAAAAGTTCAGTCAATTATCTTTATAATTTCTTCTGGCTCACAAAATATCTTAACCTTTTCTTTAAAAAAATAATTTGTCAGTTTGGAAATAGGAGATAAGCTTTCTGTTTCTTAATGCATATTTGGTATATTTCAATTATTTCCCCTTCCCCCATCTGTTGAAGCACAGAAGAAGTTATTTCAACACAGATTTAGAATCATAAATGTTAATGAAATGCTTGCAAGTTATGTATGCGTAGCTAGAGAGAATGTTTAACCAGTTTTACGTTTTCTCTCAACATAGCCTGATAGACACTCGGTAACACTGAAGTGGGAGATGCCATTAATGCCATTAATGCTCATGTGGACAAATAAATTCTACCAATTTTTTAATCACTATTGGAGCTGCAATTCTAAACCCTTTATTGGAAAGTAAATCCCAATGAATTCAGTGAGGCTATTTTTGAGAAAAGATATAAGGGGATTGCATTGTGAAATAGTCCTGCTAATGTGTATAAAAAGTAGTTGATATTTGCTGAAGCACATAGGCCTTGTTAACATCTTCAGGATGAATATGACAGAAATGCTTTTGGTAGTGTATGTGTATGTTATATACATAGGATGTATTTATACATGGTAAACCAATTCAAAGACCAAGCAACTGCATGTGCAAGCATGTTAAGCTTCATTAATAATTCATTTTGCTTTTGTGTGTGTTTTTTTAGATTTAGTATGTTGTGCAATCTCAGCCTGCTTCTTTAGTTTGTGGTTCAGTGTGTTGAGCAAACCAAGAAAATTGGTTAATTAAATAACCAGGTGAAATGTGCCATATGAAAAATATTTAGGGAATATATGGATAAAATAGATGTTCTATTGCAGAATCCTAGAATTATAATATTTATTACCTAAGACAGGGCTTTCCAAACTTTTGCCGTTGGCGACACACCAACGGCCGGTGCGCAAAAACCTGGAAGCGCTGGCGGTGGCGCTTCCGGGTTGCAGCAGCAGCAGCGTCCTGTAACCCGGAAGTGCTGTTGGCCCACCGCCGCCGCTGCCACTGCCCCTTCGAAAGGGCAGGCTCCGGGGACCCCAAAAATGCCCTCGGTTCCGGCAGGGAGGCAAAAAGCCTCACCGCACGCTGCCAGGCCGCTTCCCGCCGCACAGCTGATCGGCACCGAGAATTTCCACCCCGGCCCCCCCTGCATCGATCAGCTGTGCAGCAGAGAAGTGGCCCTACAGCATGCGTGCGCGATTTTCGCCTCCCTGCCGGAACCAAGGGCATTTTCATCAGCGCTTCCGGGTTGTCATGTGACACACTTGGGGCCCCCAGGCGACACAGTATTGTGTCGCGACACACAGTTTGGAAAGCCCTGACCTAAGAGATACAGTAGTTGTTGTAAGACCCTAACTACAATTTTGAGGTCTGAGGTGAACCTACTGAGTGAGTTTCCTATTATGTTAAGCCACTGTTGCTTAACTGTGGTTTCTTAGTTAACCCCCAGTTGTTTGGCTTCACATATTGTACTAAATCAGACTGTGGCTTACAAACCACAATGGCTGCATCCACACAACTTGCTAAACCTAGTAAACCTCATTATGGCTTAGTGTTACGCATGTGAACCGTGTCACTGATTTCAGTCTTCAGTGTTACTCTCCAGAACTGAGTTTAAAATGACTTTCTTCTAGTTTTGCATATAAGTTCACAGGAGTGAGCCCCATTAACACCAGTAAAATTTACTAAACAGCCATAGGATTAATTGAACATTGGATCAAATGTACTGGGGCCTTACACTTACATTAAAGTATTTTGCAGAGTTGTTTATTTTTTAAATGCAATTTTTACTTTTTAACTATCTCAATATTGTTAGAAAGGCTTATTTTCTCATAATGAGAGCATCGTAATCATTACATCTTGCTGGAAGAGTGTCATGAATAATAAAGGGGCCAATGGTCTGTAAAAAATGGTCTCTTCAAAAAAGAGTATTTATGAGCAAAATATATTTCAGTTCATCAGAGTACTTTTCATACCTTCTAATTAACTTTTTATTTTTATATATAACATATTTTATATATAACCAAATGGCTTGTTAACTGGTGATTAGCTGTAATAACAAGTTGATATATGTATTTAAGAATAAGAGTGACAAAACCATCACAAAGAGGGCCACATTTTCTTACAGGCAATTTAAGAGAATGCAAAGAAAGACATATGGGACCAGGTGGGTCCATAATGCTTTTGCCCCATCTCCTCCAGTTACAGCTGGGTAATAAGGACTATGTAGTTTAAAATTAAGAGGCTGTGAGATTTTAAATGAGACACACAGGAATCACATGCTAGGATGAAGGTAGAAGGGGAGGAGCTGATACATACTCTGGGACAATAACCTAATAGAAAGGGGAAATGAGGTAATAGTAAACTTAATTGTTTTGTGATTTGAGACTCAATGAATATGCTAATATATTCTAGTTAATCTTGTCCATGTCTTAGAAAATATTTAGGGAGAATATGGATAAAATAGATGTTCAATAAGCATTCTGCAATAGAATATTTATTCTGGGACTATTAGTTCTTTTAACATATTATTTATATGTCGCCCAACTCCAAGCGACTCTGGGCTTAATTGCTTAATGTAGTGGTGTTTATGTTTGTTTATGAGAGTCTTGTGTTTTATTTTGGCTTTTCTAGTTTGAAACTTAAACTTACAAATTAATTACAGATTTAAATGCAGTAAAAATGGGCATCATAGAAGAAAAGAGCAGATGGCAGGTAGATGGAGATATTTTAATTAATTCTGGATTATTTGCACTTGATTGGTTTGAATCCAAACTTTTTACCAATAGCAACTACAAATAACTTCCTTGCCCCAAATATATAGGATGGGTGCAGGCATCAGGAGTCAAGCTTGATTAACAAGTATCTTTACCTTGTGTATAAAGTCACACTGAATTCCTACATTCTGTCATCACTGAATGATAGGATTAAGGTTTACTTTGTACTCAGTTGCTTCATTAATTCCAAATTTGCAGTTAATCCCCATGATCTAGCCTTAGGGGTGGGGTGCCTCAGGGCTCAACGTTCTCCTCTCTTCCATTTAGCATCTACATGAGGCCGCAATGGGCAAGAACATCTGCTAGCACAGGGCATCAGTATACCGCAGAACTTTCCAAACTCTGTGTCGGGACACATTAGTGTGTCGGCTGCAGTGTCTGGGTGTGTCCTGGCTGCTGCTGCCTCCGAGCCCTGCCAGGATTCCACGCAGGTCCTAGTGCCTGCCTTGTGCCTTGCTGCCTCCAAACCTGCCCTGCCAGGATTCCGCGCAGGTCCTAGTGTCTACCTTGTGCCTTGCTGCCTCCAAACCTGCCCTGCCAGGATTCCACGCAGGTCCTAGTGCCTGCCTTGTGCCTTGCTGCCTCCAAACCTGCCCTGCCAGGATTCCACGCAGGTCCTAGTGCCTGCCTTGTCCCTTGCTGTAAGAGTGTGTCACAAAATGATGCCCTGCTGTAAGAGTGTGTCGTGAAATTATGCATGTCTAAAAAGTGTGTCACCAACATGAAATGTTTGGAAAGCTCTGGTATACCGTATCAACCCTGGACTGACCAAGTAACACTGTCAAGGTCCTGCCTTGGTGGCTGTGGGAGTCTGGATGGAAACGAACAGGCTTAGGCTTTTCCCTAGTAAGACTGAGTGGCTGGAGATTTGGGGGCCACCCAAGTCCATAGGTCTTTCATTATTGGTTCCGGATCAGATTGCAGTAGCCCACATGGAACTGGTGCATAATTTGGGGATCCTCCTAGGCCACTTGGCTCCTGTAAGAAGAGCAGGTAACACCTGTGGCTAAGAGGGCCTTTGCAGAAATTAATCTTCCTCACCAGTTGTGCTTATTCCTGGATTGGGAGGCCCTGCTCACAGTCACACCTTAGTTACCTCTTACCTTGACTACCGCAACATGCTCTACATGGGAATGTATCTGAAGACCACTCAGAAGCTACAGCTGATCCAATAGTTACAGGTACACCTCAATATACCCATGTAACATTGCTACTGTGTGAGCCGCACTGGTTACCAGTGGTCTTCTGGATGCAATTCAAGGTGCTGGTGGTCACCTATAAAACCCTTCATGGCATGGGGCATGGATATTTGTGCCTGTCCTTTAATATCCAACAAGATTGGCATGATCTGGGTCCCATCAGTTAAACAGTGTTGCCTTATGAGACCCAGGAGGCATGACTTCTCTACTGCAGTGCCTTACTTATGGAACAGCCTCCTCCCAAAAATTTGGTTGGACTTAAGAAGGCTATGAAGTCCTGACACTTCCCAGTTGTGTATCTGGCCAGCACCTGGGAAAAAGCACAGTTATAAATTGTATCTCGTAGTATGAGTTGTGTGTCTGGCCCCCAGTGTGTTATGTTTTATTTATCATTTTCCTTTGTAATGTTTTTAAGCCTTGTTAGCTGCTTAGAGTTGCCTGTTGAGTGGGTGGCCATATAAATTGAATACATACATGATACAGTTTCTGCTTCATGCCTAGCACATGTTTAAGATGTTACATTTCTTCCTGTGTTTGAAAAATAACTAATTTGATCCATTCGTGAAAGCCTTAAAAGGTACATCTCACCTTTCTGGAGGGCAGCCTTTCTTTTAAGTAAGGTTTATTGAGTTCCCACTTATGGGGAACTGCAGGTTGCAAAGTTTTGCTATCTTGCTTACTGGCAACACAAGATTATTTTAGGGCAGAGCTTTCCAAACTTTTCATGTTGGTGACACACTTTTTAGGCATGCATCATTTCGCGACACACTCTTACAGCAGGGCATCATTTCGCGACACACAGCAGGGCATCATTTCACGACACACTCTTACAGCAGGGCATCATTTTGTGACACACTCTTACAGCAGGGCATCATTTCGCGACACACAGCAGGGCATCATTTCGCGACACACTCTTACAGCAGGGCATCATTTCATGACACACTCTTACAGCAGGGCACAAGGCAGGCACTAGGACCTGCGTGGAATCACAGCCAGTTTGGAGGCAGCAAGGCACAAGGCAGGCACTAGGAACTGCGTGGAATCACAGCAGGTTTGGAGGCAGCCAGGCACAAGACAGGCACTAGGACTTGTGTGGAATCCTGGCAGGGCTCGGAGGCAGCAGCAGCCGCGACACACCCAAACACTGCAGCTGACACACTAACGTGTCCCGACACACAGTTTGGAAAGCTCTGTTTTAGGGTTTTAATTTGTACTAATGGCATTTGTTGGGATATGTTATTTATGTTTTAAATTGTATTTTGTACTGAACTGCATTTTTGGCAGTTCTCCTCTCCACACAATTACCCCTTTTCAAATATGAGCCTAAAACATAGCCAGATTCCAAAAGCCTTCATAGGAGGATAGTATGGGAAGCATCCTGTGGAGGGAGGGCAAAAAAATATGTAGATAAGCTGCAGTTCAAATTATCCTTTTGATTCAAAATGTTAATTCCTTTCCATTTGAAATTATGTTTTGTCTCAAAGTATCATAGTGTTTTGACTTAAAACACTGGAATGCTTTAACTCAAAAACTATTTCGAATTGTTGAACCATATCAATTTAATTTTTCGAATGATTTAGAAAATGCATTTTTGCATAGAGCCCAGTTATTCTGCATAACCCTATCAAGGAGTTCTGTGGATTGTTCAGTTCTGAGCCAGTCAAGATCTAATCTGTGCTGGAATCTATCCTCTAGTCTAGACAGAATAACAAGATAGTTCATGATATTAACAGTGCTTTGGATATTGTTCAAAGAACATCTTAATCTTACGACAATGCAATCAAGTTTGCTTAGCATAATTCCTGCAGAAATAGCCTAGGACTTCCTCACACTGGCCAATATTCATGGCCCTGATGTGCCTCTTTGCCTGTTATTTTATTTTATTTTATTTTATTTTATTTTATTTTATTTTATTTTATTTTATTTTATTTTATTTTATTTTATTTTATTTTATTTTATTTTATTTTATTTATTTATTTATTTTATTATTCAAATTTATTCCCCGCCCATCTCCCATGCAAGGGACTCTGGGCGGGTTACAATAAATAAAAATTTAAAAACTATACAAAATATCTAAAAACACAAAACATAATAAAATAAAATAAAATCCAGGATGGGCTTGGACCCGCAGAATAGATAGTAGAGCTATGGGGCCAGCCAACCCCAGGAGGCACTACCACCTCCGTCGTCCCAGGCCAGGTGGCAGAGCCAGGTCTTAAGGGCCTTCCGAAAGGCCAGGAGGGAGGGGGCCAGTCTCACCTCCGGGGGCAGAATATTCCACAAGGCGGGCGCTATCACAGAGAAGGCACGCCTCCTGGACCCCGCTAGATGGAATTGTCTTGTTGAGGGGGTCCGAAGCATGCCCTCCCTGCATGTACGGGTGTTATCCTAATCACTGTATTAATATAGGCCTTGAATACCTAACACATTGCAGTAAACTAAAAATAACAAACAGTTATGGTTTCTGAGCTTCAGAAAGTTTCAGCCATTTAATTTCTGCAGACATCCTTTCTAGAACAGAATGTTTCTCAGACTTCTGGTGGGGGACATGGCCAACTGAGCAGCTGTGTCCACGAGTTTCGCAGACAGAACTGACAACGCAGTGGATTTTTGGGCTCAGGCAGGCTTTTTCCTGAAGCCCTGGAGCGCTTCCACGGCAAAGAAAACGCTCGGAATCATCCCATTTGTTCTCCAGAACGGCGACTTGCAGCCCGAGAATCGCAAACAGCATTCGCGCCGATTGGGTTAGAGCTGCCGGGAGACCGGCACGTCACCATTTCCAAGCCACGCTGTAGCCTTAAAGAGACATTAAGTCAAGCCGCCCCATTTCTAAATCACCCAATTTATATTTTTTTATGTTATGTACCCCAAGAGAGGCTTTCTACAGCAAGGAGAAGCAATCTCTCTTGGTGCTTATCATTATTTTTGGGATTAGTTTTTAAAATCTTTTAAAGTTTTGGCTTGTTTCCCATTTAAATATTAAGGAGGATTGAGAATAAATAATTGCCTCCCTGTTATTATTTTTGTGCTGAATTTGAAGGATTTAATATTTTCCTACACATTGAATCTGCTGTTTTGAATCTTCAGTTTTCTGTTGCCACTTTCCCTGGGAGCTGCTTGTTAGCATACTTTCTCTTACGTCAACAACTTTAGGAAATTATCTATTAACTCATTAACTCCTACTCTCGCTAGTCAAGTATCTAGGGGGCGCCATAATCTACTACCTGAAACATGGAGGATTTCAAGGAGACTCTCAGAGTTCCATTGTGAGCTTCGTTGTGACTTTAAACAGATCTTTTATGATACCTGTCAAACTATTCTGCAAGATATTTGGGACATTGCAGAAAATATCTGCCTTGAAATGTGTCATCTGGCTGACGACGTTGTGGAAGAAGTTGAAGATTTTAACAAAGATAGAGATGTTTCTACTGACAGCGAGATTGAAGCCTTTGTTGAAATGCCAGGCGACAAGTACATTTTGGTGTTGAAGGGGTTAAAGGGACAGTCTGAGTTGCAAATTACAAATGGAGTTGTTTTTTTGATGGAATGTTATGGGAAAGAAGAGGCTCTGTTCTGTGGGAGGTTTTTTGCTGGGAAGTCTGAGTTTCCAAGCGGGGCAGTTGGGCTGTTTGATTTTTGTATGAAAAATGCCTTGTGTGTAATATGGAGATATGTAAATGCTCTGGTATATTTTGAAGTGGGGTAAAGAATTAAGAATGTTTATTTGGATTGATATTAAGGCTTGTATGATCCCATTTTTCTTTAATGATTTGGATTAAGATTTACTGGATTGCTTTTAAGGTTTGATTTTTAAGATTTATAAGTTATAATAATTACTTGGTTTTAGGTTTATTTATTTAATTTATTTTTATTTAATTAAATTTATATAACCGCCCATCTCCCCCAACGGGGAATTCTGGGCGGTTTACAATAAAATAGGTTAAAACAAAATATAAAACATCAAAGTACAGCATATAAAATAATAATTATAAATCCAGATGGAGGTGGAATTAAAACGAAGGACAATAAATTAAGGAATTAGCCACCCCCATGAGGAACTATCCTTTCCTCCTTCCCATGCCAGGCGGCAGAACCAGGTCTTCAGCTCTTTCCTAAAGGTTGGGAGGGAGGAGATCTGCCTCAACTCTGGGGGCAAGATGTTCCACAGTGTGGGTGCTACCACAGAGAAGGCCCGCCTCCTAGACCCCATCAGATGACATTCTTTAATTGATGGGGTTCGTAGCAGGCCCTCTCTGAATGACCTGGTGGGGCGGGTCGATAAAATGGGGATAAGACGGTCCTTCAGGTATTCTGGCACCATGCCATGTAAGGCTTTAAAGGTAATAACCAACACCTTGAATTGTACCCGGAAGCAAACCGGCACCCAATGCAGCTCGCGGAGCAAAGGTGTTATATTTGCAGATTTTGGTGCACCCAAAATTCTGCACCAGCTGAAGCTTCCGGATAGTCTTCAAAGGTAGCCCCATGTAGAGCGCATTGCAATAATCTACATGGGAGATGACGAGAGCATGAGTAGCTGTTCGGAGGGCGTCGCGATCCAGGAATGGGCGTAACTGGCGCACCAACCGAAGTTGTGCGAAAGCCCTCCTAGCCATGACTGCCACCTGCTCTTCGAGCAGGAGTCGTGAGTCTAGAAGGACCCCCAAGTTCCGCACCGGTTCCGAATGGGGCAGTGCTACCCCATCAATAACCAAAGATGATAATTTCCCAGAAGACGCTAGGCCATCAATCCACAGCCACTCGGTCTTGCTAGGGTTCAATTGTAGCCTGTTGTTCCCCATCCAGGCCCTCACAGCCCCCAGGCACTGGGACAGGGTGGTCACTGCATCACTTACTTCACCAGGGATGGAGATGTACAATTGAGTATCATCCGCATACTGATGATACCTCATCCCATGGTGTCGGATGACCTCGCCAAGCGGTTTCATGTAGATGTTAAATAGGAGAGGAGAGAGAACCGAACCCTGCGGCACCCCACACAAGAGGGGCCGAGGGTCAGATCTCTCCTCTCCTATTACCACCGACTGGGAGCGGCCTCGGAGGAAGGAGGTGAACCAGCGCAAAACTACGCCGCCCACCCCCAACTCTCTAAGCCGCCCCAACAGGATACCATGGTCGATGGTATTGAATGCCGCTGAGAGATCCAAGAGAGCAAGGATGGATGCACTACTACCATCCCGCTCCCGCCAGAGAGTTTAATAGGGTTAAGATTGTTATAGTATTATTAATTATAAAAGTAGACAATTTAAATGTTTTTATAATCTGATTTTTATTATAGTGGACAGAAATATATAGAATAGTGGTAGGAAGGAAATAATTAAATGTTTTTTTGGGGGGGAAGTTGATTTGGAGGTTTATATATTTCTTTTTCTTTTAATATAAGGGGAAGGAGCAATGTGTTTAGTGATTTTTATAATGTGCTAATGGAATGATTTATAGAAATAATGTGATCTTGGTTTGATATAGAGTAAGAGATTGATTATGGAAATGACTATATTCTTGTTGAAAGTCAGAAGTCATCTCTTTATGTAATCTTCAAAATTCTTTTTTCTTGTGTTTTACACTCTTAGTTTTTTTTCTTGTTTTTGTAGTTCTTTGCTTTTTTGTAGTTTTTATTTTTGTTTCAAACTTAATAAAATTCTTATTAAAAAAAATAGAACAGAATCTGTTTCTCCAACACTTCTCTCTCATGTATCACATTTTCCAAATGCAACTCTTATTTGAATGTTGTTGTTTATTGTTAAAAATTGATACCAGTCTTATTCCATATCACAAGTATTTTTTATTTATTTTATTTATTAAACAGATTTATAAGGCCGCCCAACTCACACACGGAATTAAAAACCATAAAAACCCAATAGAAAACCCCTGGCAGCGGCAAACACATTCATACCAGCCAGTGGATCGGCTCGGAAGCCTGTAGTGCAAAATTGAATGTTTTTCTAATATTGTTTGGTAAAATCTATGGTAAAATAAGACCCACAATTGCTTATTGAATCTATCCTGACTCAACAAGTTTGACAGTATCTGTAGAAAGTGCATTGGCAATTCTAATGTAAATGCAAAAATCTGCAGTGAAGTAGTGTGTGTGTGTATGTATGTATGTATAATAGATTTGACCAGATACAGATACAGATAAGCTTCTGCACCTTTATCCCGTGTAGAAAAGATGATAAAAAGGTAAAGGTTACCTCCGCACAGTTGTGCAGTCGTGTCCGACTCTAGGGGCCGGTGCTCATCTCCGTTTCTTAGCCGAAGAGCCAGCGTTGTCTGAAGACGCTTCCACGGTCATGTGACCGGCATGACGCGCGCAGAACGCTGTTACCTACCCACGGAAGTGGTACCTATTCATCTACTTGCATTTGCGTGCTTTCGAACTGCTAGGTTGGCAAGAGCTGGGGCGAGTGCGGGAGATCACTCTGTCATGAGAGGCTAGGGATTTGAACCTCCGAACTTGCGATCTTCCGATCAACAAGCCTGGCGTCTTAAATAAAAGATAATAGTAGGAAACTAAAAGTTTTAAAGAAAAGAAAAGATGATAGTAGGAAACTAAAGTTAAAGAGAAGCTATTCTCTGTATTTGCCACCCATTCCTGCTTACATTATCTTAATTTCTTGTCCAATTGCTTGATATATCTTTCAGTTATACTCTTGTTTTATTTATTTATTATTTAAATTTATATCACCGCTCATCTCCCCCAATGGGGGACTCTGGGCAGTTTACAATAAAATCAATAGTTAAAAACATATAAACATAAAATTACAATCATATTAATGATGTACATTCTACAATATAAATAGAATAAATAAGTGTAAAATCCAAGGGATGGTAAAATCTCAGATAATAGGGAGGGCACTATTGCACCAGCCACCCCCAGGAGGAACTATTACTTTTCCCACCCCAAGCAAGGCAGCAGAACCAGGTCTTCAAATTCTTCCAGAAGGCCGGGAGCGAGGAAGCCCGCCTCAACTCCGGAGGCAAGATATTCCAAAGGGCGGGCGCCATTGCAGAGAAGTCTCCTGGACCCCGCTAGATGGAATTCCTTTGCCAATGGGGTCCGTAGCATGCCCTCTGCATGACCGGGTGGGGCGGGTCGATGTTATGGGAGATGAGATGGTCCCTCAGGTAACCTGGTCTCATGCCATGTAGGGCTTTAAAGGTGATAACCAACACCTTGAATTGGACCCGGAAGCAAACTGGTACCCAATGCAGCTCGCCCAGCAGTGGTGTCATGTGTGCCGATTTTACGGCACCAATAACTGAGCGGCCGCATTCTGGACCAGCTGAAGCTTCTGGATACTCTTCAAGGGTAGCCCCATGTAGAGCGCGTTGCAATAGTCTATATGGGAGATGACAAGGGCATGAGTGACTGTTTGGAGGGCATCTCGATGCAGGAATGGGCGTAGCTGGCGCACAACCCAAAGTTGCGCAAAGGCCCTCCTGGCCATGACTGCCACCTGCTCTTTGAGCAGGAGTCGTGATTCCAGGAGGACCCCCAGGTTCCACACTGGTTCCGAATGGGGCAGTGCTACCCCGTCCAAAACCAAAGATGACAACTTCCTGGATACCGAGGGGCCATCAATCCACAGCCACCTCGTCTTACCAAGGTTCAGTTGAAGCCTGTTGTTCCCCATCCAGACCCCCACAGCCCCCAGGCACTGAGATAGGGTGGCGACCGCATCACTTACTTCACCTGGGATTGTTGTTGTTTATTCGTTCAGTCGTTTCCGACTCTTTGTGACTTCATGGACCAGTCCACGCCAGAGCTTTCTGTCGGCCGTCACCATCCCCAGCTCCCCAATGGTTGAGTCCGTCACCTCCAGAATACCATCCATCCATCTTGCCCTTGGTCGGCCCCTCTTCCTTTTGCCTTCCACTTTCCCTAGCATCAGCTTCTTCTCCAGGGTATCCTGTCTTCTCATTATGTGACCAAAGCACTTCAGTTTTGCCTTTAATGTCATTCCCTCAAGTGAGCAGTCTGGCTTGATTTCCTGGAGTATGGACTGGTTTGATCTTCTTGCAGTCCAAGGCGCACTCAGAATTTTCCTCCAACACCACAGTTCAAAAGCATCTATCTTCCATCTCTCAGCCTTCCTTATGGTCCAGCTCTCGTAGCCATAGGTTACTACAGGGAAAACCATTGCTTTAACTATGCAGACCTTTGTTGTCAGTGTGATGTCTCTGCTCTTAACTATTTTATCAAGATTTTCCATTGCTCTCCTCCCAAGAAGTAGACATCTTCTGATTTCCTGGCTGCAGTCAGCGTCTTCAGTAATCTTTGTGCCTAGAAATACAAAGTCTGTCACTGCCTCCACTTTTTCTCCCTCTATTTGCCAGTCATCAATCAAGCTCGTTGCCATAATCTTGGTTTTTTTGAGGTTTAACTGCAACCCAGCTTTTGCACTTTCTTCTTTCACCTTCGTCATAAGGCTCCTCAACTCCTCCTCGCTTGGGATGGAGATATATAATTGAGTATCATCAGCATATTGATGATACCTCATCCCGTGGTGACGGGTGATCTCACCCAGTGGTTTCATGTAGATGTTAAATAGGAGAAGAGAGAGAACTGAACCCTGCGGCACCCCACACAGGAGGTGTCGTGGGTCAGATCTCTCCTCTCCTATCACCACCGATTGGGAACAACCCTGGAGGAAGGAGGTGAACCAGCGCAGAACTATGCCGCCCACCCACAACTCCCTGAGCCACCCCAAAAGGTTACCATGGTCAATGGTATCGAAAGCCGCTGAGAGATCCAAGAGAGCCAGGATGGATGCACTCCGTCCATCCCGCTCCCGCCAGAGATCATCCATAAGTGCGACCAATGCAGTCTCCATCCCATATCCCAGCCTGAAACCTGACGAAGGGGTCTAGATAATCCGTTTCCTCCAGAATCCTCTGGAGTTGCAACACCACCACTTTCTCAACCACCTTTCCCAAAAAGGGAAGGTGGGAGACAGGACGAAAATTGTCCAACATAGTAGGGTCCAGGGATGGTTTCTTGAGGGGGGGTGCACCAGCGCCTCCTTAAAGGCAGCTGGGAACATCCCCTCCCCCAAGGATGTATTAACCACTGCCTGGACCCAGCCACAAGTCACCTCCCAGGCTGATTTTACCAGCCAGGAAGGGCACAGATCTAGATGGCGTGTGGTGGCATTTACAATCCGGAGGATCCTGCCCGCTTCCTCAGGCCCAACAGGATCAAACCGTTCCCAGATAACAGGGTAAGTACGTTCCCTCGGCATCTCCCCAGACGATGTCTCACACTTAGAGTCCAACTTAGAATGGATCTGAGCGATTTTATCCTGCAGATGCTCCGAAAACTCTTCTGAAGAGTTGTACTTGTACTATATCTTTTTATAATCAATGAAATATTTAGCAGTTGCAGTATATTCATACCACATTTTATAGCACAACTTTTTACAAGCCTGATAAAACAATCTTGTGCAACTTTAATGATAACTAACTTCTATTATGTCCAGTGGGATTTAGTACATATGTTTAGGATTATGGCCTGATTCTGTAACCAGATTGAATCGCTTGCTTGTTAGTTCCAGCTAGACCAACAGCATTTCACATTCCAAAAGCGTACTGTCTGTTTTTATAAAATATATCTGATCCTTTTTTTATTTCTTAGTATGCTGAAATTAGCAAGATATAAGGAAGCAGAGGTGACATAAAAGGTAAATAAAAATACTGTCCACAACCCATAACCTCAGCCAAGGAGCAACTATTACACTGCCCAGCAACTGAGGGGAAATTGGACATGCATGGAGCATGTCAGAGGCAGTGTGAAAATGTAATAAAGGTAAAGGTTCCCCCCGCACATTTGTGCAGTCATGTCCGACTCTAGGGGCCGGTGCTCATCTCCGTTTGTTAGCCGAAGAGCCAGTGTTGTCCGAAGACGCTTCCACGGTCATGTGGCCGGCATGATGTGCACGGAACGCTGTTACCTTCCCACCGAAGTGGTACCTATTAGTCTACTTGCATGTGCATGCTTTCGAATTGCTAGGTTGGCAAGAGCTGGGGCGAGTGCGGGAGCTCGCTCCATCACGTGGCGCTCGGGTCTCGAACCTCCGAACTTGCGATCTTCCAATCGACAAGCCTGGTGTCTTACCCGCTGAGCCACCACGCCCCGTGAAAATGTAATAAATAAATGATACGCAATTGTATATCTCCATCCCTGGTGAAGTAAGCGATGCAGTGACAACCCTGTCCCAGTGCCTGGGAGCTGTGAGGGCCTGGATGGGGAACAACAGGCTACAATTGAACCCTAGCAAGACCGAGTGGCTGTGGATTGATGGCCTAGCGTCTTCTGGGAAATTATCATCTTTGGTTCTTGATGGGGTAGCACTGCCCCATTCGGAACCGGTGCGCAACTTGGGGGTCCTTCTAGACTCACGACTCCTGCTCGAAGAGCAGGTGGCAGTCGTGGCTAGGAGGGCTTTCGCACAACTTCGGTTGGTGCGCCAGTTGCGCCCATTCCTGGATCGCGACGCCCTCCGAACAGTCACTCATGCTCTCGTCATCTCCCATGTAGATTATTGCAATGCGCTCTACATGGGGCTACCCTTGAAGACTATCCGGAAGCTTCAGCTAGTGCAGAATGCGGCCGCGCGAACAATTTTGGGTGCACCAAAATCTGCACACATAACACCTCTGCTCCGCGAGCTGCATTGGGTGCCGGTCTGCTTCCGGGTACAATTCAAGGTGTTGGTTATTACCTTTAAAGCCCTACATGGCATGGGGCCAGAATACCTGAAGGACCGTCTTATCCCCATTTTATCGACCCGCCCCACCAGGTCATTCAGAGAGGGCCTGCTACGAACCCCATCAATTAAAGAATGTCATTGGATGGGGTCTAGGAGGCGGGCCTTCTCTGTGGTAGCGCCCACACTGTGGAACATCTTGCCCCCAGAGTTGAGGCAGATCTCCTCCCTCCCGACCTTTAGGAAAGAGCTGAAGACCTGGTTCTGCCGCCTGGCATGGGAAGGAGGAAGGGATAGTTCCTCATGGGGGTGGTTAATTCCTTAATTTATTGTCCTTCGTTTAATTCCATCTCCATCTGGGTTTATAATTATTTATTAATTTTATATATTGTACATTGATGTTTTATCCTGTTTTAATCTATTTTATTGTAAACTGCCCAGAGTTCCCCGTTGGGGGAGATGGGCGGTTATATAAATTTAATTAATTAATTAAATAAATAAATAAAATGTACCCTCACCCTTTTACATATCTGACACATTACAAAAAATGGTGATGGTGTTTAAACCTTCCATAGCATAGCAAATTCTCTTCAATTGCAATTAATGGGAGGGGAACAGCTACCCCCACGGTGCCCAAAACAGAACAGCAGTGCAAAAGAATTGCTGATGCTATGCTTAGGGCAATAGGTTGTCCTGCAGGAGATCTCTCCATCTCATTCTCCTGCACTTCATAAATGCAGGAAAGACTGTTCTGCTCAGAGCTGAAATCCAGTACACCAGGGCTTTCCAAAGTGCCGCCGCTGGCGACACGCCAGCGGCAGTGCTGCGGCGGCGGCACGGCGGCAGCGCGAGGGCGCGTGTGCGGGGCGGCGACACAGGAGGGCGTGCGGCGGCGCACGCTCGCACGGCGGCGGCACGGGGCGTGCGGCGGTGCGCACGTGCATGGCGGCGGCGGCGGCTGCCGCTGCCACCATGCACGCACGCGCCGCCGCTTCCGGGTGGTGTGGTGACACACCACGCTGTGTGTGGCGACACACTTTTGTGTCGCGACACACAGTTTGGAAAGCTCTGCAGTACACCCTTATATGGAAGTAATCCTCATTGAATCCAAGGGAGTCTATGAGTGGATATGTATAACACATAGCACCACAAGTGGTAAAAGTGTGTCTCTAAATATCAGCCATTTACTGGGGAACTCACTATTATCTATCCTGCTTGTGGACTTCCCATAGGCATTGGGTTAGCCATTGGGGGGAATGATAAATATGCACAATAAGCTTTTGATCTGATCCTGAACAATTCTTCTGTCCATAGCAGAGGTGAACAGTAAAAAAGTGATTGTCAGGAAAATAGTAGCATAAGGTATGCTAAAGATGGGGTTGATAAAAATATACAGCTGATTAAATAAATACAAAAATCACATGGAAATGAAAAAGTATATCCATGAAAAAATGTAAGACTCAAAAGAAACACCCAAATGAGTACATTCAATAAGCACACAGGCCCAATTCCCCCCCCCCCCAGCAGTGATTAGGAAAAGCAGGGCTTGATATTTAGAAAGTTCTATTTGTGAGGAGCAGACAAATCATGGCTAATCATGTGTTACATTGAATATGGCCTTAAATGCCTGAAGTTTCAACTTTTTCAAAATTTATTTTTTCGGTGCTGCTGTGCTCAGATTTCACTAGAATAACTGCTTAGTGCTCCAGATAATATATAACACAAAAACATGTTTGTATTCTAGAAATAAGTCAGTTTAGCTAGTACTCAGTTTGTGTATTCTGTGTTTCTTTGCGCTCTTGTGATTTAGTGGGATTTAGCAATTGAGAGCAACAGTATATTTTGGTTTTATTTTGTAGCATTCCGGCATCTTTGTTATGTTACAGCTGTGTCATAACACTACAGTAATTTCTTATCTAATGAATTACTTTAAACCAAAGCAATTTAAATTATTGGTTTTAATTGGCTCTTCCATTAATACATCGGTTATCTTCTGAAATAGGGCATTTTCTCTTTTGGATATAATTGCAATAAGTTGATTTATGATAAATATATTGCATACTGTCACTTATCAACTTATCAATACTTTAATTACATTTAAACAATTTCATAGGCTCATATTCTTAGGGAGTAAGCGTTATGCTAAGCCTGGGGTCTCGGATCAGGTGTCTTAGGGTGGCAGTGTGCTCACAAACATCTCCTTTGATGTCTGCCAATCTTCCTGTCCCACCCAACTTTTACTTCATTCAAAATTATTGTAATTTAAGAAATGGGAAATGAATACATTGCAAAGCAAAGTGATAGCCTATAGCAGAGCTTTCCAAACTTTTCATGTTGGTGACACACTTTTTAGACATGCATCATTTCGCAACACACTCTTACAGCAGGGCACAAGGCAGGCGCTAGGATCTGCGCGGAATCACAGCAGGTTTGGAGGCAGCAATGCACAAGGCAGGCACTAGGACCTGTGCGGAATCACAGCTGCTTTGGAGGCAGCAAGGCACAAGGCAGGCACTAGGACCTGCGCGGAATCACAGCAGGTTTGGAGGCAGCCAGGCACAAGGCAGGCACTAGGACCTGTGCGGAATCCTGGCAGGGCTCCGAGGCAGCAGCAGCCGAGACACACCCAGACACTGCAGCCGACACACTAACGTGTCCCGACACACAGTTTGGAAAGCTCTGGCCTATAGTTTCAATTTTTATTTTCAAGAATTCCTTAGAGTCCTACTTGGGCCCCATAAGTTTTCTTAAAATATTAAAATGATGAATGGCTATAGCCCAGTGTTTTGTTTGAAAATATGCCCACGTGTCCAGGAAAAGGTGAAAGCAGAAGAGTAGAGAATATTTTGCGGAAGGGGAAGCAAATAGGTACTTTGTAACTAAGTATGGTTGCCACTTTGTGAATGGGAAACCCATCTCCAGAACCATTCTGCAGGAGTGCCAAGAGCATGTTAACATTCCAAATATGCTGCCAGCCAAAAAGGTTATGGACTCCTATGCTAACACATAAACAACAGCTTCCTAACCAAAGTAGCTGGGTTGACACAGTTCTAAACCAAGCTGAATTACAATTTAGTTCAATGTATGTACCCAGGGGCGCGATGGCTCAGTGGTTAAGATGCCAGGCTTGTCGATCGGAAGGTTGGCGGTTCGAGACCCAAGCGCCGCGTGATGGAGTGAGCTCCCGCACTGGCCCCAGCTCTTGCCAACCTAGCAATTTGAAAGCATGCAAATGCAAGTAGATTAATAGGTACCACTTCGGTGGGAAGGTAACAGCGTTCCGCGTGCGTCATGCGGCCACATGACCGCGGAAGCGTCTTCGGACAACGCTGGCTCTTCGGCTAACAAACGGAGATGAGCACCGGCCCCTAGAGTCGGACACGACTGCACAAATGTGCGGGGGGAACCTTTACCTTTTTAAAAACTAGAAAATGAAATAAAGAGCCAATGTAGGATCTACATGTATGTACAATGTAGGAGGGTGTGATCAATGTGACAAGCATTTCACTCACAGAACACAAGAGCGCAGTCCAACCTACCTTCAGCCACCATTTTCTCACAACTCGCTTGCCAAGGAGAACAGGTAGACATTGAAGGTGTTCTTCCAGGACCAGTGCCCAAACCTGTTCAAATGTTTGGTTCTGTCAGTTTTTTTTTTTATGAGACTCGGCTAGAGGAAAATACATATTACATCTAAAAGCAGGGAAAATCAAACTGACTTGATTTTTTCCAACTGACATTGTGAATAAATTATGAAATTGATTATTTAGTGTTGTAAAATTAACTGACCAATTAGCAGAAAAGAGAGGGAAGGGGAATCCTCACAGTTCTTGTTTTCCCCCCAGGAATTGGTGTATAGGAAAGGACTGATTCAAACAAACAAACAAAAAACCTACCCAAATGTTCAGGAATGAAGGAATGGTGCATTAATCCTAGTGTGTTTCCAGACAAAATTGAGCTAAAAACAAAAATGGCAGAAACTTGAACCTATAGCTCAGTTGCTTACCAAAAGTATATGCCCTTCTTAACACCATTTTTTCCCACTACTAGAAAATGTGTACCCCGTGCTCATATTCTAAATACTTTGGTTATTGTCTGCATTTTTTTTCATGTAGCAGCTACAAAGCAGCAATTGGCTTTTGGAAAACTGGCGCCAATAAAGGCAGGGAATCCAGTGTCATCTTGCTGATTATCCTAGATTGTAGGCAATGCAGTTCAGCCATCCCCAGAAATAATGGCATAATGTAAAGAAAAGAAGGACCGAAGTTGAGTGAAGAGGTAGTATAGGAACATTCTCATGCCATCCTTGGTGGGTTGGCTCAAGAACGCAAGCTCTAAATTGGGGGTAATTATGATGTTTTCCAGAGGTAGGACTCCAAGTCCCATGACCTGCAGTTTGTCTCTTGCTTTCAATAACATAGCATCTGGGTTTCCCCATAGGAAGAGGTAGTGCTTTGTTTACTCAACCTATTTGCCATATGTATATGATGTCATGTATACATGACCTTATCACTTAAATGTTTAAATAATTTATGATAGCTTTTCAGTCCTATTCTGCGCATGCTTATTTGGAAGTAAATTCTGCTGTGTCCAAGGGGGCTTACTGACAGACAAGGGGCTTTAGGAGCTTTATATTCAGAGACTCTTTAAATTGTTCCTTTTTAAAGTTTCTGTGCTGTTTTGAAGGTCTTATACTATCTGGATAGAGATATCTTGAGTGGCACATGACTTGTGCTGTAGTTCTATTGTTGTTGATGTGATTGTTTCTGTTTCTAATTTTGTAAACTGCTCAAAGCCATTTGAACTGGGCACTATATAAATTAATGCAATAAATAAAACACCAGGCAACACATGATTTTAGTGCTTTTCAAAAATGTCCAATTAAAATTTTTTCAACTGATTTTCTATCTTTATTTTTCATTTAATTGGGAAAAAAGCTGAATTTTCAGTCTCCTTCAGCCCTTTAGTAACTAAAAAAGAAAATCCCACAATACCTATTCAATGTATTGTCGAAGGCTTTCACGGCCAGAGTTCGATGGCTGTTGTGGGTCTTCCGGGTTGTGTGGCCGTGTTCTGGAAGTTGTGGTTCCTAACGTTTCGCCAGCATCTGTGGCCGGCATCTTCAGAGGGCAGGAGCACAGACAGACGCGATCTCTCTGTGCCCAGGTAGAGTGGCAATCTGTCTGTGTCAGTGTCTGTGCTCCTGCCCTCTGAAGATGCCGGCCACAGATGCTGGCGAAACGTTAGGAACCACAACTTCCAGAACACGGCCACACAGCCTGGAAGACCCACAACAACCATCAATATCTATTCAGTTTTATTTTTGTCAGATGAAAAAGCTCTGTAGTTTTATTTATGGTTGGATCCTGCCTAAAATGTTCGCACTGGTATTTTTGCTGACCACTGTGACTAGTCAAGTCTTTGGTCTGATGCAACCAGGTTCTGCTTGTGTTCGTATGTATGTATGTATGGAACATGGTAAAGGAAATGGTGGTTCACATTGAAACTTACTGCAGCTCAGTTGTGAATTACGTTGATTTCATAGTTGTCTTCTCCCTTTTGTTACTGATTGTAGCCTCTTTTAATTATTGCTGAATGAAGAATTATACCAGTTTAATCTATATAAACTTCCCAAACAATGTTATTTTCCATATTCCGGGATTGTTTTTGCCTGCTCTGTTTAGAAATTGCACTGTAGAAACATGAAAAGCTCAGAATCCAGGACACCCCAAATCAAGCAGTTTTAACACTAAATCGTTGCATTTTATATCTTTATCTAATGTCTTGTAAAACAGGGGGTATTATTTTTCTAATGCCATAGGAAACCTATAGTTGGAGAAGTAAGTGACCCTTGTGAGGCTCTCTTCCTTAAAATAGGGCTTTCCCTAAGTCCAGACTCTGAGAACATTCTCATTCCTTTCCAATGTGTGCACTTTTTATTAAAAGATGACAGAAGGCAAGGCCTTTCGCTATTCAGTAAGTCTACCACAGTCATAGAATTTTACAGGATATCTAGGCAATGATATTTTTAATTTGCTTGTATGATTTTCTACTTCATTTTTCCTTTTTTCTTACCAGAAAAAAAATATTTAAGGAAGACTGAAAGCTGCAATTTTTAAAATAAGTAGTGCTAAGCTCCTTCCTTCTGGAAGAACTTGTAGGAATAATTAAATAAAACGAATGTTTAAGCCATATAGTGTACATCAACAGTTATAATTTTTCTTCTAGTTGCACATTTGGAGATGGATTCATTTTTCCCCATAGTGCTAAACATTTGGAGGGTTTTTTTTTAAATCGATTGATGGGTAGGAGGGGTTGCTTAATCCTTTCCCCCTCTTTGCTAATTTTGTACTGCAAATGTGTCTTTGCCCACCCCCAAACCATATTTTAACTTGTTTTCTCTTTATGACATTTCAGAAGAAAGCATGGTTGGGATAAAATTGTTTTAAAATGACCTCCAAAACTAGAAGATAGATCGACATCAGATGGGCAAAGCACCCAACTCTTTTTCTTGCTGATTACAGGTAATCCTCGCTTAACGACCATTTGTTTAGCAGCAGTTTGGACTTACAGTGGCACTAAAACCCGACTTACAACCATCTGTCCTCGCACTTACAACTGTCGCAGCGTCCCTGGGGTCACATGATCACCATTTTTTACCTTTCCAGCTGACTTCCAGCAAGCAAAATCAATGGGGAACCGCGTGGTTCGCTTAACGACCATGTGGTTCACTTAATGATCATGTGATTCGCTTAAAACCGGGTTGGATTTGCTTAATGAACACATCACTTAGTGACTGAAATTCTGGTCCCAATTGTGGTCGTTAAGCGAGGACTACGTGTACTCCTTACATCAATATCTTTGTGTCAATTCAGCAAAAGTGGTTTGGAAATGTATTTGGCAAAGTGACACAAGGTATTTCCACTCATCTACAAAATGTGTCCTGCATTTTGCACCTGGCAACCTATTTTGTACTAAAAACATTTTATCAACACTACCTTCCCATATTGTTAATTTGTATGAATGCATAATTTCAACACCTTCTGCCTGAGGGCCAGTCTATATACACAGTAACTCTTACTGAAAAAGTTTACACTTCCTATTAATGACCTTTGAAACTGAAACACTTGCATTCACTTAACACGGCCAGTGTTCTTATCTCTAAAATCTAAGGAATGCTACTATTAGTTCCTCAAGTATTATATTTATTATTAATGTTTTGAATCTAGGTGTTCTTTCATATGGTACAGTTCTAAATGTTTACTCAGAAGTAAATCTGAATATAGTAGGATTGTGTAAAAATTCTCTTCCCTAATGCTCCATTCCTATTATCTCCTTGTACATATTTTCTGTCTGCTTCATTTTGTTTGGAATATGGCAGGATAGAATGTGTTTGGTGTAACCTTAATCCTGACCAACATCTGGGCTCTTCTTTTTATAAAGCTTGTAACAGAGGCCTCTGTATACATTTGCATGGTTGAAGTGTGAAATATTTTAAGATCCAAAATAAAATGTGACTGTTTGATCATGAAACGATATATTCAGATACAAATGTTGATTTTTTTTCTAGTAATGTAAATAAGTTATCACTGTAATTGATAAGATATGATTAAACTGCTCTTCATTACTTCAGAAGGATAAAACTGCATTTTATATATAATTCTGTTTGGAAATATGTGTGCACTTCCTGGGAGTAAGCCTGTTGAACACAGTGGGACTTACTTTTAAGTAAACAAGCATAATTGCATTGGAAGTCACTTTGATATCCTATTCTAAACAGTTAGTGTCATGTTTAATATTTCTGTAAAACAGAAACAGGAAGAAATGATTTATTTTTAAAAAAATAAAAGGTTGTATTCACATTATAAATTGGATTAACAATACAATCTGCAGCATGTCTTCTGGCCAGTAAGTCCCATTGACTGAATACATAGTACAATAAGGCGTGGTTTGTTTAGTAGTTGCAGTCACACAATATGGCAAGCTTGTTAGTTTTAACTTTGGCTGGGTTTGTGTGGTGTGAATGTGGTTTAGCATGTTGAATGAGCCTATTTCATTTGTGTAGTTCAGAGCTTTCCAAACTTTTCATGTTGGTGACACACTTTTTAGACATGCATCATTTCGCGACACACTCTTACAGCAGGGCATCATTTCGTGACACACTCTTACAGTAGGGCACAAGGCAGGCACTAGGACCTGTGCGGAATCACAGCAGGTTTGGAGGCAGCAAGGCACAAGGCAGGCACTAGGACCTGGCAGGGCTCGGAGGCAGCAGCAGCCGCGACACACCCAGACACTGCAGCCGACACACTAACATGTCCCGACACACTGTTTGGAAAGCTCTGGTGTAGTTGATGAATCAGTGCATTGTGTATACCTAAAAATGAGCAAGTTCAGTAACCATGTTAAGCCTGTTGCTGTTTAAGCCTGTGCTTTTCTGGCCATGGCTTTTTGTGCCAGATGCTTCCTTGGTATGCAAAGTGTCCTTTTTCCATCATCAGGACCACCCCTTGTGAGCTTTAAATGTGAGAAATTGGAGGCTGAAGAGAGACAATGTATATGACATTAAGCTATAATCTGAGTTATGAGCTACGTGTGAAGATTGTGGTAATATACGCTGTGAGGTGCTGAACAGAGTTACATATCTGATGCTATGTCATGATGAGGTGGTGCAACAACAATCAATAAAGAGTGGGCTATTTTCCCCTTCCCACTTAAATCAATTAGGGTAACATTTCCACTACTAGTTGTGTGGTTGGCAATAAATAGACACGGCTTGAAAAGAAAATAATTTGATATATGCCACCCCTTGAAGCTGCTCAGCTCCAATCTAGGATAGCACCTTAGCTATCTTTTAGCATCTTCACTAATCTTCTGAAAGTAATAAGGAAACAAACTTGATGGACTTCTTGGGGAAGGGAGTTCTGTAATCAGGGTGTTACCTCACCAAGAATCTCCGTCAACACAAGCAGGACAAGCCACAATTTATAAACAGAAAGCAAGCCCCACTCCCTTTTTGCACTGAAGATGTTGCCTAGTCTGGCAATGAAACGTCTGCAAGAAAACAACAAGGCTCAGAGAGCACCAAGGACCCCCATCACCAAGAAGGCCTGATTTGTTCTGCTGTCCATTGACATGTTTGTTCAAGATGATACCAACCATTTATAATTCATAGAGCATTTTCTTTCTTATGCATTGTGATCTCAGGCCTCTTCAGAGTCTTATAAATCAAAACTAGTATTTTGAATTGCACCCAGGATAAAATTCAGTGAGTGCTTAAAGTTGAATGCAGTTTCATGTTGTCTCTATTTCTGACATGCTCCTGTATGTTCCTGTTCCATAGGTTACCCAGTGGCTTTTGGTTCTCAACTCAGTTCAGCTCAGCTGCTGCCCAAAAACTTCAGATACCCATTAAAATAGGTCAAAGAATTACGAGCCATTACCCTGTAGTGGTTTATGTATATACACATATACATACCCACATCCACCATTAGGACATAAAGTTTGTATAATGTACTTTGCACCATACAGACATTTATTTAAAAATTGTTTCATTTGGAGCAGAATTTTTCATTTTTTACAATATGAAATCTATGTATTAGATACAGCTACCTTTGGCAGATCTAGACTGCCACATTTGTTTTTCTTTTAAAAAATTGGTTCCATGACCACTGCATACTCACTCCTCATTTAGCAACTGAGTTCAGTTCCAATGACCCAGATGATTAAGCAAAATGGTCACTAAGTAAACCCGTTTGAGAGAGACAGAGATGCTGCAAAGATCGCTGGTTGCTGCCGTCTCCTTCAGATAAAGCTATTTCGTACAACTTCACCAGCATTATTCTCACTCTGGCATGCATTGTTGTCAGATGCATGAAATTCGGTCACAAATGCACACATTGGTTGGAAAATGAATGTTTTATTACTGTCGTATTTGCAAATGGTCGGTAACTGAGGTAGTCGCTAAATGAGGAGTGGGTGTATTGAGAAGAATTTTGCATATAAAATTACTTTCACCAAGATTCACCAAGGCTTAGCTGAGAAACTGCTTTAAGTTTGAAGGTTTAATCTCAGAAGACACAGGTTCTCATAAGGTATATCCAGATGAAAAATATATGGCTTTTCCAGTGCCACTGAAAACTAAATCTGGAAGACTAATTCATGTTTTCACTTCCACTTAATTGGGAAGCTTTAGAACTAGGTGGTAGAGTTTGTCTGCATGTTCAATCAGGTGAGGGTGGAATACCTCCAAGTGTGTACAGAGTGAATCCTATTAGTTAATTACACTGGTCTGTACATTTGGGATTACAGGTAGTCCTCGCTTAATGACCACAATTGGGACTGGAATTTCAGTCGCTAAGTGATTCAGTCATTAAGTGAGGCATCACACAACCAAACCCAATTTTATGACCATTTTCACCATGGTCGTTAAGCAAATCACCAGGGTCATTAAGCAAATCCATGGTTCCCTGTTGATTTAGCTTGTTGGAAGCCAGCTGGGAAGGTTGCAGATCATGATCACGTGACTGCAAGATGCTGCAACCGGTCGTGTGATCCAGTTGCCAAGTGCCTAAATTGCGATCACATGACCGCAGGGGTGGTGGTGTGACAGTCGTAACTTCGAGGACAGGTCGTAAGTAACTTTTTTTAGCTCTCCTGTATCTCCGAACCATCGTTAAATGAATGGTCATTAAGCAAGGACTACCTGTAAAATGGCCATACGGACTGGCCTCATACATCACACTGACCAATAACGTGATTTGTTTTGAATCCATACATTGTCATTTGTAAGCCATAGTTTATAACTTAGCAGTTATTGTAAAATTAGTCAATACTGTCTTAAACCAACATGGCTTAGTGTGTGTGAAACTGTTCAGAGCTTCAATCTGGCTTTCAAGCAGATTTCAAATCTGGTATGTCTCATTTTACAAAGTAATGTTAGTTTTCATCTGTTATTAGACATTCCATTAAGCAACAACTGTCTTTTTTAGGACTGAAAATATGGTTTGATTTTCTGGGTGCTCACATATGTAGTATGTAGCGTAAAGGTGAAAGAAAATTAGTGAAATACGATCAATTTAGTTTATAAGAACACAGTATATGGTGTGGGTTGGGTTTTCTCTTCATTGTCTTCTGTTCGAATGGATCTTGTTTATACACAGTGCTACATAAGCAGTGTTGAAAGAGGAAATTGAGTGAACCAATATGTTAAGAGTCCAGATCAGATACTGAGTTGGCTGAAATATTGGTAGAGAAGATGATGGTGGGCTATTCTATCATTATTTATTTATTTATTTATTTTATATCCCGCCTTTATTATTTTTATAAATAACTCAAGGCAGCGTACATACCAAATACTTCTTCCTCCTCCTATTTTCCCCACAACAACCACCCTGTGAGGTGAGTTGGGCTGAGAGAGAGTGACTGGCCCAAAGTCACCCAGCCGGCTTTCATGCCGAAGGCAGGACTAGAACTCCCAGACTCCTGGTTTCTAGCCTGTTGCCTTAACCACTAGACCAAACTGGCTATATAGATTTGCTAGATTGCATCCTGAAGATCTTTTTTTTTAATCCATTCAATCATGTCCAATTCTTGGAGACTGCCTGGACAAGTCCCTGCAGTCTTCTTGGCAAGGTTTTTTGGAAGTGGCTGGCCATTGCCTCCTTCCGAGGGCTGAGAGAGAGTGACTGGCCCAAGGTCACCCAGCTGGCTTTGTGCCTAAAGTGGGACTAGAATTCACGGCCTCCCAGTTTCTAGCCTGATACCTTAACCACTACACCAAACTGGCTCTTTATTCTTATTTGTCAATGGCTACATCACTCAGTGCTGGGGTTCAGGCTTTTTTTAATTGCATGAATTAATATTGGGGGAGGGGAGTCTTTTCTGGCAAATATACTCAATCGTGGCAAAAGAAAACATTTAAAAAACCCTCTGGTGGACATCAGCTGTATTTTCCTTAATTTGCTTGGCATTATTTACAACTACATCCTCTCCTTAGTTTCATGTTACATTTGCATGTACTTTTAAAACTGTAAGCCACCTGAATAACTTTGGCTATTGGATGGTATATAAATTTATTTATTTATTTATTAAATTTATATGACCGCCCAACTCCCCCAACGGGGGACTGATGGTATATAAATAGTGAGAATACATATTTTTTTTTTCTCAACATGTTTGTGCAGTAGGTTAAACTGGGAATATGACAAACAGGGTCATCCAGAAGGCTCTGTCTGGATCATTATAACACTTTCAATACTGCTTTGTATTGTATTAAGGCATTATTTGTTTAATGATCATTTGCAGCGTAAGCTGCAGTGGTTGTGGTCAGCCATGATGCTAAGCCACAGATTATGAATTACAAACCATAATGGGTGGATTTACCCATGGTGCTAAAGTAATCAAATCACATTTTGACTTAGTAAACACATTTTGGCTTAGCATGACATATGAATCCAGTTCATAAGTTTGGTAAAAAAGTGGCCCAATTCACACATCATGCTAAGCTGGGTTTAAAGTACTTTGTCTAGCCACTGAATTATTAGAACATGGTTTACTGTAAGAACCAAGACAACTCTAGTTTAGTTATTAACCATGACTAAACCATGACTTAAAATGTGCAATCAGAGTCATATGAACCAACCATTATGTTTTTAATATGTGGCTTATAGCTTAGTAAAGTGTGTTATCCCAACCATTTGTAGTATAGTCAAACCATGTTTAATACCATGTGGCTTAATGCAATGTGTAGTTTTTGAATATGGTTTCTGCCATCTTTTCTCTTTATAGAAGTCGGCATTGGAGTTCAGTTGGAACCTTTGCTCCATTTCAGTTTAAGGAACTTTCCAAACACTGAATGTTGTGCTTTATCTTATGTTAAATTGCAGCAGGACACATTCCTCTTTTTTCTAAAGAATTCCAATTTACATTCACGAACCTTTTTACAGTAGTTATATTATTGCACAGGTTACTCACCCCATATACGTAGCCAGTAGCCTACAAGTTTAAAATTTGTGAAGTAAATGAAAGCAAAGTAATTGAAAGTATGTAAGGTTCCATTTCTGTCACAAAGTAGTGGACATCAATAACAACATGAAGAAATACCAGTGTACTGAACATGGTGAAAGGCTTCCATTTCACAACAGGTTTTCAGTGTATATTTATGGATCAGGTACTATAAATGTGCCCATACAACTGAGGCTGAGTCTCCACTAGCATGTGGAGCAAGCATGAACATGCCCTGACAACTGTGTCAACCTAGTCTTTGAGTACTGGTGTTGAAGTCTTACAGTATTTCTCCCCTTATTCCATACCATGGAAGGGCAGACTCGAGTTGCGTAAAATCTGCTAGGCTTGGTCACCCATTACCTTGGAGGGACATCAGGGGACTGGGAATAGGCAGTAGAGGCAGGATAGGGTTAGCAATGGGGACTGCACATTTCATGCCAGTATAGTTTCCAGCTGACTCAAGGATGGAAGGAGAGCACTGTAATTCTTTAGTGGAAAAAGGCCATAAGAGAGTTGTGTACTATTTCAGTTTTTATCCCTTCCTTCACTTTCTGTTTCTCTTGTTTTGAAGTTTTGTAAACTCTTTGGAAGAGGGATCTGTTGTCTTGTATGCTTATATTGAGGGGGTGTGGTGGCTCAGCGGGTAAGACGCCAGGCTTGTCGATCGGAAGATCGCAAGTTCGGAGGTTCGAATCCCTAGCCCCCGTGTGATGGAGTGAGCTCCCGCACTCACCCCAGCTCTTGCCAACCTAGCAATTCAAAAGCATGCAAATGCAAGTAGATGAATAGGTACCACTTCCGTGGGATGGTAACAGCGTTCCGTGTGCGTCATGCCGGCCACATGACTGCGGAAGCGTCTTCGGACAATGCTGGCTCTTCGGCTAAGAAACGGAGATGAGCACCGGCCCCTAGAGTCGGACACGACTGCACAACTGTGCGGGGGGAACCTTTTTATGCTTATACTGAGATCAGATTTATGGGATTGTATAAACAATGTGCTAGTAAGGGAGACCATTTTATGCCATGTGTGCATGGTTGGAAATAATGATTTGTAACTGCATGATACAGGATTCCATGGCAAGTGATGGTCCCCAGGATTGATGGTGGTTGAAGCTATTGGGTGGTGATGTGAGGCTTTTAGGACAGTTCCAAGTTCTAACAGAATGAAGTTTGGGGTGGGTGGTATATTGTACAGAAAAGCTAGGTCCAGAAGTATTTTAAAGACTGGATTCTATACCTAATAACAAATAGATTTTAATAAACACTGCCACAAATATGAAGCAAGCTAGACCTATTAAACTCAAATTTTTAAAAAGTTGAAGTGTTCAGTTTTTGATCCAGAGCACCAGTGTTATAAATCTTCAAATATATTATAGTCGAAAAATTTGTGGGATTGCGCTGCGTGTGCGTAATTTGTGTGTTTGTACTGTCAAAAAGCAAAATTTACTTTAAATTGGCCAGCCACGTAGATTGCTCTTTAAAACTCAGAATATTTTCCAAGTCTGCTCTTGGTCCCATGTTTACTGTTCTAATCAAGTTTATCATTCTGTGAAATGTCAGTTGCCCTTTCTCCCCATTTTCATTGGTTTCAGATCTAGGTGTTACTACACCCACTTTTGCATTTATGTTATTCTGAACAACTAACATCAAGAATGTGCAGAGGGCCACAAAACCGACGAACAGCAGCTTTTTAAAAAGAGTTCTCACACTTGGCCCAATGTATCTTCTATTCTCTACCTCCTTTACCTTTGCATTCCCTTTTAAAGCCCCTGCAGGTTGAGATTTATATTACAGGAACTGAATGTGCGGTACTTTAGGTTCCGTTCCATCTTTCTTTACTGTGATCTGCTTCAGGTTTTGCAGTTCTCAGGCTGGGACTGGTAAAATAATAGATTTCCTTGACTCCAACTCAGTCCACTTTCTTGTCTTTTAATATGCAGCCTAAAGTTTTGGAAGTCGGTCAGTGTAAAATCTTAATCAAATGTGAACATTCAGTTGAACCCTCTGGCAGGTTTTTAACTTGGTATCTTTCCCCAAACCCTCATGTTAATGTTCAGGGGCAGCACCGCCCTCGCCCTGAAAATCCATGTCACTCTTTGAGTATTACAGTTTGTATTCCGCAAATGGATTGTTGCCTTATGTTCAAACTCCACATCAGTTTGCACTGTTAAAATTTTCTCACCGTGTCCCTCCCCCCCTTGTATCAGTGCTGGGAATGGGGGAGAGAAGGCAGGTCGAAAGATCCTGGGGGGACGTGGCCCCTCAGTGAACACAAGGCTTGCAGCTGCTGTTGCCCAGTGGAGAGTTGAACACATTCCATGCTACTTGCTCACTGGCTTGATCTTTCCCAACAGGGTGAGGAGCATATTGAAGAAAAGAAATAAGTGTTAGAATTCCAGTAAGGAAGAAAGGAAATGCACAAAACAAACAATTGGAAACAGCAGCATTATCTGAAGCTCAGCACTTCACCATTCCACCTCCCCCCCCCAAACGTATTTTGGCTTAGAAAGTAATCCAAGTGAGCCTGGACTCCATTCCACATTTTGTAAGTCACTCTATTCTAAATAATAGATGGCTCTCTTCAGTGCTGCGCTATCTCAGAATGCTATGCCTTTGAGTAAAAAAAAAAGAAAAGAAAAAAGAGCAGCACTCTCTTTAAGTATACCTCTCTAGTTTTCTTCCTCCCCCCACCCCGCGCTCCCCTCTCACAACCTTCTGTAATACTGTATTTTCCCTTCTCTTGTTTTCAGGGTTAGAAGCATTTATTTCTGAAATTTTATCCCATTCCTAGTAAGAATTCCATGCCGCGTTTGCAGCCTGCTTAGGGGCCAGGGATAATTCTAAGAGGGGTGTGTGTGTGTGTGTGTGTGTGTGTGTGTGTGTGTGTGCGCGCATGCTTGTCCCTCTCTGCCCACACTGAAGGAGGGAGCAAGGAGCATGTTCCAATCCCGTTTCCATGTCAACGATTCAGTCCACATTTGCCATCACACATTTGGCAAAATGTGTTTTAGGAGAGAAACCCTATTCCTCTCGTTTTTAGCGCCCTAATCTAGACCAGGTTTCCTAAACTGCCTTGATGCTGTGTTAAGTGGCAGGACCACTTTCATGAAACTCAACTTTAATAGGAGCCAACCTAGTGGCCGTGGCCTGTATTGCCATCTGGGAGTCACAAGCTAACTGAACTGTGGTATGGAAGCAAGCAGGAGCTGGCAGTGCTCTGGAGGCCATGTGCTCAGCATCCAATGAAAGGAGAGGAGAAAGAAGTGCCTCCTCGCATCGAGGACTAGCTGTCCTAAGGAAGGAGGGGCCGGAGCCTTCAACATATTCGCGTCCACTCTTAAGCTGCTGGGTTTCCCACTCAATTCATCTGAAATATTTCTAAACTCCCCATGACCCAAAATTGAGTCTGCTTAAGTTTTTAATAACATAAACCAGCAAGGGGAAAACGAAAATACAGCCCACCAAAGCCATAGATAAATGTTAAAAGATGCAAATCATCCCAGATTCAGCCCGGGACTGGTAGCACGGAAAGCCACAGTCAGTGGTGACCATCAGTTGATGGGTCAGGACAGCTAATTAGAGCCTGACACCCCACTCTTTCAGGTACTTTGGCCTCGGCGACTTATAAGTACAGATCACTAGTCATGATCACGGGGGCTTATTGGCATCTGGATGAATTTGGATTGGTTTTTGTGTATAGCTGGATCACAGTCTGATCTAAGTTAGGTTGCACACCAGTATATAGTCAAAAATTGGCCATGTGGTTCCAAAATATGTGTTTGGGCTGAAGGTATGTTTCATTATTTATTTATTTATTTATATTTCCTATTTCGTCACCGCCCATCTCACTGAGAGCGCCTCTGGGCGGTTTACAATAAAATTAAATTAACTACAGATTAAAATACCATAAAAACAAAATTCTTCATAAAAATATAAATATAAAATATACAATCCAAGATGGCGAATACAAAGATCTTAAATTTAATACAGAGCTTTCCAAACTTTTCATGTTGGTGACACACTTTTTAGACATGCATCATTTCGCGACACACTCTTACAGCAGGGCACAAGGCAGGCGCTAGGATCTGCGCGGAATCACAGCAGGTTTGGAGGCAGCAATGCACAAGGCAGGCACTAGGACCTGTGCGGAATCACAGCAGGTTTGGAGGCAGCCAGGCGCAAGGCAGGCACTAGGACCTGCGCGGAATCACAGCAGGTTTGGAGGCAGCAAGGCACAAGGCAGGCACTAGGACCTGCGCGGAATCCTGGCAGGGCTCGGAGGCAGCAGCAGCCGCCGCGACACACTAACATGTCCCGACACACAGTTTGGAAAGCTCTGATTTAATACATATAATTCCCCAGGGCCTCTTCACGGCGCTAACCACCCCCATGATTGATTACCCACCCCACCCCAGATGAGATGGCAGAGCCAGGTCTTCACTCCCTTTCCGAAGGCCAGGAGAATTGGGGCTTGCCTCTCCTCTGGGGGCGACGTATTCCACAGGGCGGGGACCAATTAAAGGGGTAATGCCATTAATGTAGAAATTGTAGATAATACAGAAGTAACTGCACCAAGAGTTTGTGTCAGTGAGTTCATGAAGTCATGAACCATAGTTAACAAACCTATGGCTGAATTCATACAACACACTAAGACAAAACAAAAAGTACATTATTTACTTGTATGTTTATAATGGCTTTTTATTTTATCCTCTTTCATACTTGATATGGTCAAAAGACTAAATCAATAAAGTATCTATCTATCTACATTATGACTTAGCATGTTGTGTGAATCTAGCTAATACAAAGCAAGTGCTAATGTTTCTTTCCCCTAGAACTAGAGTACTTCAGAGTGTGTGTGAAAGAATCATCTGTCTGCAATTCTTTAAAGCAGCCAAACTTTATCCTGAGATTGTGTGGCTGTAACTGTGGATCAGAGGACAGTAAATGCCTTTCTAGCTCCACATCCTGTTTCTCACAATGCTGCCCACCAACGAGGTGCCCACCTGGTGGTAGGGCATGAAGACAAGACCCTTTCCTGCTGCTGTCCCTCAGCAACTGTTATTCAGAGATGCCAAGTCTCTGATCTTGATGGTAATATATAGCTATTGTTGCAGGCACTTGTTAATACATGCCTTCAGCACCTGTTCCACCGTATTCGTCTACTGGAATTGTCTTGCTAGCTGGGGCTGGGGAAACCGAAGCTCACAGCTGAACATCAGGTAAGAGTTACTTTCCTGAAATAGAAAAGATGGTCTTGCACCAAATTGGACCACAATTGGTTTATACTTACCAATATTATCCTAGCAAGTTAGGTTCCCAAGGCTTCCGCTAATCCTGTTTCACAGCCTGATGTGGGATGGGTTTGCCTGGCTTCCCATATGACACATGCCATGGTTTAACCATGATTTGCTGAATAAGCCACAGCTGGGTTCACAAGCCCTCCTCAGCTGTAAACCAGGCTATGCCCAAATCAAACAAACCACATTATGCCGTAGCACCCGGCCTTTGTGTGCAAAGCATGTGCTCTTGACACTGAGTCCCAGTCCTTGCTGGGTTAGTAATTTGGGAAGAGCCACTGCCTGCAGGTCTAGGAATCCCCCAGGAAGGAAGGAACAGCCTGTTCCTCAGGTTGGTAAGGTACAGCTTGAAAAATAAGTCCCAAGGGAAGTAAGAGTTACTAACTGTAGGATTTCAAGTGCAAAAAAATGAACAAGAGATTAACCAGTTACTTAATTTGTCTACAGCCTATGAAAAAGAAGTTTAAGATACATGGATGTGGCTTTGAGAGAGCTGAGTAGAATATGACTTTATATTTTACATTCTAGAATCTGATGAAAGTGTCTCACATCCCTTGGTAGCTTATCTAAGTTTAGAACTAAAGGGGACTTGGAGAAAGATCTGTAACTACTAACATTTAAACAGGAGAACTACAAAATACAGAGACTTGTGGAGACTCTGTAAATAGCCAAGCCCACTTACTTGATGAAATACCAAAGAAAACACTTAGACTTTTGTAGCGTTAATAGTAGTTCTGATTAGAGTGGTATCTTTGTTGGCTTATCAGTTGATGAAAAACACAAATTAATGTTATCATGGCAATTCACATAGGTTTGGTAATAATATCTGTTGTTTTTTAGTCTCTAAATCTCTCTCCATTACCACCAACTTTCCAGAATACTCAGCTGTGAGCCTCTGTCCACTCCACCCCTGCTAGCAAGGCAATTCTAAGAGGGGAATATGGGTGCACAAGTGTTGAAGGGATGTATAGCATTGGCAAGTTCCTTATGACATCACTAGAGAAGAGCAGTGCATCTCCTCCTTCCATCCCCGTGACAATGGTTGTATGTATTGTCACCAAAGATCTAAAACTGCATGCTTCTGAATATCAATTGCTCAGGAATAACAGCAGGAAGGGGGTGTTGCCTTTATGTCCTGCTTATGGATGGGCATCTGGTGAGGGGCAGCATTGTAGGAAACAAGATGCTGGGCACAATAGGGCCTTGGTCTGATCTACCAATCTGCTTCTTAAGTTTTGTATTGTATAATCTTTACTTTTAGTCTGTCTGTCTGTCTGTCTGTCTGTCTGTCTATCCACACACACACACACACACACACACTTATTTTAAGAGGATAAAACAGCTCTGGTGTAGCCCACACCTCTGTTTGTCTGCATGCATGCATATGAAACCAAAGGAGTTTTGAAGAAAAAAAAAGCAAAACCCTAACTCAGAGCTTTCCAAACTGTGTGTTGTGACACAAAAGTGTGTCGCCACACACAGTCTGGTGTGTCGCCACACAACCCGGAAGCGCTGATCATCATCAGCGCTTCCGGGTTTTCCCGCGGCGACACACCAACGGTGGTGCGCAAAAACCCGAAAGCGGCAGCAGCGCTTCTGGGTTTTTCGCACTGCCGCAATGGCGGCACTTCCGGGTTTTCCCGCAGCGACACACCAACGGCGGTTGGTGTGTCGCCGTGGGAAAACTTTGGAAAGCCCTGCCCTAACTAGTCAATATCAGTACCCCTCCCCGGTGTTGTAAAAATCTTAGGATTTTGGAAGTTAAACGTTTCCATTTATGCATGAAAGGATTGGATTGGGCAGGGGGAAGAGATAATTTTAGTTGAATATAAGATAATCGGGCCATTAATTTGACATGACCACAAAGCAAATGAAAGCTTAGGAAATTGCTCTGTGTATGTGGACTGCTGTGTCCACCTCTGGCTACTAAAATCGAATGTGTGGAAAGTTCTTCAGGGGTTGTAGTTCAAACCTGGCACTTAAAAGGAGCCAAGTTACAATATTTTCATTGATAAAGAAGATAATGGGTACAAGAACAAACTTCTGGAATTACTTGCACAGGTTATAGTGTACCAAGTATGTGGTTAATAAAGTGTGATTCATAAACTGAAGTATTAATAGTGCCAGTTTGGTCTAGTGGCTAAGGTGCTGGGCTAGAAACCAGGAGACACTGAGTTCTAGTCCTGCCTTAGGTATGAAAGCTGGCTGGGTGACCTTGGGCCAGTCGCTTTCTCTCAGCCCAACTCACCTCACAGGGTTGTTGTTGGGGGGAAAAGAGGAGGAGGAAGGAGTATTAGGGATGTTCACTGCCTTGAGTTTATAAAATAATAAAGGGATATATATATATATATATATATATATATATATATATATATATATATTAATAGAAATGATAAATAATGAGGTAGGCCACAAAGGTAGAAAAGTAAGTTAAAGAATGATCAAGTAGAAATTCTAAGACAGATAGGGAAAAAAGTCCAAGTTTTGATTGATTTGGATAAACCTATGAAGAACACGGTGATGGGGGTGTGGTGGCTCAGCAGGTAAGATGCCAGGCTTGTTGATCGGAAGATCGCAGGTTTGGAGGTTCAAATCCCTAGCCCTGCGTGACGGAGTGAGCTCCTGCACTTGACCCAGCTCTTGCCAACCTAGCAATTTGAAAGCATGCAAATGCAAGTAGATGAATAGGTACCACTTCGGTGGGAAGGTAACGCGTCACGCCGGCCACATGACCGCAGAAGCGTCTTTGGACAACGCTGGCTCTTCGGCTAACAAACGGAGATGAGCACCGGCCCCTAGAGTCGGACACGACTGCACAACTGTGCGGGGGGAACCTTTACCTTTTATGAAGAACATGGTACATTGCATTACTTTCTTCTGCATAGGTAAAAGAACAGTAAACAATTTTGAAGCCAAAACTGGAGATAAGAGCTATTAGGTAAGTGGATTTGATTTGGGAAACAATGAAGGGATGTTGGTTTCATGTTTACTGCATTTTTTGGTAGTTTGAATGGGATTTATATGTCACCATGGTTAAATATCCTGGCATGTGTGTTGCCTTTTTCTTTTATGGCTCCAGTATGCTTGCTAGAATCATTGGCACTTTTGTTTTACTCAGCCTGTAATTCTTGTGTAATAAACCTGAATATTTCTGCTACCCACCAGAGAGGCTGTGTTCACACAACAAGCTAACCCATGAATCACTGAATCATGGTGGACTGAATGCCTAGTTTGTGTAAACCAAGGCAATCAGATCCAACTCCATTTTAGGTTAGCATGTTGCTGTATGTTCAGCCAGAATCTGGACTTGGCATGTAATAACTTAATAAAGATCTGGAGTTGCAATGTCCTGCTTCAGCGCAAGGGTACACATTTGGGCATCAACGACCAGCTGAGTACACATGGACCTCACGTGTTGCTTTTGGCACTGCATGTAATGAATTTTACACCTTACAATCCATTCTACTGTTGTCCTTTGGGCCCCTGTGCTGCTCAGATATTGATGAAAGAAACTTAGGGTGCACAAAGGATGCTCCCCAATTCCCTGCAGCATTAAGCCGTAGTCCACAGGAAATGTAAATTAATTTCTTGGTTGGTTTACTTGGATTAAAGCCTCGACCACCGTGCCATAATGTCTGTGTGCAGAATACGCTGAAGGACAAACTAGAAGTTACGCTTTGGCTGTGTTGGTGTGAACTTGCTCCCTATGATTGATGGTTCACTCCGTCATGCGAATTAAACAAATGAGCCCCGGTGCCCACAAGGTATTTCTTGCACCACAGAAATTCATCCTCTTTTGAACCTGCTCGGAACCGCGCGCCCGCCGTCTTTTCTGAAGGAGCAGGGCGACCCACCACCGGTTTTCCCAAGTTATTGCAGCGAGCATCGCAAGCGGAATGAACTTTCCCACTCCTGCTCCATCCAGCAGGCTCTCCTTGAAGTTTTGATCTATTCTGGCAGTTCATCTCTCCGGCCTTTATGCGGCGTCTCCTTAATCCCTCCTGCCCTTAAAGCTACCAGTCCTGGACTTTGCTAGCGACGGGAGGCTTCGTGCGCTTGCAAAAAAAAAAAAAAAAAAACAGCAAGCCGCGGCCGCTTCCCTCCGGAGGTAACTCGGAGCGGGCGGGCCCGGGGCTCCCTCCGCCGTCCTCTTGAGCGAAGGTTCCTCCGGTCCGCCTGGGCTGTTTTGTCAGCAGCGAAGCTTCCTTTTGTGGCTTCGAAAAAGCTCGAGTTCGGCTCCTCGGCCGGCGATCCGTAACAGGTTTTGCGAGCGGCCGGCGGCTGTTCGCTTCCAGCTTCAGCCGTGCTGAGTTGAAAGCATCCAGGGCCTGGCAGCTCCTCCTTTGTGAGGGGGGGAGGGGAAAGGGCGCTCCACTCCGCGCCAGATTCCACTCCGGGTTTGGCAGGTTGCCGCGGCGCTGGGTAAAATGGCAGTGCTGAGCCTCGTGTCGGAGTGAGCAGGACTCGGCGGACGAGAGTCGGAAGCCGCCGCCACTCGGCTCGCCTCGGTCTCGCCTCTCGCCCGGCTCCGCGCACGGGACTCCGTCCGGCGTCTCCTCGCCCGCCGTGTCCCCCTTCCCTTTCTCCTCTCCCCCACCGGGAGCCCCGTCCTGCTCCCCTCCCCCTTTCCTCCTCCTCCTCCTCCCCCCCTTTCTTCGCCGGCTGCAACTGAGCGAGGAGGCACCGCGGGGCCAGGCCCCTCGCACCCGCGTCCAGCCCGCCGGAGCTCGCCGCGCCGGGGGAGGAATGAGACCCCGTTGTCCCGCGGAGTCCGCCGCCGCTTGAGCGGGGAGGACGAGGAGGAGGAGGAGGAAAAGAGCGGTGAGGCCTTGTGCCGGCCGGCCGGCCAGGCAGGGAGTAGGTCGGGCGGGGGGGGCTGGCTGGCTGGGGAGGGGGGATCATGGCCGCTCAGGTGGCCCCCGCCGCCAGCAGCTTGGGTGCCCCGGCTCCGTCCGAGCTGAAGAAAGCGGAGGCGCAGCAGCGGGATTGTTCGTCGGAGGAGGCGGGGGGCGAGGCGGCGGAGCGCGCCGGCGAGAAGCAGTCGGAAAGTGAAGGTCCCCCGGGAAAGGAACTGCAGGACGGGGCCGAGAGCAATGGCGGGGGCGCCGGGGCCGAGCCCGACCTGAAGAGCCCCAACGGGAACCCGGGCCCTAGGCCCGTCGCCACCCTGAACAATAACCTCCCGGAGCCGCCCGGTAGTGGTAGCGGCGGCGGCAGTAGCAACAGCAGCGACGGGGTGGGGACGCCGCAGCAGCAGCAGCAGCAGCAGCAACCGCCGCCCCCGACTCATCCGGCCGCCTTGCCTCCGCCAGCCTACGGGTTCGGGCAGCCCTACGGTCGAGGCGCCCAGGCGGCTGCGGCCGTCGTCGCGGCCGCTGCTTTCCACCAACATGGCGGACAACAAAGCCCTGGCATGGCAGCGCTGCAGAGCGGGGGCCTGGAGCAGCCGTACTCGGGGCCCGCGGGGCCCCCCCAGGGGCCGCCCCCTCCCCAGAACTCGCATGGTGTCGGCAGCGCGGAGCACGGCTTCCCCAACCACCAGTACAACTCCTACTACCCCGCCGCCGGGCGCAGCGCCGGCGCCTACCCACCTCCCCCTCAGGCCTACGCCCTGAGCTCCCCCCGGGGAAACGCTCAAAGCCCCGCTCAAGCCGGGGCGAAACCGCCGGCGTCGGCTTTCCAGCAGCAGCGGTTCGGGGCCATGGGGCCCTCGGCCGGCGGCGCAGGAGGCGGCAGCGTCGGGGGCGCTACCCCGCAACCCACGTCGACCCCCACCCTCAACCAGCTGCTCACTTCCCCTAGCTCGACCAGGGGCTATCAAGGGTACCCCGGGGCCGATTACGGGAGCGGCCCCCAGGACGGCGGAGCGACGGCCAAGGCCCCGGCCGCACCGGACATTGCTTCTCAGTACAGCGGGGGTACCGGTCAGGGCTGGGCGGCAGCCGCCCCGGGAAGCCAACAAAGGAGCCACCACGCGCCCATGAGCCCCGGGAGCAGCAGCGCCGCCGGGGGACAGTCGCTCGCCAGGAGCCAGCAGGTAAACTCGGGCGCGGGGGAAGGGGGTGCCGGGGCGCCCCTGGGCCGTCGGCCGGGGGGTGGCTGGAGAGGGCCAAGGGCGAAGGCAGGAGGAGAGCCTGTCGCTCTGCGGGGCTGGGGGGCCGCTTCTGTGGGGCCGGGCTCGCCTGGGCTTTCCCAGGCCCACATCGCTAGCGAGCTGCCATTGTCTGCCTCTCTTTCCTCTGTCTCTAAAATGGCTGCCTCTCTGCCTTCCCTTCCTTCTCCAGCCTTAGTGGCAGCTCTTTCCGAGAGGGCTCTTCTGCTCGGTCGTTTTCCTTCCTTGCTGCGAGCCTGTCTGGGGGTCCTGGGGGTGGGGGGAGGCAAGGCTGGCTGCCGCCACCTCTGGGGAGGGAGGGGTGGGGTGGCAAAAAATAGCTCCCTGTTGCTGCCTTGGGAAAAAAGAGGGTGTGCGGAGCAGCTTGTGGCTGGCGAGGTCGGCGGGGCTCGGCTCTTTGGCGTCTCCCTCTTCCCCCTTGGGGTGGGTCGGCTTGAGCGGCCTGTGAGGTGGCAGGGGGTAAGAAGAGGGCAAGGGACCTCCTTGGACACCCTCCTCTTGCCCAGGCTGGCTGGAGCCATTTTCTGAGTAACCTTTTTAGATCGCCAGGTGCCTTTAGCTTCTGCTTGGCAGTGCTGGTAAACAGTTCAGTGATTGGAGTAGTAAGTGCAGATTGCTTTGGTTTGGGATTTGAATTATGGAGGTAAAATCCTTCTGTCAAAGCCAGGAGACAGTTGGTCTTAGGTTGACATCCTATCTGTGATCTGATTGGCTCCCCATCTCCTGCTCTTGGCCATTTATAATTGCCTCTGATGTAATGGTACAACAATCCTGATGAGCTCATAAACTTTTACACTCTGCTTTTCCTACCAGCCATAATCCAGAGCATCCCTGCCACTTTTGACTTTTTATTATTCTTACTATTACGATTCCACAGCTGAAATTGGCTGTGACCTTGAGGAGGTTCAGCAGGAGCAGATCCACAGACGGGCATTGTGCCTGAAACAAAAGAGGCGGAGGTGCATTTTGTGCTAACATGAATTTATTTTGCTTGTTAAGCCTGGAGTCGATTCTGTGGACACAATGTTGTGTGCGGTGTAATTTTCCTCCTGTCAAGCTAATACATTTATTTTGGTTCTGTGACACACTCGTGGAGAATAAGTGATTCTTTTCAAGTTTGATAGCGCTCCTCTATTTCCAGCATGACCTGACCTTTTTCATCTTGAATCACTGGCTGCAGAACCAGAAATAAAATAATTATAATTCCTTATTTTCAAAATTGATATTGCCTAAACATTCCATTTTATTCTAGAAGGCAAATAAATAGAATTATTTTCTTGAAGGAAAAAGTTGAATCTCAGTTTTAATATAGGGACATTTAATAAAAAAGTGTTGTCTGTAATAACGCAAATTGAGGAATAAATCTTTATATGCTTTTTGCCAGGGAAAGGTTGTTCAGTTATACCTTAATTATAACTGGAATTTGAAGTTTATTTTAAAAATGTAGGTAATATACATTAAGCTGTACTGTTGATCTGGTATTTGCTATATATTAGTCTGTTAAAAGGTAAATATATTTCATTTATCTGCTGAATTCTTATTAGTTTAGGCCTTTCATCGGGGTTTGTAATACTTTAATTAGGTAGTTTTGCACTAGGAGCAAAAAGGGGAGATTAACTTTACTTTTAAAAAATATGCATGTATATTATTATATATATTCTTTAGCTTAAATATACATTTTATGCAGTGTTGCCACCATACATGCTGCTGTAGTATAATAAAGCTGTTTAAATGAGTTTACAATTCTAGGAAGATGATAGACAGACAGGAGGAGAAATGGGGAAATAGAAGCTGGCTGTTCCACTAATTTTTCTGAGATAGAAGTGTAATTTTTTTCAAATTTGGCTCAACTCTGGGCAGATTGTAACAATTCTGTGTGTGTAGGTGAAACTTTGCACAAATTTTTTAGAGCTTCTAATATGCTGGAAGTCAGGTATGCTCATCAGAGAGCTATAATTGTCTTGGTAACCTGAAATACCTGAGTAATGTATGTTTGCGTTACACTTCATACTTGTAAAGATGCTCACCATATAGCAGGTGTTATCTTAAAAATTGAAGATGCTTTCCATATTGGTTCACATATGTTTTTGCTGCAAAAGCTGATTACTCTTTAGCATTTTTGCATCTCATTAATAGCTGAAACTAATTATTTTATTGAAAAGTTTTATGACAACAATTAGCAAGAATATGCAAATTACACTAGGTTATATATATGAGAATGCCTTCTTTAGGGATAATGTACTATCTGCTTTGTAATGTGTGAATTGGAATGAAGATGATATGTAAATAAAAATGATTTTTGAATGCAAGTATTTGATATGCATGTCAGCATCTTCTAGTGCCATGGAGGAGGAGGGACTGGAGAATGCTTCAGACCACACTCCCCCCCCCCATTCATTCAGGATGTGTTTGAAAAATAGATGAGAGTAACATTTTTTTAAGCTGTACTTATTTGTAAGGCTTAACTTTATTACTCATCTTACATAGTCTTGGGTTCAAGCGATAAATGTCTGGGATGTTTAGGAAGGAATGCTAGAACAAAAAAGAAGAAATGAAATAGATTAATTCCTGTTTTCATATAGCATTGTGTTGCATAATTTGTTAGGTTCCCATTGCTAGATCTGATCTAGTGACTTGGAAGGATGTCTAAGGATAATTAACTTGGCAGTATTCGTAGTTAATCATTAGTTTATCTCTCACTTTAAAGAAACCAAGATTACTACCTTTATGTGCAGTTACTGTAGAACAGAGCTTTCCAAACTGTGTGTCGCGACACAAAAGTGTGTCGCCACACACAGTCTGGTATGTCGCCATACAACCCAGAAGCGCTGATCATCATCAGCGCTTCCGGGTTTTCCTGTGGCGACACACCAACGGCGGCGCACAAAAATCCGAAAGCGGCAGCAGTGCTTCCAGGTTTTTGCGTGCTGCCGCAATGGCGGCACTTCCGGGTTTTCCCGCGGCGACACACCAACCACCGTTGGTGTGTCGCCGCGGGAAAACTTTGGAAAGCCCTGCTGTAGAAGCATTAAACAGTTTTATGACCATTGTGTGGGACATGACACTTAAAAGTAATTAACAAAACCCTAAAAACAATGCAAAAAAATAAATTTACAACCATGTGTTATGATGGTTTTGGCTTAACATGTTTGTATTTAACCATTGTGATGTATAAATCATGGTTTATAGTTTAGCAGAATGCATGAATCCAGTCTGTGTCTAGGTTTATTTTTCACATTTACCTGTAGTGCTTGGCTTTTGACTTAGAGAAATCGGCAGTTGTGGTTTGTAAACTCTGGTGTATGGCTTAGGGTTTAGTTTATTCTCCAGAGCATGATGGCTTAATGTAGTGGCTGAACCTAGTCTATGAATACTTACATACTCTTGCATGCAGTATTGATACTGCATACTGTGATATTTCTGACTTGGAAGTATGAACATCGTAAAGGTAGCAGACATTTGGTCTTGAAGTACACTCTAGAACATAGCTTTCCAAACTGTGTGTCGCCTGTGGGGCCCAGATGTGTCGCAAAAAAACCCGGAAGCGCTGATGGTGCGCCGCCGCAGGCCATCAATGCTTCCAGGTTTTAGCACGACACACCAGGACGCTGACGCCGTGGTGCGTGAAAACCCGAAAGCGCCACCATTGGTGTGTCGCCAACGGGAAAAGTTTGGAAAGCCCTGCTCTAGAAATTTAGAGTTCTTGATCAGTTCTTGCATGGCTGTCACTGGAATTGTAGGGCATCTATAAACAATAATTTGGGAATGACTAGTAATTACAAACAGTTCTGCAGGAGGTTATATCACTTATTTTTTTAATACATTTCATAAACAATTTACAAAACTATTGGATCTTTGGATATTTACAAACAGCCCAAATGCTTACCTTTTAGCAGCAGCAAGTGCTGATGTGTTCTTGCCAAGTATTTATTATATTGACTTTGAATTTATTTAAAATGATGCTTTAACAAAAGATGCATTTTAGACTCAATACTTGGTCTTTATTATTAGTGTTGAGACTAAAGTTAATAAGGGAAACATGGAAATGTATAAAAGTGAATTGGATGAAATTGGTACTAAGTGTGTCTGTACTACTAATGAGCTCTGATTCTTTAGAATTAAAAATGGTGTCTGAAATGATAGCATTTTTACTGTGGCTTTTTAAATCCTTATTTTCATTAAATTGGTCTTTGGCTACATGTGCTGCCAGAAGAGTGGTAACTTTGGTATAACTTTTGGGTTTAATGGGTTAGAAGATTCTTTGAATTGGTCTGCATTGATAGATGCTTGGCTTTGTTCAATCAATACACATAATTATTTCTAAAAAAACCAATCACTGCATATTATATATGCAGTGATAGTTGGTCACATTTGGATATTACTAGGCCCTATGATTCTAAGGCTACGTGATCAAAAACATAGGAGCTATTCCACCAGGTAGAAGTGCACTGGAAAAATGGTTTCTGGAAAACACTCAGACCACAGTTGCACATGTGCTAAAACATTGCTGGGTATTATCTTGAACTTGCATCTGGGCTTCCTGAATGAACACAGTGCCCTGCACACACCTGCTAATATCCACTCATTGAGATTATCTGAGGAAGTTTGCTGTGACTTGTGATCAAGCCTTCTCTATTGCTAGCCCAGTTCTTTGGAATGCAGGCCTTGCTAAGTTGAAAGAACTGACTGACCTCTTTGTTGGCTTTTTAAAAAGCATGAAAACACACCATCTAAACAAGTTTGTAATTACTGATATTTTTTAAGTATTGCTTTAAATTGTTTTTAATATCTTAGATTTTAATTTTGATTTTAAATGGAAATTACCAAGAGGCCTTGGTGTATTTATTAAGTATCTGGGTCAGGAAAATTATATGAGATTCTGAATGCCAGGACAAAGCTTTTGGAAACCTCGTATCATTGAAATCTTGTTGATTAAAATGTACAAACTGAACACAGGGCTGTATATGGATCCCAAAAGCCTGGGGTGCAGTATTCTGTGATCTTTAAAAGTTGCAGCCTGATTTAGCTTTTGATGTGCCAAAATAGGTGACTGAAGAGTTAATAGTTTATCTGTACTTAAATTTCCTTTAATATTGAACGTGAAATAAATTTACAGTAGTTTTTTGCCCTAACACCATCCACTATGTTAAATGTGCCCCCTTCCGAAAATGCCTGGAAAACGTTGGATATTCCTGCCATAGACCATTCCTCTTGCGTAAGAAAAGGTCTTTACTAATAAGATGTTGACAAAATAATATGCTTTGCAGAATTTCCATGGGCAGGAGACTTTGATTCTATACAATGCCAGGGACAAATGATACCAGTGTAGAAGGGGACAATCTAACTGTGTCTATAGCTATAAGTGAAAATACTGTAAATTTGGAAAGATGTACTAAATAAATACTTTATTCATATATAACTTCTTATAATTTTCCTTGATGTCCTTAAAGTCAGTTCTAGATTCACGGCCATAGTATGGTTAATTTTGGCTTAGTGTAATACATGAAACTAGCTATTGTGATTTCTAAGTTTTAAACAGATGGGTAACTTAATTTTCAGTCAAAAGCTGCAATCTTTCAGAGTAATTTGCTGGTGCCATGTTGTGGATGTGGCTGAAAGAAACCATGGCTGTAGCCAGAGCCAAAAATATGTTTTAAATAATCTCTTCTCTCACAGCTGAAGGTAAGGAGAGAACACTGTTATCAGAGATGTGAACTGGCCTGTTGCATTGATATTTTGCCCACACGTGGTTTATAGTTTAGCAGGTCACTATGGTTGAACAAACCATAATTAAAGCATCTCAGCTTAGTGAGATGTATGGATCTAGGCAGCATTTCACTAGACATATTCTAAGTTGTCTTTGTATAATTTGCTGTTACATGTGTATTCTTTATTTAATGTAAATCATCTTATGTCTGTTATGCAGGGAATGGAGATGTACATTAGAAATGAAATCATGATTTGAACAAGCACCATTTTATAGACTGTCACAGAGGAGCTATCAAAACTGGAAAAAAACTATTTGACATTGATTTGTCTGAGTGTTGTGTTATTGTCATGTCTGAATTCTCAGATAAGACTTTGAGCTGTTGTGCTTCGCTTCAAACCTGCTGTGCCATGAAGGTAGGAACCAGTTTAGGAGGCTGAGTATTTGGATGGTAGACTGGCAGACGGTGTATTTGGAATCTTAATCCATGAAACCAGTTTTTAGCTGTGGTTAGAAAAATACGATTTGGCATGATTTCTGAAGTGTACCACAGTGATTATTCTGAGTTCATTGGAAAAATTGAAAACCATTTTTTCTAAATCGATTGAGAGATTGTAGAAGTTGACATTGATGCAGGAATATTTTCTTTTAAAAAGATTGGGCTGTTTTTTAGCTTTTCTTCCATGTTCTGTCTTCATGTTATACTTTCCTTATATATGTAATTTTTCTTGCTGTGGGGACAAGATGCTCCTATTTGGGGTTTGTAATAAGTCTAGAAGGGGCGTGGTGGCTCAGCGGGTAAGACACCAGGCTTGTTGATCGCAAGTTCGGAGGTTCGAATCCCTAGCCCCGGGTGACGGAGTGAGCTCCCGCACTCGCCCCAGCTCTTGCCAGACTAGCAATTCGAAAGCATGCAAATGCAAGTAGATGAATAGGTACCACTTCGGTGGGTAGGTAACAGCATTCCGCACGTGTCATGCGGCCACATGACCATGGAAGCGTCTTAGGACAATGCTGGCTCTTCGGCTAACAAACAGAGATGAGCAGCGGTCCCTAGAGTCAAACACGACTGCACAAATGTGCGGGGGGGGGGGAACCTTTACCTTTACCTTTAATAAGTCTAGGAGCTTTATGTTGCTTGTCCCAGAATTAAATCTTAAAAATAACATACTATATACTAAAACGTAGCCTATATGCATTGTCCTGCACATGCTGAATTTTTTTCTAGTGAAGGCTGTTCTCTGTGTTAATTTATATAGTAATTCTTATCGTGATGTTATTATGCCAAGGCTCTTGATTGAGTTACGTACTGAGGAGCCAATGGGACTGTTACTTTATGAATCATTTCTGGTCTGACTCTCCTGCCAATTTTCTAAGCTAATCAGTCTCCACTGTCATTTCATCTTTTTTTTAAAGCTTAATGTCAGTGGTAATACTATAATAGTTCATTCACAAATTGTGACTTGTGCTGAGAGATCTCCCTGGCATCAGAAGTCTTTAAATTTGTTGGAGAAAGGGAGAAAACCCTTTTGTATTTTCAAGCCACTTGAATTCAAATTAGAATATGAGGTTTCCTTTACTTGTAGAGAACAACAACCTTAAGGACTTGCAGTTGTCACGTTTCACAGTTGCCTGCCCATCAGAAACAAGGCATTTTGTAAATTTTTTGTTTTGTTTTAATAATTGTAAGCATAAAGGAATAACGAGGCAAGAGAACTAATTTTAGTTGCCCCTACAGATTGGTATCATCTCTGTTGCTTTTACTGGAACAGACAACTTTTAGCAATTCTTTTTTCATAATTCTTTGTACTTGGTTGAAAGTTCAAAAGTGTTAGTAGCTGCATTCAGACATCTGTGCTAATTCTTAATGTTGTTTTATGGAGTAACGTGTTGCAGAAAATAGCCATTGTGGCTTATTAGGAAACTGATGCTGAAGTTTGTGATCTCAACGAATGCCTTAAGTACAAGTCACTTGTCCCTTCTGTCAGTCATTTGATGATGCGTATGTTATCCAATAAAAACTGAATTATATACTATCAGTAAGTTTAACTATATAATTTGTCTTTATTCATGATTCAAGCCAGAATCTGTTGTAACTGGTGCAGGCAGAACAACTGTTAAAAAGAGGAAGACATGGCATGGGGGAAGAGAACCTGTGACATCCTTTTCAACCATATCTGGGATTAAGAAAGAATATGATGTGTATTGGATTAATACTTTTGTGATCACTCAAGATTTGCATTAGAATTGGAGTGGAAACAGAGTGTCATTTATTTTCAATACAAGAATTTCATATTAAACCCTTAAGATTGTTACATACATACAAATGTGGAGGAACCCAGTTTGTAAAACAGACTCATCTATTTACCCAAGATGAATAGTAGTACTTCCTGGTGGGTGTAAGAGAGCTTTCTATAAACAGGAGGATAATTTTTTAAAAGTCATTTAAAGTCTTTTTTGAGTTCTTTGAAAGGATGAAAAAGTATGCTTTTAGGCTCGCTCTATCCCCACCAGAGAAATTGCACTGGTTTTAAAATTCATTCTGATTTGTGGGAATGAGATGGAGAACTTTCTAGGATTGGTTTTTTGAGTTCAGCATAACAGAGCTATGATGTGTGTGTGTGTGTGTATGTGTATACATATACATACACACACACACACACACACATATAAAACCAAGAATAGACAGTTGCTGCATTCAGCCTGATCTGTGTCCCCATCTTCATGTTTTCGTTCTGACAGATGCAGTTACTTAAGAATCTTTTATAGATCCACCAGTTTGAATAAGATTGTAGTCACTTGCAGATAGAGATGTATTTTATATATGTAGTGGATTCCACGTTAAACCTGCTGCTGCTAAGTTTTGATGACCCCCTTTTTAAGATGATCTTGGACTAAACATTAATTTTATATGTGTTGGCAGGTATTTAAATTTGTTTGTTTTTCTGTTTTTGCGTTCTGATCTGATACTGCCCAATCACTATCTTACTCCATTTTTCTGTATGTATTATAGGAAAATGTGATTGTTGAGTTCCACATTGATTCAATCTGTATTAGAAACTCATTAATGGTAATTGTGCTTTTCAGAAGCTATTAAAATTGAGGTGGAGGAAGGGAGAAAAACTCATGTTTACTTCTATATAATAGAATGGTCAGAGACATGTGTTAACCTATTGTTCTTATTTAAAAGAAGTTTCCTGTCTTCCAGGGCAATTCACAAAAAATGTCATATGCAAATAAGAATCCATAAAATTGTAATAAAAGTAGAAAAGCAGCAGTAAGCGGCAATAGACACGAGTAATATATAACTTCAGAAGCAGTACTGCCTCATTGTCCTAGCTATTTAACTGACATGGAGAAAATCACTTCCAACCCAGTACTTAAACATAAAATGAGTGCTAGTTAGACCTCTCCAGGGCCAAATGATGGTTAGTTACTGGGCATTACAATACAGAGGGCTGTTTTCCAACTGTCTCTCCTCCTTAAGAGTTGGACACTTGTAAAATTATATATTTTACAAAAATATTGAGCACTGATATGCTCAATACATGAGCAAAATCATGTAGGTTTATAGGTTCTCTTTGACATGTGGATCCAGGCTATATAACGGTTAGGACCCATGGTCTGCATTGTTCCTAAATATGCATTAGAAGTTTCTGTAGCTTGTTTATCACTTGCAGGATGTTCCACGAGGCTAGTTCTAATTAACAGCTTACATAATGTACCAGCCAATCTTTAAAGTTTTCCAAAGAACCCATCTTTTTCTGAAATATAATCCATTACACTGATTTAGTTTGGATGTAATGGTGTACAGTATATAGTTTAGTACTCTTTATTTAGAAGAAATTAAATAGGTGGATCAACCAAAATGGGGAAAAGATGCTTTGTGGCACTAGTGGTATACAACTGCAAAACAACAATAACAACAAAATGAAACAGCAAATCTAAACTATGAGTCTACTAAAAAGAAGTTCAGTCCCATTCAGAACAGGGTGAATATCGCATTCCTAATTTCCTTGTGTCCTGAAAGCTTGTAGCTGTTAAGATGAAAGCCAAGACAAACTAGGTATTTAGATACCCATACTGTATTCTGCTAAGAGTTTAATAACTGTCGTGTTACTGTACCCAGTGATGTCATACACATACTGTTCCCATAATTTGTTAACTTAAGTGGTGAGTTGGATCTTTACATAGCTAAAATGCACCAAATACAATAGGAAGTATGACAAGTTTAGGGAAACTCAAAAGTTTTTCAGAAGTTAGAAAACAAATCCTTGCACCATGAAAAAAACTCTGAATAGCTCAGTGAGCGTGTTCAGTTGCCACATGATGCTGGGTAAGTAAAAACAGAAAAAATCAAGTTTTAAGGGTGGAGAGTATTCTGGAGGAAAGCAAGGCTGAGAGGAACTATAACAGGAATACTTTACTATTTGTTGCAGGTCCACTTGTGTTACCTAAGTGCTCTGTTTAATGAGTCTTCTCGTAAGTTAAAAAATCTTAAAATGTATAAGCTATATTACTGAGTAAGAGGCAGTCATAAATAACAACTGAGGAAGGTGTTTAGGTTGTTGGTGTTTGCTTGAATTATTTGAATGTATGGGGATGGGGTTGTAACTTGCTTACTTCTCCCCATTTCTGTACAATAGCAAAGCAACTGATTACTTAATGGTTTTAAATTCAGATAATCCAGGAATTGCTGCTGTATAGGAGAAGGAATCTGAAACTTTCAGCAGGTTTAAATGCATCATTTTTCCCTTATAGACATGTTCTTCTCAAACCAATGCAACTCTTCCAGGATCACATAGCTTTAACTTCAAATATCAGACTGAATAAAATTGTTTTGCCTTTTTGCCAGTGAAAGCTTCCTCTTTGCCTTGCTCCTTTGGCATAGCCCATCTACATAAGGGGAAACTGGAAATTCAGAGGCTTGAATTTTACAGTATGATAGCAGGAGTCTGTGCAATTGCTGAGATAGAAGTTCAGTCTTTGATTCCTAGCCTTATGCCTTAACTACAAGGTCATTCCTCCTGTGTGGAGCACTCCTTTCTTTCTTTATGCTCTTGTGTTTAAAGTAATAGTGCCCAAACTTGCCTTGGGAGGCGCACACAGGGAGGAAAACGTACCAACAGGGCTGGAACAGGAAGAACTGCTTCTCTGGAGATTAATATATTGCTTGCTGCAAAAAGGTGTAAGTGATCTGCCCATGTGATATAATTAGGCATGGTTGGGGAAGGATTCATATTTCCCTGTGCACCTGGGCTTGCAGGTCTTGGCATTGCTCAGCAATTTTGCAATGCAACTTCGGCAGCAATCACTTACTTTTCTAGACTAGAACAGTACAATTAATAAAAAAAACTAGCCTCTCAGAAAGAGATTTGACGATATATTTACCAACTCAGCATCCCAATTTCCTTGAGTATGTATCATTGAATGATTTTTGTGAGGTTGGTTTGTTTTAGCTGTGTGCCTGTTTCTTGTCTCTTGAATGTGCTGGGGTATCTGGCAATAATCCTAATAGCTGAAGTGGTTCTAACAATGGTTTCATTGCAGATTGTCTCTGTACCTTGCTGGTAACTTTGTCTAGGAAGTCTATAGAGCAGTGTTTCTCAGCAAGCTGGCTGGGGAATTCTGGGAGTTGAAGTCCACGCATCTTAAAGTTGCCAAGGTTGAGAAACACTGCTGTAGAGCAAAAGAAAAGGACAGTGGTTGAGAATACTGTTCTGTGCGACTACTAAGGAGCCCAAGCACTAACTCTGAAAAACAAAGAGCTTTGGCATTCTTTTTATGCAGTGAAAGTAGGTTTTAGATTTAAAACTTCCTGTTTACTTTTACTGTGTAGATTTTTTTTAAAGAAAATCAAAATATTTTATCTGAGAATAAGGATGTGTGTTGCATACTGATTTTTCTTTACAGCTTCATTTCAGTGTCACATTAAGATGCCATACATGAATTTGAGTTTGAGGCTCAGTACATAAACCCAGATTTAACATGACCCTTCATTTGAAGAGAAAGGCTGTTAGCCTGAAAGCAAATCCCATTTGAATTAATTATGACTGAAGCAATGAATTGAGACACAAATGTCCCAAGTGTCCCAGAAACAAGGTGCTAGAAGGGTTTAGGGCAGATCAGCGTTTCCCTATGATATGAATTCTTGTTGGTTCAGACCATAAGCAATTTGTCTATTTAGAAAGAGCAAACACAAATAGAAGTTGGATAACACAGAGCCTGTGGGAAATGTTGGGAAGAGACAGGTTGGCATTCTCCAATGATCCAATGCCAATTAATGACATGGTTCAGTGATAATGTTAAGCTATAATGTGATTCACTTGAGGTTTTTTGGTTTAACATAAGTGAATTCATCTATGATGGCCTAGTGTTATGTGTGAATCCGGCCACTATGGCTTGTTCAGCAAACTCTGCTTAGAAGTCCTGGTTTAGTATTACACATAAATGTCAGTAATTGATTTCATCATCCGTTGCATAGTACATGATAAACAGAGCCTATATCAAGCTGTATGGGTTGTTTCAATATTTCAGTGAGCCAGCTATATCTTTTCCCATCAAACTCCATTCTATTCCGTCCTCTGTCTCAGTTCCTGACTCTCACACTTGCCTCACCAAGCATACTTTGTTCTTATAATTAAGATGCTTAAATGATGAAAACAAGAGAAAAGAGAAACAAAAAAATTAAAGTTGAACTAGAATTTATAAAATGTTAAAAGGGAAAATTGACGTTGACATCAAAGATGGAGGAGGCCTGCTGAGCTAACTTATTTGTTAGGCTTATAACTTGCCTTTCATTCAGAAGCCCAAGGGGGCCTGTGTAGTGCTCTGTCCTCCCAATATAGCCCAGTGCAACCATATGGAGCGAGTGAGTAGCTCAGTCACCCGTAGAGCTTGGCTGAGGGTGGACTGGTACCCGGGTCTTGCCAGTGCCCAACACTGCTACACCACACTGTCTTGGGGATGCTGTTATTGGCTATGTAAACACAATTACACTCAGTAGTGAACATCAAGAAACACAATGAATTTAGCTATGTTTACTCTGCCCTGATTTCCCATACAGTTCAAATAGTTGAGAAAGTATTACTTAGAGGAATGCATCTTGAATTGACTACAAAAAACCAAGCTCTGGTCCTAATTTCAACTCTTTTTTTTTTTGTTTGCTTTTTTTGTATTTCATTTCATTTCATTTCATTTATTGGTATAGAGCAATGTTTCTCAACCTTGACAACTTTAAGATGTGTGGACTTCATCAGTGTGGCTGGCTGGGGAATTCTGGGAGTTGAAGTCCACACATCTTAACAGGTTGAGAAACACTGGTATAGATTACCTGTTAAAAGATGAGTTTGCGGTAGCCTAAGTTTCTTTAGGTAAAAGCCTGCTTTCACTGGAAGGCTTGAGAAAGATGCTGGGAATGCATATTGGGGCAAGGGTCCTACCCAACCAATCCAGGAGATGCCCTGAGAAGAGTGGCCCTAAATACACCCTGGAGTGTTGCTGAAGGAATTCATTGCCTCCCTATCAGTTGATCCAAGTATGTGCTAGAAAGTGCTGGCCATGCAGCAGCCTTCCTTTATACTCATTTGTAAGTTATGTTTCATGAACGATGATTAATAAATGTTCTTCCAAGTGACTGTAGGACTGTATCCTGAATAGCTGAGAGAAAGAAAACTGAAATGTATTAACTTGATGTAAATAATTAAACAGGAACACCAAGCAGAAGGCTGTCTTTCTTCATAATGGGGTTTTAACTATTGAAAGTTTCTTTTAAACAATCAATACCGCAAATATTTCCAAATCTTTTGTAGTGTTGGCTGTGTGGTCTCTCTGATTTTTCACTCAGTCTGGTGATCTTGCTATGCTGTATTGAGCAATTCTCCTGGGTAAAATGCTTTACTGTTCCTATCTTGTCCATCCTTGCCTTGGGTCACTTTTTTCATTTTACAGATCAGATTAGTTGAGTTTATAACTGCTGTGGGATTTGAATGAAAAGTATGTGTGAGATGCAAGTCTCTTTGTTAACTGGCAAACATTGGCTGCATGGAGTTTAGGGAACACTTGTTTTTGATGATACTCCTTCTTAAAGTTACAATGAGATAAACCTGAAGATACTACTGAGGACTGTGTTTATTCTGCTACCTTGTTTGAAAATGGGGATTAGGAGTCTTCAATCTCACCTTCTCCCTCCCCTCCCCCAAAAGAAACTATCTGTGGAAGCCAGATCTTTCCCTTGTTTGCTCACTGCATTTCCGTGCTGTGTATTGAGAAAGGGAAGTCTCTCAAGCTGCATAGCACAGAAGTCAAACGACCTCCAGTGGAAGAACCCGCTCACTTTCTTTCTCCATTTGCAATTAGTTGTGCTTCCCCACTGAGCAGTAGAGATGGAGTTGCAAGGGAGATGAGTTTTTAAATTATTGTGAAGGGTGCAGTGGACGTTTGTAAATTGGAGGTCATTCCCTACTCCACGCTTCTGCTTCTGCCCACTGTAGTATGCAGCCTCTGATCATATTCTTCCCCTTCATGGAGTACAACCCATAATTCAATAAAGGTCACCTCTGATTTAAAAGGGGGTCTTCTCTGCAGTGGCTCCATATCTTTGGAATATGCTCCCAATTAAAGGTAAATTACATCACTGAGGGGCTCCCTTATTTTCCGCAGCACTCTAGTGATTTCTCATTTGTAGTATTTTAGAGTAGGATATTTGTTTTAATTGTTATTTTTATTATTACTGATATTTACTAATCCTTCAATGTTATCTGGTAAACTGATTTGGAGGAGAGTTTTGCATTCAAGAGAGGACACCTAAACCTATTCGAAATACATAGAATGAAAGATCAATTAATTGATCAGTAATTGGTTAAACTGATGGTGACCCCTAAAAATGTGCAGTTGGTTCTTATCCTTCCCCCAACCAGATGCCCCTAGATATGGTAGACCTAGATATGGGGGCGTGGTGGCTCAGCGGGTAAGACGCCAGGCTTGTTGATCGGAAGATTGCAAGTTTGGAGGTTCGAATCCCTAGCCCTGCGTGCGGAGTGAGCTCCCGCACTGGCCCCAGCTCTTGCCAACCTAGCAATTCGAAAGCATGCAAATGCAAGTAGATGAATAGGTACCACTTCGGTGGGTAGGTAACAGCGTTCCGCGTGCGTCATGCCGGCCACATGACCGTGGAAGCGTCTTCGGACAGCGCTGGCTCTTCGGCTAACAAACGGAGATGAGCACCGGCCCCTAGAGTCGGACACGACTGCACAAATGTGCGGGGGGTACCTTTACCTTTAATTGTTATTGGGACCAGGCTGGAGATGGATTTGAATCTTGTCTAATCTCCAGATGATTAATAAGACTTGACATAGATTTCTAACACACAAATATTTATCCATAGCATCAACAAAATTGGCCTAACACAATGTATGAACCCAGCCAGTAGATTCGTTGCTCAACATGAAAAGTCTTGGAATCTGAAGTTTGTTCAGATCTTCAAGTGGCAGCAGCTAAATAAATCAGGGAAGCTTCCTCCATCAGTTCCTCGCTGTGAAATGGAAATTGGGAAGTGCTGGAAGTTATGGCTTATTCTTGGCTTCAGATTTCTGCTTGTTTGGGAAAGGCACAGCAAGGATTGGGCTTGCATTTCACAGTGAAGAACTTTCCATGGTTTATTTAATTGTTCTCATGAGTAGTAGATTAGCTGCTCCTTCACAATAAGTCAGAATTATGGCTTATTGCGATGTGTGAACATGGCCATTTTCTCAACTGTGTCAAGTTGAGGGTTCAGGGTTTTTTGTTGTTTTGTTGCACAAGTTGGAAATAACAATTACTGTTCTTTGATGTCTGTGATTACAGTTGTGAAAAGCCAACTGATTCAGAACACTGTGTGTGGTGATATTTAATTCCATGTCAATATAATGTTTACACCACACTTTTTCTTTCATAAGGAAGCCCAAGAAAACAGATGAAATACCAGAACATGAAAAGCTATCTAACTGTTATAATTAAATAAGATCTTAAAATATAATTAAAGCTTCCCTTTTGGTTTTTTGAAATCTGTGGCTTGCTGTGAATTGAAAGGATGCATCCTTCCAGATTTCAGTGCTTGTCAGTGCCTCCAAAATAACAACCCGATAAACAGAATAAAGAATTTGAACTGTCACATTTCTTTAGGAACTCACACCTTTACAGCAGCTGATACAATAGCAATTAAGAATTTAACTTAGGGAAAAAAAACTAGAATTCTCAAAATTCAATTTGAAGTTCAGCATTGAGCTCCCTTGGTGATTTTAGGCAAATAACTCCTTCTCTTCCTTTTGCTTTACTCCTCCTGACTTGTAATACAGAAAGAATTGTTTTTCATATCTGTGGCAAAGAATATTGAAATAAAGCATTTGTACCGTTTTAAGTCCACTAAGTTAGGAGTTGATGGCTCTATGATGCAATACCATCCAGAAGACTTGGCTTTTTCTGACACTGCCCACTTTCGCTTCCCTTTTTTGTATTAACTGTAATTTAGTATACTATTCAAACCCAAGCTGACATGGGCAGCGTGAGTTCCCACAACTGAATGTGGCTCCAGAAAACTCTTTGGCAATCCCAGATTCAGCTCTGAATACAGTTGTTGAATATTAGTAAGATAGATTCCTTCGTTTTGAGATGACAAACATTAAAACAAAATCCCCTGTAACATAAGCCCTAAAATAAGCTTAACATGGTTAAAAAAATACAAGGCAAAACTCCAAAAGCCACCTTGTCCATTTTGTGCCCTCTGTCGCTCTTAGCCATCCCCAAAATGAGAAGTGCAGTCCTCAACCATCCAAAGGTATCTATCCCATCTTAAGGTGCACATAAGATAACTATCAGTTTTGATTAATGCGGAGGGTAGATAGATGCACACATTGTGCTAAGCCAAAATGTAGTTTTCTTATTTGTACTTTAATGTTGTATGAATTTAGCCACGATACATGGCAAACTGTGATTAAGCAAACCATGGCTCAGCATGATGAGGAATCAGACTGGGTGGTCAGGGTGAAGTGGAAGGTATGGAGTATCAGAACTGAAATATGTTGGTCTTGTCCCTTTCGTACTTGCCGCCAATGCATATTATTCAGTCATACTGTTATTACAAGATACAATCCAAGAGGTCTGAAAATCAGTGAGGGAGCTGTGTTCTATTTTGAGATTATTTTTATAATAACTGTAGTTGGGTATACCTCCTGGTATTATGGTTTCTTGCTATACTTGTTTTTAAACTACTGAAAGATTTGCAGGAATGACTGTTCCTCCTTTCCCCCTGGCATTGGCTTAATATGAATTTCTGTATCTATTCATCTGCAGTCAGGAATCTCAATTTTTCCCTCTCCTTCTCCCACCCCCACCCCACCAGCTGAACAAATCTGGATGTTTCTAACTTTGCTTTTTATAAGCAGTTCAATTAATCCAAGTGACATATATGGTTGGTTTGAGCTTTTGCTACAGCATGCCATTTTAAGGAACAGGAAAAAGAAAATTTTGCTAGTTTATCTCCATCTTCCAGTCACTATTATGGGATAACTTCCCAAGAATAGCATATTCTAATCTAAGCTTTTAGTGTATTGGACTTAAACCAGCTCTGATTTGGTACTACTTGTTACACCAGAGCTTTCCAAACTGTGTGTCGTGACACAAAAGTGTGTCGCCACACACAGTCTGGTGTGTCGCCACACAACCTGGAAGCGCTGATCATCATCAGCGCTTCTGGGTTTTCCCGCGGCGACACACCAACGGTGGCACGCAAAAACCGAAAGCGGCAGCAGCGCTTCCGGGTTTTTGCGCGCTGCCGCAATGGCGGCACTTCCGGGTTTTCCCGCGGCGACACACCAATGCCGGTTGGTGTGTGGGCACGGGAAAACTTTGGAAAGCCCTGTGTTACACTAACAAACCAACTGGAAACACAATTCCCCCCAACCCCTGTTGGTTATTAGAAATTTCGTAATAAAGTATATTTGAGCTATGATATGTAAATAGCAGGAACTTCAGTGGGCAGTAAGGGTTTAATTTCAAGGCAGTAAAGTCTGTGAGGCTTTTTTAATTATACATTTTTATATATAAATATAAATTCCATTATTCTTACCAATTAGCTTCTTTCTGGAGTTACTTGCCTGGTTTAGATGTGAGTTAAGTGTGGGCAGGGACAGGATGCAAATTTGGGGAACCTCTAAACAGAACTTTAACCAGTAATGTCCTCTTTATTCTTCTGCAACACATAGTGGCTTGTCTTTCTGGACCTGAAATCAGCCAGTGGGAGCAATCAGGTCTTACAGCTAATTACCGAGTAGCTGAGTAGCTGACCACAGTCCTGTTGTTCATCAGCAGCCAATTCTGAAAGTTGTGCTTTCTCTGCCTTATTTTCAGACAGGGCTGGAACTACTTGATATTAAGGCTAATTAATACTTCAGAATCTCTTTGGAAGAGCTGCTTTGGAACGTGCAGGGGCACCATTGCATCCCCTGTCTCTGACTTGTTAAGCAGACTTTTTTTTTCCTGGACTGCACGATCCTGAAAACAGACCCAGCTGCTTTAATGAGTTGCAAGCAGGTGCTGTTTTTGTACTCCCACATGTTATGAAGCACCTCTTTCCAATCAAATCTGAAGCATTCCCCGAGCATAGTTAATATAATCCACTGATGTAATCTAGTATGGGCTATCCTCTTATCCACAGGTACTGCTGAGATTAAGTAGGATTTGCAATTTAAACGTTTGTTCAGAACAGTGATGCCAGAAGGTGGGAAAAGGGACTTCTGTCACTTGGGTCTAAAGAATATTAGATTGGTTAGCCCATCACCCAGTTTTAAAGTTTGAGGCAGCTCACATGTGGCAAACATTTCTCCTTATTTTAAAGGGCTGGATTTGCAGATGGTGCAAAACCTTGGCTTGTTTCCCCCAATTTTTATCCCATCTTCTTCCCCAGTCCCCCAAACATTTCGGTATTTGAGGAAGGTGGATCAGAATTGGCAAGTTTCTTTTCAATTCACAAATGTTTAATATTAGCACCAATAAAATATTTCTATCTGCTCATTGTTTTGCTGAAATGGAAAAACCACCACCACCAATGCTGTATCCCAGTTGGATTCCCTTTCAAAAGCTTCAAGTCCCATCATTCTCAAGTAGGATGGCCAAAAAGAATCTCAGAAGTCCAATATGCTTGGAGAACACTTAAGAAAATGGTATCCTGATTTTAACTTTCTCTCATAATAGTTCTTGACTCTTCTGAGAAATATTTGTGCCCTCCTCTGCCTCTTACCATTTCTTTAATTGCTCTCAGCTCCTCCCTCTTTGCATCCCCTCGCTTTAGTTGTCTGCTCTTTTACAATCCCACTTGTCTCACTAATCCCACAACTGGCATGCAATGCTCTTATTTGTCTGTTTCCCCCAGAGAGACTGCTGCACTAGAGCCGAGTATTAAAATCATTAAAATCTCTCTCATAAATACATATATATAACTATCTTACTGCCCAAAGAATACCAGCAAACTGTTGTTGATCCACAGTGATTGATCCATTGTTGTGTTTCTGATTGTTAGTGCTTTTTTGTTGTTGCAGGATTTGCTAAAGACACCCATTGCTTCAATTAGTTCTGTGCAATTGAAAGGTGCAATCTCTTTCCTTTCCTGATCCTTAATAACCTGAAAGGATTTTACTTTCATATCAAGGGGCTGACTTATGTCCCAGGATGGGTGAACTTCCATATGGCTATATATGTTTTGATACAGTGATAGAACACTGTTGTAATTTGAAATCACCCAACTTGGAAAATGTGGGGTCCCATATAATGAACAAATTCATTTTTTTCAATGAACTACTCCATATAATTAAGTAGAGTTACTTGGAAAACACAGGTTTATTGGTATGTCTGAAAAATCACTGTTCATTAGATGGATATTATATATAAGATATCTATTTTTACAAGATATCATATTTCTTATATAAGGAATTGGAAAAAGTTATCAGCAAACTTACATGATTGTTGTTGATTACTTTTTACTTCCATATTATTATTCTCTCTTGATTCTCCACCCCAATAATTATAACTTCGGTATTACAGGAGTCTTACACAAACCACCTAGGCATGATAGCATCAATTAACAGGTACTAAGGATCATGGGAAATCCTGTGCTACCAAAGGAGAAGTTCCATTGCCACAAATGTTAGTGAGGTGTTGCATCTAATAGTAAGACCCCCATGTGCATTATTTATTTATTTATTTATTATTTAAATTTGTATCACCGCCCATCTCCTCTATACCAGGGAACTCTGTGCATGCATACCCATCATGCTGTTCGCTTTGGGCTAAATAATTTTGTACAAAGCATAGAAAAAAATGAGAAGTAGCGAACAAAAGAAATTAAAGGCAGGAGATAAAAGAAAATCTAGGCGGGAATATTTGTGACTTGTGTCTCTCATTATTGGTGGTAGTGTGATAATTGCACTGTTCTGCCTTAGTTTTCTAGAAACATGGATAGTAAAATGTTCCAGAAGAAGGAGAATGCCCTCATATGTTCGTGTCTAGAGTAATAAATAGGAATTTAGTATTCAATTTTAATTTGTTTGATAAAATTCCTTTAGCTAGACCCTTAAAAAGATCTATTTAATCTGGCAGTTAAGGAAACAAAAAACAAAAATTTTACTAGCTGCTTCAGAAAGAATAGTTAGCCAGTCTCAACTCTTCAGCTGCCTTTCTGTGGACCACTTGAATGGAGCTTCGGGACTATACCATGAGAATCTCTGTTTCATCCTGTCGTTTCTTATGTTCTTTCTCTTGGTGCTCATTGCAACTACTGTTACCTTTGGCAAACCTAGAATGTGGCAGTTGATCTGACCTGCATATCCTGAACGAATGCATTGGAGTTTGGACTTTTGTATTTTACAATGTGGTCACTTGCTAAAATAAGTATCAAGCATGCTTTTTAAAATGCATGTTTTGAGGTAAAATGCCTTAAAATATTACAAAATGCAGTTAAAATGAAGTGGGACAGAATGGGTTATTGAGTGAGCTCATGTGAAAGAAGTTACATGGAGTAACAACAGACTGTTTGTCTACTGTAGTTGAAAAGTACAGTTGCAGCCTTATTTATCTTCAAGCCAGCTATTAGCTTTGTAGGACTTTCACCTATCCTTTGTAGCTGTGTAGGATCAGGGTGTCAAACAGTATATCGATGGAATAATAACCAGCTCGGCTTAGCTCAGTTAGAAGGCCTGTTTTGAAAGAGAGTGCTTCTCGAGTAAGTAATTTGTGCTTCATTAATGTATGGGTCAATTCTCAGGGTTTAGAAGTTACAAAAGCATGTAGTCATAAAAGCTGACATACCTAAGCATATAAAGAAGGAAAGGAAGTAGCCAAGAGTAAATATCAGTGACATGTGCCTTGTTTCCAGTACAGTGGAATAAATAAGTAATCTTACGTCCTCCAGGTATTTGAGACTTCAGCATCTATCCAGCCTAGTCAGTGTGGTCAATGCTCAGAAATTACAAGAGATTGCCCATAATGTAGATTCAGGCTGAAAATCCTTCTGCACTAAAGAATAAGGACTAAGGGTAGGGTTCATAAAGTCAGCATTGACATTATTGTGTCTGCTTATTATATTCTTGAGAATGTCACATGTATAAAGAAAAGCATAATGAAGACATATAATGGAAAGAGATTTTATTTTGGCAGTTTAAATATGGACCTGCTAATGTGAAGTCATGGCAATGTCACATAAGTATAACTTCTGAAAGTTGTAAAATACTTAGCAGAGAGTTGTCTCTTTTATGCCTTTGATACCGATAGCGTAATGCTGATAGTCTATCCAAAATTAATATTAGCAAGCTAGGACAGCACTGTGAAGGTATCATATATTAAGCTTTATAGGAGGGGCGTGGTGGCTCAGCGGGTAACACGCCAGGCTTGTCGATGGGAAGATCGCGAGTTCAGAGGTTCGAATCCCTAGTCCCGTGTGACGGAGTGAGCTCCCACACTAGCCGCAGCTCTTGCCTACCTAGCAATTCGAAAGCATGCAAATGCAAGTAGATGAATAGGTACCACTTCGGTGGGATGGTAACAGCGTTCCGCGCGCATCATGCGGCCACATGACCGTGGAAGTGTCTTCGGACAACGCTGGCTCTTCGGCTAACAAACGGAGATGAACACCGGCCCCTAGAGTCGGACATGACTGCACAACTGTGCAGGGGGAACCTTTACCTTTTTACCCATTCCCTTGGATATGCATTTAGTTGTATGAAAACAAAATTAACCTAAAATATAGCACTTGGAACAGTTTTCCCCAGCCTGTAATGCCTTTCAAATGTGTGAATTTCAACTCCTGTGTGAGAATTCAGAGTTGAAATCTGCATCCCTTTGAGGCACCTGGATTGGAGAAAGGTGATTTAGGAAAATCTAAGATAAATTGTCTATATGTGAGGTAACTGACAGTCTCATCAGATGTAGTAGAAATTTTGCCAAATCAGATATAACAAATATTAGCGTACCCAGATGCTTAGGTGTTACTCTCTTAGGCTTTCATCATGGTTAGTTGTAGTCCATTAGTTGTAGAGTTCCGTACTGCTGAGTTACAGTTCATCTTTTTAGAGAAGGGAATATGTTTAGCAACTGTGTGGAAAAACAGGAAAAATTCTTGGTGTAGCATAATTTTCAAAATGGTAAAAAATGTTTAAATTGATGATTTTTTCTCTTGTATGCTATACCTCCTCTTGCCTTTTGTCCTTACGGTATTAGTAAGGATTTGTATAGTTTTCACGTTTAATTTGAAATGTTTCTTTGCTATGTATTTGGAATCAGAGCAAATCCAAATCAGGGATTTGGATAACATATGCGTAACTTGGGGGTCCTCTTGGACTCACGACTCCTGCTCGATGAGCAGGTGGCAGTCGTGGCCAGGAGGGCCTTTGCACAGCTTCGTGTTGTGCACCAGTTACGCCCTTTCCCGGAGCGAGAGGCCCTTTGAACGGTCACTCATGCCCTGATCATCTCCCAGATAGACTATTGTAATGTGCTCTACATCGGGCTACCCTTGAGTGTCCAGAAGCTTCAACTGGTCCAGAATGCGGCTGCGCGGGCGATTTTAGGTGCTCCAAGATCAGCATATATAACACCTTTGCGAGCTACATTGGGTGCCAGTTTGCTTCCGGATTCAATTCAAGGTGTTGGTTATTACCTTTAAAGCCCTACATGGCATGGGACCAGGTTACCTGAGGGACCGTCTCATCCCCATCACATCAACCCGTCCCACCCGGTCATGCAGAGAGGGCATGCTACAAGCCCTGTCTGTAAGAGAATTCCATCTGATGGGGTCCAGGAGGCGGGCCTTCTCTGCGGTAGCCCCCGCCCTCTGGAACATTCTCCCCCCCCCCCCCGAAATAAGATCGGCCCCCTCTCTCCTGGACTTTAGAAAAAACCTAAAGACCTGGTTTTGTCACCATGCTTTGGGTGGGGAGGGGAATAGCCAGTCTTGGGTTTGGCTGGTTTCTTAGATCTCCCTCGACCAGCCCCACCAGCTCATGGGATAAGACCTACCATTGTCTGGATTTGTTTGTAACTCAGTATTTTAATGATTATTCGTATTATTTATGGTTTTTATTGATTTTAAACTATTTTATTGTGAACCTCCCTTGAGAGGGAGATGGGCGGGATATAAATATGATAAATAAAAAATATGATTGTTTTCCCTAACAGCAAATAGTATTACAATATTTAAATAATTCATCCTGTGAAAGTTGTAGGTTGTATCATCACTTTATGTAGAACTGAGATTAGCTAGTGACTTTCTGAAAGTTGTCTTACTATATTTATACATCCTTAATTATAAAATGGGGTTATGGTGAACATGCTGTGCTGGTGCCTCATGAATGTTTGCTTGCTTGTTGTGAAAGTGCTGGAGAGGCTTAGCTTTTAAATTACCCATCCAGCTTTCAAAGTAACAAGCATGTTACCCAAACACATTCTGGCTATCAGAAACAACATGTAATCGTGGTTTGATATAGGTTAGCCCAGGGATATATAGAGCAGCTGGAAGTAGAGTCCTGCCTTCCAATGATATGCTTAACTACAGTATTGCTAAACTAGAGATAGGTGGCTTCAAAATTGTGCCCCTCCAGCCACCTACAGAAGGAACCAGCGAGCCAATTCAGGGGACTAATGTGGGACACTTGCCTTTTCAGCATTTTGTGAATGGAGCGTGTAGCCCAGTTCACCTTCTGCAGTAAGCCATGTTTTACCCAAAATGCTAATCCATAAACTAAAGCAGGGCTTTCCAAAGTGCTGCCGCTGGCGACACACCAGCGGTGGCATGCTCATGCACGGCGACGGCGCGGGGGGGGCGCGCGCGCACGGTGGCGGCATGGGCATGCGGCGGCGCGCGCACGCATGGCGGCTGCCGTGCACACGCGCGCTGCCGCTTCCGGGTGGTGTGGCGACACACCACGCTGTGTGTGGCGACACACTTTTGTGTCACGACACACAGTTTGGAAAGCTCTGAACTAAAGAAACAGCATGGCTAGCATAATGTGTAAACCCAGCCACTGTTTCATGTCTTACACCAAAATCCTGAGAACTTTTCAACCAAAGCAAATGAGTAATGCCTCTTTTCACACAGTGATCACTCATCCCTTTTTTATTAAAGCAGTTCTCATCTTAAAACTAGTAGCATGAGGTTAAAAAGTGGTTTATTTTCCCTGGAAGGTCAGATAGACACTAAGTAATACATTGCTTTAGCCAGAGGAGACAATCCTTCCTTTCTTCCTCTCCCCAGAAATCTAATTTCTTCCTTGCATTTGTCTATGAGCCCATCTGGGTTCAGCTGGGGGGAGATGATGGAGGTGGCATCTGCGCATTTACCAAGCTGTATTGAATCTGTGCAGTGTTGGTGAGAGCTTTCATCTGTTTGGTGGCTTTCGGGTCCCAGGGGCTCAGTGTTCTCTGTCCTCATTGGCGAGCTTGAGCGTAGCAGGGCGCAATAGAAGAAGTGGCAGCAACAGCTGCCGCTTTTCCTTGAATTGCCCAGTGGAAGCAGTCTTTGCTGGCTTTCTGCTGGAGCCCAGCTGCCAAACAATAGTTTGTGCTTTCAAGGCCATGTGGAGAGTCACATGACCCATGCTGCTGCTGCTGCTGGGGTCCCATCCCCATCTGTTCCCTCCACTCTTTCTGGGGTATGATCGGGCGTAGGTCCAAGTCCTCTCAAGCAGCCAGCCTCCTGGTCAGAGATTATGAGAGTTAACCTTCCTGGCAGGGGTGGTGTGGCTCCACTTTATGTAGATTAGCCATGTGCTTTTCACTTTGAGGCATTCAGAGGAAAAGAGGCTTCCTGTGTTTAGCTCTCAGTGGTGGTTCCTGGCTTGACTGTACGGGGGCTGTAGGGTTGGGGCCTATGAGCTCACGCCGGGGAGGGAGGGATTACCGCGCAGTTGCCCCCCTTCCCATTCCACCTCCGCTGCTACGTCACCACAACACAGCCACTCCGTGCTCTCATCGTGTTGGTGTCATTCATTCAGTGCCAAGATTGCTTTAAAAAATTCCCTTGGCCCCAGTTCAAACAGGAGTACAGCTGGGATGTGTTAGATTTTAGGCAGTCTGCCCTCAATTTGAGAGGAGTTATAAATAGCTGTGCTGACTTCCTTAACTAGCACACTCTGAGGTAAAATGCAGGTTAATTACTGTGGGAATCAATTAGGGCTTCTCTCAGTTAAAGAGCCAGTGAGATTCTTTTTCCCCCCCCCAAAAAAACCCTTTTAATTTTTATTATCAAGCTGTTGGCAGAGCTGGCCAGGAGAAAAAGGAAATTGGGACCCAAGGTGGGTTTTGCAGTGTCTCCATATTCTGAGGAATCTGACTTCACTTCTGCCTTAATATGTGTATGTGTAGCCATCTTGAAAGTGCATCAGAATTCTTCGGCCTTTGTTTCTGCAATTAAGAATAATATTAATTATAACTTTAAACAGCAGTAACGCCTTTCCAATTTATTTTGGTCTTAGAATCTGGATTTGCAAATTTTCAGTGCTGCCATAACAGATTTCACACTTAGAAAACCATTGTTTTGAGACTACCAACCGACACCCCCCAAAAGTAATGATTATGCCACTAATTCAGCTAAAAGTTGTATGGCCAGACAGACACAGGTTATTTTTGAGGCTACTATTCAAATGTTGACTGAGGGGAGGAGAAGTGGATTACACTGGCTTGTTCTGGAAGGAGACCAAATCTGCAAAACAGCTCAGTGCAGAATATCTGAGATCATGTCAGAGGTAACCAGTGTTTTCCCGATATCCCTTAAAACTTTAAAGGTCTTCAAAACCTCCCCAGTATTATATCGCAGATAAAGAATGGATGTGGTCTAAACCAGAACACTGTCAGCCAAGAAGCTTCATAAAGAAACAGCTCTTGCTTCTTTAGAATAGGGATGTGGTCCTTGGAAAGTAGCATGCAAACTGAGCAGAACAGGGTAACATAAATTGATGGGGTAGAAAAGGACAGAAGTACTACCTAAAAAACCTCATCCTTTGCACTTTAATGTTAAATATGCCATTTTAAAGGTTACTTATACTCACACAGCAGCCTTCCCCAACTTAATGCTCTCCAGCTGTGTTGCACTATAATTCTCAGTGGATATAATGAAAATTTTAGTCACAACACATCTGGAAGATCCAGCTTAGGCATGGTTGCTCTGAGGTATTTAACATTCTTTTCTTGAGAACATCACCGTCACTCTTCAGACAGTTCTAGGCACCAAATGCCTCTAAATGTTTTAAATTTAACCAGTGCCCACCAACCCTAACCAGTATTGTTGTAGAGGAGTACAGAGATGGCCTTGAAGAAAATACACAGCAGCCATTGGGAAAACATGAACTTAGCCTGGGAAAACAGGAAGGCTGCCAGAAAGACAGTTAGGATGCCCCGCCTTGACTCTCTTGGGTATAAGAGGGAGGGAAGGAGAATTGCTGATAGGCTTTCAAGATTCCATTGTTAATAACCCGTATCAATAAAGTAAGTCCTAGTATTTCTTGTGGTATTTGTTTCCTGGCCTGCTTTAGCTCAAAGGGCTGACAATAGTCAGTGGTAAGTGATTGTGAAAATTGTAATCCGAAGTATCTGGAGAGCAAGTGGTTGTCTGTCCCTGCTTTGTTGAATGAAGATGTGAGTTTGACCTATCATAGCAATCAGCTGTTGGTTGAAAAACTGCAGCATTTTCACTGGGACCAGACTGAATTTACAAAGAAATGTGCAAATTTCCAGGTTCTTCAGAAGTTTTTGTTAGGTGAGCATGAATGATATTCTGATGAGTGTTTTTTTTTTAAACTTAAATATTCAAAGCATTGGTTAGCTTGGATGTGGGTTTTCCAATAAAAATTTTGTATAATAAGGCAAAGGTTGCAAATCACTTTCATACAAGAAGGATGTATGGTTAGATCTATACACTCATCAGGAATTGAGTGAGAGCTTATTTACCTATTTATAATAATCTGGAGTTTGTGCTTTTTATTTCATGTTAGGTTTTTGGGAACAGCAATTCTGAGATGGCTTCTCATTTCTTTGAATTTAGAAGAGCTGTAAGCAAGTGGTAAGAGTTTTAGTGGTCAAGGAGCAGAGTTCTAGACCAGTACTTTCTTCTCATATTTATCTCTGGAAGGTTAGCACATGAAGTGTAATCATGATTATCATTTCCTGTGGTTCCTTACTAAAAGAATTTCCCCTGTATCAGTCTAGGAAAAAATTTCCAGTCCTTCACACATTAAAATTCTATCTTGAATTATTCTTTAAAATGTGTTGGTATATTTTCTCCTAATAATAGCTTCTTGTATGACATAAGACAGTATTCAATTTTGACAGGGCTTCTTTACATCAGTAAATATTAGATTTATATTTAGGTGCAATTTTTCAACATAAAGTAATCACTATAAAATTGAAGTGAAACCTAGAAGATTTTAGGAATGGGTGGCAGCCATCACTGTAATTAAATAATGAGCCTTGAATATTTGGAGTCCTTCCTATCCTGACCCCTTCAATTTAAATCAAAGCATGTCAGTGTACCATGGATATTAGAAGCTTTTATACAAGTGATGGGTCTTGGCAATTTTTAAAAAACCTAAAGCTATGACAGTTATCCAGCTTTTTAACACTGTACTAATGCTACCCAGGAGTGAGAAAAGGTATCTTAATCTGTTTTACAACAATAATTCTCATGTCTTTTCTTTAGGGATCTGAAAAAGCAAACTCTTTTTTAGTCAAGCGGAAAAATTCTGTTATTTTTGACATTCAGCATATCAGTTTAGTGATCTAAAACGGGTCGGCAACCTTTTTGGCACCAGGGACCACTTCCCTCGGAAATTTTTTTCCAAGGACTGGGGGGCGGGGTTTGTGGGCGGCAGCCAATCGGACGGAGGGGGCGGGGTTTGCAGGCCTTTTCGCCTCGGATCACCGCAAAAAGTGACGGGGGGGTGCCCCAGGGTGGAAAATCTCCGCGCCGATCAGCTGTGCGGCGGGGAAGTGGAGGCGCGCCGGAGTGCCGATCAGCTGTGCAGTGGGGAAGCGGAGGTGCGCTGGAGCTACCCGATAGGGGCTGAAAAAACTATGGGGAGCAAAAGTGGAAGGGAGGAAAAGTCCGCCCTGCGCCCCGCCGGGGTGCCCCTTCAAAAGGGCAGGCTCCGGGGACCCTGAAAATGCCCTCAGTGCCGCGAAAAAAACACGACACTGAGCTGCAGGGAGGCGAAAAGCCGTGCACGCTGCCGCGGCGAGGGGAGGCTGATTGGTGGGGGTGCTCCTCAGCCTGCCTCCGCCCATCTTTGCTGCGTGCTGATAGGTGGAGGTGTTTCCCCTTCCAGGCCCCCACCAATCAGCTGCTCCGGCTGACCCTGTGGCCCACTTCCTGACAGCCTGCGGCCCACCAGTGGGCCTCGGACCACAGGTTGCAGACCCCTGATCTAAAAGATCAGAGCTTATTGAAAAGTTATTTGTTGGTAAGAAGAAGATAGTAATGTTGCTTCCAAAGAAAAGAAGGGAGGAAGATTCTCAAAAAACTAAGAAGGGGTAACATGTCTTAATGTGATAGCTGGAAACTAATAAAATCCAGTATTTGGTCAATCTAGTTTTGCTTCAGAGTTTTGATTTTGGCCTGGCTTTTTTAACTTATAAGCATCTCCTCATTATGAAGTGCTCTTCAGCACACTTTAGCACAGCTAGTGGCAACACTTAGTCAACCTCGGCAGATTTCAAAAAAGCTAAGCAGGATTGGAACTGATTAGCAATTGAATAGGAAACCACTAAGAAACCCCAGGGCCGTAGACTAGAGTGGGGAAGTCAAAAAAACATCCTGAAAAAAGACAGTAGCAAACTGCTTCTTCATTGTTGCTAAGAAAGCAATATGGACATGTCTGTGTAATCACTGGAAGTTGAGCTTGATTTGAAGGAGTATTTAATTGAAAAACTTAAAGTAAGAGCACCATTGACATTTGGCCAATCTTTCCTTTACTGAAACTGGCTATTCTCCTGGTTTCAGAAGTCAATTAACTTTCAGTGCTGAAAAATTGAGTTCAGAATTTGTATCTGTTTATTCTAGTCCTTTCCACAACTCCTGTAATTCCCATCCAGCAATACCAGGAAATTGTGTTTTTTATTGGCTAGGAATGGTAATCCCAAAAAATCTGGAGGGTATCAGGTTGGAGAAAGTGTGCCATAGTAACTTATTCTAGGGCTATGTACATCTCCAGAACAAATAATGATATAATAAGATTCCTTAATAGACCAAAAGTTGGCTTTTCCTCTGCCTTTTACTTCCTGTTGAATTTTAATGTTTTGCCTGTCTTTTGGTTGGCTCTTTAATTTGAGTCCTTCACAAGGAAGTGACAATATTATTGGATAGCTGACCATAGAAATTGGGTGTTTTATAATATATTCTGATTTTATTTCCTAGCCATCCAGTCCAATGGATCAGATGGGGAAGATGAGACCTCAGCCTTATGGAGGAAACAACTTATACACACAACAGCAGGGACCTCAGTCAGGGCAGCAACAAGGCCATGGATATCCAGGACAGCCATACGGGCCGCAGACTCCCCAGAGATATCCAATGGGAACTCTAAGCAGGACGCAAACTGCAATGGGCAGTGTTTCTTATGCACAGCAGGTAAAGAGGAAGTATGCAGTCCTCTTAAAACGTATGCTTATTTTCCATAAACAGTGACTAGATCTCAAAACCGTAGTTAATTTCTGTTTTGGGTGAAGAAATAGGTCAGTAAGTGATCGTATCTCAGTGTAATGGACTTGGCCGTTATGACAAGTTGTGTCACTAGATTAATTTATTTACCATTACTGTGCTGCTTTGAGTCAGTATGATTGAAATAATAATTATAGTTACATTATCATAAGCAAATAAATGAAAAAATTGGCCACCTCTTGCTAGTGCCCTGCAGATGTGATGGGCTGTAACTCTCATTATCACGGCAAACGTCTGGAAGACACCAAGTTGGGGAAAGGCAGTTGTGCTGGAGAAATAGGACAGAAGTGTTTGCTGTCCCTGTAATAGAGCAGTTGCAATCATAATGTTTATCGTCTCCGAAAACTTTCAGGCAGGAGTAATGTGAGCTCCGTTCTTCAGCACCTTCCTGACCGACATTGATTTGTCTCCTGCTTTTTAAAATTTTCTCTCCCAAACAGATCCCGCCTTATGGACAGCAGGGCCCCACTGGATACGGGCAGCAGAGTCAGACCCCTTACTACAACCAGCAGAGTCCTCACCCCCAGCAACAGCCTTCCTATGCCCAGCAGCCCCCTGCTCAGGCCCCACATGCTCAGCCCACTTATCAGCAAACGCAGGCTCAATCTCAGCCTCCCCAGCTCCAGTCATCCCAGCCCCCCTATTCCCAGCAGCCGCCGCAGCCGCCCCACCAGCAGTCCCCGTCCCCGTATCCTCAGCAGCCAGCCCCCGGCCAGCAGCAGCACCCCCAGGGTCAGCCCCCCTACTCTCAGCAGCAGTCCCAGTCCCCCTACCAGCAGCAGCAAACTCAGCAGTCTGCTACCTCGGCGCTCGCCCAGCCCTCGGCATCGTACCCTCCGTCTCAGTCGCAGCAGCAGTCGGCATATTCTCAGCAGCGCTTCCCACCTCCACAGGTAGGTTTCTTCCGGGAGCTGCCCTGTTACTCCACCCCAATCCTCCAATTGGTGTTTCCAGAGAACCAGGCAGTTACACAGTTGCTTGGGTTCTGGATCAAACATATAAATGCCTTTTCTGCTCCCCATGGGGAAATAAAAAGAAATGCAGCGTGGCAAAGGGGTGAGCTACTCCTTAAATGTTTTTAGAACACAGACAATTACTTATCAATGCCTGTGTAGTCAGCTTGTCGGGGACCGGGCAGAAAGCCAATTTACACACGGCTCCATAAAGTACCACCTTTCGCTGTTTGTCTGTGACAGCCTACAGCAAAAAGTACTTTATCAAGTGCAACCTGATTTAGATACATCATCTATGCGTATCCTGCCTTTCCTTTTAGGAGCTCAAGGAGGCATACATTGTTCTCTTTTTAGCACCATCACCTGACCTGGTACAGCTGTTATTTCATCCTCCCAAATAATATCTGTAAGGCAGTTCAGGCTGAGGGATGATAACTGGCCGGAGATAATTTCCTGGTTTTTTTTTTTTGGATGGGGCAGAGTGGGGATTTGAACTTTTTTCTCCTCATTTGCAATGTGTCACTTGCCCTCCTTTACCTTAACTGGCTGTCAGAGGTATTACAGGACAAGTAGCAAAGAAGTACTCGAATTGGAACACTACAATTTTAAAGAGAGGAGAAATAAGGATTGGAGGATGTTCTCACCCTAACGCAAAGCCACAAGGAAGGAAAATGAAATGGGAGCTTCAAAGAAGTTGGAGCTTGTCTGTTCAAAACTCTTCCATGTGCATCTTTGCAAACTAGGACAGTTTCTGCAACACTGTACTTGCTGACCTTGAAAGGCATAAAGCTGGGGAAGGCTAATACCACAGCATATTAGTTTTCTCTGCATGGTGAATTGTTGCAGCAGAGGTCTTGTTTGGGTCTCCCAAACTTCTAGCTTAAGGCAAGAAAAAAAAAGAAAGATCCAAGCATTTGTGCTGTCTCCGCTATATCTCTGGGGTAGGGATCGAAAGGGGGCAGTGAGTTAACCACTGAATTGCCTGCCATGTTTCCAAGAAGCACAGAATGGCAGATTGCTTGTCAGGCTTTGTTCATTGTGCCTTTATAAAAAAAATTTTTTGGGCTAGAGAGAGCGAGGGAGGAAACTGGCTCAAAGCTTCTGCTATGTTCATCTGGGAAGCACAGCAAAGCATTTGGGAGTGTTTACCAGCTGGTCTGGGAGAGGGGCATATTGCCTCTTGTCTGATAGGGCTAGGACCTTAAATCAGAGAGAGAGCACAGAATTAGGTGCTTACCGATCCTGGATTGATCGATTGAGGATCTGTCTATCTGATTCTGGTTGATTGGATGTACCATAAATAATATGCTCCTTGGCTACTTGCTGAGGAGATTGCCTGTGCAAGAGCAAGAAGTAGTGACTCAACATGGGGAGTTAGGGAAGGGGTTTTTAACACCATCACGTTACACTAATTTTTAACTTAACTGCAGTTGTTCATCACATTCACTTGTAACTGCTGTCACCATTTGGGGCAATTGAACAGAGCCAAGGTAGGCAGATGACCGTACTGTAACTTAGACTGAGATAAAAATAATATTTCTGTGGGTTTCTCCCCCCCCCCACACCCCCGTTGGTCTCTTTTGTTCTAGGAGTTGTCACAGGACTCATTTGGTTCCCAAGCGTCATCTGCCACCTCAATGGCTTCCAGTAAAGGGCAAGACGATGTGAATTTGAATCTGCAGTCAAGACCCTCTAGCTTACCGGTGAGTCAAAGAGATACGTGTTGGGATTAGATATTGGAGGCAAAGCAGGATACTTTATTGTGCATTATGTTATCCTGCTAAAATTGGAAAAAACCCAATGCATCAGGGAATTCCAAATTACCAAATATAAGTCAATTTTTTACTTAAATGGAAGATTTTGCCTGAAATATAGAGGTATGTGTTGACTCCTGGTTTTGCTATTTTTTATATTTATATTAAACTCTCAGTATGAAACTTCTACTGTATTGTATAATTGTACAACTTCTTTCTATTGATGTAATTTCTCCTAGAGCCGAGTTCCATTAGCTAATTGTATTAACTTGGTTAACTTGATTTTCTGCAGATGGGAAAATTTGTTCAGATTTTGGTCAGTTGTTGCATCTTTATCCTTTAGAGATCTTTTAAAACTAAAGTAATATTGATATGTGCCTAACACCTTAATTATGATGAAGAGGCTATACTATTCCATTTCTGATGGTATCCCTGACCTGCATGCAGTGGACGGTGATATGATGGACCATCATGTGTATAGCTGCCTATTTATGGCCATTGCTATATCTTTTGTGTTTTGTGAAGAGAATAATTAGTAGACTAATGGCTTCATATGTATAGCTCTTCCCAGCTCCTCAAAGGACAGCCTTTGTAATGTGTGGAAAAGCTATTTAGTACCTTGGCCGTTTGCCAAGTTTCTCCTCAAGAGATTACCCCCAGCATCTCAAATGAGAGTTTAAGCTGCTGACCTAGAATTGGTTTCTTCCACTTGTGCTAGAGTGTTTGGCTTTCAGAATAGTGTACCTCTCATAACTCTAGTTGTGAGAACAAAATGCAAAAGAGCTTGGTGTTTGGTAAAAACTCTTACTATATATTTACAAGGTTTATTAGGTGCCTCTTTGAAGAGCCAATCAACATTGAACAATTCAGTAGAAGTCATAAGATGAAACTGCCACAGAATTTGAGTAATATAGAGTGTTACTTCACTCTACTTCAAAGGGATGCAAATTGCAAAGTGCAGAGAAGCTTAATGTTCACACCATTAATGGGATGAAGGGGAGGTAACTTCTTCCTCAGAGCTTCTTGAAAAGGAAATATTTCTTCCATGACCAGATGATCTGCTTCACAATACATAGTTCTCTATATAGTCTTCCCAGTTGGCATAGCTAATAGTCATTGTATATCCCAGTTTTGGCTGTTGAAGAGGTTGATGAAGTAGCTAGTGCTAAACAGGGATAGAGGTTAACAGTTCTGTTTAGTGGTGCTGTCATACATACTCTTCTCGTCAGTGCTTTGTCAATAGTTGGAACTAAGTTTCTCTTAGTGGGGTGACTTCAGTTTAGAGCAGAATATTGTGCATTCAGATTGTTGTGTCTAAATGGTAGCTGAACTGACAGAATCTATTGGAATTCAGCTCCTTAGTGATTAGCTATTAGAACTTGTAAGGCAAGGATGAAAGTCCTTAGATTGAAGTAAGGCACTGGTGGACCTCTAGATGTTACATGGGCAATAATGAGAGATCACATGATAATTGATTTGTTTTCTACTTAGCTTATTTTGAGAGTTTAGCAGCCTCTTGCATTGCGCAGTGATCTTCATCCTTAGATTTTAAGTCACAAAGTGCTAGAAAAGCAAGTCTCTCCAAATTATTTCTAGGACTGGTAGCTGAACAAAGTTCCTAGTTGCTTGCTGTTCATGGAATTGGGACTTGGGCATGGATAATCTGGTGCACTCCTGATGTTTTGGACTATAACTCTTGCAGGCTTTTGTCATTAATCATGTTAATTTTGATAGGAGTTGATGTACAGTATATTCAGAGGGTACCAGGTTATTTGTTCCTGGTTAAGATAACCTAAAACACCCTTTCCAACTTAGTGATTCTAGGATTCTTTTCCTTCCAGTGCATCTTTATGCACATCTGTTCAGAAATCAGTTGGACTATGTACAAGTATAGCGTACTCCTACATAAATGCAGTCATGTGGCTTGTCTGAGAGCTTACTGTGCTGAATTTAGTAGGGCTAGGTGGATAACACTAGGTTGGCCTGTGGATCCCTGATTACAGAGGAGGATCCTGTCTCCATTCATAACTCGATGTTGGGCTCTGGGAAAAGAGTGCAGGCAGGGTCCCAGAGTAATATTAGGCAAAAGAGAGATTTGGAAGTCAGCTCCCTTCCTGTGTCCTTTCTCCAGTTCCAGACTCTCTTGGGGGGGGGGGGGCTTCTTTCGGTGTTGGGTAGTGAAGGCTTTTGCCATCAACTTCCCATATGAGCCTGAGCCTTTCCTTCTCCCTCTGCAGAGAAAGGGTGGAGTTTTTGTGGGTGTTAAAGATACTACTCTGCATCTCATTGCCCAGATGGTCAGTAAGTATGCAGAGGATTCCCAAGTTCAATGCAACATCTCTCAGGTGATAGACTCTTTTCTCCTCCCAGATTTACCCTGGAAATGCTTGATGCAGTGAGGGTATCATTCAGATTGTAGAAGGCTGTGTGTTGGATTCACATTTGTTATTTGTCTCATATGCCTAGATTTCTCTATCTTACTGGGTTTCTTTAAATTTAACAACAGAAAAACCCAGCCTACCCAAACTAATGTGCTATGTAATAACTTGAGGTTGCGCAAGGCAGGAAAGCCTTTTTCTAGAGGCATCAGTTAACCAAGAATTCTTTCGTTGTGATCAAGTTTCTGTTTCATTGAAGTGCCCATAGGCACTGCCACCTCCATAGTTAGGCATTCTAAGTTTTTGTTGGTGCTTGATTGCTTTAATATTCTTTTTAAATGAAGAAGGAGGGGAAAGAATCGGGGGGGGGATCACAATTATGGAATTCAGAATTCCTTCTTCAGTCTGAATCTCTTTAAAAACGGATCAGTCATTTTTTAGTTGTATGCAGTAATTTGTCTAAGTCATCATGCACAGAATAAAATGGCATATGGATGACTTGAATAATGCTTCCACCACATTTAGAAATGAGAAGTAACTCAATTGTATAGGAGACTCCTGCCTATAAAATGGTGGGTGTCAGTGGTATATAATTAAGATGGCATCTTTCTTGAGAGTATGGCAATCATAGTGAAAAGCAGGCTTAACTTTCCACTGATGATAATATTACCTATATCAGCTGTGCAAATATGATGACAAAAGGGCTATTTGCTTACAACTAGGCTTGACACAATTCTCTTTCTGACTTAGTGAAGTGTTCATTGCTTGCTTACCTGTCTCACTGTAAGTGAATAGCCAAGAGGTAGTCGGCATTACCTGTATGTCAAATTTAGCTGATGAGGACACAAAAAGCCATTTTTGGTGGCTTTCCCTCAGTTATGGAGCTCCCTCCCACTGACTAAGTTTAAACTTGGGTAACTTTTTTGGAAAGTTGGGTTCTTTTTTTTGGAAAGTTGTTTTAAGACCTGAATTTGGGGTGGACTGTACATTTACGTAGAAAATAAATGAGTTTAGATTGTACTTTGGAGGTGCTTAGTGGAATTTGGCTTATTAGAATATTTTTAATTTTCCCTGGTGAATTTACATAGAATGAAGAAACCTGAGAAAATGCCACTTGCTAGTTTTGTTGTATGCACAACCAAGTGAAGTCCAGCCTTTGCAGTAGCCATGAGGTGACCGTATCAATTTTCTTACCCATGTCCAATTAGATGGTAAGACTTGTTGTATTGAGCAGTGCACTGCAGACATTAATACAGCACAAAGTTGGTACAGGTAGTCCTTGCTTAAGGACCATCGTTCAGCGACCATTCAAAGTTACAATGGCACTGAACGAATGGTATTTACGACCGGTCCTCAAAGTTAAGGCTGCTGCAGTGCCCTGTGGTCACGTGATCAAAATTTGGGTGCTTGGCAGCCTGCCCGCATTTACAATCAAAGGGTACGCTTCAACTCCCCCCATCTGCCTATCTCCCCTCCATCTCTGCCCTTTGGCCACTTTGCCCTCCGCAGCCCCTGCGGCTCCACCTTTGCCATCTTCTTCCTCCCACTGCAGACCGGGCGCACCCGATCTGGCCCTTTACGAGGCCTTCCTGAAACAAGAGGAAGAAGACAGTGAAGGTCAGCTGGGGATGGTGGAGGGCGGCAGAGTGCAGGGTGGTGGGTAGCGGAGTGCAGGGCAGTCAAAAGGGCAGGGTGGCGGGTAGCGGAGTGCAGGGCAGTCAAAAGGGCAGAGATGGGGAGATAGGTGGGCGGGGAGAGTTGAAGCGGGGGCAAGCACAGCAGTTGACGCATGAGGTCCTGGTCTAACGACCACAACCACCATTCCAGTCCCAGTTAGGGTTGGTAAGCGAGGACTACCTGTATACTTAATGTCAGCAGAACCTACTATACTACAACATAATTTCTAGAAATCTCCAAGAATATATGCACTGTGATATTTAAAGTTTAGATTTAGGGAAAGTTGTACCCCATCAGTTCAAGGAGACTTGTCGGCTGAAAAATAGTTTAGTGATTATAACTAGAATAGAATATTTTGCAATTTCCTGTTTGCTTTAGACTCTTTGTTGGGCTTGAAACTATTCAGTTCAATGGTTTTTATTTAAAATCCCTCCCCCTTTTTTTCTGAACCACTTGAGTAAGTGAGAGAAACCCAATCTGCATAGCCCAAATGACCCTACTAGCAGATTCTATTATCACAATTTTAAGTTTACCCACCTTTCTTTTCTTTTGCTGTAGTACTTCTCCGAAGACTGGATTTGACTTAAGGTTGTATAGATGCCCTGCTAAAAAGGAGCATAATGGCACATAATCAGTGAGCACATAATTCTTCTGAGATTGACAGTAAAATTAATGATACACGTGCAATAAAATGTTGGGAGCTGTAGAAGTAAATTTGTGAGAGTATGTTCTCTGGAATAACTTCCACAGCTCAAAATATGAAAATGTCTTGCTTTGAAGTCAAGAATGACAAGCATTCTCCTAATTGGCTTGTTGACACATGATTCTAATATGAACAATGCAAAGGTTGGAGTAAAGGAAGTCTTATTTTGCACAGACACCAAGACGACTACTCTGTAGGACAGAAACAGGACTACATGTTGCTTAGGCTGTGTAGTGAGAGGCCACTTCAGAATGGGTACTGCTATGCAGATACATAGATCAGTTCTGAGCAAGATACGTTTTCCAAAATTTAGCCATTACGATCTCAGCTACTTCTTGGCAGAGTGGGGGCAATATATATGTCAAGAAAAGTTTCTGCTTCCTCTCTTGAATTCCATGCTTTGAGTAACTCTTGGTTGTCTACTATATCTTTAGTTTCATGCTGGTAATTTTAAGGGTTTGTTTAGATTACAATGGTGAAAATTAAGAACAACAAAAAAAGAAGTAAAAAATTGGGACAATGGAATTTAACAAATGAAACTATAAACTCATTAATATAATCTGATTTAATCAGGGTCATTTGGAAGTGAGCTTTGGGATCATATCATCTTCTGTTGAATTATGAAATGTAGATTTTATTTTACCAACCATAATTGTGATTAAGAGCTGCATTGACATTAGCATTGGTCATTAAGACCTACTCTGGGTTTATACATGCTAAATCAGGATTCAGTTTAATCATGGTTTGTTGAATAAACTATAACAGTAATCTCAGACAGGGCAACCTATTTGTAGTTGGTTCATACATGCTAGCTACAAGTTGGCTACACAGGGATCGATGCAGGAGATAAATCTAGCCTAACTCAGGTTCCCAGTTAATCAGAACTTGAACTGTTTTTAAATATTTAATTATGATTGGGATTCTAAGAACTAAATTCAAATTTGCTTCAGTATCCAAAGCAATTAATATTGTTAACAGTTCTTTGAAAAAAAAAATCTATCTCATGGTGGTCTTGCTAGTAGATTGAATTAACCCCCCATCCTATAGCTTCCATATTTTTTTCAGCTCCAAGGGTGGGCAGACATGGTGGGGGGCTGCTTCACACAGGAGAGAGAGGAATTAATTGCATGAGCAAAGATCCTCTCACTGAATCTTGGATTCAACCTAGTAAATCTATAAACTCAGTATTCTTATATAGGGATAGGGGCTTGGAAATAGCGCTGAGCATTCCACTTGAACTAGAGGACCAATTCATTATCCTTTCTCTTAATGACTATTCTGTACAAACCATGATTGGTGTTGATAAAATGCTTAATATTGACATAAAGTAGGAAGAATTCATAATGTGGAAAGAATCAGATATGGAGAACAAATGCATGCTCCTGTGGCCTAGGTCTAATTAGTTAACCATAGTTAGACATGAGCACATTTTATAAGGGTGGGGTCCAGACAGAGTTTAAACGTTTCTAGTGTGTTTCTTTTTAAGCATAATAGTATAAATGTTAAATGGTCAGAAATTGATAGCATCAAATTAGCATTAGATGCAATTGTATAATTTTCTGCAATGTTTCTATCTTTTAAGCACACATTTGTTCCATTTCATTGCTCTATTAGTTTTTAATTTTTTTAAATCTACCTGAAAGTTAATGCACATTTCTGCATATAGGAAGATGGGTGTACAGGTAGTCCTCGTTTAGCGACCACAATTGGGATTGGCAACTTGGTTGTTAAGTGAAATGGTCGCTAAGTGAAAAATCACGTGACCACAACTATGCTTATGATCTTACTTCAGTTTTCCTTTGCTTTACAGACCTGCAAAGGTCACAAATGCGGACATTGGTCGCAAAGTTACTTTTTCATCACCGTCGTAATTGCAAATGGTCACTGTTTGAGGCAGACACTAAGCAAAGACTAGCTGTATATACTGTGCATGCAAATATTTTCTCTAATGCATGGTTGGGTTTTTTTGATAGGAGATTCCAATTCCAATTTTACATTGTAAAATTCAGAACTCTGAAAACAAGATAATTGTGTTTCACTTTGCCTGTTAATTTGAAAAATGTGAATTAAGTCCATTCGTATTCATACACACTAGTCATATAAACTAATATGAGTCATATAAACTAATTTTTTGTCCATACTTAAGCTGACAAATAAGATAAATATTCTACCACTTTGAAGCACTCTGCCTGCTAGATTCTCAGTAACAACACTAATGGGAAATGTACCAGTGGGAATCAGAGTGGGTTCTCAAATGACTTACAGAGAGAGCAGTAAGTAATGTACTTCTTGAAGAAAGGTCAGGAATAAAGGACTGTGAGGTGGAAAAGGGAAGACATCAAGAAAAAGTGGAATGAAGCTTATTAGAATAGGCAGTAAAACATGTGCCCTCAATCTGGTGTGCATTTTGCTGGCTGATGTACAGCAGCCAAATTATTAGATCAGTTGTAGAAACTGTACATAATAATGCAGAAGTCAAATGTTAAACCAGATATAAATGTATGTATAAAGTACTACTGGAGAAAATCTATGTAGTCACTAAGAGTTGACACTGACTTGATGGCACATAATCAATCAACAGTACTTTACAGTGGGAATAAATTTCTTTGGACTTTTATTCCTAAATCCCACGAATACTTTAAGAAATCCTGTATAAATCAAAAATACATCCCACTGAATCAACTACATATGATTTGCTTAGCCGCTATTAAAAATGCAAATGTTTAAATAGCCTTTAAAAAGAGTTTTAAAATCTTTTTATTTGATTAGTGGGTTAGTATAGGACCTGATTATCCCACCTTACTTTCCTTAACCTTGGCAGTTCTAAATTAATGCCTGCTTTTTAAAATTATGAATGTGTAAATGATTGGTCATATTACATGGCATTGTTTTAAAAATATAGTTGTGTTTGGTTTGTCTTAGTTGTAAATATTTGTTTACCGGTTTGGCTGTTAAGCTCATTTTATTGAATGAAATGTTACTACTTTTTAACATTTGTATCACACCTTGGTAAGGGGCCTGATGGCTCAGTGGTTAAGATGCCAGGCTTCTCGATCAGAAGGTCGGCGGTTCGAGACCTGAGCGCTGCGTGACGGAGTGAGCTCCCACACTCGCCCCAGCTCTTGTCAACCTAGCAATTCGAAAGCATGCAAATGCAAGTAGATGAATAGGTACCACTTCAGTGGGATGGTAACAGCATTCTGCATGCGTCATGCCGGCCACATGACCGCGGAAGCGTCTTCGGACAGCGCTGGCTCTTCGGCTAACAAACGGAGATGAGCACCGCCCCCTAGAGTCGGACACGACTTTGCAAGTTACCTTTTTTTTAATCACACCTTGGTAGTAGTAGTAATTATTACTATTTAAGTAATTTGTTACAAGACTAACTTTAAAGATGTCATCAAACTAGCACTAAAATGGAAATACAAGTGAACAGGGCATATCATATGCCTACAAGGTCAACCCCTGAGACCCTTGGTACCAGTTGCTTTTATTATATACGGTCCACTGTGACGGTGGACCGTATGTAATAAAAGCATCTGTTGGTACCTTGCTTAATGACCCTAATTGGGACCGGAATTTCCATCGCTAAATGAAGCAGTCATTAAAAGCAACACGTGACCTCACTGCATAGCGATGGCAGTTTTGGTGGTCCCGGTTGCGGTCATTAGCCGAGGACCTCATGCTTCCCCTGCCCTGCCGTGCTTGCCTCCGCTTCAACTTTTTCCACCCGCCTGTCTCCCCCTCCATCTCTGCCCTTTTGGCCAACCTGAACTCTCCCGCCCCCAGCTGACTTTTGGCATCATCTTCCCCCGGCCGCTGATGAGGCGTGCCTGGCCGAGGCAGCTGCTGGCCCTTCATGAGGCTGCACGAAGCCTCCCTGATGCCATGCAAAGGCCTTGCAAAGGGCCAGCAGCTGCCTTGGCCAGGCACACCTTGTCAGCAGGAGGAAGAAGACGGCGAAGGTCAGCAGGGGGAGATAGGCAGGGGGAGTTGAAGCGCACGCTGTGGTCGTAAATGTGGATGGTCTGCCAAGTGCCCAAATTTTGATCATGTTACCGTGGGGGTTCTGCAACACCCGTAACTTTGAGGACCGGTCTTAACTACCATTTGTTCAGTGCTGTCGTATCTTTGAACAGTTGCTGAACGAATGGTTGTTAAGTGAGGAGTACCTGTATTGTCATTTTGGACAGTGAGCCTACTCAAATGAGTATGACGAGTATCATTTAAATGCACTATGATTATACAGTAGATCAAATTGAGGATGAATGAATATCATATGGATCCTGGCTACTAGAAGGCCTACGAGAAAAGGAAAGCACCACCACCACCACCTTCCCCTCCTCAAATTTATATTCCCTGTCTTTCTGCTTGCATAATATCTTACTGTGGCATACAATATAAAACAAAATATAAATAACTAGTAAAATCAGTACCATTTATTGAAATGATCGTTGCTTAGTGGCAGCATGTGTAATGTTCAGAATCAGCCACTACTTTATTGGAGGCTCTGGAGAATCACTGCCATTCAGTAAAACATGATTTGGTAGATGAACCAAGGGCCTGATTTGATATAAAGCATTCTCTTGTGTTTTTGTGAGATTTCATACCATTTTTTGGAATTGAATGATATTCTGAGTACTGCAGACTGCTGCCTATAGAAGAGCATATGATGGAAGATACCTATAGAAGAACATATGATGGAAGATAACAGCTGCTAAAATAAATCAGTGAACCTCTTTGATTCTGACCATCATCCACATGATCATAAGAGCCATGGTGGACTAGACAGCCCAGAATTTATTCCACAGAGGCCTTGCAGATGGAAACATTCAAGCTGGACTTAACACAATAGCACTCTTCTGCTCACATAAGCATAAGCTTTCTGGAGGTTATATGGGATTTGTCTGTTTGACTTAACATTAAGAATTTTTTTAATGTTTGAGAGCCATTCAAATTGGTGGCCATCATTTATATCTTGAACTAACAAATTCTGTAGTAATCGCTTTTCTTTTTCTGTCCTGAATTTCCTACATTTAAGTTCAGTGGAAGGTCTGGATTCTTGTATTATGGGAGACACTGAGAAAACCACCGTATCCATTTTCTGCACACTATGTATAGCAATGTAAACCATTGGCATACTCCTTTTATTTACCTGTTTTTCTAACCCAAAGAACCCCAAATCCTCCAGGTTTTAATCCTATTTCACTCTAGTTATTCTTTTCTCCGTATTTTCCTGCTCTGCAGTACCCTTTTGAAGATGTTCTGACTAGAACTGCACCCCATATCCCATTAATTAATTAATTAATTAACTTTATTATGGGTGCCCACTCCATCTGGACGCTGGGCAGCTTACAGCAATCCAAACATCATCACACCAAAAGTTTATATAAAGTATTTATGAAACAGTTTAACTTCAGTTTAATGGAGTGGCGGGGTGATACTTATTTAAGCAGAGAATCTGTTAAATCCAAATGGGCCTTTATGTATGCATAAAATGGTACATGAATTTTACGCAAATAGTTTATATATTTTACACAGATGTAAAATGCGGAATGGGATTTTACGTATATATAGAAACATACTGTATAATGGCAGATTTTCTCTGTTGCATCCAAAGTCTGGTATTAAGGTCTGTTCACCATGTTGGAATTTTCTTTCATGATCTCTAGTATAGACCTTACCTTTTCCATAACACAGTAGGCTGGGGTTTGATTGAACTAATCACGACAGTCTGATGCTACCTGTCCCAATCACTATTAGCTCAATTACGTATATGTGAAGTTAGCAGTGTTATTTGTTTATATTTGCTCTTGTTGGTTTTCCTGTAAGTTCAGTTAAATGCTTGTCCGTATGAAAAAAACAGGAAGGTTATAGACTAGTAAACACATAGAAGGTCCCTTTAGAAATAAGAAATGTTTAATTATTATTTAGTCATGTTATCCATTGCTCTGAAGAAAAGAATGTATCCTCAAAATATGTCCCATGCCAGCCTTGTAAGGTAGATGAACGTTAGGCATGCAGCTACTCCTATTCTTGTATCACAAATAAGACTAAGTACCAAGTGAGCTTTTGATTGTGTTGTGATTTGATAAAGAGCCTTCTGGCTTCTGCTGAAAGAAAACATGCTTGTTTGGCTCATCATGATATTACTGATGTCAAATAACTGATGTAGACAGAGAGAGTTGGATGTTCAACACAACTCCTGAAGAGATCATTCAATAGCTAAGGAGTGATGCAGGAAAATACTCTACCCTGTATCTCTGCTTACCCACTAACTCTCTACTTTCCCCCAAGATTAAGCATCCATTTGGCCAATCTTTAGCTACATCAATCCATTTCTCGTATGAGAGATCATTATTCTAAATGCTTTGGTGTTGTTTACAGGGGCAGACATTTCATGAATAAAGATGTAAGTGAATTCAGTTGGTAGTCTGAAAAACTAAATTACTTTACAGTTTATCAGAATAAATAGTATGCTTCTGATCATGTTGATAGACTAATACCTGCATTTTAAGTGACAGCAGTATCACGCTATGAGCGTGGGATTTATGTTGTGAGTAACATGGGCTTTGCAAGTACTAATATGAACAGACAAAATTTCTTACCAAGATATTTTATCCTTCTCTTTCTTCAGTTCATAGTGTGGAACTTGGCCCAACGATTTGTAAATTCATGGGAAAATAACATTTGCTTGCTAATTATAACTTGTCTAGGCATTGCTGTAAATGGTCCCAGAGTACACTGTGCCAGAGATCCATATGGCATTTGAAGGATCAGTGCCTCCCAAATTGTTCTGGCAGAAAGGTTCCTGTAAGGCCTGTCTGTTGAATGACTGTGCTCATTTACATGAAAAGATTAATAGCAAAACAAAGCCATGCGTGTGACTACCCACGTCTTAATTTTGTTCCTCTAGAGGCCAATCTGAGCGTCTGTTTTTTAAAATAGCCGCAAAATAGCCTTTATTTCTAGCACTGCTGGAAAGGCTGTTTCTGAGAATCTTTTTATTCCAGTGAAATGATTTCTGGGCATGACTTTTTTCTTGGAATTGATCCGCTAGTTGTCCTGGGGGCTTCCACGTCTGAACTACAAGAAGCTAACCTGAGGCTCAGAAGGAAATTCCCCACCCCCATCGCTGTGTCAGTCATGGCCCTTCCGAGCAGCAGGGGAGGGTGTGTGCTTGATTCTCTTTGGAAGGGCAGCCAATCAGAGCCTGCCTTATAAATCATGCTGCTCTGAGCCACCAATGCAGTTTGCTGTCCCTGTGCTTCAGGCAGGAGGCTGTGTTTGCAGCAGATCATTCTATGCTCGATCCAGGGCCCATTTCCTGTTTCTATTCTAGTCATTGGTGGCTCAGCAGAGCTTCCTGCCTGTGTACGTTACAGATTCCCCTGATGGCAGCTCTTGTTTTCTTAGGAACAATTTCAGTTAGAGAATTAACTGAAATATGAAGCCAGCTGTGTCTTGGATAGGAGCAGATTAGAAAATAGATGCATGTACTCTGAGTAATGCTGTCATTTCTTTCTTCTGCTTTGAGTCCAGTTTGTTTTAGCCAGGCAAGCTGGGGTGTAATCAGAAAGCTGCTAGAGGATTCTCATTGCCCATCTTAGATTTCCAAGAGTGGTTTGTTAACCTTGTATGGCCACAGAATTGGATGAGCCTCAATAGCATTGTTGCTTGCCCTTTACGAGTATACTGACAAATGTACATTGCAGTAAAGCTTTGGTTGGTATCATTAAAAGCATGTGAAAGAGTGATTAAAAATCAGATTTTAAAATTCAGTGTTTAAAATGTTACTCTTAGCATCACATCCTCAACAGGCACCTAAGTAGCATTTTTAAGTAGCACCTTAAGCATTATTTTTAGAATGGTACGTTTTTTCTCTTACATAAATTGATGTGAATCCATCTTTCTGGAATTGTCTTTTAGAGTTCAGAGTTCCAACTGTATGGTTTTTTTCCAGGGGCACTCTTGGCACTATAGAGAACATCAGAACCAATGTTAAGCAAAGAGTGAAGGATAGGAATCATCAGTTGGAGATGTCATTAGTTCCAGTTGTATTAAATTAGATAACATCAGTTGTGTCCTGAAGCATTCCTGATTAAAGAAGACTCTTCATACTGACAAGGTGTAATGCCTTTCCCATAGCGTTTCTATCTGGGAATAAAGGAAATTTCCATATTGTAAGACAGAAGTTACAACAATAGAAGTGTACTTCTTCCCTGATTTTTCAGTTGTCTCAGTGTTATCATGATGTATTGCAATAAACTTTTTTGGCTTGTCAATTCAGACCCAGGGAGATACATGAAAATACCAAATTTTGTGTAATGTCCTATAAGATTAGGAAAAAACATACAACTGCCCCTTTGATTGGCATAGGGCAGCTTCCCTAGTTCTTTTTAATTTCATATTTGAAATAACCTTGTTTTATGATTTTGGTTTTATGATTATATTATGTTTGTATTTGTTGTAACCTGCCCAGAGTCCCTTGTATGGGAGATGGGCGGGGAATAAATTTGAAAAATAAATAAATAAATAAATAAATGTTAATTTACACCATTTTGTAAATGTACATACTGTATATGAACTGGTCCTTAACCAAAATTAAGTGATTTATTTGAATATTACATAATAAAGCAATAAACAGTACTCTAACCATAAATCCAAGAGCTACAATTAAAATTAGAACAAGAGAGATATGAAGCAGGAGTAAAAAGACAATGAACAAAGTAGTCTTTACTTATAAAAAAAGAGGGAGCGAGCCTGTACTTTTCCAATAAGAAAGTCTGTAATTGGTATGCTAGTACTGAAAGGCTGTTTCCATAGTACTCCATCAGCCTAACTTCTCATACTATAGGGCACCCAATAATTATAAATAAACAGGTTGATATATGAGGTGATTTTTAAATAATCTGACTTCCAACTATTTAGGCTTTCATTGGTCAAAACCAGGACATTAGAATTGTCCCTGAACCAAAACAAATTCTATTTAAGTTGATCTACAACTGGTGTAATGTATCTTCTGATAAGTCTTAAGGTCATTCCCAAGGGCAACTCCAAGTCATGCAAGCAATCTAAACAAGAGATGAAGTAAGGCATGGATCCAAGTGGCCCAATTCTTTCCCCCAAATGAAAGCATACAAATTAAAGCTAGGGAAAGGGGCTTTTAGCCATTACAGTAAATTGTTCTTCAGGAACAATATAAAATCCAGGCTCACTTACAAATTATGAATATGATCTTTAACCAAAGTGCTACTGCATCTGGAACAGTAATTTTCCTGATTCTGGTTTGGACACTGATCTCTGGAATGGACCTCAGTGTATTTACATAGTTCTTCACAAATTCCAGGTACTACAGGAAAAAATAATCTCCAATATGTTTAAATTATTTTGGAGTACAACTTGTACTTGCCCTAGACAGCATAATCAGCGATAATGGAATTGCACTTCAAAAAATTTTCAGCCACATTGGCATCAGTTGAGAAGGAAAGAAGGGCAACCAGGATCATATTGATGAGACCTAACACCAAATGACCTCCCTTGCAAGCACATATAAATTTTCTGTGGATGAAAACTTAAGCCTTTAAGTCTTTATTGATATAATGCACATGCTTTAACATATATCTTCTGAATGGTCTCCACTGAAAGATATACTCAAAGGGTTGGATTTGGACCATAGATGTGTGTGTTGTAAAGAATTAAGACAGTTCCAACCAGCTGGATGGTACTAGTTTAGGGAAGGTTGAGATGGAGCTTAGTGCTATTTATTTTTGCTGAAGAATTCTTTGAAAAACAACAAAGCTACCTGTGGCTTGTATCTTCATTTCTATAAACACCTGTCAACCATCATGGCAGGTGATATTTGAAGAACTTGATGAGGAGTGAAGTTACCACTAAGACATTGAATATTAAAACCTTGAAATACATAAATGACTTACCTGGGCACTTCTGACCTATTATGGCTAATAATTAGCTTAGCATATGTCAATGTGTGCAGCTGTAGGCTGGTTACCATAGTTACACAGAAGATTTCTTGGGAATATTTCCCAACTAACCTGTTCCGTTATATCCAGCTGTTTAAATGTAAGGTTGCTAGATCTGTGGCCTTGATAGATCTATTTAATCCACACCAAACACAAAGGCAAGATCTGTCAATATCAAAATATACTTCAGTATTCTTTTCTATATTAGGAAAATCATGTTGCAAATCACATGCACATAATATGTCCTAAAAAAGGAGAAATATGCTACCCAACTTGGTGTACACAATCCAGTCAAAATAAAATGCAAGGCAGACTTCATATGAAGTACCCCAGTAGAACTGGTCCTCTCCAGTCTGTAAAAGTATAGATAAAGGGGAATATTTTCTATTATAAATTACAAAATACAATGGAGTCACAATTTTTAACACTGCTGGCATCATTCAATGGTGAGAGGTCAGAATACCTGAACTGCACTGAAAAGTAGATCATCTAGCATTGTCAATATCAGCAATACTGTTGGGCGTGTAGATGATACGTGGAACCAAAACAGGGAGGAGAGAAGATGGAGATATCTGCATTTGAGGAACAGTACTTCTGTGTTGGAATTGCCTCACCCCCAATTTTCCTTAATCCCAAATAAGGCCTGGTAGTCCCTAGCTTTCATTTAGTTGAGTTGACATTGGCCTTAGGAACATTTATATTAAGTATGCCTCTTCCAAGCATAGGTCCCTACTTAATAACTCTACAAGGTAATTTCTTCCATCGTTCATAGTTTTCTGTTTCTTAAATCTCAATTGCTGATTTATAATTATTATAATTGGCTACCATTATTATAGCTATTTAGCAAAATAAATAAATAAGCATGTTACATATAAGTACAGTTAAGACAGCAAAGGTGATTCCCAAAACCATCCATCCATCCATCCATCCATCCATCCATCCATCCATCCATCCAATTGTTTTATCATTTATGTTGCTTTTCCAAGATTACTCAATAAAGGCTTTTCTAAATAAATATGCTATTATTTAAACTGGAAAACTGTATTATGAAGTATACAAACAGCAAACACTTTGCAAAATAATTATGGAAAAATAATTGCATCAAAGTAGTTGTATGTGTGTGTCTCTTTACTTGTCTAGAATTAATTTCCTTCTTATACAGAGGAAGAGAGTTATGTAGAATGGACCACTACAGTGTTCTACTCCAAAACTACTACATTCTAGCTTGAATAAAGTGAAATGCCTGCTTAGCTATGCAAAAAAAACCTGCATGGATGCATCTGTATGTTAGTAGCTGTTGACCTGAACTTGAAAGTGATTTTACTTTGCAAAAGGAAAGTAAATTTTGCTAGATGACATTGGGGCATTTTTTTTTTGTATTGTGGTTTTTATTTCCTCATTAAGGTGTTTGATGTCAAGGACTTGACCAAAACTCCAGAACTAATTGTGTAGTTTCACTGATTGCCTGAGAGTAATACGATTACATGCATATCTGTACTCCTGTAATAGATCAGGTTCCACAACCTCCACTATTTGAAACTTTCCAATAATTTTAGGGGCATACCAAAGTCAAAATACTGAATTATCCCAAGAGGAATTTACCATCTTCTTTTGGATCTGTTGCTTCTCCAAATAAGGTTGCCACTGGGAAAATGGGATATGTAGCCAGTTTGGTCTAGTGGTTAAGGCAACGGGCTAGAAACCAGGAGACAGAGTTCTAGTCCCACCTTAGGCATGAAAGCCAGCTGGGTGACCTTGGGCCAGTTACACACACACAGCCCAACTCACCTCACAGGGTGGTGGTGGTGGGGAAAATAGGGAGAGGAAGGAGTATTTGGTATGTTCGTCGCCTTGAGTTATTTATAAAAAGGATAAAGGCCGGATAGAAAATAAATATATAAATAAATAATGATAGAATACCCCATCAAGTAGCAAAATAAAATGAACACAGAGTTTATTTTAGGGCCACAACAGAAAATCTTCACCTATATCATGAGAATGTAGTTTCTGTCAGAATTTAGACTTGGTTAAACCCCATCCAACCTTCAATTATGTCCAGGTTCATATTCAAAGATCTGATTGTTCTATATCTCTATATAATATATCTAGAGAGAGAGTCCATTGGAGTTGGGGGCTAATAAATTCAAATAAATACATTAGAAGTTAAGCTAGATATTGGAACACTGATGAATTTTTCATAAATTTCATAGGATAAGACCAGTATAAGGGGCGTTGTGGCTCAGCGGGTAAGACGCCAGGCTTGTCGATTAGAAGATCGCAAGTTCGGAGATTCGAATCCCTAGTCCCGCGTGACGGAGTGAGCTCCCGCACTAGCCCCAGCTCTTGCCAACCTAGCAATTTGAAAGCATGCAAATGCAAGTAGATGAATAGGTACCACTTCGGTGGATAGGTAACAGCGTTCCGCACGCGTCATGCGGCCACATGACCGTGGAAGCGTCTTCAGACAACGCTGGCTCTTCGGCTAACAAACGGAGATGAGCACCGGCCCCTAGAGTTGGACACGACTGCACAAATGTGCGGGGGGAACCTTTACCTTTACTAAGACCAGTATTACTCAATAATATTGTTTGGAATCATTTAGTTAAACAAGAACATAATTGCCAAAAAATGGGACCACCTCCCCCCAACACTGCCACCCAATTACATCAAATTCTGTTGAAGGTCTGTACTCAAATGATTTAGCGCTCATTGTTCTGCTAAAGACAAAGATTGTCTATATATTGTGTTAAAATGGTTATTGTTCTGAATTCCTATGTCAAAATCTATTTTTTGCAAGGATCCCTTGAAGATACTTCATGACTTTGCTTTGTTCAGATAAGGAGGGTGCAAACAAATTATTATTACTTAATTGGCTGGGTTTACTGAAGGCTTTCCTTTTTTTAGTTCTCATTTGCTCTACCTTTTGATGAAGTTGGCATTTCTCTTTGCAGAAAAGCTTTCTTAGTGATGGTCAGTAAAATCGGCATGAACTGTTTTCCAGCTATTCTTCACTAAAGATCAGTGAAGCATGTTGGTTGAATATATTTCTCCAAGGACATGTCCACTCCCTCAGGCAATAATATTGGAAACTGATTCCATAAAATTAGACACGTTACACACCTCCATAACTGCCACTACTGTGAATGCACGTTAATCAACATAAGCTACTAAGAATGCTTTATTAGAAGATTTTTATTGCAGAAAACCTTTTACTGCACAAAACACTTTTGTAGTTCCATTTAACAAAGCAAATCACAACCAAAAAAGTATGGATTTACTTCTTGTAAACATCATATAATAAGCCATAAAATAGGCTGCAGGCTTCTGGGTTCCATGATCTGTTGTTCCAAAATGTATCTACTGAACAATGCTGGGTGCAATGTAATAACGTTAGGCAGAGATATCCTAACCGTTAAATAATACCCCTAAGATGATATTTAAGGTAGGCATTTATGAGTTTTATCAGAGAAACAAATTTGTAATTTTTTTATGAAGAAATCCATTGCTGGCTTCCTCCACTCATTTTCTGTTCTATGTATTGAATGTATATGTAGCAATGCACACAAATGTAACAGTGGTTTAAAAATTATAAAATAAATTAATAAAAATTAAGACCACTATTAAAATGTAGCCATCAATAGCACAACACCAGGTACTGAATTGGAAGGGTCATGTTGAAAATAGTGGGCAAACCTCCAAAGGCAAGGAGTTCCATAGCAAAGATGCATCTGAAAAAGCCATTACTGGTAATTACCTTTCTGATGTTGTCTATCACAAGAAGGGGCGCCTTTAAAAAGGATTAATATACATCTGAAAGTAGCAAATATTTTATTGGGAAACCTTTAGGTGCAGTGATCAGACTTAAGAATGTCCAGAGATTTATTAGTACAGGGGTCCCCAACCTTTTTGGCGCCAGGGACCAGTTTCAAAAGACGATTTTTCCACGGACCAGGGGCAGGGTTTGCGGGTGGGAGCCAATCACAAGCGCCGGGGGCGGGGTTTGTGGGCGGGAGCCAATCATGCGGAAGGGGGCGGGTTTGTGGGCGGGAGCCCCGTGGCCCAGTTCCTAACAGGCCGTGGCCCACAGGTTGGGGACCCCTGTATTAGTACATCCCAAGCTAACTTCTCACCCACCTGCTCTAAACTGTACTGAGAGAGAATTGATCTCACTTTTTCTATCACAGATTGTCTGTTCTGTTGTTCCATTCAGGAAAGGCTCCCACTAAATCATGGAGTGTCCAGTTCAGTGTTTTAAGACTGGAACAGTTGATTGTTCTGATAATCAAATCAGAAATGGAAACATTAGCAGATCTACTTAAATTGCTTGGAGTTGTTTTCAGAGCTCATCAATATATTGGCTTTTGGTGTATTATGAATATTGTAATGCTGGCTGGGGAATTCTGGGAGTTGAAGTCTACACATCTTAAAGTTGTCAAATTTGAAAAACACTGAACTAGATTCTAGCCCATAGCTTTCCAAACTGTGTGTCGCGGCACTTTAGTGTGTCACAACACACAGTTTAGTGTGTCGTGACACAACCAGGAAGTGGAATGTGCAAGGCGGCGACGTGCCATTAGCGCTTCTGCGTTTTAGCGGAAAACGAGGCCGCCGCCGCTCCGCCCCCGCGCTGCCGCCGTGCATGCCTGCGCCGCTGCCGCTGTTGGTGTGTCGCCAACGGCAGCAGTTTGGAAAGCACTGTTCTAGCCCATGGAAGCTTGCCATAATATGTAATACGTTGATTACCAATCGAAGAGAATGTTGATTCTTATGGTAAAATGACTTTGGGAAACCTGAAGATTGAGGTGCTTAGAGCGGTAGATTCTTTACTTTCCGTTTTCCAACCTCTCCAAGCTTATATTGGCAAGGAACAGTTATCCAAACAAAGGCCCTAGTACCCACTTCCTTTGCAGCCAGTAAAGAGAAAAGCAAGGAGTGGCTAGGACTTGGAGCAGGCATCGGTTGCTCTTGGTAGCTTTCTCAGAATCTTACAAGAGACCAGGTATTGTGGTTGACACCATCTTCTTAACTGCTCCTGGCAAATTAGTCCAATATTGAGAATTCCTATCTTTATTGTCAATGAAATGCCTTACCATTACCCTTTTAAAATGTTGGAGTCCTTGATGGGTTAAGTAGGAATTAATTTTGGAAGGTGATGGTTAATACTGGAAAAGATTCATTTCCAGGTTGCCCCAGGATGATGGAAATGGAGGAGGAGAACAACGCTCCTTTAATGCTTGGTGGATTTTCCCTCCAGCGACATCTTGTTGAGTGCATGAATCATGATGCTTTCCCCCTCACTTTATGCCTTTAACCACAAGCTTAATATTCCCTTTATTGAAGGAAAAGGAAAGAACATGAGGCACCAGTGTCTCTGCTTATTGCTGGATCTTTGAGGATGTATTTTACTAAGTGTTTATTTAGCAAAAATTGGAGGAATGGAGGAGAGGGGGCGAAATGGTGTTGAGCAGAAACACTGGATGTGATTAACCCGCCCACTGAGCAGATCTGTGGGAGTGGAGTATCGACCTCTGAAAAATCAATGGCTGCTGCAGTAACAGTGCTGACTTTCTCCTTTCCCTCCCCCCTCTTTTTTTTCAAGGTCTTTGGTTGAAGAAGTGGTGTAAAACCAGCAGCTCCTCTTCTTTCTGTCCCTAGTTTCACCAAAACAGCTGAAGAGCCCATTCGGTCTCTTTCTTTCCCCCGCTCTTCCTCCTCTGTAACTTGCTTAGATGGTTATTTTTTACAATTATAGTGAACACACATTCCAGGCTCCTCCTCCACAGATCCTCGTTGCAAGTCCTCCTTTCCTGCACTGCAGATACAGCCAGCAGCTCCTACCAGTTCTGTCTAAACCCTGACCAGAAGGAACATTTACTTCTTTTCAGTCTCTGAACCTTTGTATGTTCTGCCTTCCGTTCTGAAGCATTCTGTGTCAGGGGACTGTAGAAAGCTGGGTCTCTTGTTGGAAAGGGGGAGAAATGGAAAATTCCTCCTTTTCAAAGAAGAAGCTTAATTAGTTCAAACATTCCTTCCTATTTGTGGCTTTCAAAGAAGTTTGTGTGTGTGTGTGTGTGTGAGTGAGATAGAGACGATGGGAATAATTGTACATTATTACTTTACATAAAGATCCTAGGATTTTTTTTTAATTTCCAGAAACTATATACACGTTAAAAACCACTTTTCTTCAAACTCGTCAACGGAACTTGTGGTAGAATTGAGTTCAGTACAACCAAGAATGGACATTTGTGTGCGCACACACACACAGCTTAGTGTGTAAAATTTTGGTATGAAGGCAAGATGTAATCAAACCATTTGAGATAGATCCATTGTATGGATTAAAGTAAGCAATTTGCCATCAGTGTAGAGACCCCATTCCAATTTTGAATTTTGTAAATGTAGTAAAGTCTGCCTATTCTCATGAATATGGCCTTGGCAACAGCGATTCAAGCACTTACCACCACCCTGTTCAGTTTACTGCAATCTGCTCTACATAGGACTGCCTTTGAAGACTACTTGGAAACTGCAGTTGGCTGAAAATGTAGCCGGTCTTCTGTTGGCAAATCAAGGTTGCCATAATTGCATAACACTGATATTGTGGTGGTTGCTCTGGCTGTCAGTAGGTTTCCAGGCACAATTCAGAGTGCTGATTTTAATGTATAAAGCCCAGGATGGGTTGGTGCTTAGGAACTTAGCAGGATGCCTTCTCCACTTACTAATAATCAGCCTAGTGTTTGGACCCTAGCAAAGTCTTTTGGGTAGTCTCTCCTTTTCATGAGGTGAATTGGGTGGGGATCTGCAGACAGTAACATGGCACCTATACTTTAGAATAGCATCCTCTCTCATGGGTAGGGTTTATTGGTCTTCTCAAAATTGGTGGAAAATGAATTGTTCTGGGAGCCAGTGTGCATTAGAGTGGAATATACATTAAATAAATAAAATTTGGTGAATTCCAGATGCGACCTTTTAAGATAGAATCACCCTAAATTGGAAATTTTAATGGCAGTTCTTGAGAGTAATAAAGGTGGGCTGCTTCTAAACCCTAAAATAATCTTAATGTGTTACTCACTTTTTTTATTAGTAGTGTTTCACCAAAGGAGTGAGACATTAATCAACCATAGAAGTTCTTAGCACAGGACTGAATAGTCACTTGCTGGAATTGACAGTAATTTCCCTTTAAAATCCTATTCTCGCTGTATAAACTTCCTGACTAGAAATATGAAATATTGCTTTATTTTGTATAAGCTCAGCTTAGGAGACAAAATTTTAATTTCCTCCTGTTTGATCCAGTATGTTATGTAACCTCATTTGGTGTAAGTGGGTTTATGAAATTTAAATATTAGCAATATAGACTACTGTTTCCACTATTCTGTTCCCACCTTTATTCAAAATTAAGAAATCTTCCTCTAGCACGCAAGAAAAGGTAATGATTTTGCCATCTGAAATTAGTAGCTGAAGGATATTTTTGTGAAGTTACTACAGAGGCCCCTTCACATTTGCACAACTATATTTTAGGAGAACACATACCAAGACTTGATATTTTGAATGTGCCTTTGGTTGCTGTGGAACATAATTGCTTACTTACACAAGAGTGTCTTGCAGAAGAGAGAACTGAATGTTGTACGAAAGAACTAGGACAGTTGGGGAAAAGTGTATGGGCTGAGGAATTTGTGGGGTGAGGGATGTTAATGTTTTCTCTCTGTGTATTTCCATGTGGAAGTTTACATTGTATGGTAATTTTGGTAGTCAGATTAGAAACTCTGGTCACCATTTCAAGAAAGAAGTTAGAAGGGTGCTATTTGGCAGCTGTTTCTTAGCAAAGGTACTCCGAGTAGCTTCCACCTCTCTTTTATGCTTTTTGCACTTGGGAGGGAGCAGCAGGAGATTGTGCCCATGAGGCCAAAGCATTCAGCAGATTCATCAAGCCTCATTCAGAGCTTGGAACTGGAACTTTTTATCTTCTGCAGGTTTAAGATTAGGAGACAGGCTTATAATATGGTAGCCAAAGGATGTGGCATGCAACCATGGGAATCATGGCAAATGACTACATTGGAAGCCTGTGTAGAGTTCAGAAGCTTAGGGTAGGAGATTCATAATTATAAACAGATTATTTATGCATGCAGGACTAACTTTATTTCAATGTGTTTTATCATATTTTTTGACACTTGAATTTTATTACTGACCTTTTGAATCCTAATCTTGATGAAACAGCACAGACATGTTCATTCTCCAGGATCTGTAGAAAAATATTGACTTAAAACTGACACAACAATTTTGAGTTGGTACAAATCTCAAATGTTTGGTGATTTGTGATTTCTCTATCGCTAAGAATCTGTCCTAACACTTTTCTGTATGTTTGAAGACTACTTACAGTATAGTTAAACGTGGCTTAATTTGTCTTCAAGTCTTTTCAGAGGGTTATCTTAATTATACCAGTCTTACAATAGTGATAGGGTAGGTTGTTTCAAATCCATATGGAATTCTTTCCTTTTGCTAATTCTGGCTATATGCAACTATTCTCTCTTCTCTCTCCCAACTTTCTATCAGATTTCTTTTTTCTTCTTCCCTTTATTTTTTTGGACCATATCTTCATCCAAGCCTGGACTCTCACTTGTAGAATATTACCGTAATTGCATTTCTTTCAAATTTAAATATCTTGACCAAAAGTAGTATCTTCCTTTATGGATTGTAACCCATCATAGGATCCTCTGGATAAGCAGATATTTCTTTATTTTAAAGAAATAAATGACATAAATCTTTGTCTACCATGGTGTTAGCTGAGAAAGTTAATCAGTTATTTCCAGAACCTTCACCCTCATTACAACATCTCGTATAACAGTATGAACTTTTTGTAAGATTTTTAAGCATGTGGGGGGGGGAGGCGATGTCTGTAGGAAGAATTACAAATGTGGTCCATTCATACAAAGTTGAAAGTAATTGAATATATCTGTGGTGATTCATTTCTACTGTTAGGCAATATGGGACCATATATCAGCCAAAATCCTCATAAATCATGAGCAAAATAATTTAACAGACACCTTTTAATCCATACTTAATACTGGTATTAGCGAGATTTCCAATACTTGGATTTCAAACAGACAGACATGCAGACCCTTATAACATTTGCTAAGACTATTACATTCTCTCGCTTTAACTGTATTGGGAATTTCAGTTTTATTTTGGAAGCAGTCTCTCTTATTCCCCCTTTTTGCGGGCTGTTTAATTTCAAGCATGGTTTTGTTTTGGTATGAAGAAGGTGAAGCTAGCAACTGATTCCCTTTTTACAAGCAGCATGAACAAACTCCTGCTGGCAGTAAGGTTGAATTGGGCAACCAATCGCAGCTGGAACAGTTATAGTTTCGGAGTCCCTGTGGGCTTCCGCTATCGGGTCACATCCCAAAATAACACTGGGCAGTATTTCAAGTGAAGAAATGAAGGCTTTGGGGTTGCAGCCAGCCTGGAGTGTGAGATTTCTGTGTGAAATAGTTGGAATGCCTCCAACATTTTTGATCTGCATGGCAGATGAGCAATAAAAGGCATAAAAAACACATTGGAAACACGTGGGGAAATTATCCAGACCAAGACGTTTCCTTCATGCTGGCAGAGTTACTGCTGTTGATTTTTACCTCCTGTTTTCTCTTGCTCTACTGGCTATATTCAAAGGAGGAGGGAAAAGAGCTTCCTTAGCACTAATGCCGGGCAGTTCAGGGATGTTCTTTAAAGAGATAATTAAACTGCCCCCCAGCTTAATCTGGCTGGGTTATATTTTTGAATTTGAAAAGTCTCGAAGCACTTAACATACTGTGTGCTTTTTGGGTAACATATATTTGCTGTCATAAATAGCTTTTAAAAATGTCGGTGTCCTAAGTATTTTCATAAGTGCACCTACAGGTTATGAAGGAATTTTTATTACAGCCAAAGACCAGAGATAGAAGGTATAGCTGAAAAGAACTTTTAAAAAAGTAGAGTAATTCAGGCAATTTTAATAGTTGATTTAAAAAGTACGTTACAACTGTGGGAGATCTTTCAATAATTGATGCTGCACAGTATTTTGATTTGATCTGAGTTATAAATGATTTATAATTAAAAAAAAAAGAATGAACATATAAGCATTGTCATATCACCCAGGATACTGATGTAAAGAGGCAGGATATAGGCATTACAAATATCCCTACAGATGGTACAATAAAATAACATAACAACAGGCTATACTTCTAAACATCAGTGATGATATTTTGGCCATTTATGAAAAAGTAAATACAGATACACTTTATATCTTACAGTGTTCTCAAATTTTTAACAGTAGGGAACTCTTGTATTGATGGCTGTTATACATCACATTTTATCCAAATTTTGGAAGATGAGATTTAAGGAACAATATTTTAATAGATGCTTTTTCCTTTTGCAATGTCATTGGAGACAAATTATGGATGATAAGGGCCTGCCAGAGAATGCATTAGTGAACAGTGGTAAATGTTGTTGTCGTCTAGTTTAACTCCTCTGATGGTTTGTCTTGGAGGTCTTCTTGAGCTACGTGGTCATTGTCGTAATGATGAGAAGATGAGTACAATTACAGGAAGATAGCTGCCTGCATGAAAGAGTGCCTACATGACTTGAGCTTCTTTCTAGAGAAGAACGGTTTTCTTTGAGACCTTGCACTTACATTCAGCCTTGTGAGGCTGGTTCATATAAAAGCTCCATTGCTTTTGCAATGAGTAAATGTTCTTTCAGGATCAGTTGAATATGAATGGAAATGTTCTTTTTCTGTTTTACTGTTTCTCTTTCTGTTTCTCTTTCTGTTTTACTACCCAAACTTTCCTTGAATGAATTCAGCTCAAGTGGGATTTCTTGATATTTCCACTCTGCTTTTTTTTATTAGACTTGCTAACTTGCAGATTCCTTCCCAAGCTAGTTGCATCTCTTAACTGTATTGGATAAGGATAAGGATATCTTCAAAAATGGGCCAGAACAAATATTTTACTTTTTCAGAACTTGCCATATTTTTACCTGGTTCCAATATCTCCAAAATCTAACTTAACAGAGAGTAGAAGTGTAAAATACCACTTGGTATTGGATCTTTGCTTCTGAAATAGAGCAGAACTCTGTTTTAATGGATCATCTGGGGGAGAGAGTGTCCATTACTCCTGAATGTCCATTAAACACAAAAGCATGTCATAATGGATATTTATGTCATTGCATAATGACAGCATTATCCAAATGACATAAATCACTGCAAATGTGATAAAACTAAGGTAAAATACAGTTGCTTTGTTCAGACTCTTTCTGTTGCAATGGACCTGTCTGTTGTTTCAGAGGGTGACAAGAGGGATGTCAGGACAGAAATTGGGCCCACTAAACAGGATTTAAATCAAGGCTTTATTCTACCTTTGTATTTGTATTTGTAATTCATTTTTAAAATAAAAACTCAGGTATTCAGAGCAAGGTAATAGTGGATATGTAGTGAATTGGTCAGATAGAAAATCTCTGTTTCATCCCGGTGGCTCTTTTGTGAGTAGCTCTTAAAACTGAAGTGTAAAGTGTCAAGAGAAAAGACTCTACCCCTACTAAGATGGTTATATTTCCCAATTTAATGTCTTTAATAGTCTCTATTGTACACAGAGTTTATCTGATCAGGCTGGTTTATTTCTATGATACATTTACTTTCTTCCTCCTGGCCATTTTGACAGTTCAGAAGATGATATTCAAGTGTAAATTATTTAGCCAACGTGACATCACTAATAAAAGTTTATCCATATAGTTTAAGGATCAGAAGGAATTGTTCATATTCTGATTTTGTTTGTAACATAGATCAGAATTACATGTCTGAAAGCAAGTCACAGAGCATATGGCCCAGAAAAGGACCATATAGTCTAAACCATGTAGAATTTCTCATTCTTGAGCATCTTAACTCAGAATGAACCAATAAAACTAACCTTGCCCTATATGAAATGGCCAAACTATCTTTCCATTATATCTTGAGTAAAATATCAAGCAATCATGAAAACATTTCCACAGGCAGTCTTTAGTAATTATTTAATAGCAGAAATCCATTTTCTTCTAATTGTAAAAATACAAATAATTACTAGCTTATAGTTTGCTAGGTCCTTCAGCTTTTCCTATGATGCTGTCCTCAATGTACCCATTACCATTACCATTAACAACTTAATAGGTGTTGCAAACAGAATTTAAACTATGATAAAGTGTCTATATTTAGCTTTCAAAACAATTGTAACTGTTGGAGCTTTAGTTTCAGACCTCTTAGATCACAGATTTTGAGTTCATACAAAATACAGCCTTGGTACTGTGCCCTGCTTTTTACAAGTCATGAAAGTATATGACTTTGAAAAGCATAATTGATATATGTCATCAGATCAAATAAGAGTATGCTTAAGATGGAATGACTATAGACCTTCCCATTCAAGTCAACTGCCTTTTCTCATGAAAGGTTCCTGGTAGATGTACTGCTTCTTTCCATTCTCCTTCTGTCATAGCTTGCTGTGGGATCCTTTTAAATGTTAGCTTAACTGGGTAAGAGATAATTTTTCACCAGTAGCCCTTACATGGTTTCAGTGACCATTAATGTAGGCCAGTTATACCTATCTCAGCTGTGCAAAAATTGATGAGCAAGAAGGGATGTTTTGGGAGGGATATATATGCTTGGTCCCCAGCCCCTCCACCTTCTGATCTAACAGGACAAGGAGGAGAGAGGATGAACACACACTGGGGACTTGAAACGGATCTCCGCAGCAATGGAGCTTGTTCTGGACTTGAGATTCAAGAATTCTGAGAACATCTAGCAGCTTCAGCTTGGCTTACAGTACTCACTGAGTGAGATAGAAACTTTCACACTGCTCTAGGAGAGATAGCCAAGAACCCTTTATGATATACACTGTGGTGGTCTCTGAAAGGAAAGAGGAAGCCCACCCACCCCCAAAATCCATGTCTGCTCAGCACAGGCTCTTCAAAAAGGAGCTATTTCCAATATTACTTGGGAAGGAACAAGAATTCTCAGACTGGAACAGATTGATGCCATAGCAGACCTAACACCAAAGAGCTTCAGTAGAGGCAACAAAAGTGGAGGGGCCCAACCAAATCCAAGGCCCTCCAGCCACAGCAAACCAGCTCTTAGCTACAAAAGAATGTAATGAAATGGTTGAAAATTCCTTCCATAGATGGTGGCAACATTTTTAAGTAGTGTTAGAGTTCCTTTAAAGGATAAAAATGAAATCTTTTTATTTCTTCTTAAGAACGTTTGGCAAATAGGAAGGGGGAAAAGGGATTAATGGTATTTCTATTCCTTGGCCAATCACTTAGATATTTACAAAACATTTTATATGTGGCATTTTAAGGTTTCTGGAGTTCTTGGAAAAGTGGCTTGCAGAAAATTGTATTAGTGACTTTTACCTGAAAATGTTAAAAGCATAATATTTGTCTGCCTAGAAGGAAGGTTCTTTAGATTCTTTATTAAATAACTGGCATATGTATCAGTCTTTTTCTTTGTTGTGATGTGCTTTTACCTCCCTGTGTGTGTCTGCAGGATCTCTCTGGTTCAATAGATGATTTGCCTATGGGTACAGAAGGAGCACTGAGTCCTGGCGTAAGCACATCAGGGATTTCCAGCAGTCAAGGAGAGCAGAGTAATCCAGCTCAGTCTCCTTTCTCTCCACATACCTCTCCTCACTTGCCAGGCATTCGAGGACCTTCCCCGTCACCTGTTGGGTCGCCTGCTAGTGTTGCTCAGTCACGCTCTGGCCCACTTTCGCCTGCTGCAGTACCAGGTAAAACATGTCTGGTGACATGTGTGCCCCTCTGGAAGAGTAAACTTGAGAAGTAAAAGCTACTTTTACTATTTTGTAGAACAGTGTTTAGAGGGTCGTCATAGAGGTAAGGAGACCCAGGCTCGAGGCTCCACTTGCAAGTTCTGGTTTCCAGAAGGGTTGCAAAATTTTCTTAAATCACTAGTGCCGTCCACCCATTGCATAATATTACAGCCCATACTGCTCAGTATAATATCCATGTTGCCTTATTGTTCAGATTGACAGTAAATAAAGCTGAAATCTAAATCCCAAATTACTTGAACTAAAGATACAGCATCTTCCTCACTCACCCTAATTTATGTCTGTAGGCTTGCATCTATTTTAGGTCCATTCGTGGAAGATGGCAGCGCATAGAATTCTTCCTTGCATGGAATGTAGTTACGTCTAATTTAAATTCTCTTTTCTGTCTTAGGCAACCAAATGCCACCTCGACCACCCAGTGGCCAATCAGATAGCATCTTGCATTCCTCCATGAATCAGTCAACCATAGCCCCAGATAGAGGTGTGTTTGCAATTACATCATGCCATTTTCTATGACTTTTCAGGGTATGTGTGTATGATTGTGACTGAAGTACTCAGAAGTACCATGTTGGACTATTTTGTGTGGAAGTATTAATCTTTTCTGCCCAATGCTACTTTTATATTGAATTCCAATCAAGTAATTTCTTCAACAACAGGAAGGAGGCAAGATATTTGTTTCCTCTCTGAAGTAAGGCAGAGTTAATAAGAGAATGCTGTCTAGTAGCAGTCATGTTGTGCCATGCTGCTGTTTTCAAAGAGTAGGAAATTGCCATGTAGGAACTTGTAATTTGTTTTAAGCCACTGCTATGAAAGTTGTACCAAGAATGCCATTGAAACAGAATTTAAGATTTCCAGAGCTTATAGGAATGTGTGCCTATGTGTGTCTGTGCATTAATGCATATTCCCATTACATATCCCGTTTTCCTAATTATAGAACTTATTTTATTGCTTCACTAGGTTATATACAGAGGAATCCACAGATGCCCCAGTATAATTCTCCTCAGCCTGGGTCTGCTTTATCTCCACGTCAGTCTTCTGGAGGACAGATGCATACTGGGATGGGACCGTACCAACAAAATTCTATGGGCGCTTATGGGCCTCAGGGGGGTCAGTATGGGCCCCAAGGTGAGAGTGTGCTCTTACACTAACAAAACACGGTTTTTGGAACTGTTGCTGAGATATGTCTATGAAGGTTCTCAGTCATCCAGGTGGAATTGTCTGTAGCTTGAATCATGTCAACTGGATTTCTGTTTTCTCAGTGGAAATGTTTCACTCCTTATCCAAGGAGCTTCTTCAGTCTGAGCAAAGTTAGTAAGGGGAATTGTTGCTGAGATAAAACAGAATCATGAATTATTGGTATGAAATGAAGCCATAGTTTACTGTTAGGAGGACAAGCTGCAGCAGTCCTCTTCCTCTCTATCCCTGTAGTGCAGCACTGAGGAATTCAGAAGGTTTTGCACAATTGAATGTACTGTTTTAATTTGACGGGCATTGTTAACTAAGCTTGTTGAAAAGAAACCTAATTTCAAACAAGGATTTAAGAAAAGTAGGTTAACCACATTCAATATGCTGATCTGTGGTTAATCTAAAATGGAAGCTTCTGATCTCAATGACTATCCAGGTGGGCATTACAAAAGCCCAAGGATTGCTATGGATTGTCCTAAAAGTACTGAGTTTAGTGTTACACGCAAATCACCCACTTCAACTAATGAGTAGAGAACATGAAAGACCTCGTCTGTTGTAATAGAAGCTGCCTGTTTACTATCTTGCTGGAAGATGAAATGAATTGCTTGCTAGATCTAAGTTTATTGTGTGTCCTTTGTCTGTGTCGCTGGGGGCTGAAATTTGCAGTGCCTTGGCCTAATCATAAAAAGTGTGCAGCAGTATCATTTTGAACATTTTGACTACCGTGGCATGGTTTAGTGAGATACTGTCTTCTATAGTGTTGCTTGGTAATCTTCATGGCTTTTGGTTACTGCCTCATTCTAAGCCATAATGTGATGTGTTTCATTTTGGCTTCATGTGGTGACAACTCGACCATTATGATTTTGTGCAGGAGAGAGCAAAGATTTTTCTTTTTGAGGGCCACATTTCCTTAGGCAGGCTGTACACTCTACCTGCCAATGATAGGAACAAAGCTACTGATAGTACAAAGAGTGCAAAAATGTGCCCATTCGTGCACCCTACTCGCTTTCCTCGCTTTCCTCTCTTTCTGATCTCTTTTTTTTATTTCTCCCAGAAAAACAGTGCAAAAAACTCTTCTGAAGCCTGAATTGCACTGTTTTTGCAGTCTTAAGGGTCATATGTTGCCACTTCTGGCTAACTGTTATATGTTCACGGGTAACTGTGACTTCTTTTTTATATATATTTACTTTTAAATAATTTGTTAAAAGAATAAAAACAATACACATTTTGAAAGAAAAAAGTAAAGGAAGTAAAGTAATAAGTGAAAAAAGTGCAAAGAAAGAAAAGGTTAAAAAGAAGTGCCTTCCCATCTTCTTAACAGCAGTTACAAGTACATTTATATTTTACCCTCTCTCTCTAAGGTTACAACATAATTTCCTTTTTTCCATACTCTACCCTTTCTAATCATCAAACCCATAAAATAAGTTCATTTTTTTCTTTTTTCAGCAAAAAGTCCATAAGGGGTTTCCAGTCACTAATAAATATACAGTAGTTATTGTCCTTTCTCTAATCAAACAAGTCAATTTTGCCATCTCTGCTAATTCTTTCATCTTCACAAGCCATTCCTCCATTGTGGGTAGTACCTGTGACTTCTTCAGCAAACCCATAGTTAAAAATACGGCATAGTGCGATGTATGAACGTAAGGCACAGCTTTCCAAACTGTGTGTCGCGACACTTTAGTGTGTCACAACACACAGTCTGGTGTGTTGCCACAGAACCCGGAAGCGGCAGCAGGGGCGTGCACGGCGGCGGCGGCGTGCCATTAGCACTTCCGCGTTTTGGCGGAGGCCGCTGCTGCCACTGCCGTGCGCGCCCGCGTCCCCCCGCACCGCCGCCATGCACGCCCCTGACCCCGCGCGCGCCGCCGCTGCCGCCATTGGTGTGTCGCCAACGGCGGCACTTTAGAAAGCACTGAAGTAAGGAATACCATTTGTCTGGTCAGTATAGTTGGTTTCAGTGACTAATTGTAGTCATCTGGACTGTTGGATCTTATTTTATTTCAGTCTTTGACAATGGGTCTCAGAGTGCATTCCAGAGATCTTTGGTGAAATGATACACAGAAAAACGCTCTGTAATTTGGTGACCCTTTTTCAGAGAGAATTACAATTAACCTTTTCAAGTGCCAAAGTTTTCCCTTCCGTACGTGCCTTTCTTTAATGCACAGGTAGAGCTAACAGATTTGCCACCATATTATTCAACACTTAATTTTTCTCCATAGGTGGATATCCCAGGCAGCCAAACTACAATGCGATGCCCAATGCAAATTACCCCAGCCCAGGAATGGGAGGAAGCCTGAACCCAATGGGAGCAGGGAATCAGATCCATGGTCAGACTGGTATACCACCCTACCCTGGGCTTCCACCTGGGAGAGGACTGAGCCACGCTGCCATGGGCAATAGGCCTTATGGACCCAACATGGCCACCATGCCTCCCCAAGTAGGGACCGGGATGTGTCCTCCGCCAGGTGGCAGGAAAGCACAAGAAGCTGCTGCTGCTGCTGCTATGCATGCTGCTGCTGTCAACTCAATCCAGAATAGGTAAGGGTGCGAGGGCCAGGTGGAGATGGTCTTCCCTAGGTATCATCTCTTCAGAGCAATAGGTCTTGAACTTAACATTGCTATATATAATCCTTAAGCCAGGATAAGGCACATTAGCTACTCTTATTTTAAAAATGAAATTTGGGCATGAAAGAGAATAGAGTCAAGTACATGGTATTTTCAGAACTGAGGACTACAGAAAGTTGATGAAGATGTGCGTGTCTGTGTGTTCGCCTTCAACAGTTTCAGTTAATCAAGCAACAATAGTTTTGGATGTTGGCACTGAATAGCTGAGGTAAGGCCAATGAATCCAGGCCCTGTCTGTGGGTTCATCAGGATCTGTGCAATAAATATGTCATGAGAGAGTTAAGAGTTCAAAATCTTCCCAGTGACTCCTTGCACATAATGTCTTTCCTTCCTGGAGATCATTTGGCAGGGCAGATAACAGTTAAGATTTTTTATCAATTACTGTCAAGCTCTGTAGGGATTCATTTCTCCCCATCCAATGTTAACTAATAAAAGAATGATGTTTGGTATAGTACATAATCAAGTCATGTTGCTTTTAGGCCATCTGGTTACCCTCACATTAACCAAGGAGGAATGATGGGAACTGGTCCTCCCTATGGCCAAGGAATTAATAGCATGGCTGGCATGCTGAACCCCCAGGGTCCACCATATCAGATGGGTGGGAATATGGCCAACAATTCTGCAGGTAAGGTATATTACCCAGTCACTCCTCAAGTGTTCTGGATTTTGTGATGGTCCACTAATGAACATCATTATGTTGGTGTCTTGATTCTCTTTAGGGATGGCTGCAAGTCCTGAAATGATGGGACTTGGAGATGTTAAATTAACACCCGCAGCAAAAATGAACAATAAAGCAGATGGAACACCAAAAGCTGAATCCAAGTCAAAGGTAAAAAAAAGTTTTTAAATAGAAGTGACTCTCAGTTTCTTAACATGTTCTACATTGTCTCTTACATGATTCAGTTGTGTTGCATTTTTGTGAAGTGTACTATACGTTTTATAGCACTAAATATTTTATCGGTTTCTTTGAAACCTTAGTTTGTAACCGGTGCATACCCTAGGGCCATTTCTGTTTAATATTTCTCATTGTTGTATACATTTTTGCTTACCTGAGGTTTATCTCCAGGAAATATGCCCTTGAGGCTATATGGAGCTATAGGGAAACACACAGCTTTTCATCCCAACATACCCAATCTGTTTTTGTCATGGTTCTGCATCTCTAATGGACATTCTTTGTGGAACTCTTGAGACATGTACAACTGTGGAATATCTTACACATCTTGTTTAACATTTATTTTTAAGTATTGTACATGTTTTTAATCTGTACACCATCCAAAGTTAGTACTGAATTGGTCAGCCATATAAATCTAAATGGTAAATAGGTATACCCCCAGAGTATCTGAGGGATCGTCTCATCCCGATTACATCTACCCGCCCCACCCGATCACGCAGGGAGGACATGCTACGGACCCCGTCAATAAAAGAATTCCATCTAGCGGGGTCCAGGAGGCGTGCCTTCTCCGCGATAGCGCCCGCCCTGTGGAATATCTTGCCCCCGGAGGTGAGGCAGGTGCCCTCCCTCCTGGCTTTCCGGAAGTCTTTAAAAACCTGGTTCTGCCGCCTGGCTTGGGACAAAGGAAGTGATAGTTCCTCCTGGGGGTGGTTGGCTTAGTAATAACCTCCTGTTAAGATCTTACCATCCTCTGGATTGTTTATATTTCTATTTATTATGATACTGTATTTTAACGATTTATAGGTTTTTTAATTTTAATATTTTATTGTAAACCGCCCAGAGTCTACTGCGGTAGAGATGGGCGGTGATAAATTTGATTAATAATAATAATAATAATAATAATAATAATAATAATAATAATATAATAATAATAATAATAAATTTCCTTTGAAAAAGGCAGTGAGCCAATTTAGGTTTTTAAGGCATAAAATAGCCATTTCCAGTTTGAGAATTCAAAGAAGTTCTTGATCAGGATATCTTTTATAACTGAAAATTGAGTTTTACTTAAACTATTGGTGAACAATTTGGAACTTAAAGCTTGATTAACAAGTTGTTCCCCCCCCAAAAAAAACCCTCCCATTTCTAGTGCCTCTTTCAATACCAGTTGATTGTATCTAATTTAGTATTGGCAGGCTTATAGAAAGGAGAAGGGCATACGATTTCAAAACTTATATTCCTGATAGTCCTGGTTAGCCTTTGTTATTTAAGGCAAGAGATGGGGAGAGAACACGTGATTCTGTGGCCGATTCACAACCCGGCTTTAAAAGTTCATCCGTAGCAGCCTGGAAAGAGATGCCCTGACTGTTCTATAGAACTCTTGCTCCCATTGCAAGTTGTGGCACATCCATAGTGTGAATGGGATTGAAATGTTCTGGCCTACCTGACATCCATACTTCTTCTTGATGTTACTTCATTTTTCTTGAATGTGTCCTAACCGTCACATCCTAATTTTTGTGAAGGCAAGAGAATGGCTTTCATGCCTAAGGGTTTTCTAGTTTCTGTGGGATGTTTTCAGGATATCAGTGGCAGCTTATCTATAAGATTAACAACTTGATTCCCTTGCATAAATGACAGATTAGCCAGTAATATTGATAAGAGAAGACTAGAAAATTATCTCAGCATCTGAGATACAATCTCAACTGAGATTGTAAGATTTTAACAAAATATTGGTTAATGAAAACAACCCAATTCAACATTAATTTAATATCAAGACATGTTGGTGTGAGATAGGACTAAACTTCTAGAATACAGTTACTATTAAATGATTAGCTTAATTTGATAAAATTCACAGTATTTTATCTGACCTGTTCTCTTTAAAAAAAGAAAATAAACACGGCAATAGATTTGTCTGTGAATGCAACATAAAAATACTGTGTTTAGCTCTTCAGGAAGAACTTGGTACAATATTTGACTCTTGATGTTGGCAACAATTATGGGATCAATATACAAAAGGCCATTGTGTCAAAAGCCATAGTTCCTGATATAAAAACTTTGCAATGTTCATTGGCCTGTCATAATTATATGCTTTCTTTGTATCCTGATATAAACAGATGCAGAAATTCTGTTATTAGTACTTCTAGTCTGCATAAAAATGTCTCTTTAAAAATATCCCTCTGCCCTTCAGATTACATGGTGGAAAGATACTGGCAAAACCAAATAAGAAAAGCTCATTGATTTTAGTAGGCTAAATTGGAATGGCCTTCAACTTGAAAGTTTGAGTTCCTCAAAACTCAAAATTGACTTAGACTTTATTGCATTCCTCTTCCTATTGTCTGAAGATGTACAATTTCAAAAGTCAGAGATTGGAGAGATGATTAAAAGGATTGACCAGTAAAATTTTACACACATTACACACAGCATACACATACATCTGGGTCTCTGAACTCAAAACAGTTGTTTCATTGTCTGGAAGAGTGTGACTTCATAATAAAAGAAGCCTCTTTCCACCTTGGAAAAACAGTTTATACTTCAGAATTTTATTATGAAGAGTGATACCTTCTTGTGTATGTACAAATGAACTTTTCCTGTCACATTAAGGATGAAGAGTTCTTGTGGAATGATTCTGTTGGAATCATTTTCTCTGAAGACATTGCTTCTCTTTGTTCTGTAATATAATCTTCCAGTAGTGCACTTTAAGGATGCAATGTATTGTATATTGAGTATGAGAGACATCAGATGATAATTTGATTTTTTTTTCTGTTCAGTTGTATCTGATTCTCGGAGACTGCCTAAACAAGTCCCTGCAGTTTCCTTGGCAAGGTTTTCCAAAAGTGGTTTGCCATTGCCTCTTTCCTAGGGCTGGGAGAAAATGACTGGCTCAAGGTCATCCAGCTGGCTTTGTGCCTAAGGCAGGACTAGAACTCACGGTCTTCTGGTTTCTAGCCTGTTGCCTTAACCACTAGACCAAACTGGCTCTTGATAATTTAATACTGAATGTCAAAAAGGGGGTTTCCAGGACTATGTACAGCTCCCCAAAAGCTTTGAATTTGGTCCCCATATCCATTCTAGAATTTGCTACCAAATTATAGTGTATTTATAACATACCGTCCTCCTTCAGCAAATGCTCAAGGCAGTTAACCAGATTTAAAAATGAAAACAGAACATGAAAAATTAAAATCATGGGTTGAAATGAACAGTAAAATAAATACGGACATTGGAATTTGAAGTGAAAACTGGGAAACCTATTAAATATTATTAAATATTAGAGAGCCAGTTTGGTCTAGTGGTTAAGGCAACAGGCTAGAAACCAGGAGTCTGAGAGTTCTAGTCCCGCATTAGGCATGAAAGTCGGCTGGGTGACCTTGGGCCAGTCCCTCCCTCTCAGCCCTAGGAAGGAGCCAATGGCAAACCAGGAGACTGAGAGTTCTAGTCCCGCCTTAGGCATGAAAGCCGGCTGGGTGACCTTGGGCCAGTCACACACACTCAGCCCAACTCACCTCACAGGGGGGTTGTTGTGGGAAAAATAGGAGGAGGAAGGAGTACTAGGTATTTTCGCTGCCTTGAGTTATTTATAAAAATAATAAAGGCAGAATAGAAAATAAATAAAAATAAATAAATATTGTTAATTAAAATTAAATGGAAAGTTCGCATGTTAAAAAACTAAACCTCAGCATCAAATATTAATTTCTAAAAATGTAGAAACCCCCCCCCCCCGCAGGCATTTTTAGAGACTAAAAATGATAGGGAGCTATAATCCATGACTTGTGCCCAGAAAAAGATAACGTGGGTAATAGGAAGTATCCTGTGGGACTCCATTCTACTCCTTTGAGTAGAATGGAGTACCTTTACCAGTTTGCCTTGTGGTAAAAGGATGCTATGTCCTTTTCTACTATGGCATCCATTTCCCCTCCATGGCAGCCATATTGTGAGTGCCCATACCGTGCTCTCAAAATTCCCGATGTGCTCCTCAGTTTAAAAATGTTGGAGACCCTGCATTACGCTTTTGAAATCGGCTTTATTTTCAAAACCATGTTGCTTAGATGTACCCTGAGGTGTAGATTATCTAGATTTGTTTCTAGGTTTATTTTAAATGCTCATTTATACAGATGATATTTTATTGAAGTTTTAAAAAGGAACTTTTTTCACACCCTTTCTATATTGTTTCTCCCACGATATTCAGATGCTTACAGATCCTCAAAATACAGTATAAATAAGCAAACCAAAAAATAAACAGGATATAAAAAGGGTATCATCAGCTGCTGGCATAACAAAAGAAAATGCAGAGCACTTTGAATAGTCAACAAACAAAGCAGAAAACAGCTCCACAAACTGAATAGTAAAGCCACAATAAAACCCAGAAACACAAACCAGTTAGTATAAACACAGAATCATTTGTTACCCAAAATGAATTGAGGAATGGGGAAAACCTTCCCTGATGCGTAAAAAATGACCAGTGTGTTAGGCAGGTATGCTTAGCTAGGGCTTACACAATCCTTCTCAAGAAGGACGTCTGGCCAAGCAAGTTCACACGGGGAGTGACAGTCCTTAGACTGCTTAATTCCTGATGGTGTAAGGTTACATACCTCAAAAGCAGTACTCTGAGTTGTATATAGGAAAACACTCAGAAGAATTTTTTTCAATATAAACAAAATAGATAATTCCAACAAGTATTGGGTGTTACCCTGGTCACCATGCTTTAGTTGCTTTCTTGTTCTATCAGGCTTCAATAACATGATTGTTTGTTGCTCTGTACCTTTGTAACACATCAATTTTATAATTTCCCCCCCTTTTATACGTGTGCTACTTTTCATTGTGGTAGTTAAGTACAATAGGTACATGGTATGATTTCTAAATGTACTGGAACGTGGAATACTACTTCTTTTTCTGCTTTATGAGATGATCTCAGAAGATCTAGCTTTCTTCTCACTGTGTTTTAAACTGTTGTGTCATTTTCTAATTGGCTTCTTCCTCTCTTTTTTCCTAAGAAATCCAGTTCCTCCACCACTACAAATGAAAAGATTACTAAATTATATGAGCTGGGTGGTGAGCCAGAGAGAAAGATGTGGGTAGATCGTTATTTAGCCTTCGCTGAAGAGAAAGCAATGGGAATGACCAATCTTCCAGCAGTTGGAAGGAAACCTCTAGACCTGTATCGACTCTACATTTCTGTGAAGGAGATTGGAGGGCTGACTCAGGTAAGTAAAGCATGATGAGATGCACTTGTAACAGTTTTAAGAAGGATACTTGAACTGGACATTAGTCTCTTTTCCCACTTAAAAAATGTCACCTTACAAACAAACAAACAAAAGAATAAAAAAATAGAAAAGAAAGAAAAAATAAGAATATAATAAAGAAAAAGAAAATAAATATATAAAGAAGTGGCTTCCCCCTTCTTCACAACAAATTGTAGCTAAATTGCTTATTATTTCCTTTTAATCCATTGTTAAAGCTAAACTACCAGAGGGTGTTGCCTCCCCCCCAAAAAAAAGCTTTATTGCTTTCTCATGCCTATTCTTGAGAAGCTGTGTTGTTGTTGTTGTTGTTGTTGTTGTTGTTATAAGCTTTGGGAAGGGGGTGTGAGATTTGGATTCAAGGAAAATAAAGTTAGTTGGCACTTCTGGCTTTATGCAGGTTAACAAGAACAAGAAATGGCGGGAGTTAGCTACCAATTTGAATGTGGGCACCTCTAGCAGTGCAGCTAGCTCTCTGAAGAAGCAGTATATCCAGTGTCTCTATGCTTTTGAGTGCAAGATTGAACGAGGTGAAGACCCTCCCCCAGACATCTTTGCAACTGATTCCAAGAAATCACAGACCAAAATACAGCCTCCATCTCCAGGTGAGTGTGGTTGGTCTCTACAGCCCACTGAGTATTCCGCCTGCTCTACAACAGATAAGTTTCCAGTAGACTTTAGCCTCTATGAATAAACTAGATGCTCAAAGGATCCTAATTTCCATTGGAATGTTTTCAAGCTAATTATATAAAACCTCTTCCTCTGTGCAGGCCATATTCATGAATTTGGTTTTTAGAACTTAGATAAACAGTTTTCTCCTTGCTCCAGGCAAAGTATCTCTTTTCAGGTAGGAAAAATGACCTGTTGGTACACTAAGGTAGAGACAGGTGGCAAGGCTTTCCAACGGATTTTTCCCTTCTGTGTTTAGCTTCAGGTATCTTGTAATATGTGCAGAATATGACATCCTGTATTTTAAGACCCCAAATGTATAATTTACTGGATTATGGTAATGAGTTTAATGTAAAGCACATTCATCATAGGCCTCTAGTTTGAATAAAAAATGATTTCAACATGTGTAGTTTATTTTGTCCATATAATGTTTTGTTTTCAAATAAGTAATGGGCAATGTGCTGTCTGTAGTGAGAGTATGAATTGTTTTCTATGGTAAAATCTTGCTTCTTTTAGAGCATAGCTTTCCAAACTGTGTGTCACAACACTTTAGTGTGTCGCAACACACAGCTTAGTGTGTCGCGAAGCAGCGGTGGCGTGCGCGGCAGCGGCGTGCGCGGCAGTGGTGGCGTGCGCGGCAGTGGTGGCGTGCGCGGCAGCGGCGCGCCATCAGCGCTTCCGCGTTTTAGCGAGGCCGCCGCCGTTGCCACCGTTGGTGTGTCGCCAACGGCGGCAGTTTGGAAAGCACTGTTTTAGAGAGTACAGTGATTTGGAAGAAGCCAATATATTTCCAAATTAAGTCAGACAGAATAGTAGTTCTACTTTATCACAAAGTGTTTTTTTCATAAGAGAAATGTTCTTGATTATCTGAGCAGTGGACCAGCAAACTGTTCCTAATAATAGAGGAAGAAAAGATGAAAGGGGGGGGGGGGGGGAAACGTCCACTAGATAAGGATATAAGGTGGGGTTTGGAAGGCTAAATGCTAAAAGGATGGACCATGTGAAGGCCTGAATGGACAGATTCATAAGGAAGAAGAGAAGATGTTGAGCAAAGGATCTTGTTTTCTGACTGATCATAGGTACTTGATAATTTACAATTGGTACCAGCTATCCTATCTCGTTCCAGCCTCAGGACATCTAGTAGCTTGGTTACCTCAGCCCAAAACATGTTATGTCCTTCACATTTTTGTCCCTTTGGTTGTATGTCTTTCTCCACTCCATCTTACCCTGATTCTGCATTTCAGTGGTGCAAAGCATTCTGAGCGGTTCTTTTGGTGAAAATTGAAGGGGGAGGGGGGTATATTAAAGACTTGCAGCTAGGCAACTGTGTATGCTTGTAGTGTGGCCTGAAGTAACGTCCTTGGCAAGAGTAACCTGCAGAAAGTTTGGCAGTCTGCTGTCTATAGTGGAGAGTGGCATGAGATAACCCATCCAAATTTGTCCTTGTCTAGATAATTTGGGGATAAAGTTAAAAACCAAACACTGCTGTATTCAGAAAGTAGCAGAAGGATCCACCTTATACAAGGTCAGGCTGAGTCAGTCCAGCCCAGCATTGCGATCTTCTTCTGCTGTTGGCTCTCTGGATTGTCAGGCAAAAATTCTTCTCATCTGTTTGTGTCAACTAGGGGGTACATGTACTTCCTACCATATGATACGCTTGAGCTATCATTGCTTATTCAGGATAATTCTGCCTGTTTAAACATGTAACAGTGATTGCTGAGTTTCCTGATTCTTGCATGTCTCTTTCATTTAAAGTCCTATCCTGCTTTAGTTCACATAATTTTTGCTGAAAGGCTAGTACACATGGCTCAGGATGTCTTTATTATTGGATGGGGCTGTTCTGTGCACTGGAGTGTGTGTCAGCACACAGGCCTAGTATGGGAAGAATACTTGGGTATCCGGAGTCAGACTATGTGATGGGAGCATCACTTTATTCTAGTGCGCATGTGGCAAGCGGTCTTTGCTTTGCTGTACCAGACTGTGTTCCTTGGCAGTGGAAGACCCGGTCTATTTTGTGGCTTAGACCTGGCCTCCTGGCCGCCTATTCTCCTCTGCCACCCTTTTTGGCTTTGGTTATGAATGAATAGCACCATGCGCCTGGGGAAGGACAGCCAGTTAGACTTGAGTTCAGAGTGTATGGAATTGGCACCCTTCCAGCAGTTTGTGAATTTGTGAGGGGGGAGGGACAGCAGGGGGTGGGGAGGAAGACAAATGGCAGCACACAGGGAATGCCTTGAAGCCTCTTCCTGCTGATGTCAGTGCATGAGAATGCAGCCGAGACGTTGCTGCTTGGATTCCCAGGGGAAAGGAATGGAGCTGAAAGGCTAATGAATGGGGAGAGGGTGGGGGAGGGGTTATGAATGAAGCTCCCTGCTGGGCTCTGGGCTGCCCGGCCTTCTCAGGAGAGGTCCCCAGACTGGGAGGGAGCAGAGGGAGAGGGTGCCCTGAAGGTGAGGCATAAACAAACATGACCTGCACATGACCTCGAGAGGATTTTAATGAAAAGCTGAAATGACTCATCAACTTGCCAGGCTAGGGAGGGATATCAGAGCTGAAAATGGTAACTAATGGGAAACTTAATTGAGAGTTCGGCTCTTGCTGGCTGCTAGGAGTATACAGACCCAAGCCAGGGTACCTTCTGAGGCTGCAGATGGCCCACAGAAGCGGATTTGTCCTTTGCTATATCCAGTTTTCCAGACATTTTTCAGTTGCCTTGTGTCAAAGGAAATGATGTAGCCCTCCCAATCTCTTTTGTCTGTTGCCATGTAGGACAATTTGTCTTGAGCATTGTGGGTTTTTGTGACTTGGACGATGTTTTGAAGCTATAGAGCAATAGTGAGCATGACCCCCACTGACGAGGTATTACAAGTCATTAAAGGTAAAGGTTCCCCCCGCACATTTGTGCAGTCAGGTCCAACTCTAGGGGCCGGTGCTCATCTCCGTTTGTTAGCCGAAGAGCCAGCGTTGTCCGAAGACGCTTCCACGGTCATGTGGCCGGCATGACGCACGCGGAACGCTGTTACCATCCCACCGAAGTGGTACCTATTCATCTACTTGCATTTGCATGCTTTCGAATTGCTAGGTTGGCAAGAGCTGGGGCGAGTGCGGGAGCTCACTCCGCACGCAGGGCTAGGGATTCGAACCTCCAAACTTGCGATCTTCTGATAGACAAGCCTGGCGTCTTACCCATTGAGCCGCCACGCCCCTCAATACAAGTCATTAAGACCACCATAATGTTGCATTTCCCCTTTCTGTAGATACTATAGAGAAAGTTCTTTCTCCTTGTATGTAAACAGCCTGTGCACCATAAGATTTTTGAGCAGGGCAGTTTCCAGTTAAAATTAGGAATGCCTGATCTCTTAACCAGTTAAAATTTAACTGATCCCAAGACAGCAGAAGATCCAAAATGCTGTATAGGAATCTGCATAGGGAATTGTGTAGCATGTAATCTGTTCTTCTCTATTCATGTGCCCACTGTGTTTGGGGCTGCACTGTTGATAACCTGAGGTTTTGCATAGCATCTTCAGATTACTATGTAGTTGATGCCTCTCTTCTCTCCTTGCAGCGGGTTCAGGCTCCATGCAAGGTCCTCAGACACCTCAGTCCACTAGTAGCTCCATGGCCGAAGGAGGAGACTTGAAGCCCCCAACTCCTGCATCTACACCACATAGTCAGATGGCACCTTTGCAAGGCATCAGGTAATCCCCTGTCACTTTCGACTACTGTACTGATAAATGTAACAACTGCTGGCAGCTTGTTACTTGCGACTTTTAAGTTAAAATGGTTCCTCCTTTTGTTGGATCAGGAGTAACTCAGTAGGCCTTCAGGATGCCTTTCCCGATGGCAGTGACCCTACTTTCCAGAAGAGGAACTCCATGACTCCAAATCCAGGGTACCAGCCCAGCATGAATACTTCCGACATGATGGGTCGCATGTCCTATGAGCCAAATAAGGATCCATATGGCAGTATGAGAAAAGGTGAAGGTATCTTTTATACTCCAGCACATAGCCATTAAAACTGCCTGAGCCTCCTAAAACAATGAACACACCTTCTGGGATTTACCCATCTCGTAACTTTCTGCCCTGTTAAACTTCATATTTATTCACCTTCCATTTGGGTCTTGGATCTTGTAGGCTGATTATTTACATTTTCTCTTTTTAGGAAGTGATCCCTTTATGTCCTCAGGGCAAGGTCCCAACAGTGGTATGGGAGATCCTTATAATCGTGCTACAGGTCCAGGAATGAGTAATATGGCTATGGGACCGAGGCAACATTACCCTTATGGCCCTTATGAAAGAGTGAGGTTAGTATTTACTCTAGGTGCATTGATTCTACCTTGCTGTACCACATATTTCCTAGTTAAGCAGGTGTTCTTATTTGGTGTAAGTTTATTCATTTTTCTTCCCATCACCATCAGCAAGATGGTGAAAGAAAGCGTTTCAATTTCCAGTCTTTGAATACCTGGGATTTAGCGTTGCAGATTTTTTAAAACGCAAGTTAATGGTAAGGGGACTGAGTTACAGACAAATAAAATTAATATGACTATTAAGTGCTATTAAATTAATATGACTAGAAGCTGTAAAGGATCAGGTACTATTTCACCTCTGTTTCCTGAGGGAGCAAGTGTGAACTCCAGCCTAAAAAGAGTCTAAAACCCCTAATATATTCAACATATGAATAACTTGTTAAACTATACCTAAAGTTGCACAAAGTAGAAAAACCTGGGTCTAAACAAGAGTTGTGTAGCCTGTAAGATTTTATTTCTAGTAGCAGTGCTCTCTGTGAGGCTTTAACTTCCATAAAGGAGGGCTAAAATTACTTCTTGTAAGTGCAGATGTTGTCTTGCTATAGAACTGAAGCAGGAATGGGACCTGAAGCCAGCTTGGGAACTGGAACGCCCCAGCCCAACATCTTGCCTTCCACTCCAGATTCAGGAATGTATTCCCCAAGCCGCTATTCTCAACAACCACAGCAGCGGTAGGTTCTGATACCATCTCTCCATTGATGAACTTCGTACTATTTACTGCATCTGGGGATTTAAAAATGTTTTTTTTCCTTATAGACATGATTCCTATGGCAATCAATTTTCTACTCAAGGTACATCCTCTGGCAGTCCCTTTCCTAGCCAACAAACTACCCTATATCAGCCACAACAGCAGGTGAGCTCCCAACAGTTTCAAAGCTTGTTTGAAAAGAGAACCTAATTGATGTGATCTGATGAGGAATCATAGATAGCAAGGCCATATTGTTTGCGAGAAAGGCTGTGGCTTAGTTTCACAAAGACTGGGCTTTCTCAGATCAAGACAGGAATATTTGTAGGACTTAATTGGAGCTTTCTTGTTTCATGCTATAGATAGGAAACAAAACAGCACTCTTAAATAAAGAAGGTTTGCCTCATTATAGTTAGTCTTCTTTGTGTGTAAGCAGTGTATATAATGGATATTTGTATTGATTTGCGATCAGAGATCTAAAATATAATTACATGTCACTTGGATGTGAGGATATTTACAATCACAAAACTTGGTTGGTCTATAGCACATATAACTAGGATTTAGTTACTCATAAAGCTTTCCCTTGAGAATACATTATTATGAAGACTGAAAAGTTCATACCAGAGCTCCTGAAGTGAAGGGTTCTTTCCTGTTTGCGATGGAGATTTTTCTTTTTCTTGTTTCTGACAATTCTGCACACACTTGTTTTGCCACAAATTAATTCTCTTGTCTGGGGCCGCTTGGATAAGAACAAGGCTGTCAGTGTCTGAGCTGATCAAGTATGGTGTGTCCTGATGGGAAAGGTTTTTAAAAACAAGCAGCATAATTTAATCACAGAACTTGCAAACAGTTCTCAGACTGTGTTCTAGATTTTACAATTTTTTTTCTCCCTTCCTAGTACATTAAGTAAGCCATAGTAATTTCTAAAGTGCTTTGGTGCTATCCTGAATACAGCCATTCTGTATTTTTATATTTAAAGCATTTTTTCAGCTCTTCAGCTGAAAAGACTTCAGTGTATCTGGAAGATACAGGAAGAGGCTTTATGCTTAGGATGGTCTCCTTGGAATCTATTTCTTGACACTCCTGACACTTCCACCCAGACACCTCGTCTCATTCCTCATAGAGGCTTTCACAACCAGATGCCCTTTGGGGAGGAGTAAAGTTCACTGTGGTGAGACTACAGCTAATCCTTTTGGCCCAAAGAGAGAATCTAGGTTGAAGCTTCTATTATCATGGCCTCACATAATCATGATTCACTAGAATGCTCTTCTAGGAGGAGCGAAAGAAAATCTACAGCATTCATAGAATGTCTTACAGATACCAAGGCTGGTACTACAGAACTGAGAGCTGCTTGTGAATGGCCAATTCTCATTTTTTCCCTCAGAACTACAAGAGAACAATGGATGGCAACTATGGTCCACCAGCCAAAAGACATGAAGGAGAGATCTACAGTGTACCATATAGCACAGGCCAAGGACAAGCCCAGCAACAGCTGCCTCCAGCACAAACCCAACCAACGAGCCAGCCACAGACTGCTCAACCTTCCCCTCAGCAGGAAATGTATAACCAGTATGGTGGGAATACATACTCTGCTGCGGATCGCCGGCCTGCTGCTGGGCCTCAGAACCAGTTCCCATTCCAGTTTGGCAGAGACAGGGTCTCTGCTCCCCCTGGCTCCAGTACACAGCAGAGCATGCCTCCTCAAATGATAGGTGGCCCGATACAGTCCACTCCAGAAGGCCCACCACAGGGCACAATGTGGCAAGGGCGTAACGAGATGGGTTACAGCTATCCGAATCGGCAGAGCACTGGCTCTGCACCCCAGGGGTCTGCATATCATGGAGTGAATCGAACAGAAGAAATGCTACATCCAGATCAGAGGGTTAATCATGAGGGACCGTGGCCTTCTCATGGCAACCGCCAGCCTCCTTATGGTCCTTCTGCCCCCGTGCCCCCAATGACGAGGCCGCCCCAGCCTAACTACCAGGCCCAACCCAGCATGCAGAATCACATTCCTCAGGTATCTAGTCCAGCACCTCTTCCCAGGCCGGTAGAAAACCGCACCTCTCCAAGCAAATCTCCATTCCTGCACTCGGGAATGAAGATGCAGAAGGCAGGGCCCCCCGTCCCAGCCTCACACGTAACACCAGCAGCTGTCCAGCCTCCTATGATACGACGGGACATCACTTTCCCACCTGGCTCAGTGGAAGCTACACAACCAGTGCTGAAGCAAAGGCGGCGCCTGACCATGAAAGATATCGGTAATTGAGTCTCTCATCAGTACCAGTGGTGTTTCCTGGTCATAAGTAGTAGTAATGCTGAAAATTATATCAAAGCAAGGATTAGCAAAGCCTGACAGGCTGAACTGGTGTTCTTGGCTACTGTGCCTGGATTCATGCTGTGGGGATCCCAGTAGGGATTGGTGGATGTTGGGATTAGTACACAGGAGATTCCTTGTGAGTACAGGTAGGCCTCGTTTAGCGACTGCCTCGTTTAGCAACCGTTCAGAGTTACGACGGTGATGAAAAAGTAACTTTGTGACCAATCCTTGCATTTACGACCTTCATGGGTCTATAAAGCAAAGGAAAGCTGAAGTAAGACAATAAGCACAGTTGCGGTTTCACTTAGTTTTAGTGACTGCTTCGCTTAACGACCAAGTTGCCGGTCCCAATTGTGGTCACTAAACAAGGACTACCTTTTCAGGTGTGATTGGTCTATCCGATCAAAATGAGATTATTTTAGCTCCTTGTAGAACTTGGAAAGCAGGATTTGGTGCAGTTTCATTTCATTTTGGGTACTGATAAGTATCAAACTCGGTTTTGGACACTGCAGGAACTCCTGAAGCATGGAGAGTGATGATGTCTCTAAAGTCTGGGTTACTGGCTGAAAGTACGTGGGCCTTAGATACCATAAACATCCTGCTCTATGATGACAACAGCATAATGACCTTCAACCTCAGCCAGGTGGGTTGACATCTTCTGATAACAGGGCTTTGGAAGTCAAAAATTAGATTAGAACACATGGGCAAGTCTATACAGAAGGAGTGTGCCTCCTATATGGGGGGTGGTGTGCATTCTGAACATTGACTGGTTTTATATAAAGCCATGGGTTACTTAGCAGGTTTGCTGAATAAACCATAATTGGCAGGATTTATAGGGCATGCCAAACTGTAATCCTTATCTTATATACCATGCACTAGTACAGTATAGATCCAGCCAATAGGAATTTGGCATTTTGAGAATGGTTTAAAGTGAAATTTCTAGCCTTCATGGACTGAATTACAGGAAGTCCCCAGGTTAAGAACATCCCGGTTTACAGAAGACTCCTAGTTAAGAACGGACTTCCCTAAAGACTACTCTATTAAAAATTCGAGTTAAGTACAATGTTTTGGGTTAATACACAATACTACTTTGTGTATGATTATGTTTAAGATGTTTTAGTGTATTTGGAAGTGTTTCTTAAGTGTTTTATATGCATAGAAAGGTAAAATATATACTATATACCAAGACAAACATTTGAATAACTTATGCTAAATGACTGTTCCAACTTACATACAAATTCGACTTAAGGACAGATTTAGGAACGGAATTCGTTCTTAAACCGGGGACTACCTGTAAGTAGAAATTTCAGTTATCAATTCATCACAAAATCAGTACCATTTAGCTATTGATTTTTATAACTCCAGAATTCCTAGCCAGTATTTTCAAGTGTCTTGATAATTATAAGTACTGGTTATAATACAGCCCAAGGCCTTCTGGAAACAAGACTTGTTGGTTCAGAATGCACTCAGAGTACAAAGACTTCAGGTAACATACACTCAGCTGTCCTGTCTACAGAAACAAAGGATCTTGAAGTACCCATTGCCGGTGGGTGGGTGGGTGGGTGGGTAGGTATGCATGTTATGTATGTATGCATTTATTTATTTATTTATTATTTATTTATTTATTTATTTATTTATTTTCCCGTCTTCATTATTTTTATAAATAACTCAAGGTGGGGAACATACCTAATACTCCTTCCTCACAACAGCAACCCTGTGAGTTGAGTTGGGCTGAGAGAGAGTGACTGGCCCCAGGTCACCCAGCCGGCTTTCATGCCTAAGGCGGAACTAGAACTCACAGACTCCTGGTTTCTAGCCCAGCACCTTAACCACTAGACCAAACAAAATTATCTGTAGTTTATTCGTTCAGTCGCTTCCGACTATTCATGACTTCATGGACCAACCCACGCCAGAGCTTCCTGTCGGTCGTCGCCACCCCCAGCTCCCCCAAGGTCGAGTCTGTCACCTCCAGAATATCATCCATCCATCTTGCCCTTGGTCAGCCCCTCTTCCTTTTGCCTTCCATTTTCCCTAGCATCAATATCTTCTTCAGGGTATCCTGTCTTCTCATGATGTGGCCAAAGTACTTCATTTTTGCCTTTAATATCATTCCCTCAAGTGAGCAGTCTGGCTTTATTTCCTGGAGTATGGACTGGTTTGATCTTCTTGCAGTCCAAGGCACTCTCAGAATTTTCCTCCAACACCACAGTTCAAAAGCATCTATCTTCCTTCGTTCAGCCTTCCTTATGGTCCAGCTCTCGCAGCCATAGGTTACTACAGGGAAAACCATTGCTTTAACTATGCGGACCTTTCTTGTCTGATGTCTCTGCTCTTAACTATTTTATCAAGATTTGTCATTGCTCTCCTCCCACGAAGTTAATGTCTTCTGATTTCCTGGCTGCAGTCAGCGTCTGCAGTAATTTTTGCTCCTAGAAATACAAAGTCTGTCACTGCCTCCACATTTTCTCCCTCTATTTGCCCATTTGTTATATTGCCTTCACTTTCTGAAATGCATCTCATAAAATTAACTGTACAAGTTTGTGCCGTGATAGGTTCAGTATAGTTGATGCAGCAAACACCTTGGAAATTGTTCTGTCCATGCCATTTTTTAAAAAGTGATATTAGGTTTCCAAACGTTGGTTGTGATACTTGATTTACTTCTGAATGAATAACAAAAATGAGGCAGAGTTTACTGTAGAGTAATCAGTGCAGTTCAGCCTGGTTCACTCACAAGAAGTAAACAGAATTCTTCAGAATGCCGTTAACTTAGGTCATCTTGCCTGCTTCTATAAGGGGAAGTGTCTAGATATGCCAAGACTTGTCCTTTGCTTCAGGTTTTGGCTCTTGGATTATCATCAGGGATAAGAACAACATATTCCACTGTGTGACACAGTGAATTATTGTAATAAGAAATGTAAGATTTATCTTGCCCCAAAAGAAGTAAGTTGAAGCAGGTTGAACACTATACTTGTTTCATTTTCTAAGCATCACTTGGAAGTTCTGGCATAACCTGAGTGTGCGAAGTTGCCTTACCCTTATTACTTGATGCATTTAGCTCATTGTTCTTTACTCTCAGTGTCAGCAAACCTGTAAGAGGTTTTCTCACATCTTCCATTGAAGATCCTCTCATTGGAATGCTAGAGACTGAATGTGAGGGTTTCTTTACCTTAGTGCAACAATGGGCAAGTTTTGTGGCATGGGACTGTACCTTTGGAGGTAAAATTTTTCGCCTCTGAGGGTTTTGGTGGGCACGGCCAATCATGAGGTCACCAGAATGGGCTAGGCCAAGATTTTCAGACCTGGGGCAGGATTAAGGTCCACTATGGGATTGTTTTCAGTGAGCTGTGACCACCACAAAATGAATGCATTTGTGAAGGAGGGGTATTTAGAAAATAGAGAAGCATTGAATAGTCACCTGGAAAATGGAATTTATTTTTCAAATAGTAAAAATAAAGATATTTATTTTATTTTTATCCCACCTTTATTATTTTTATAAATAACTCATTTGAATAAGAAAGAGTGTCATTTAGGTGGCCATCTTAACAGTCTGAAATTTCTGTACTTGTGTATATTGAGCTACTCTTAACCTGCTCTGACATCTATTTGTTTTCCAGCTGCCAGGATTGTTGGAACTATTAGTGGAATATTTCCGACGTTGCCTCATTGAAATCTTTGGAATCCTGAAGGAATATGAAGTGGGCGATCCAGGCCAAAGAACGCTATTGGATCCTGAAAGATCCTGCCAGTCTTCAAATCCTCCTGAAGGAGTAGAGAAAGAAGAACCACAGAGTAACAACTGTGAGGCGGAGGAAGAGGAGGAGGAAGGGGAAGAAGAGGCTGCCTTTGCAAATAAAGTCACAGCACCTCTAGAAAGTAATGAGGAGAAGTTAGTCAGTAAATTTGACAAACTTCCAGTCAAGATAGTGCAGAAGAATGACCCGTTTGTGGTAGATTATTCAGATAAGCTTGGCCGGGTACAGGAATTTGAGAGTGGACTGTTGCACTGGCGGATTGGTGGGGGAGACACCACCGAACACATTCAGACCCACTTTGAAAGCAAAACGGAGCCATCGCTGACTCACAAACGAGCTTCCTGCAACTCTGTTTTGCGGAAACGTTCTGTAGCTGAGGGCAACCCTGTCACCCGAGAGGGAGAATCCCGTCCATCTGATGGTCCTCCAGAGAAAAGGATAACCGCTACTATGGATGACGTGCTTTCAGCCCGACCAGGCTTCTTGGCAGAAGAGGAGGAGGTCAGAAATGTGGAGGTGGCAAAGGAAAGCAGCAAATTTCCATTTGGCATTAGTCCAGCTCAGAGCCACAGAAATATTAAAATCTTGGAGGATGAACCTCACAGTAAAGATGAAACGCCCCTCTGCACGCTTCTGGACTGGCAGGACTCACTGTCTAAACGCTGCATCTGTGTATCTAACATCATCAGGAGTTTATCGTTTGTGCCAGGCAATGACTTTGAGATGTCAAAACACCCTGGTCTGCTGTTGATCCTGGGGAAACTGATTCTCTTGCACCATAAGCACCCAGAACGCAAACAGGCACCACTGACGTACGAGAAGGAAGAGGAGCAGGACCAAGGAGTGAGCTGCAACAAAGTGGAGTGGTGGTGGGACTGCCTGGAGATGCTGCGTGAAAACACTTTGGTCACGCTGGCCAACATCTCTGGCCAGTTGGACCTTTCTCCGTATCCAGAGAGCATCTGTTTGCCTATACTGGACGGACTTCTCCATTGGGCAGTGTGTCCTTCAGCAGAAGCCCAAGATCCTTTTCCAACCCTTGGGCCTAATGCTGTCCTATCCCCTCAGAGACTGGTTTTGGAAACCCTCAGCAAACTCAGCATCCAGGACAACAATGTGGATTTGATCCTTGCAACACCACCTTTTAGTCGCTTGGAGAAACTCTACAGCACCATGGTGCGTTTTCTTAGTGACCGAAAGAATCCCGTATGTCGGGAGATGGCTGTGGTACTACTGGCCAACTTGGCACAGGGCGACAGCTTGGCAGCTAGAGCCATTGCCGTGCAGAAGGGCAGCATTGGCAACTTGTTGGGCTTTTTGGAGGACAGCCTGGCAGCCACTCAATTCCAGCAGAGCCAAGCCAGCTTGATGCACATGCAGAACCCTCCCTTTGAGCCGACCAGTGTGGACATGATGCGTCGGGCAGCTCGGGCACTGCTTGCCCTGGCCAAAGTGGACGAGAACCACTCTGAGTTCACGTTATATGAGTCACGGCTGTTGGACATCTCCGTGTCGCCTCTGATGAACTCATTGGTTTCACAAGTTATTTGTGATGTACTGTTTTTAATTGGCCAATCATGACAGCCGTGGGATGCCTATACCCCCTGTGTGTGTGTGTGTGAATGGAGGACTTAGAAACTGATTGTTGCCCTTTATTTATGCAAAACCACCTCAGAATCCACTGTCTGCCCTGCGCTGTCCTGCTTCTACCTTGGGGAAAAGATATTCCCTCTCCCCTCACCTCTGCCCTTCAGATCTATCCTAACCCCCTGTTCAAGGAGACAAAGTTCTGCCTACATTAAAAAAAAAGACTTTTTTATTTTAACCAAAGTTGCTGTTGTTTACAGTGAGTTTGGGGAAAAAAACTTTTGTCCTGTTAATGCATCGACAGGCACTACTTTCATAACTGTTTTTAATGGTAAACTCTGAAGGACAAAAAGTGACTGCTGAACTCTTTGTGTGGTTTATCGTTGTACATTCACAATCTTGCAGGAACCAAGAAGCTACCAGTTGTTAACAGACCTTGTCCAATGGAGGCCTGTGCAGTAGAGTGTAGAACTTCATGTACTGTACACCTTAAACTGTAAACATACTGTAATAATGTCTCACATTGAAGAAGAAAAAAAAGCTGGATCAGCAGCAAACTGTAGTTTTTAAAAATGTTTTTAGTTAATGTTGAGGAGAAAAAAAGGCTTTTCCCCCAAAGTATCATGTGTGAACCTACAACACCCTGACCTCTTTCTCTCTTCCTCCTTGATTGTATGAATAACCCTGAGATCACCTCTTAGAACTGGTTTTAACCTTTAGCTGCAGCCTGACAGCTGCCAGGTGTGTATATATATATATGATGTTGTACATTGCACATGCCCTCAGATTCCTTGCAGTTTTGTTCCCTTCTCCCTGCCACCCCTTTATAGTATGACGAGTTAAACAAGTTGATGACCTGCAAAAGCGAGACACCAATTATTTAATCTCTTGCCAGAAATCTATCTTTCTTTCTTTCTTTCTTTCTTTCTTTCTTTCTCTCTCTCTCTCTCTCTCTCTCTCTCTCTCTCTCTCCCTCCCTCTCCCTCTCTCTCTCTCCCCCCTCCCCCTTCTTTTTCCTCTGGAGGATGCTGTACAGGTCTGTGTATAAAGTCATTGCTGTCTCAGCAGCCAATCAACTTATAGTTTTATTTTCCTGGGGTTTTTTTGTTTGTTTTGTTTTTTGTTTCTTTTCCTTTCTAATCGAGGTGTGAAAAAGTTCTAGGTTCAGTTGAAGTTCCTGATGAAGAAACACAATTGAAATTTTTCAGTGATGAATTCTGCATATTTGTATTTCAGACGATGTAGCTAAAAAACTTGATGTAAATTCCTCCCTTTTTCCTTTTTTGGCTTAATGAATATCATTTATTCAGTATGAAATCTTTATACTATATGTTCCACGTGTTAAGAATAAATGTACATTAAATCTTGGTAAGATGTTTGTGAGGGTTTTCATTCTCAGTGATCATATAAGCCACTTTTTGGCATCCTAATATCAACCAGATGTAATCCAGATGTTTCTCTAGGAAAAAATACTTTTGAAACAATATTCATTTTCAAAGGTAAAGATGTATTATTTATTTAGCATAAATAAATGCACAATTAAAATTTGAATACATAAATGGCTAGGATTTCTTTGTAAAATCAGGGAAGAGTTCTTTTGACTATTATACGCTGTCCTTAGTAGTGGCTAGTCCATTCTTCACAATTTATAAATTAGTCTAGCTCAGAGTATCTTCAGCTGTCTTAAAGGGGTAAGGGGGGTGGGTAGAAAATAGGTAGGACAACTTACTTAGCCTACCCAGCATGGGATACTGGTTTGTATCTTTTTTTATGTGGCGCTTGGCTATTTTTGAAATAGTTTCATATTGACTCGGTGGGAAATAATAAGCTACTTTAATGCAAAATTAACAAGAGCACAGTAAACCTTTTGCCAGATAAGTAACAATTTAATTGTGCAAAGTCAAGAGTAGCAGAGCTCTGTTAATTGAGAGCTGAAAAAGAGCCAAATCAATATTCTCCTGGCAAGATTACCAAGCTCCCAGAGACAGACAATTTGAGAAGGAAGGAGAGTTAAAGGCAGATTTACACATCCAATTGGGAAATCAACTGATGTGCATGTGCATCAAACAACACTAACTTGCAATATTTACCCACCCATAGAAATCTTAGCCCCCTCTCAAGACTAAGCTGATGAATAGTCAGCTGTGTGTCAAAAAAGTGCTGTGTTCCTAGACCATTTCTGGGTTTATAACCTAACTTGCATAAGGTAATCAACAATTGAGAGAGCCAGTTTGGTCTAGTAGTTAAGGCACTAGAAACCAGGAGACTGAGCTCTGCTGAGTTCTAGTCCCGTCTTGGGCATGAAAGCTGGCTGGGTGACTTTGGGCCAGTCACACACACAGCCCAACTCACAGCATAGATGATGTAGGGAAAATAGGAGGAGGAAGGAGTATTAGGGATGTTCCCCACCTTGAGTTATTTATAAAAATAATAAAGGGATAAAAAATGTTTTAAATTGCAAAATAAGGTGGTAGAGTACAAAGCCCAGTACTTTATTACTAACAGTTGCTGCAAATAAGTATTCATTGGGAGAACAGCAGTACAGGTTGTATGTAGGTCCCATATAAAATCCATATGAAAATTTAGTTGTGACTGAAGTCCCACAAACATAAATGGGAGTAAGTCCAACTGATTTAATATGTGTCGTGCAACCCTGTTTTGACCATCGGCTTGAGAAGCTACCACTTGAAGAACAGTGTGTGTCATCTTCAAATCAAGGTTTCCTATCCTGGTTATTAGGTAGGATTTGGACTAAAACTTTAAACATCCATGACCAGTGACCAAACTGGGTGGGCTGGGAGGAGTTAGAATCTAAATCATCTGGAGGGGGCAGGTTAGAGAAGACTGCTTGCCTTGTTTCACCCAGGAGCCAAGTAAGATGCTCTGGAAGACCCTCTAGCACAGGGCTTTCCAAAGTTTTCCCGCGGTGACACACCACTGTTGGTGTGTCGCCGCGGGAAAACCCGGAAGTGCCGCCGTTGCGGCAGCGCACAAAAACCCGGAAGCGCTGCTGCCGCTTTCAGTTTTTGCACACCACCATTGGTGTGTCGCCGCGGGAAAACCCGGAAGCGCTGATGATGATGATCAGCGCTTCCGGGTTGTGTGGCGACACACCAGACTGTGTGTGGCGACACACTTTTGTGTCACGACACACAGTTTGGAAAGCTCTGCTCTAGCAAGGTTTAAGCAGACCAGGCCTCTCCCACTGTTGATGGACCTGAAGAGAGGTAGAGTTCACAGAGGTAGAGTTGCTCCACGAGACTGCTTTCAAATCTGAAATGTCCAGGGAACTATTATAACTTATTAACTATTCCAGCTATGCAGTGCTTTGGATCTGATCTCCCAAAAATGCTTGGGAGCATGAAGGTAGCTTCCAAGTTACCTTCAGTTAGGCAACAAAATGAGGCTTGGGCTTACCCAAGGAAGCTATTTTGTAGCATGAGTAGAAGGACATATCCCCATCTTGCTACCATCACTGTCCATAGGATCCAAGATCAGTCAGGTTATTCTTGTGCATGAGATAGAACTCAAGTTTTTCCTCTCCTTGGCAGTAAAAAAATGATTCAGTTGTTAGTAGCTTATTCTCCTTTATTGAAGCTCAAATCATCTGCCTGAGGATTTGACATTCAAATGCTTGTAACCCTGCTCCAATAGGGTAGATTTTATTTCACTGACATATTGTGGCCGTTCAACAAGACTTTGAGGATTTGTTGTGTAGGCCTTTACAGGAGAGAAGTTTCACCTTGAGGACAGAAGGCAGCATGCCTCCAAATAGCAGTTATAGGAGAACAATGGTAGAAATGATATGCATTTTCATGTCCTGCTTGCGAGCTCCCCAGAGGATCAGGCACTGCTGTTAGAAACAAAATGCTGGGCTAAGATGAGCCTCAGCTTGATTCTATTCTTGCATTCTTACAGAAATCTAGAGATTCAATGCTCCAATGGCTTCCTTGTCAATTGTGTGAATTCACATAGATTTGGGGGTGGGGGGGAATAGCTGTACTGCTGATCAAAAAGGCATAGCAGTTTGCCAAAGTCAGCAGTAAAAGAAGGACTGCTCAACCTGAAGACTTCCAGATACATTGAACTTCATGCTCATAATTTCTTAGCCAGTTCGGCTGCTGTCATGCTAACAGGAAATTATGAGAATTGAAATCAAAAGCCCTTGGAGGGTACCAGGGTGGGGATAGCATCTTTTAGATCTTTTTTAGATCTTTTTAGCTCTAAAGCTAGTTTCACACACACAGTGAAGCCACAAGGTGGTTGGTTGGTTTGGTTTTAGCATATTAGGGGAAACTTTCACCATTATTAATGGAGGAATATGATGTTGCTTATTCAACCAACTATGATTAAAATAAAATCTGGCTTAGCACTGTGTGAATCAACTTAAGTATATCATAGCTGGTTTTTTTTCCCAATAAGAGATTTCTCTGCAGGTAAAACTTTAAGGTTACAAGCATGGATTTCTTTCCCAAATCTGAATACCATGTTCTATACATGAACACGTTCAACAGCTCTCATACTCAAAGGAAAGTCAATTCAGCATTTTTAGAAGTCTAATCTGAAAGGATTTGGGGGGGGTGTATTAGTTTTATGAATATTAATATAATAAAGGTTCCCCCTGCACATTTGTGCAGTCGTGTCCGACTCTAGGGGCCAGTGCTCATCTCCGTTTGTTAGCCGAAGAGCCAGCGTTGTCCGAAGATGCTTCCACGGTCATGTGGCTGGCATGACGTGCGCGGAATGCTATTACCTGCCCACCGAAGTGGTACCTATTAATGTACTTGCATTTGCATGCTTTCGTATTGCTAGGTTGGCAAGAGCTGGGGCTAGTGTGGGAGCTCACTCCGTCACGCGGGACTAGGGATTCGAACCTCCGAACTTGCGATCTTCCGATCGACAACCCTGGCATCTTACCCGCTGAGCCACCACACCCCTTCTTTATGAATATTACATTATGAATATATATACCAGTCTCGGTATTCTTAACTCAGAGTTGAAGACAGTCACACCAAAACAATTGCAGGGAATGGGATTGCCAGACCCAAAGCATGTTCCAAAATACTGAGAGGTAGTACTGTAGTCTTGCAGTTAAAATGCACCAAAGAATAGGGAATTACAGACCAAATATTAGTCTTACTCTTTAGTTGGTTTGGACTACAGGTCCCTTAAACTCTAGCTAACATAGCAAATGGTCAGGAATTCTGGGAACTATAATAGGAACCTCTGAAAGTCAAGGGTCCAGTGCCCGTCACCTCCAGTGGATAAGTCATGTCTGATACAGGGGCTGGGCATCACAAGTGGATTTTAGGTGGTTTTTTCACCGAAGGATCCCTTTCTATTGAATTTGCTTATAAAGAAAGCCATGCGTGTCTGCTTCACAATTCCCATACAGTATTTAAATCCGCGGGAGGAAACCTCCTGTCCGTGACAGCTTCACTCTGCCCTACAGAAAGGCCTTTGCAAGGTCGGTCGACTCCCTTAACAAATATGGCGTCTCTTGCTTCACTTCCCCATGCGAGCCTATTCCTTGAACGGCGGCGGTGTTCCTTTCATAAACTCCCTCTTACCCCGCAAACAGCCTCAATACGTTCCGCATTGTAACTTCCGGCAGGGCAAGCAAGCATGTAGGAAATGCACCATAGAGGGTACCTAGGCTACACCGACTCTTTTCTTGCGTCCTTTTTGGGGAGATTCACGGCTGACTAGGCTTCCAACGTCTTTATCAGTCTCCAAGGCATTAGTTTATAAAGCCTCAAAAAGTTTTATGGCGGCTTAAAGGTCTATGCAGTCACCAGGAGTCGAGCTAACTAAGGGCGAACAATTTACTTCTGGCACACGTTTTCATCTCTCTTCCTCTAGTTCTGAGAAAACGAAATTATATTTCAACATTGTTCTAACCGGAAGTTCAAGATATGCCCCAGTATAGAACTCTATGGTGAAACTCATCTAGCCCCTCTTCCATCGACGATTCTGCGTTTTAACGCCGGAAGGGCGGCTGCCTTCCGTTACTGCGCAGGCGCCAAGAGCCCCGTGCCTTTCCAGAAACCCGGAAGTAGGAGGAAGAGGGTCTGTGAGTGTGTGAGGAGTGAAATGGGTGGTTGAAGTCCAGCGTGGGGCGGGGGCGCCGCCGCCCTGCAGGGACGGGCAGTGGGGGACGGGACCGACCCTTGCATTCCCCCGGACTGTCTGGTTGCAGAAGCACCTCTCTGCATGGGCCCCTCCTATTGGCTACGGTCTATCCTATGGACTCCCTCCTTCTTAGCTGTAGATACAGCCCCACCCGCCCCACCCTTTCCAGGTCTTTCCCCCCGCGTTGTCTCCCTCACGCGCCCTTGGCCGTCTCCCACATCTAGTCCAGTCTGGGCTAGTGGGAGGGGCTGCTGCTTTCCCACTCTTCCCTGGGGTCTGGCGTTGATGGAGGGGGCGGACTCCTTGATCCACCCAGGACTTTGAGGGTTGAGCTCGGGGACGGTCACCCACAGAGCCTCATGGCCCACCTAGTCTTAAATACCCGCTCAGCGATTTAATTCAACAGGGACAATCTTCGATTGGTCAACAGGGTTAATTGGTTTTCTGACTTTGCATGACACTTTGACACCCATGATACGGGCAGGGTGCTCACCACATACTGGGCTAAAATATGGTGAAGTAACTCGTTCGGTGTGTGCTTTGAAAACAACAAATGAATGAGCTTAACAATCTACCTTGGTTTAAGTGAGCTTATAGGTCTTGTTGGGTTAATGAAGGTACATGGGACATACATACAGTGACCATCCCTCCTTTATTATAAAGGTACAGGTTCCCCCTGCACATTTGTGCAGTCGTGTCCGACTCGGGGCTGGTGCTCATCTCCGTTTGTTAGCCGAAGAGCCAGCGTTGTCCGAAGACAATTCCACGGTCATGTGGCCAGCATGAGGAAGGTTGTAACAAGGATTGGATCAGGAATCAGGAATCCAGTACATTTAAATGATATGCTTCCTCAGGATTTGCTGACACTTTTTTTAAACTGGGAATGCTTAAAATAGAACATAGGAACTTGTATACACAAACTGCTGTGGTGCTTTTTATGGTAACTTGTTCCTATGCTAGAAAGGCTGCTTTGGTCTTCCTGCTGAAATGAGCAACTATGCTGTGGTTGCAATGCAGTACAAGCTTGCTAGAAATAAGCTATTTGAAGTTAATGTGCTTACCTGTGAGTAAACACTCATAGAATCATCCCTTTTTAAAATTTGAATTGACATGAGCCACTTCTCACAGCTGACTTGCTTTATGTAGTAGTGATAGTTCCCATATGTATGCAAGTTGCTCCTCCAAAGTGTGAAAGGAAGATCATCAGTGGTCACATACTAGGGCAGAGCTTTCCAAACTGTGTGTCGGGACACGTTAGTGTGTCGGCTGCAGTGTCTGGGTGTGTTCGAGGCTGCTGCAGCCTCCAAACCTGCCCTGCCAGGATTCCGCGCAGGTCCTAGTGCCTGCCTTGTGCCCTGCTGCCTCCAAACCTGCTGTGATTCCGTGCAGGTCCTAGTGCCTGCCTTGTGCCCTGCTGTAAGAGTGTGTCACAAAATGATGCATGTCTAAAAAGTGTGTCACCAACATGAAAAGTTTGGAAAGCTCTGTACTAGGGAGATAACACTTCTACTTCTCCTGTTCACGTTTCATGGTACATATTTTAAAATCAAATACTGGCATAAATAAATAGCTGTGTATGATGCAGTTTAGACTCTTTCTGGGGTGGCTTCTACAACTATTCAGCTTTTTGTGACGCTTTTAACATAATATTCCCTATGTAGTTATAGTAGCTTTTTTTACCTTTTATTGAACAACTTTTGTTTGGCTTAATTAAATTTTTTAAAGTGTAAAGCAATGCAGTCCTGGGGCAGAGTGATTTGTAATTCTGCTTTTGTGATGGTTTGAATTCGTCTTTATAGGGTCCCCAATGTGGGTTATTGTGATTACTGTTTTCTCATTTGCTTTGTTTTTAAAAAGTCTGTTGTATCATTGCATGTTGCCTAGAGTTGCTGCAGTGATTTAGGCATCTTATAAATTGAATAAATAATAAATAATGTTCTTTGCTGGCATACTAATCCAGAATAAGATATTCCATTTTTAAAAAATATATATTTTTCACAGAAAAACAATTGGCTTGTTTTTGTTGATCCATGCGAGTTTTTTAACGTCGTTGAATACTTATTAATGCCAATATTGTCCCAGAGAGATTACAAAAGTGCCATAGAATAGAAATATTCAGATCCTACAATCCAGGGCTTTCCAAAGTTTTTCCCGCGGCAACACACCAACCGGCGTTGGTGTGTCGCTGCGGGAAAACCCGGAAGTGCGGCAGCGCGCAAAAACCCAGAGGCGCTGCTGCGCTTTCGGGTTTTGCGTGCTGCAGTTGGTGTGTCGCTGCGGGAAAACCCGGATTGTGTGGCGACGTACCAGACTCTGTGTGGCGACACACAGTTTGGAAAGCTCTGCTACAATCTATGTTTTGATAATAAACAGGGCTGGATTAGAAATGAATAGCATTATTCATTTTATAGTACCTCCTTTACTATATTGTATGCTGTCCTAAGTGTAAGCCCAGCATCATAGTTTGTATTACAGGCTTAGATGATATGGTCAAGCATTAAATATGATCTGAGTTGCTTAGCATGTCAAGAAATGAGTCAGAGTCAGTCTAATCCCACTCTTTTAAAATGTGTTTTCAAGCAGCCATGGTTTAAAGCAAAACTTTTTGAAAATACCAAATTTATTTTCATGTTTTTCAGAGTGTATCCCAGAAACAAAAATATGATGGTGCCATCAAGTTTTTTTTACCATTCCTAAATGAATGATCTTCATCCTTACTGGTGAAAAAGCAGCTAATATGAAATTGAAGTTCTTTGCTGGAGAATTGCCTTTTGTGGAAGGACTGCAGAGTGGGTAACTGCAGCACATATTGGCTGTTCCAAGTTTAAGGAGCAACTTGGGGAAAAGGCACGGTAAGGTATGAAGAGGAGGTCAAGAGGGAACTGAGGATGTCTGGACTTTTATAGATGGAGGAAATGAGAAAATGGATGTCAGAGGAACATATAGACCAGTCTTAAAGTTTAAACATCGTAGAGTTGTCAAGGTTGAGAAACATTGATATAGACTGTGTTCACATATTATAATGAGCCAAAAATCTTGGTTTATGGTGCACTACACACAGCTCTAACTACAGTATTTGGCTTACTACTACCATTTTCTTAGCACTACCATTTTCTGTTTACAGAAACTGGAATTTAAACCTGAACTCAGCCTTGCTTGGAATTTACAGTTTCCATAAACCCAAAACACCAGCTGTACCACATTTGGATGATGTGTTAAGCCTACCTCTTGGGTAAAGACTGGGTGTGATGAGGGGTGAAATGATGGTAAGTGGTAAATCCATGGAGTCTGGGACTGTGTATTCTGTCAGTTCTGGAGGTATTTATATTGTCCTCAGGTTCAGTTTTCATACATAAACTTCTCTTGTGTTTTCACATTTCTGTAAATGAATGCAGAACTTAAAATTTGGAAATGAAGTGTATGAACGTTACACTATACAGCAGAGCTTTCCAAACTTTTCATGTTGGTGACACACTTTTTAGACATGCATCATTTCGCGACACACTCTTACAGCACGGCATCATTTCGCAACACACTCTTACAGCACAGCATCATTTCGCAACACACTCTTACAGCAGGGCACAAGGCAGACACTAGGACCTACGCGGAATCACAGCAGGTTTGGAGGCAGCAAGGCACAAGGCAGGCACTCGGACCTGCGTGGAATCCTGGCAGGGTTCGGAGGCAGCAGCAGCCGCGACACACCCAGACACTGCAGCCGACACACTAACGTGTCCCGACACACAGTTTGGAAAGCTCTGCTGTACAGTATTGGGCACCATTTTAGGAAGCTCTGCCGAGGCTTGTTGGAAAGCTTCTGCCTTGGTTTCAGAAGAGCTAGTTAGGCCACTATTCTCATAATACAAATCATCTCCTTGAAAAAAACAAAGGTATGTGTGTGCGTTTGTGTATATGGGAGATTAGAGCAGGAAGAAGTCTCCATATGGTGGAAAATAAACTGATTTGCTTGTGAGGATCTGTTTCTTGATCCAGCTAGATTTGTTAGGTTTAACCTGAGCAATCCAAATCACCAGTCTCTTTTCTGTGTTTGTTTAAAGTAAGCCTCTTTGATCATGTTGTTATGAATTTAAAGTATTCCTCATTCTGACAGTAGTTTCTTTCGTTGTGTTGGTTTTGGATATTTTAACTAATGGATTAGAAAACATTTTTGTATCAACATAACGCTGGAGTTTTGCCCCTATGTGCAAGTACAGCTTAAAGCTGTGTGGCCATGATGGCAGACATACATTTATTTATTTATTTATTTATTTATTTATTTATTCATTCATTCATTCATTCATTCATTCATTCATTCATTTAATAATTCAATTTATATCACCGCTCCATCTCCCCCAAGGGGGACTCTGGACTTTTCCTGATTCTTTGGAGCTACTCTATGGCTAGAATTCACTGCCACTCTGAATTTGTATGCTGTTCCTATCTGTCTTATATTACTTCCCATAAGATAATCTATGCCACAGCGTTACTGATATTTTAGGGTATGGTTACTGTGTATACTTCAGGAAAGCCATTTCTGGTAACAGTTTCTTACCAGAAAATGGAAATAACTGAGTTCCAAGGATGTAAAGCACATTTTCAGTTAAAAGTTGCAGAAAAGATCCTTTGGAAGCCCTGCTGAGTAGGGGGGTTTAAAAAAAACCTTCACAAAGTAAAAGATATACATTAACAGAACACCATACTTCAAAGATAAGGTAATGGAGAATGATGCAAGCAGAGCATCTCCTGAGCTTCATGATATTGGAATGTTCACTGATTGCTAATCAGCAAAGCTGACAAAGGCCCCTTCTCAAAATGAATTCCAAGTTTTGGCCTGCAAGATCATTGATGCAGGTCACAGTTATACATTGTGATAAGTCATAATGAGGTTTCTTTGGTTTTGGTTTAGTCAGTGTATTGCATAAGTCTAGCTATTGTAGTTTGTAATCCACATTTATGGTTAAGTGTGACGTGAGAACCCAAACAGTTGTAGCTCATTCAGCCAACTTTGATTACATTTAGCTAACAGCCTTGTTGCCACTGACAGATTAAAATGTACAGGAATGAAAGCCTTTTTTCACAAGTTCTGAGGAACAGAACGATATTTGCTTAAATAATATAAGAAAATAATTGCAGGCCTTAAAAACTGAATGCAAGAATATGGAGAAGTATGTGATTTTTCTGAGCTTTTTGAATCTTGATTTAGACACATCTACCAGAAATTATTACTGACTTCATTAAGGCTAATTTCTGAATAGATGATAGATAATTGTATCACAAGCAAAGAAAGCCTCATGAAAAAGGTTTGAATTTTGAAAGCTACCAATGTGGTTTGGTTTTATTCACTCCTACGCTGTTACTTATTTTAAATATTTTAATCCTTATTTTCAATATTTTCATCCTCATTATAGATAGGTAAAGGTAAAGGTTTTCCCCTGCACAGTCCTGTCTGACTCTAGGGGCTGGTGCTCCTCTCAGTTTCTTAGCTGAAGATCCAGCGCTGTCCGAAGACACTTCCGCGGTCATGTGGCCGGCATGACGCACGCGGAACGCTGTTACCATCCCACCAAAGTGGTACCTATTCATCTACTTGCATTGGGATGCTTTCAAATTGCTAGGTTGGCAAGAGCTGGGACGAGTGCGGGAGCTCACTCCATCATGCGGCGCTCGGGTCTCGAACTGCCAATCTTCCGATCGACAAGCCTGGCGTCTTAACCACTGAGCCATCACGCCCCCTATTATAGATAACAGGATAATATAAAAGATTAAACAGTACAGTGCCTTAACTAATGGCATTTAAAATCAGTAGTATAATCACAAGACCACAAAACCTAGAAAAACAGAACAGTTTTTAGCTGATGCCTAAACACCAATCAAATATGATGTCACTGAATGCATAGAAATAAGGAATTGCATAAATGGAGAGGCTTCCCCTGTAGCCACCAACTTCATCCTAAGTACAGGAGAGTTATTAATCTATTGAACTTTTGAAGAGTATGTTTTAATGTAATGTTCTACTTTTCTGCCCATTTGGGTGCATAAAGCCTTCACAGTAAATGCAACCCTGACCCCATGCAGACTCAGTGGCACAAACCAATTGTTTTTAGAAACAAATCTGCCTGATCAAAGGCGATCTTTACAAAATTTCAACAGTGATTCAAAGCTTTGTGGAAAAGGAACTGGCCTCCCGAAAGGTAAAAAAAAATATTTATTGTATTATTTGATTGTATTTTTATATTCTTTATTCTATTTTAATCAGTTTTATTGTAAACTGCCCAGAGTTCCCCGTTGGGGGAGATGGGCGGTCATATAAGTTAAATCAATCAATCAATCAATCAATCAATCAATCTGACTGATAGTTCTGCTTTTGTTGTTTTGCTTTAATAGCCAAAAATCTCAGCTTGGTAGGAATATTTCCATTTAAACAGTTGTGTTTGAATTGGAAAATCTACTTTCTTTGTGCAGGCTATTTTTGAAAAAGAGAATGGGAACAGGTTTCTGCTGAGGAAGTGAAAGGGGCTAGATATAGGGTCAACAACCTACATTTTTTTCATTTTTTTCTAAGTAAAAGAAAGCAGAGGAAAAAGGAATGGTTCAAAACCTAACAGTAGAAGTTTACCAAGCATTGATTTGAGTTGTTGTTAAATGAAGAATACTTTCCCACTCTTGTCCTTATACAATGTGATCTATACAGGAATACTGTATATACGTGGAGAGGTGTCCAAATAATTTTACATAGCTGAATTCTTTGTGTGTGTTGCTAGAGGTTTTATCCAGGAATTTTGTGATATAGCATACTTACACTTTGATTTTCACAATAGTTTACGGCAGTGTTTCTCAACCTTGGCAACTTTAAGATGTGCGGACTTCAACTCCCAGGATTCCCCAGCCAGCAAGGGAGTCCTGGGAATTGAAGTCCGCACATCTTAAAGTTGCCAAGGTTGAGAAACACTGGTTTACGGTATGAAGAGTGAGAGTCTGCTTCCCTCTGGTGGTAGCCAGTCTAAAGAGCAGGAATTTAAAACCATTTAATATTTTCATTTTAAAGGATTTTTTTTCCACTTAGAGATTCACTGGCTCTTGATGATAAGAGAGGTTTATTCTTAAAATCAGTAAAGTGGCTAGGAACAAGGAGCACATTAGCCAGGCTTAGCTATGCGTAAGGTTTTCTTTCATTTTTCTTTTAAACCAAAGATGATCTTTCGATGCATCAGTTCCTGAGAAATCCTTGGTTGCCCCTATGGTAGAAAAGTGACCTTTCTTAATATTTTGTAAATGAATTTTTATGCAATTCTCTGAAGAAACATACTAAACATAGCTCTAGATAAGACTTCTCAAACTCAAATTACCAGGAGGACTAGCCCAAGGGCTGCAATACTGAAGTCCTGCCTCACACAAAGACAGAACTCTCCAGCACAGCCAGAATGAAATACCAAACACAAATTCCCAACAGCCAAATTTGTAAACATGGCAGAAACAAGCTATAGCCTTTGTATCATTGAATCTATTTTCTGGTTTCAGGTTCTCAACATTTCTTACTGAGATTCCCTACATGAACCTTTGCAGTGATCTGATGGGTGGACTTCAAGGCCAGGATGCCACTAAGGAATCACAGAGACACCCGTTGCCAAGAGGTGGTTTGCTTTGCAGTATTCTGCAGAATTATTACACTTCTTCTTCAGGCAAGTCCCCAAATAATTAATAGGAATTAAGTATTCCAGTAGAAGAGAATATGTGCAGCTCGGGGTTGAACTGCGGAATCCTTGGTGCTCTCTGAGATTGGTTGTTTGCTTGCAGACGTTTCATTACCCGACTAGGTAACATCATCAGTGCAAGTGAGTGTGGGGTTTGCTTCCTGTTTATTTACAGTGGCTTGCCCTGCCAGGGTTGGTGGGGATGTGGTTTTCTCCTTGGTAGTTCCTTGATTAGGGTATTGTTCTCTGCTTGATTGTTTGTCTGGTGTTAATCCCTGCTTATCTGGGTGTTGATTGCTGGAGAGGATGTGTTCTGGTCCTTTTGTTTCCTCCTTAACTTTTTTTATTGTCTCTTTTGAATGGTGTGTAAATGTGGTTTATCTCTAGATGTTATCTAGTCCATTAATGAAACCTCTGCAAGCAAACAACCAAGCTCAGAGAGCACCAAGGACTCCACAGAAATTAATTATTATAATATAGTTACATAATCAGTAATATTATTGTAATATTATCTGTCCATCCACACAAGATGTTCTTTAGACTCAGCTTTAAAAATGAGAAAATAATTTGCGTGTTATAAATTAAGAGGGGCCATAACTAAAGTATTGCACTCGGTGAGTTTCCTAAAATTCCACATTGGCCAATCCAGGAAGAGCCATCCTATTAAAAGCTAGTGTGGTGTAGTAGTTAATGAGTTAGACTAGGAGACCAGGTTGAATTCTATCCTCAGCTGCAGAAGTTCACCTGGTGACTTTGGCCCTCTTGCGCACGTGCGCTCTCTCTCAACCCAACTTGCCTCACTTGGTGGTGGTGGGAGAAATTTTGAAGTGGGATATAACTCTAACAAAGGCATAATTATAAAGATCTGCCCACATGCTGCTGCTCCTTCATGACTTCATGCTGGCTGGGGAATTCTGAGTGCTGAAGTCCAGATATCTTAAAGATGCCAAGGTTGAGAAACACTGGTGTAGATCACAGCCCCTCCAAGAGGAGGACAGTAGAGAAGGAGGGCAGTAAGGAGGAGCAGTATTGGTGAACAAAGAAACAGCTCTGCTATCAATGACTTGGCCCAGGTTGTCCTCCTCCTCTATTTTCCCCCACCAATAAAGGCCAGAAACGCCCCAAAATATGGCCTTTCCATTGTAAGAGATCCACATTTTAGACATAATATTTACAGTTGTTTTCCAACAGCAGGGAAAGATAGGGCAGTTTCCAACTGGTTGAATCACTGCGAGAATGGTTGAATGTGTGTACTGTATTCCAACTCATTCTGCCTTTGAATTTTTTCCTGGAAACATGACTGTCAGAAACCATCTGGAAGCTATTTTCAATACTAGTGCTGATTTGTCATATAGCCAAGATGAACAACTGCTTGGGATGTTTAAAAAAAGTGCCACAACGTGCTTTTGGAGGAGGACAGAGTCGGCTAGTGCTGTCTCCTGCAGTAGATCACAAAAATTGTAACTTGCTTATATGTAATGGGGTATTTTTTTTATTGCTCACCTTATAAGAAGACATGGGAGAAACTAACTCGGGACCAACCCCTGCCTCCCGCAAGCTGCCCTCATCAAGAGTGTCCTGATAACAAGCTTGTAACCTGAGAATAAGGCATATTGATGTCTGATTTGTTCCTGGATGATGTTTGATGGTGATGACTCAAGGGGTTAGTTGTGCATAAACCCAGCAGTTGATTTCACAATAAATTTTCCTCGCCATGGAAATTAGAATTTACTGCTAATGGTGGAAGTACTCATGCCGGAGTGTGAATATTAACACGTTCAGCTGAAAATTGTCAAGGGATGAGCAAGCACGTGTAAGCGGTCTATTTTCATAAGATATTGTAAGGCCAGTTTTAACAAAGTATCCGCCAATATACAATAGAAATATGACTTGGTTTGTGTACCTTCCTTCTTTCAAGTAGAGTCTGAATGCAAGGAGATCTAATATACAAAAGTGTAAAATGGCAGCACAACCGTCCTTTTCCACTGTGTGCAATATGCATCTCTGTTTGTTCCTTTTTGTGTCCGTGAAGACCTCTGAACTTAAACGGTTTGAAAAGAATATCGGACAGAACTGTGAAGCAAGAGAGATCTTTCCGTGCCTTCTTTGCTTAGTTGCCATTTTCTGCTTTTTTCCCCCCCCAGGCCCTTTTCAATCTCCTGATTCCCGACCATGCTGCAGATGCCTTCTCTCCTCCCCGCCTGTCTGACCCTGGGTTCTGCGACTGGCTTTTGGAATGGTTCCTGGGAGGCCTTTCCCATTGGGACGCAGAGCACTTCTTGTTCATAGCCGAGCATGGCTACGTGTACGAGCACAACTGCGCCTTCTTCCCCCTTTTCCCCCTGAGCTTAAAAGTGGCAGCAAACGTTGTTCTCGGGCCCTTCCAAGGCTTTCTGTGTCTCCGGAGCCGTCTGCTCCTTTCTGCGGTTCTGCTCAATGCTCTTTTCTCTGCCTTGGCCACTTGGACCCTGTACGAGCTCAGCTGTGTGGTCCTGCAGTGCCGAAGGAGGGCTTTTCTGTCGGCCATCCTCTTCTGCCTCACTCCGGCTAATATCTTTATGGCAGCTGCTTATTCAGAAAGCATGTTCGCCTTCCTAGTTTTTGGTGCCTTGTGGTGGCTAGAGAAAGGGCATCGCTGGATTAGCCTCCTCCTCTTTTCATTAGCCACTGGAGTACGTTCCAATGGGCTAATCAATGCAGGATTCCTCCTTTATTCCCAGACAAAACTCTTTGCTTTCAAGGTTCAGGCAAGGGCAAGAAGTGGGGCAAAACCGTTGCAGAACATAGGCCAATTTCTAAACCTGGCTGCTGCTTTGGTGCTGATGTCTGCCACTGTGTTCCTACCTTTTGCTTTGTTTCAGTACTATGCCTACCTTAAGTTCTGCAATCCCAGTGTTAGCCTTGGATCTGCTATACCAAAGCCGCTGTTGCAGTTGGCTGAATTCAAGGGGTATCGTGTAGCAGCTTCAGATGGTGGGAAGCCACCATGGTGCTCATGGAACTTTCCTGTGCTCTACACCTATATACAAGATGCCTACTGGAATGTCGGCTTCCTCCGATACTTTGAGCTCAGACAGGTCCCAAACTTTCTACTAGCCTTCCCTGCTATTGTGCTGAGCTCTTGGGCAATCTGGTTGTATATCACTGCCAACCCCTGGCACTGTCTAACGCTTGGTCTGGTGAGAAGGAAGAGCGCAGGCGCACAAGAACATGACTCGCACAAGCCAGCAGAAGGTTTTCGCTCTCCTGGTGTCTTTGTCTATGTGGTCCATGCAGCAACTCTGTTGGTGTTTGGGACCTTTTTCATGCACGTACAGGTGAGTCTTGCAAAATCTTTAATACTTATCAAGTAGTGGGTAATGGTATAACTCCTGAGCAGATAGATTCATTTCTACCATGATGTTGTCAGCTCTTGAAAACTGATGCTTAATGGCACACATTTTTTTTAACAGCAAATGATTATCATGGAGCTATAGCCAGTTTCAGCTTTCTGACCAACTGTGGGTTATGTTAGATACTTATTTCATACACAGTTTAAGGATTTTATGTATATATGTGAAAATAGAATATGTAGAGTAGGAAGACTTCTGGCAGTATCCTGAGTCAGTATCCTGACTTTCTTTTATACCTTATTAATCTTAATCCAAATCATTAAAGATAAATGAAATCATCCAAACTTTAAAAACAGTCCAGATAGATATTCTTTAACCCTTATCCCACTTCAAAATAAACCAGATCAAACAGCCCAACTGCCCCCCTCAAAAACTCCCAACTTCTCTTCAGGAAACCTGAAGTTTTTGAGGGGGGCAGTTGGGCTGTTTGATCTTTTTTAGAAAAAAGCTCTGTGTACATTGTGGGGATATGTAAATGCTCTGGTTTATTTATAGTCGAGTTGGAGAAATTTAAGGGAGAGAGCAAGTTACAAACCACAAGTGAAATTGATAATAACATAATAACCCCTTTTTCCTGGCATCCCACCAGAAAATCAATTTCACTTGTGGTTTGTAACTTGCTCTCTCCCTTAAATTTCTCCAACTCGACTATCCAATCTTCATCCAGCATTTCAATAGAAATCCCAATCCCACTCTTAGAAGAGACATTTCTGTCACCGTTAAAATCCTCAGTTTCATCCATGACATCCCCAACCAGATGACAAATTTTAGACCACATATTTTCCACAATGTCCTGAATGCCTTGCATAAAAACTTGGTAGGAGTCAGAAAGAATCTGTTTAAAATCTTGGTGGAAGTCAGAGAAAATCTGTTTAAAATCCTCCATGTCTCACGCAGTAGATTATGGCGCCCCCTAGGAGCTTAACCAGTGAAAGTCAAAGATATGAAAGAATTGCAAAATGTGTTTATACAAGCGAAAGTGAGATATGCAGACAGTTCCCAAGGGAAAGTAGAAGTAGAAAGCTGAAGGTTCAAATCAGCCGATTCAACATGTAGGAAAATGCTAATTTCTTCAAATTTAGTACAAAAAAACAAGGTACAAGTCCCCTTTGGGGGAGATGGGCGGTGATAGAAATCGAATGAATAGATGAATAAATAAAAATAATAACAGGGAGACAATTATTTACTCTCAACCCTCCTTAATATTTGGAGGGAAAACAAGGTCCAAAACTTAAAAAGATTTTTTTTTTAAAAAAAGTAACCCCAAAAATAATGATAAGCACCAAGAGAGCCAGCTTCTCCTTGCTGTAGAAAGACTCTCTTAGGGTTTGTTGTTTATTCGTTCAGTCGCTTCCGACTCTTTGTGACTTCATGGACCAGCCCATGCCAGAGCTTCCTGTCAGCCGTCGCCATCCCCAGCTCCCCCACGGTCGAGTCCGTCACCTCCAGAATATCATCCATCCATCTTGCCCTTGGTCAGCCCCTCTTCCTTTTGCCTTCCACTTTCCCTTTCTCTTAGGGTACATGTACTTAAAAGAAATATAAATTGAGTGATTTAGAAATGGGGTGGCTGGTCTTAGTGTCCCTTTAAAGCTACAGCGTGGCTTGGAAAATGATGACGACCCAACCTCCCGGTTAGCTCTTACCAGTCGAATGTGAACGCTGTTTGCGATCTTCTTGCTGCAAGCAGCCGTCCAGAGGACAGATGGGGTGATTCCAGGTGTTTTCTTTTTCCGGAAAACATTCCTGGGCTTCAGGAAAACCTGCCTGAACCCGAAAAAACTGGGTTGTCAGCTCCACCTGCTGAGCCCACGAGCACAGCTGTTCAGTCCACCATGTCCCCACTAGTCCTCTCTAGTTCATCAACCACTTTTGATCTTCAATATATAGCCAGTGTTCCTGCTTACACTCAGTCAGGACCAGTGAAGCCTGCATGATGCAGACAACTTTGTCTGCATGATGGAGTGACAAGTTTGAAGTTCGAAGTTTTGAACATTCAAATAATTTTATATGCATATTTTCAGTAATTTTCAACTTCAGTTTCTCAAGGTAGGCTAATATAGGAGATCGGGATTCTGAGCGAGAATTAATAGCTCGAATCCACCTGATTGAAACAGTTCTAAGCACTGAATAGGGTTAGAAACTGTGGCTGAAATTGACAAGGCAATAGCAGATTTTGCCCTTATGTCCATCTGCTTTATGTTTTTTTATTAAACATTTGGCAGCTGGAATGAGGGTGCATGTCATAGAATTATTTTGAAAGGTCTTAAGCACATGGATATGGATGTAAGTTTCTTCCTTTATTTTTCTTTAATAGGTTCTTACCAGATTTCTGGGTTCTTCTTCTCCAATCCTTTATTGGTTCTCTGCTCATCTGCTTTATGACAATGAACCTTTGCTACAGGATGGAGGCTCACCATCCAAGCATGGAGAACCTCTCTCTGAGAAGTCTTCATTGGATAATTTCCTTCCTAACTGCAGTAGAAATGAAAACCCTGTGCTGGTGCTTCTGAGCCAGTGGAAGCAGAGCAGGATTCTCACAAAATGTATTTTGGGATATGTACTTTCCTACTGGCTGCTGGGGTTGGTCCTTCACTGTAATTTCTTTCCTTGGACATAACCATTTTAAGTCTACATAAATATACTGGCTGAGCAGAGTAAAAATCTAACATTTTTCAAAGATCATGTTTTCTGTAAACTTTGTAACATTTACTGCTAACAACTAAAGGTGCAGGATTGGTATCTGGAAATGTCAATAAACTGAATTAGTGAGACTTGCAAAAAAAAAATAATGCAAGGTAGAATACTCCTATGCAGCACTGCAGTCAAAAATATTCTTCCTCAAAATAATATATTGCTTCCAGAGTATTTTCCCAACTGAAACAGTAGATAATCCATTTGTGACCTCTTTTATCGATTTTCCCAACTGACTTCCCATGTCTGCATCTCAGGTCAAGTGAGATGATTGATTTCACAAAATCTGGAAAAACCCCAGGAAGAAATTTTATTCCTTTGGAATTAAGGGAAAACAAGGACTGGTGGCCTCCAGTGTTGGCTGTTTTATTTATTCATATTAATGGCCCAGCATGTGCCTCTTTTCACTGGGGTTATACCATTGTATATACCATTTACAGAAACAAAAAAAACCCAGATTAGACTTGACCAGTTACAGACCGATCAGGCTGCTAAATACAGTATAATCAGCAAGCTGTATGCGAAACATCTCTATTTAAAGCTATTGGACTGGATTGAAAGCAAAAACGTGCTTGCTAAGGAGCAGGCAGGTTTAAGAGGGGACTGATGAGCATTCTTTGGTTCATCGTCATTTAGCAAAGAAATATGCTTCCTGGACCAGAGGTTCCTGTTTTGTAGCCTTTGTCGATTTTCAATCTTTTTATTTACTTCCAAGGGAAAGACCGTGAGAAAAACTAGTGGGGCCCTCCATAGATAAAAGGCTGATTCTGCTCATTCAGTCCTTCCTTCTTGGGACATCTCTCTAGACCTGTGGCTATGGAGAGAGGTATGAAGCAGGGCTGTATTCTAGCCCCTTTTCAGTTAACGGGCACATCAATCCAACAATCCAGGCCCTTTCTTTCCCCTCTCATTACGCCCCTGTATTAGCAAGTTGAGTAGTTCCAGCTGTTCTATATGCAGACAATGACATGTTCCTTTCTGTCTCCCAAGTGGGAATGAGAGGGATATTGAGGGCTTCAGTCTCCTTTTGTTCAGAGAAAAAAAATTATCAGAAAACTATAGTCCTATGAATCTTACGATAATTGACAAACCAGCAGCAATGCTATTAAGAGGTACATGTTTATAAATACTTTGGTGTACTATTCCAGGCCTTATTTTCCTGGAGACAAACATTTGTATACATGGCAAGTGTTGCTTTGTGTAGCTCCTCGGCTACCCTGAGATTTTTCCATTTGAAAGAACCCCATTCTGTCCATGCTGCTTGTATGCTCTTCATAGTCAATATATCTCCCAGCTATTATTATTATTATTATTATTAATAATATTAATATTAATATTAATATTTATTTATTTATTTTCTATCCTGCCTTTATTATTTTTATAAATAACTTAAGGCAGTGAACATACCAAATACTCCTTCCTCCTCCTCTTTTCCCCACAACAACAACCCTGTGAGGTGAGTTGGGCTGAGAGAGAGGGACTGGCCCAAGGTCACCCAGCCGGCTTTCATGCCTAAGGCGGGACTAGAACTCTCAGTCTCCTGGTTTGCCATTGGCTCCTTCCTAGGGCTGAGAGAGAGAGAGTGGCCCAAGGTCACCCAGCTGGCTTTCATGCCTAAGGCGGGACTAGAACTCTCAGTCTCCTGGTTTGCCATTGGCTCCTTCCTAGGGCTGAGAGAGAGGGACTGGCCCAAGGTCACCCAGCCGGCTTTCATGCCTAAGGCGGGACTAGAACTCTCAGTCTCCTGGTTTGCCACTGGCTCCTTCCTAGGGCTGAGAGAGAGAGAGTGGCCCAAGGTCACCCAGCCGGCTTGCATGCCTAAGGCGGGACTAGAACTCTCAGTCTGCTGATTTCTAGCCCGTTGCCTTAACCACTAGACCAGGGGTGGGGAACCTTTTTTCTGCCAAGGGCCATTTGGATATTTATAACCGGGGACTGGGGGGGTGAGGGGCAGGGTTTCCGGGATTTCTGCGGACCGGGGGCCGGAGTTTGTGGGCGGGAGCCAATCGCGTGGAAGGGGTGGGGTTTGCGGGCGGGAGCCCCACGGGCCTTAGGTGGGAGTCCCGCAGGCCTTATACGGCCCATGGGCCTGACATTGCCCACCCCTACACTAGACCAAACTGGCTCTTTGAAAATATATGGTGTCCAAATCTGCATTTTTAGAAACTTTGACATTCTTGACTCTATTTGGTTTAAGTTCCCTAAAGCATGTTTAAAGTTGGGTTTAGTCTCCCTGGAGGCTAGAGCCTGGTATCTTATTTTTAACCTTCGGCGAAAGTTGTTTTTCTCTTGTGGGTGTAGCTCCACTGGTTCTTAGAGAACACTTTCAGTCAACTGGGATCCCTAGAACTCTTCTTGCCTTAGCCAACTAGGCTTTGGGGCATAGATTTTCAGATCAACCTAAATCTGGTTCCCAGCCTTGCAGCACGGATTTTTTTCCAATTTGGTATGTTCCAACACTCTACCTTTCCTCTGTCACAATTCTGAAACTTCATCACTTTACTCTTGAGTGCCCTGGGGAATAGTCATAATTTGTGCTTTTGACCAGAACACTCTGATGTGAAAGCCACACTTTTTTTTTAATAGAGCAGACAATCTGGATATGTTAACACACACCATTGTCACAATCATTATCAAGCTCAGTGTGCTGTACGTGAGGTTGCATTTGAAAGGTATCTCTACATCTCAGCCAGTCTGAAACAGTAGCTAGTGCTTTAAATAGATCTTGTCATTGAGCACATGAAACTTGCAGGAGCTTGTGGACAGCTTCTGAACCCACCTCAAGGTACTGCACATTTTTACATTCCTAAAGAACTTGAGACTGTATTCTTCTAGGTGAGGCTGCCTGCCCACTAAAATCAAGTACGGGGGATCTCTTTTCCATCCTACCAATATTTGAGGTGTGCTCAGTAGAAATCTAAAGGGGGTGCGATGGCTCAGCGGGTAAGACGCCAGGCTTGTTGATTGGAAGGTCGCAAGTTTGGAGGTTCGAATCCCTAGCCCCGCGTGACGGAGCGAGCTCCCGCACTCGCCCCAGCTCTTGCCAACCTAGCAATTCGAAAGCATGCAAATGCAAGTAGATGAATAGGTACCACTTGGGTGGGAAGGTAACAGCGTTCCGTGCGTGTCATGCGGCCACATGACTGCGGAAGCGTCTTTGGACAACGCTGGCTCTTCGGCTAACAAACGGAGATGAGCACCGCCCCCTAGAGTCGGACACGACTGCACAAATGTGCGGGGGGAACCTTTACTTTTACCTTTTGCAGTAGAAATCTAGGGAATAGCATTCTATGTAGCCTTGCTATAGAACTCCATGTCAAGAATGGTTGACTTCACTCCTTTCAGTTATTTTACCACTATCTTGTGAAGAAGTGACAATCTCTTTTTTCCAGCAGGTATTTGATCTGCTGGGCTGAATGTTTTATGAACTCTATGGAGAATCAGATTTTGAAATACTATTTATTATGTTTACTGATTATAATTTTTTATTACATTATTTATATTGTTTTAATGTTTAGCCAAAACTGTCTTGACTCTTGAGTATTCTTAAATAGAAAAAATACTATTTCAATATACATGGAAATGAACCACATGGGACTTGGGCATGGGTAATCACTGCAGTTGTTGCCTTTATATATCTTCAACATCATATAAAATATATAAAAAACAGCATATCTTGTTCCAACTTTTTTCAAAGACAAAAATGGAAAATACAGAATTACAGAAGCATAGAATTGGAGGACATTTAGTTTAAGACCAGTCCCTACTCCAGAGCTTTCCAAACTGTGTGTCGCGACACAAAAGTGTGTTGCCACACACAGTCTGGTGTGTCGCCACACAACCCGGAAGCGCTGATCATCATCAGTGCTTCCGGGTTTTTGCGCGCTGCCGCAACGGCGGCACTTCCGGGTTTTCCCGCGGCGACACACCAACAGCGGTTGCTGTGTCGCTGTGGGAAAACTTTGGAAAGCCCTGCCCTACTCACTACAGAATTTAAATGAAAGCATTCCTGACAGATTGTTATCTAATCTCTGCTTTTTTTTCTTCAAACTGCAAAGTGATAACTTTAACAAACACAAAGCTTGTTTCCAATACTGCCTTATACTATCATATGGCAACTCAAAATGCATTCATACTGGAAATTGTTGGAGCAGTGTTTAAACAGCCTGAATAACAACTGACAAATTACACAGCATATGAACACAAAATACACTGAAATTCCAGAGCAGCACATTGCAGGCTGCTCTTTATGCCAAATCCTGGAGTTTATTCAGTTGGCTGGATGCACGCCACAGACCAAGCCAAAATCAGAACAGCATGTTACGCACAGTGTACCATGATCTATGAAATGCATTGAAATAATATATTACGCCCCATCTTTCTACTTCTATACTCTCAAGAGTAACTTCAAAATATTGGGGGGGGGAATCTCCATCTTAATAAAAGGCAGTGCATTCTGCATATTGTTCACATTCACTCCCAAGCGGTATTTTGTAAACCAGAGCTAGAAAATCCCTACAGGAAGCCAAGGGTTCATCACAGGCCCCGTTGGTCCTCCCAGCAAACGAGTTTCGATTGTATCCCGGCGGCGCCCGCGAGGTACCTTAACGCGGCGGGGAGGAGCCTGCCTGCCCGGCTAGCCGGCGCGCGCGATCTCTGTGGTACGCGGTCTCTCCGCTGAGGGAATTGGCGGGAGCGGCGCGGCGGGGGCCGCGGCCTGCAGTGCGGGCTCCCGGCCGGCTTGTGGGGGCGCTGCGCCGGGAGGCCCGCGTTGGGAAGGGGGGAGCGCGTGCCGACTGCTGTGGGTCTTCCCTCTCGAGCGGGCGCCGAAGCGGCCCGGTCTCTCCCTTCCCGGCGCTCTGGCGGCGCTGCCCGCGGGGGTCCGGACGGGAGAGACCAGCCAGCGCCGCCATCATCGCCATGAAGGACTGCGAGTATCGGCAGATCCCGCCGGGCACCCCGGCTGCCCCCACCGCCTCGGGGGCCCCGACCTCCGTGGCCGCCAGCACCACCCCCGCGACTCCGGCTTCCCGGGCCCGCCGCAAGTGGGAGGTCTTCCCCGGACGCAACCGGTTCTATTGTGGCGGGCGCCTCATGCTGGCGCGGCACAGCAGCGTCTTCCTCCTCACAGTCGGCCTCATTGTGGTCACCAGCGGCCTCTTCTTCGCCTTCGAGTGAGTCGGGGGCGAGCTTCCCCCGGGCGGGGAGGCAGTGAACCATGTTCCGCGTTGCTTTTATTGATGCGCCCGTTTTCCACCCTGATATCGCTCTCTCCTTACCCTCCGTCTGCCTTCCCGAATAAAGTGGTCTCCAGATAGGTGGGGACTACAACTCCCCGAAAAGGCTACCGTGACCGGGGATGCTGGCTGTTGTAGTCCCCACCCATCTGGAGGCTACTAGGCTGACAAAGGGTGATGGACTGCATGCCATATTCTGAAATGTGTCACTGTAAGAAAATATTTTCTGGCAAACTAGGTAAGCTGCCTTGAATTCTCTGGGTCTTCCTCCTAGGTAAGCTCATATAAGAGAGTAGCCACAAAGCCTTAACAGACTTGCTGGGAGCCTTTACTCAAGAGTCCCACTATGCTCAATGGGGCATTTAGGTAAATGCATCGGTGCTAGTTTGTGGTTTAAGCATTTACGGATGAGAGCCTGTTGCTTCAAATTAGAATCTAGTCCTTGGAAGTTTATGCCATGGTAAATCTATTAAGCTAAAATTGAATTGTAATAGGGTTGGGTTCCTTCCTTCCTTCCTGCATTTTACATACACCATAATTTCAAGGGGAAGCAAATTCCAGTATTTGGCACCTGTAACTGAAAAAGCCCTGCAACTGAGTAGCTGGAGTCATATAGGTTGCAACATGGATAGCTGTAATATGATTTATTTGGTTTTAGCTTACCACGTTGGGTAAACTCAACCATTCTCTGTGGGCTAGCTTCATTTGGTGTCGAGGGTGGGGGAGAGGTCGAGCCCAATGCCACTGCAGTGCGGGGTCCCTCAGGGCTCAAGTCTCTCTCCTCTCCTCTTTAACGTTTACATGAAATCGTTGGGTGAGGTCATTTGCTGGCATAGGGTGCAGTATCATCAGTAGGCTGATGATACCTAGTTATACATCTCCACCCTTGGCTGGGAAGGTGATGTCATAGTGCTGACCGAGTGCCTGGAAGCTGTGAGGGTCTGGATGGGCAGGAACTGACTTCAGCTGCTTCAACTGAACCCTGGCAAAATGAAGTGGCTTTGGGCTTTTGGCCCCCCAGGGTCTGGTGATATCATATTTGATTCTGGACGGGCTTGCACTTGTTTTGTGTGCCAGTTGACCCTTTCCTGGACTGAGAGGCCTTGCTCACAGTCATTCACACCTTGGTCACTTCCCATTTGGATTACTTCAATGTACTCTACATGGGGCTGCTCTTGAAGACCACCCAGAAGCTACAACTAGCCCAGAATGCAGCAGTGTGCAGTGTTGGGCACCCCTAGGTTTGCCTGCGTTACTCCCCTGTTGTGCAAGCTGCACTGGCTCCCAGTCTCCTTCCGGGTGCAATTCAAGGTGCTGGTTATTACCTTTAAAGCCCTCCATGGCACGGGACCAGGTTATTTGCAGGACCACCTCTCCCCGAGGGTATATGTCCGTCCCACTAGATAAGATAGGCACACTCCAGGTCCCTTCCCTGAAGTATTGCTATCTATTAGGACCTAGGAAGCGTGTCTTTTCCATGGCTGCCCCTCCCTTATGGAACACTCTCCAGCCGGCAATCTGGCAGGCCTCCGCCCTTTTAGCCTTCCCAAAGGCCATAAAGACCTGGCTCTTCACCCAGGTAGAGTCATGGGAGTCTGGATGGTTGCTGGGGCATCTTGGGAGGGTGAATGAGATGCTGGGCTTTTAGTTTATGGTTTTTGTGATTTTGTTGTTATTGTGAGCTGCCCAGAAATAAATAAACCTGAAGGCAATATTCCTCTGATTAACGATAATTTAATAGGGAAGTAATTTCTCTGTTCAGACCAAATAAGGCATTTTATCCTATTATATAGTTGTTTATGTGAAGCAGTTGGAAATGGGCATGGCTAACCAAGAGGACCATGAAGTTACAGTGAATTGGCTGAAGATACAGCCGTAATGGTTCCAAAACTGCAGTGATAGATTTTAGAGACCTTTGATTTTAAGGTCTCTAAAATCCAGAATATTAGTCATTTGTCCAGGTACAAGATTAATCTTGCGGAAACAGAACTTTGAATTTTTATCCAGCCTTGAAGCAAGTAAGAAAGCCAGTATTTAATGGGCAATTAAAAATAAATACAACCATTGGGGCTAGGTTTTCTTTTACTCCAGAGGGTTTAAATAATTTATAGTTAATTTAAAAAACAGCATTCAAGCAGAGTTGACTAACTGGTTGAAGCAAATCTTTCTTGATTTGAAGAAATACATTTCAAAGTTCATAATGAAAGAATGGCAGCATACAATTAGTGCATTAATAGTTGGGAGTTGGTGTAATTTTACAACCTGGAGGATTGAAAAAGACTAGAATTTTCAGACAGTATTTTTTAACTTCAGTTTATTTTAATTGTTTAACAGATCGACAGTACTTCTTTGGGTATATCCTAAAAATAAAGTGATTTGTAGAACCACAGTTCTACCAGTAATTTTGAGAATATAGGACAGATGGGAAGCATAATGACCAGATAAGTCAAGAAAATCTTAAGACTGCACCTCAAATAAAATTTTAGAGTCTAAGTTTTAAAACAGAATGACATCTTCCAGTATTGTTTGTCCCTCCCTACAGCATGTCACCAAAATACCTAATGTTTCACTTCAAACATGGAGCATTCTCTATTTCTCTTCTCAGGAAAAAGCATTTGGGGAAAGATATCTTCTGTTTAAAAATTGTAAGTTTTAGAATTCTGTATGGTGAAGAAGTCTTGCATTGCAAGAAGGTTTCGGATGTGGAATCAACCAAGGGTAGGGGTGGTGGAGTGGCAGTTGTCATTTGAAATACTTGGGAGAGTTCCAGGGGCACTGCCCCACCCCACGGAATATTGGGTACGAGAGCCTATTTGTTAAGTTGGGCTCTAGGTTTCAGTTGAGACTGTTGCCGTTGTAGCAGCCTCCCTGCTGGGTAACAACCTCCCTGCCTGAGCTCCTTGACTCCGTGGCTGGGCTGGCAGTGGAGTTCCCCAGACTTACGGTTTTGGGGGACTTTAAATTTATTTAATGAATTAGTTAATTGTGATTTACGGTATCGGTGAAGCTACCTTGACATTAACAGGTCTTACAGCAGTCATCCTGGCACTGGTAGTTTTTCACAAGTATACTTTATCTCATTATTTCCATTTACCTTGAAATAATTGTGGATTATGCATGAGATTGTCCTTTACATAGCCAATTCAAGGAGTGACATCTGTTATTAATAAAATTATATCTACTTTTATCTGTAAGAAACCAGTTGAGCAAAAGTCAATAGAACCTTAGTTTTCTATGTGAACTGAAATTAAACTAGGATGTGGGAGATCCTAGTTGAGGCAAAATGTTAAGGGTAAAATGCTCTAAGTGCAGTCTATAGAATTGTTTTTGAGAAAGACTTAAATTATGACATTCCAGAAGTATAGAACATGTTTTATCCCAGGAATATGCTATGAGTTGTGCTATAAGTTGCTGGTTGGGCAGCTTATAAATTTTGATGGTGGTGGTGATGGTGATGATGACAGTAATCTTGTCTCTGTGAGATAGGTAACTTTGTATCTTTCTCCTAAAAGTTCTAGAGAGCTTGGCAGGTGAAATCCTTCAAAATGTAGGCAGGTTATACTGTAATATTTATTAGTTGAAGGGGGTAGCTTGGCTAGGAAAAGAAACCAACTGATGAGTGGACAATTAGTGTGATGAATGTAAATTCAGTTTAAACAATGTGTTGTTTACTTTTCAGCTGTCCATTCCTGGCTCATAACCTGACCATGGCCATTCCTATCATTGCTGGCATCCTATTCTTTTTTGTCATCAGCTGTTTGCTACAAACCAGCTTCAGAGATCCTGGTATTTTGCCCAGGGCCACCCCCAGTGAAGCTGCAGACCTGGAGAAATGGATTGGTGAGACTATTACATTTCTTTATGGCAAAATATTTAATGGATGCTACTAATGGTATTTATCTAGAATTGTCATTGGGCATCTTCATTCTTGAAGCATCCATGGAAGGGACAACAGAACAGTTTTCTGTTGTTGCAGGGGTGGGGGTGGGGGTTACCAAATGGTAACACGAGAGGCACCAGTACTCTAAAGACAGGGATGGGAAGGGATTCTTAAAAATCTCTTTAGGACCGTATTCTCTCAAGGGTATTTGCCGGAAGCCATATGCTGGTGATAGGCAAAGCCAGAGTCCAAAGTAGGCAAAACCACTTATCTTTTCCTCCTATGCTGCTGGGGGATAGACAGATGATTCTTGCCAGAACTATGGGTCACTGCGGGAGATGGGGGGAGAGTAGGGAGAATGACGAAATGTACATCATAAGCAAGCTCCACTACTTTTTATATGGTTCATGATGATGCATGCAAGTATCTAAGGGACAGAGTTTGCATTACAACGTCGTAACACATCATTTTATACCTTTGGTTGCTGCCATTTCAGAATATTCCCGTCTGTTTTTTCTCTCCCACTTGCCTCTCTACCTGGGATCTCCCCACCGGCACATTTCCTCAAATGCACACTGGGCTGCTGAGCATCCAGATAGGCTTCTACCTGAAAAAGATTTTGTTTCTTTCTTTCTTTTATACTAACAGAAGTTCTCTAGACAGTGCGGGTTTGATGTTATATGGTGCTCAGCTATGTATTTATAAGGAGTCTCCTAGTTTCAGAAGCAATTCAATCAAAATTCTTGAAAATCTTACTATGAGTTCCTTGTTCAGCTTCTAATGCTCCAACATGACTGGAATTAGGCTGCATTTCCTGCGAGGCCTGATCAAGAGAGCCAGTTTGGTCTAGTGGTTAAGGTGCTGGGCTAGAAACCACGAGTCTGTGACTTCTAGTCCCGCTGGCCTGAGGCATGAAAGCTGGCTGGGTGACCTTGGGTCAGTCCCTCTCTCTCAGCCCTAGGAAGGAGCCAATGGCAAACCAGGAGGCTGTGACTTCTAGTCCCGCTGGCCTGAGGCATGAAAGCTGGCTGGGTGACCTTGGGTCAGTCCCTCTCTCTCAGCCCTAGGAAGGAGCCAATGGCAAACCAGGAGACTGAGAGTTCTAGTCCCGCCTTAGGCATGAAAGCCGGCTGGGTGACCTTGGGCCAGTCCCTCCCTCTCAGCCCCAGGAAGGAGGCAATGGCCAACCACTTCTGAAAAACTTTGCCAAGAAAATTTTATATGATGGGAATGACAAGGGCAGTGAGCATGGATTTATTCTCCATAGCCATGAGAGAGCCAGTTTGCTCTAGTGGTTAAGGTGCTGGGCTAGAAACCAGGAGTCTGTGATACTCCTGCCTTAGGCATGAAAGCTGGCTGGGTGACCTTGGGCCAGTCCCTCCCTCTCAGCCCTAGGAAGGAGCCAATGGCAAACCAGGAGACTGAGAGTTCTAGTCCCGCCTTAGGCGTGAAAGCCGGCTGGGTGACCTTGGGCCATTCACTCTCTCAGCCCTAGGAAGGAGCCAGTGGCAAACCAGGAGACACAGAGTTCTAGTCCCGCCTTAGGCGTGAAAGCCGGCTGGGTGACCTTGGGCCAGTCCCTCCCTCTCAGCCCCAGGAAGGAGGCAATGGCCAACCACTTCTGAAAAACTTTGCCAAGAAAATTTTATATGATGGGAATGACAAGGGCAGTGAGCATGGATTTATTCTCCATAGCCATGAGAGAGCCAGTTTGCTCTAGTGGTTAAGGTGCTGGGCTAGAAACCAGGAGTCTGTGATACTCCTGCCTTAGGCATGAAAGCTGGCTTGATGACCTTGGGCCAGTCACTCTCTCTTAGCCCTAGGAAGGAGCCAATGGCAAACCAGGAGACAGAGTTCTAGTCCCTCCTTAGGCATGAAAGCCAGCTGGGTGACCTTGGGCCAGTCCCTGTCTCTGAAGTTTGCTGTCAGATGTGATGCAGGGAATCTAAAACACATGGCAAGTGCAGTAAGCAAAAGTGTGGAAACTTGACTTTTGCTTAAAGACATAAAAAGTGCACTTGTTGAATCAGATCATGGCCACTTTATCATTTAGTCTTTGCAATAATTCCAATAATTAGCAGATAACTAGTTGATAGGAATCCATAATCTTAAAAGTTGCATATTTTAATTCTGAAATCATCTTTATATTCTGGTGCTTTCTTTTGCTTGAATTTTACAGCCAGATTTGATCACCATAGCATATAGAACCTAGAGACAACATACTCTCAAATTATACATATGATCAATCAACTTGTTCATCTTTTTAAAGCGGTAGCTACAGTCATATTAACAGAAGTAACAAAGAAAGGTCTATGGACTGTCCTTTTATTTTTGATGTCATGTAGTTTACACACACCCTTTTTCCTGGGCCTTTTTTAAACTCTAATTTACGCCTACTTTCAGTTCAAGTGGATGATTCTGAATATGGATTGTTTGGAACATCCCACTCCATTGGATCTAAAAATCATTATAACAGTGCTTAGATATGAGGATTAATGTATTTCTATATATTAGTCACTAAAAGAATAGCTTCAAGAGTGGATTCTGTTTTTCATTTGTGGCCTGCTACAGTCCAGGTAGCATGCTGTCATTTCAGAGAGACAGCAGTGAATGATGTGGATGGGTTGTTGTGGATCTTCATTTAGGTGGGGACTTGGTAGAAGATTATTAATTTGCACCCAGTCCTTTGATTCAGCTTGGTATTAGTCAAATCTTGGGTGAGTCTAACGGGTGAATACTTTTGATTTCACAGACAGCCTCGGCACTTCCACTTATCGACCACCTGCCCGAACCATGGAAGTTGTAATAAACAAGTATATGGTGAAATTGAAATATTGCTACACATGCAAAATGTTCCGTCCTCCCAGGACTTCCCATTGCAGTGTCTGTGACAACTGTGTTGGTAAGATCAGAGTGAGACTTCTATCCTCTGAACAATCGGTTATCGTTTCCATTGAAGTTATTTTTCTGCTTTTGTTGAATGCCGAAATATTTGAGTTCAAATTTTGTGCTGCACGTTCCTTGTTTAAATTTGATCATTCCTAAGAGGACAATTCTGAGTATGATAGAGAGGGATTCCTTATTCTGCTTGTGCTTATGAGTATTACTCAAGTAGAAACTTCCCAAACTCACATAAAATGATTCAAAAAGGGAATTATTAAGTTTTTTTGTGATATTACACAGAAGTGCCTGCTGTTCAAAAATATGCCTGGATACTTGTGTGTAAAGTATAAAGTGTAAACTTTGAATCCTGCCTTCTTTGTTCTGCAACAGAGTATTTAGAAAAGTCTGAGCAATAAAGAATAAAGGGCACTGGGCATAGTTTCACCTCAAAATCAGCAACATTCCAGAGCTTGTTAATTCTTTTTTTTTCTTTCCCAACCATCATTCTTTCTACTTGCCTCTGTCAAACAAATCACCACTCAAATAAACATCCCTCTGAAAAAGAGTACCTACTTCAGATTGGAAAGCCTTTGTCTTAGGAGAGCAAAGATTGTCTTTAGACATCTCTCTATTGAGGTGCTGTAACAGTGAAAATACATGATGTAAGATATATTTAACCTTTCTTCATGGTCACAAGATGGATACATTATATTGATGGAAGAACATCCACTGGGGAGAAAAGATGAATGGGTGAATGTATCGCACTGATAACTGACTTCTTAAGTGTGCTAGGATCTACTTGGTGACTGCAAGCAAGGACAGGTGACAGGCAAATATTGAGGGTGATGAGAATTGCTGAAAACGTAAGGAGCAAAGAAGTAGCAAACCCATTTCCACTTTAAGGAAATTTTGGCTCTTAATCTCTTTCATTCTTGAGGCATTTGTAATAATGAAATATTCCTGTAGCATGTGTTAGCTGGGAAGAACAGATTACAGGGCATATCAAGACATGAACCAAAGCCTTGGATACACCCAAACTACTAAACCTTGCCAGGATGTATCACTCTTTAGGGCAAGGGGAAGGTGTGGGTGAGGCAGTTTACTTCTTGAAGTAGATTGCTGCATGCTTTAGTTGACATTTCCCCCATCTTTTTGAGGGCAGTGAGTAAACTTTCAGGAAACCAATCTGAATACAAATGTAGTTTTTCAGCCAATTTCATTTATAGTTAGTCATACAGTTTTAAATAATGGAGTGAACACAGTTATTGACTCAAGAGCTTTAGGACTACATCTAATGTTACATTAAATTGCATGGCTTGCATAGCAAGAGAGAACAGCCATATCTGACAAATTCTCTTTGATTGATATCTGACAAAGCCAACAAAAGGTTTCAGTAAGAGGTGAAGTGTTCAGGCACACGCATAAGCTCTTTCTTCAATATACACTGTGCTATTAAGCAGGATTGTGAAAATGGAGGAGACAGTATCCCGGGGAGCAGAGTAAGCTATAATGGGGTGGGTACTGTTAGAGTCCAGATGGCATCAGGCAGCTAGAATATTTCTTGAATAAGTTAAGATGGCTAACCTTTGTCTTGGAAACTTAATGTTCCTGGCTGTGATAATGCTATAGAATAGGAATACACATTTTAACAGAGTAGATAATACACAAACGGTGACTGATTTCAGAACAAGTTCCTAGTAATTTATCTGTTGAAAGCTGGGGGCTGGGGAGCAAATAGGACTTTGGATAATTATATATGGGTTCATATTGGCTCTGTGTATTGGTCTTTTTTCCAAAATGCCTCAGTTGGGTCTGCAATGCAAATGTGATTTAATTGCTTTCATCTTTCCAGGGTCCCTCCTTGTGGGGGAGATGGGCAGGATATAAATATGATAGATTGATTGATTGATAGATAGATAGATAGATAGATAGATAGATAGATAGATCGATCTTTCCATCCAAAATGTCGGCAGTTGTCAAGGAGGTCGAAATTTTTAATGGTTTTAGCACTTAATTTTTATTTTTCCAAATATGTGGATAGGAGTGCTGAGGGGAATGGGGGGCTGTCAGGGAACTAAGATAATTTATTTTTAAAAGTAGAATAACTAATAACTGAGGTATAAATATATCTCCTCCTCCTGATATTCATGAATGAGCTTTCTTTGCTGTATCCCAGCAACAGATTGGTTTGGGCATGAGTGTTAGAAATTGTTCTGCTTCTCTGCATTTTTTTTCCCCAAAGTGATCCTCTGGGAGAAGTTTCATTGCGGCTCAGGGAACCATAATACGTTGCTGGTTCCTAATTTATTTACTTTTAGGGGCCAACTCATTCTTGACACTGTCATTCATTGCTTAGTGAAAATAATTATTTCACTGTATTGACTTAAATGCTTAGACCCTTCTTTTTCACTCCTAAACCCCAACGATTTGCCAGATGTATAAATCTGTAAGCTGCAAATAATTAGTTTCCTACTTGTTTACGTCTTCAACAAACCTGATGAGTGGACTTTGCCAGTTGGACTTCTGGAGAATCCATATTAGAACTGATCCTTCTGCATATTCTCTTGTCTGTTCCCTGTGTCCCCTAAAGCCTATTTCAGGCAGCTCAGTACTGGAGGGAAACTAGTATGCATATGCATTTCAAGTAAATCTGGCATCCTGATTTCGAACAAACATGTTAACACTGGTTGAAAGACTTGTGTGAATGAGCTTTTCATTCCCTTTTCATTCAGTTACGTGTCTTTCATTGGAATGCAATGGTAAGTAGCTCCTTAAAGCTCGCAGTCAAATCTCAATTCAGTGTACTTGAACTGAGTACAAGCTGTTGGTATTTTAGCAGAAAAAGCAAAGATACTGATTGCTTTCAGACAAAAGAAATTTTAAAAGCCACAGCCTATTTCATATTCTTTTTTATTTTTGTGCCTTCGAGTCAGTGTTGACTCCTGACAACTGCCTGGACAAGTCTCTATGGTTTTCTTGGCAAGGTTTTTGGAAGTGGTTTGCCATTGCCTGCTTCCTAGGGCTGAGAGAGTGACTGGCCCAAAGTCACCCAGCTGGTTTCATGTGTAAGGAGGGCCTAGAACTCAGTCTTCTGGTTTCTAGCCTGGTGCCTTAATCACTACACCAAACTGGCTCATTTCATATTCTATAACTCTCATTATATACACATTAGCAGAAGAGGGCCTGTCCTAATGTATTGTTTGTTTGTGGTCTTTACATTCCAGTTTTTCTAAGAGTTCAAAAAGCATATACAACGGCCCCCCTCCAATCTTATTTGCATGAATTAGGGTAGACAGCAAGAGACAGTTACTGGCCCAAAGTCACCCAGTGGGTTTCATGACTGACTGACTGTAGACCTGAGCAAGGTCTCTCAGAGTCCAGCACTAACCAGTTGGCTACACTGACCCTCTAAAATTGATCTCTGCTTCACTTGTAGGTTATAGGAGGGACGTGTACAAAGATTGTCGATCTGGAAAAATACCACTCTGGAGAACTCCAAAAGCTTCCATTTCCTTCCAGATCACGACAAACCTCCTCTGGACCACGCTGTTGCGCTGGTAGTTGCATAGTGTCTTAAAGTAAAGTCTCTGGATCAGAAGTGGTCCTAGGTGTTCTGAACATAATGTTCTAGATCAAACAGGACTGTTTGGGGGCCAAACCATCCCTGAAATATCTCAAACCACTACTGATTCAGAGGAGTTACTTCCAGAAATTAACAAACTAAACCCACAGTGGCATGTTCTGGAGTGAATGAACATGAAATGAAACAGTCAAATGTTTCTTGAGTTCCTAGAACAATTTGTTCCCAGATTGGCAAATTTTGTACATCCGAAGTATACATTCTCTTTGGGCATGTGAAATGTCATTCCCTTTAATATTGTTGGTTTGTTCCTTTTTCCCTCAGAACGATTTGATCATCATTGTCCCTGGGTAGGCAACTGTGTGGGGAAGCGGAACTATCGATTCTTCTATGCCTTCATCCTTTCTCTCTCCTTCCTAACAGCCTTCATCTTTGCTTGTGTCATCACCCATCTTGCTCTGCGTAAGTATAGCCTGTTGTCGAAGTTGTATGCCACAGATCTCTAGGAAAGTGTGGGTAAGATTAGGTCTTTAAGTCTTCTTAAGCCACAACTGCAGAAAGAGTTATTTAGAATAGATATGCATGAATTATGGTTCCAGATCTACATTGGCCCCTCCAAAGCCTGAAGTATAAACCCAAGAATCTCTCCAAAAGTAGTTGCCATACTATATTTTTTAATAACAGGAGGGCAGTTATTAAATATGTGGAAAGTAATTATATCCATAATTAATAAATTAAAATAGATTAAAAGTGGTGTGTCACACAGAAGCAAAATAAAGGTGTTAATATAAACGTTTGTAACAAAAATAACATTGCATAGATTTGTTAATAGACTAAACTTGGACAACCTATATATTAACCCTTTCCCAATGTAAGTATGTTGGATTACAACACCTGTAGTTCCCAAAAAGACAATCAGTTTCAAGAGGGAGTTACTATTCAGTATGGCTCAAAACCTCATTCTTTCTTTCTGAGATCCTGGGAATTGGCACTGTTTAACCTTCTGTATGTTTTTGTGGCTAGAGAAGGAAAATTCCTTCCTTTATCTCAGTGTTTCTTTACTTTGCAGGCTCCCAGGGAAATGACTTCCTCACTGTTTTGAAAACAACACCAGCAAGATATCCTTTCAATATCTCTTCCTTCTCTCATTTTAAAACTCTTGATGATGTTTTCTGAATGTATTCAGCAAGAGATGATCATACATGGGAATCTTCCCTTACTTGGCATCCTCCTGTTGTATTGAGATTGTAACTTCTGGGATGTCTCTGCCAGTTGAGGGTTTCTGGGAGTTACAGTCCCAACACATGTAGAGAATGCCAAGTTGGGGTTGGCTGTCATAGGGACTGAAGAAGGCTTTCTCCCTGGATAGTGACCCTTGTTATCCCTTTCCCTTTTGGCAGGTGTGTCCATCTAACCTAAAGTCTGGTATTCATTTGGTTCATGCAGCTTGGTGACTCAAAATAAAAATCCAGTGCCCGCTGTAGAGGTAATCGTTTGCTGATGATTAGCTGAGGCAGACCTGTCTCAAATTTAATATCTTAAAGCCAGGTGGGGACTTTTTGATTTCCCCAAGGTTTTTTTTAATCTGTGTTTTAACTTGGCTGTGTAGCTATGCTGTTCTTGCACTGTTTTACTCTGTGGCTATCATTTGCTTTATTGCTCATGCTTTGTCTATAAATCAGTTCTGAAAATCTTTTAAGTAGGATTAAATAGCGAAGTATTAAATAGCTGGGGATTCTTGGTCCTGAAGTGCAAAATACGTTTTCCCCTGATGAATTTATTGTAACATTAATTATCTCTTTGGGTTTATTTGCATATCATCTTTCCTTGAAAAATTATGCTGAAGTTGTTTAGATGCATTTGGAGGGTGGTGACTAAGGGTAAACATTTGGCTGAACTTCAGGAAAATGAATGTTCCTCAGTCACCGTGTTATTCCTTAATTCTTTATTTACTCTCTTGGAATTGGTGATTTGTTTTTTTTCAGTCTGGTCTATTTTTGGCCTCTCAGGGTTTCACACTTACTTAATTGCCTCCAATTTGACAACCAATGAGGATGTGAGTAAGGATATTATTTTCAATGAATAGAATTTTAGCATTCCAAATAGCCATCAGTACAGCTTTAAATCAGTTTCTTAAAACAGGCACAGGATTATGTTTAAAATGTTCTTGCTTCATTCTAAAGCAGGGTCAGTATAACATTTATGGTTGTTGGTGAAGGGATAGACACTTCTACATTCCAAAATATGGAAAGAGAGAAGGCCTTTATTTCTTCCTAGTAAAAGGATTTTTAATTTTTTTCTCATGTTTAGATCAGCCAACTCCAACTTATAGCCTCCCACCATGTCTAGAGAGGATAGCCAATGATTTGGAACAGCTGACCTTTACTTAAATTAATGAATGTTTCAAGGTATCTGTGGTGGGGAGGGACAAGTGAGAAAATGTTCCTTGTGATATCACAAACCCAGTGGTTTATGTACTTGCACCTTGCATTGTGACATTTCAACACATGTTTTGTCTTTTTTGGGGTGGCGGGGACTTTTTGGCTTGTAGCAGACACCTATGGCATCAGTTCTATAACTTGAATTCCTACACATGCACGTGCAAATATATCATGGGGATTAGTTTTATCTGTTGTATATTTAAATGTGACCGTTATCTAAGTAAAGACAAACCAGCAAAAGATTCCCTGGACTTTTTCTAACCAGTTAATCTCTTCTGAATTGTAGCTCAAGGGGGCATGGTCAAATAAGAGAGGCTCTGAATTTGCCAACCCTTATAGCCATAAAAGTGTCCTCACCAACTGCTGTGCAGTGCTCTGTGGACCGTTTTATCCCAGGTAAGGAAATATGTTCCTGAATGGACTCTGTATTCAGATGCCTGATGGATGATCCTGTGGCTGTCTTTTGTTCCTGTTCTGTGCAGCCATTCATGCAGGTAGAAAGCAAGAGAGAAGCAATCAGTAAATCATGAACATGAGGATGACCCACCATTCACAGTGAGAAACGTGTGTGTTCTAAAAATGAGAGTTAAGTGGAGGAACTTGGTGTCTTGACTGATACCGTGGTAGCCCCCTTTGTGTAAAATACTGAAATTACGCAATATATATATTCATGTAAATTGTGGACTTAGAAAATCAAAGCAGTAAGAAATGAAAAGGGGGCGTGGTGGCTCAGCGGGGAAGAGGCCGATGGGAAGATCGCAAGTTTGGAGGTTCGAATCCCTAGTCCCGCATGACGGAGTGAGCTCCGGCACTCGCCCCAGCTCTTGCCAACCTAGCAATTTGAAAGCATGCAAATGCAAGTAGATGAATAGGTACCACTTCGGTGGATAGGTAACAGCGTTCTGCGCGTGTCATGCCGGCCACATGACCATGGAAGCGTCTTCAGACAACGCTGGCTCTTCGGCTAACAAACGGAGATGAGCACCGGCCCCTAGAGTTGGACACGACTGCACAAATGTGCGGGGGGGAACCTTTACCTTTTTTTAAGAAATGAAAAGGGAAAGAAGAGAGCTAAGGTAGTGTGAAGGGCAGGACTGGAGATTAAGCATTGAAAGATACAGAGCTGGCTCCGTGTGTTTCTGCCTGAAACAAAATATCCAAGTTCACTCTCCATTTCTTGACTAAAAAATATAATTTGCTACTACCTAGTGATGCCTGCTCTTGAGGCAGCTATCTCTTTCAACCTAATGGTTGTCCTAATCATGGAAATTGGTTAGGATACAGTGTAATGATGTCAGTCTTCATCGGAAAAGGTGGTTATTCTGGCAAATAAAAGTGCTTGGGGGCTGTGAGGGCCTGGATGGGGAACAACAGGCTTCAATTGAACCCTGGTAAGACCGAGTGGCTGTGGATTGATGGCTTAGCGTCTTCTGGGAAATTATCATCTTTGGTTCTCGATGGGGTAGCACTACCCCGTTCGGAACCGGTGCGTAATCTGGGGGTCCTTCTAGACTCACGACTCCTGCTTGAAGAGCAGGTGGCAGTCGTGGCTAGGAGGGCTTTCGCACAACTTCGGTTAGTGCGCCAGTTACGCCCATTCCTGGATTGCGACGCCCTCCGTACAGTCACTCATGCTCTCGTCATCTCCCATGTAGGTTATTGCAATGCGCTCTACATGGGGCTACCCTTGAAGACTATCCGGAAGCTTCAGCTGGTGCAGAATGTGGCCGCGCGGGCACTTTTGGGTGCGTCAAGATCCGCACATGTAACGCCGCTGCTCCACGAGCTGCATTGGGTGCCGCTTTGCTTCCGGGTACAATTCAAGGTGTTGGTTATCACCTTTAAAGCCCTACATGGCATGGGGCCAGAATACCTGAGGGACCATCTTATCCCCATATTATCGACCCGCCCCACCCGGTCATTCAGAGAGGGCCTGCTACGAACCCCATCAATTAAAGAATGTCATCTGATGGGGTCGAGGAGGCGGGCCTTCTCTGTGGTAGCGCCCACACTGTGGAACATCTTGCCCCCAGAGTTGAGACAGATCTCCCTCCCTCCCGACCTTTAGGAAAGAGCTGAAGACCTGGTTCTGCCGCCTGGCATGGGAAGGAGGAAGGGATAGTTCCTCATGGGGGTGGCTAATCCCATAATTTTATAACTGTCCTTCTTTTAACTATTCCATTACCATCTGGATTTTCAATTTAATTTATATTTATTGTACAATTGAGATTTTAAACCTTATTTTAACTTGTTTATTGTGAACCGCCCAGAGTTCCCCATGGGGGGAGATGGGCGGTTATAGAAAATAAATAAATAAATAAATAAATAAATAAATAATAAATAAATAAATAAATAAATAAATAAATAAATAAATGGCTTGCACAGGATCTATAAAAACAAGCCAGTTCTACTTGTGAAGTTACAGTTTAGACACAGCAAGAAAGAAAAGGGATGAAGAGAAGCAACTCGAGCACCAGTTCTTACAGTTAAAGCAAGTGTGAGAAGTGTTCTGCTGGGGAGATAGAATATTCTGCTTCTCTCCAGACCACTCTGATCTGATCTGGCTGTTCCAGTTGTTCAGCAATTTTCCAAAGGTTATGACCCCGGAATGGCCAGATCAAAATGGTCCAGAGGAAATTCAGAACATTCCAGTGTAATCTATCCCTGAAACAAAATGTTTTCAACATTTCTATAAAATAGTACTTAAAATGGCCTGCTGGAATGGAGACAGTTCAGAGAGATAAGAAGCTGTTTGGAACTAACATTTGAGTAGAGCTGATGGAATACCCTATTTTCTATCTTGTTCTGCTACAGCTTTTTAATAAAAAATGATGATGGTGTTAGGTTTGACGATTATGGTGAGGAGTTTCCACTTAGCATGCAGTTCCCTGTAGATCAGATGCAGTGCTAAGCACTCTAGTGTTTCATTGGTAATCCCATCATAACTATTTTTATTTAGTCACAAGGGAGCATAATTTGGTAAAACAAAGGGCAGTTTATTGTAATTTCAACATTTATTTCAAGATAATATTGAAGACCCATGAACATATACAAGAGGAAAAATTGTTGAGCAAGAGATTATCCATGCTATATTTTGGAAGGATAGTTTGTGTCTTATGTTTCTGTTTGATTTTTTGCATGGTTTGACCTTAGTATATAACTTATTATTTCAAAATTGTAATGGAGAATAAGATTTAATATTCTGATGGAACTCTGACCTTGCAAAGTGTGTTTAGCAATATCTTAAAGTAATTTCAGTAGAATTCCATATCATGCAAATCAAGTGGGACAGAGTTGAACCATATTCAATTTTTTGTCTCTTAAATGAGGGATTGGAGGTATTTTATTATATCATTCCTCAGTTTTTGGCTATTTATTTATATGGCTACCCAGCTCACAATTTATCACTTTTTCCTGAAAACTGCCATGGGCATTTGATACGTTGAGTTTATTTGATGGTTTGCCAACTGCAGTTTTTGCTTTTAAAAGTTCAGATAGACGGGCAGACAGATCGATCCATGTACTTATATAGACCACGTGCTTTTGTACTTCTACACAATTCCCTACTAAACTATTTCTAATTTCTTGTTTGTAGTTGAAAGCCCAATTGGAATTCCCACCTGATCCCTAATAATGAACTGATTGAATAAATGAGAGAATTGTTGTTGCTTAATTGTTTTAGCATTACTTCTTATTTGGCTAATTAATCACTAATCTAATCTTTTTTTCTTTTTCTTCCCCTCCTTATTTGAACTGTCTAGTTTAATAGATAGAAGAGGATTTATCCAGGCAGACGCTGGGACTCCGTCCACTCCTAAGAGTGAAATCCCTTCCTTTGGAACAAAATCTGATGCCAGCATGGTATGAGCCAACACTTTAGCAATGCCTTATGTCTTTTGCCTACCTCCAGCTGGTGCCTCTCCTCCGTTTTACCGTTATCTGGGCTCAGGCAGGACAGCCTCATGGAGCAGACTCTCCAGAGTTCCTACTCAAAACATAGGCCACCCCCTCTTGCATTGATTTTTAATTGGTTTGATTTTTGTATTTTGGGACTTAACCTGGATAATGTGGACTGCTGCAGTTAAGCCTCTAGGCAGGACCTGCTGTCATCTTGAGATAGACGGTTAAAATACTTAGAGCAGAGAATGCAGCTGGTTGGGAGATGCCAGCTTCATGAGAACTGTCCTTTCTCAGAGGGTTTGTAGAAAGGATTGGTAGAAAAGGGCATAGTACTTTGCAAATGGAGCTGTTATAACAAAACACAATCATCTCCTAAATTCTTCTGCATACTCTGTTTGCTCCTCAGTGCAGTGGCCAATTTTGCTGTTACACTGACTGTCCTGCCATTCTGCCTGAATATTGCAAAGAATAACTGATGCTTCCTTAAACTGTAAGAGAGAGACATGACTCGTTTGAGGACACAGCACTCCTTGCCTTACCAGCAAGGGCTGCTTGCTGACCAAGTTAGCCTGAATGGCTGTTTTGTGAGCATAGAGCAAAGGGTAGAAGATCCCTAGAAATGATCATGAACAAATCTACAGGATGAGAAGCAGAACATTATTTCTCACTCTGGGAATTGACTCAGGATTGTCCTTGTCTGTTTCAGCTGAATCAGGACCAGGACAATAAGCCTGTAGAGGTTATTTATTTAATGGTTGGAAGAAAATTAAAGAGATCAATCTGAGATTCTTAAATTATGTCGGTCCAAATGAGTTGTACTCACCTGGTGCCTCTGGACAGCTGAGCTATTTTTGTATTGGGTTTGAAGATTTGTACAAGTAAGGCCTGTTGACTAAAGGCTGATTCAGCAAAACCTTCACATAAAGGTTTCTCATGTGCACAAGCATTATCCAAAATGGAATTATTCCTATAAGAAGTCGTGGTCCATCCACTTGTACCTCTGATCTGTTACTTAAAGAAGGAGGGATCCTGTTTCCTATTGCTGAAATTTCATACAGTCCTTCCCATCCTGCAGCATGAGAGAGCACTTCTGTATAGAGCAGGGGTCCCCAACCTGTGGGCCGTGGCCTGTTAGGAAGTGGGCCGCACAGCAGGAGGTGAGCGGTGGTGTCAGGAACGAGCCTGTCCCTGCTGCCATGAGTCGGAGGAAGAGCAGCCGGTAGCAGGAAGAAGCTCGGAAGGCACGAAGACAGAGCCTGAGCCGGAGCAGCTGATTGGTGGGGACCCTGGAGGGGAAACACCTCCACCTATCAGCGCGCAGCAAAGAAGGGCGGAGAGGCGGGCAGAGGAGCGCGAGGCCCGATTGGCCCCCGCTTGCAAACCGGTCCGCGCGATTGGCTCACGCCTGCAAACCCCGCCCCCCGGTCCGTGGAAAAATTGTCTTCCACGGAACCGGTCCCTGGTGCCAAAAAGTTTGGGGACCCCTGGTATAGAGGAAAAATAAAGACACAGATACTTGAAATGTGTTTATTAATGCTGCTGGGAATTTTTGCACAAGTTTTATAATTTTTTTCTAGTGACTTTATTTTGTCTTCTTAAAAAGTGTTTTTGCTGTCTGTAAACCTGTGCTCAGAAGGGTTTTTTTTTTTAAATAGTGTTATATGTTATTCCCTGGATTTTACCAGCCAGTAGAGGAAAATGGGGAGTCTGAAGAACTTGCTCATCCAAGGTGTTAGATTTCATCTCTTGTACTCCAAAACATCTAGGCTGCCTGGATGGGTTAATCAGCTATGCAACAATAAGATTCTCCCTATTGACCTTTGAAAACGGGGGTTCAGGAGAAATTGAATACGATTTTACATTTCCAAGGAAACAAGATCAAGCATGTAAGTGTACCTTTCTCCACCCTGCTTCTGCAGAGGAACTGAGAAGCATCCTTTTTTAAATGAAAAAAAAATGGAATCAGTGTGGTCATACCTCAGGAATTTCCCCACCATTCCCACCGTTCTGCCAGTTTATTCCACACATGCTGTTGTGGGCTGTGTTTTGAGTAGTTCCATCATATTCAACAGGAAACCATCCACTACTCCAGGCATGTGGCTGACTTTGTTAGGAAGATTTATAAAGGTATCTTAAATTGAGCAGTAAGTTGCCCACGTCCTTTAAATTGAATCATGACAACTCATCTGTAGGTATATTTTTTCATCCTTCCTAAAATGTTTGATGTTAATAGAAGGAATAATGCTTGGAACACCTCATGAAGAAGATCATAGCCAATAATTGCTATGGCATTTCTTTTCCTGTTTTATATTTTAGTTGGTTGGTTTGACAAATTAAAGCTCTAAAAATGGGAAGTGCATACCACCAGTGCTCCCTTTCTAAGGTTTGAATCTGATCTCAAAATTAGCTGAGGCATTAGGCAAGAGCTATACTCAGATGCTCTGATGAGGCGCAGAAACTTCCACGGCAGCTTCCAACAGCTGAATGTGGCTGCTGGAATATGTGATATATTTGTATTATACTCTGAGGGATGTCACACCTAAGAAAGCCTCTGTGTGTAGTTCTCACTATCCCCAGAAGTATAGCTGATCTCAGGACTCCACTTTCTGGTCACTGTAGGGCATAGTTCTCTTTCTGGGACACTGTTACACAGGCATCTCCAATGGTATGCTGGCTGATACAATGGAGAGGTATTTTTATTCTGTGCCACTTAGATAAGTGCCACGGTTGGGGTATTTTAATAGTAACAGGCTTAAACCTAGATGTTGAGTCTGCTGTATCACCAGTTCTGCCCTGTAAGATCCCCGGACTCGGTGGAGAGAATATCTGTCTCTGCAGTACTGTATTCGGTCACCTTGCGTGTCTCTGAGCAGCTGAACTGCTGCTCTCAACTGGGTTGCTGCTTTCCTAGAAATAGCCTTACCTGCAATCACTCATATGTGAGAGGTTGGCTGATGGAACCCAGGTGGATCTTGGAGCTGCAGCAGGTGCTCTCAGAAGGTTGTTTATAACTTAATTCTTTCAGGAATTTAATCAAAGGAGGGGGAGAAGATACTTCTAGAGGAGGCCTTATAGATTGGTCAGGAAAGGGGAAAGCTGTTCTTGTTGAGGAAAAGTTTGTGTTGCCCTCTAAGGCATGGGTGTCCAACCTTTTGGCTTCCCTGGGCCACATTGAGTGAAGAGGAATTGTCTTGGGCCACACATAAAATATTTAATATAGTTAATGTATATATGTAATAAAACTTCATTAATTTTTAAATATTTTTTATTATAAAATTTATAAAAAGGGCAACATAAAATTAGTGGGATATTTGACCTTGTTTTTGTGAAACCAATTCATCAATGTCTGGTTCAATGAAAGTGGTTGCAGTTTTCAGCGAGTTCTCAAGGTGCTCATCAGCTTTTACCTGGGAGAACCATCACCCATTGGCGACTGCTGCTAACGGCGCGTTTTTCTGCCAGAGCTGCTGGCGGCCTCCCCTTCCCGCTTGGCATCTTGGCTCTGCTCCGAGTGGCAGCCTCCGCCAATCTTGGCCTACTAACTACAGACGCATTAATGGTAGAGCGGCAGACTCCGCTTGGCTTGCGAGTCAAGTTGCAAAACTGACTGGCGGCTGCTCGCAAACCGGCGGAAGGCCGCTGCCTGCCTGCGTGAGAAGCCGAGAGGAGAAGTGGATGCTCTACGCAGGCGATGTAACTACCCTGAGCTTTGTTACTGTCTCAAATGTACCGGGATTGTCTGTTTTTGTTGTGGGCCTGGCTGCAAAACAGAAGGAAAAAGAGAATGGCAACCAAAAAATTGCAAAATAATGTCAAAAGTTTAAGATTTTTTGGGGCCGCATTACTAGCTGTTCAGGGCCGCATGCTCTAAGGCATTATTGTATAACTTGGCGGGGAAGAAGGTATAAGCAGTGTTCCATTTGTGTGGGGAAACACTCTTACGATGACTAAATCAGTCCTTTACTGTTTGCTTTTGTAATAAAAAAAAATATTTTTTAAAGAGCTAATTGCTTTCAGTTTTGTGTTTGCATTTCCTTATTTGCTAAATTAAGAAAACTAGTGTTTGAATATTTTCTATACTAAGAAGCTGAGTTTGGACAATTCAAGGCTGCTGATTTTGGAACCCAGCAGGCATAGAAGCAGATGCTGAACTTGCTTGCTTGCTTGCTTGCTTATTTATTTATTATCCCGCCTTTATTATTTTTATAAATAACTCAAGGCAGCGAACATACCTAATACTCCTTCCTCCTATTTTCCCCACAGCAACGACCCTGTGAGGTGAGTTGGGCTGAGAGAGATTTTAGAGTTGCGGTAACTAAAAGCTAGTCTCTCTAACTCCAGAGTGCATTTAACTGCTATCACACAGCAGCTGTGTGCTATGCCTGTCTTCTCCCACCTCCCCACCAACCCTCGTTCTGTTCCCCAAACTCAAGCCTGCCACAGTGCATAATCTCTGGTGTCTTCTTCAGGAGGATGCCTGCCAGGACTTTGCCATATCTTGCACTGCCTGATGGGATAGTCCCTCCCCACAGGATGGGTTAGTACTGCTCTCTGAAGGTTAGCTGGTAAGAATGTTTTTTCCCCCCTCACCATTGTCCAATAATTCATCTCATTCTCACCACATGAGTGTTCCAAGTCTGGAGTCCATCTAGCCCTCAGTCTGATTGATTGTTCTCAATTATTATGTGTCTACAAATCATCCCATCAATAGCTTAAGCTTCAAGGAGGGTTCTGAGGTTTATAGAGTGGCAAGAAGGACTTGAGGGATGGACAAAGAACCTGTGGACCAAGGCAGATAAAACACTGTAAATAACTACATCTCAGGAGGGTGCTTACATTATGAACGGCTGAACTCAACAGATGCTGTATATTGTGAAGGCCTGAGGTGGGTTGAAAATGTTAAATCTTAGCACAAGAGACATTTGTTGGTTTTGTTATTGGTGAGCCATGATGTTAGTTTGGCTATGGTTGCTGCTCTTACTATCCCCAAGAGCATTTGGAGCTTAGTTCCTGTAGCTTTTTATGTTTGGTGAGGAAGCACATGTCATCAGGTCTGTCTCCTCCTCTCCTTTCCCCCATTAATAAACAACAAAGCTGGAGAATCTTTTTAATACTTTACTCATTTGTCGTCTTGCCTTGCCTTGCCTTACTTCAAAGCTCTTGCAGAGAGAAAGCAATTGTTGCTTACTGGTGTTTAAGTGAGGGCATCTAAAGGAGAAACAACTTGGTCAACAAGGGTTCTGCTAGACAATAAAGCTAGCTATTTCTCTGGACTGACACTGGTGTCGTAAACAGAGCTCTACATAGGGCAGAAGCCTTCTTGACTTTTAGCCATCTGCCTATATTCCCAGCTGGAAAAAAATAGCAAAGCAGAGGCTTCATTCCAGGCATACAGAACTTGATGCCACATGTCTTCCTGTGACCTCAATGCTCAGCCAGTCCAGCATGTTTAAATATGTGTCATTGTGTGATTGGGTTAGTCTAAAGGGGGTCGTCATTCATATAGCTCTCGCATGTCTAACGGAAATTGGCTGTGTGCATATCCAAAACCATTAGACCATCCACGCCATATCTAGTTTTAAGAGCCCCCATCAACTTCTGGATATGATTTCTCATTTCTGATGTAGCAATAGAATTTATTGTTACAAGGGATACTATGGGAGGTCATGAAAAGACACGAGAGTGTGCCACGTTTGGCATCTATCTCTGCATTTTACTGTTTCATCACTGTGGGGAAGGTATTTTCTTGTCTTTCCCTCTCTTACACTTGTATGCCCATGTAACTCATTCTTCAGGAACCATTTGTTTTGTTTTCTTCATCTCCTTGATTTTCTTTGTTGGATCCATCTAATATTGCCCCCTCCTAACAGTTTTTTTCATTCAAGTGTTTTGGAACAAAAGTTCCCTATTTTTTTTAAAAAAAAACACATTCCAGATTTGCCTATATTGTACAAACTTTCCATTACCTGTACCTTCTGTTTCTCTAGCTTGCCTGCAAATGCTAGGCGTGTGATGATCCTCCTTTCTCTGCTGTTTTCATTTACTAATCCTCTCTTTTCTTCTCCCTTTCCCTTCTCCCAATCCCCCCACTTCTTGGGAAATCCAGTATGTCCAGGGCACAAAAGATCTTTTGAGGACCCTCTGCGCCTCGTGGCAAAACTCAAGGCGAACCCAAGAGACCCCTGTCAAATATCTGAAAATACAGCCGTTGCCACCACCTGTGCCTCTCAACCCTCCAGGGCTATCTGATTTTTATATTGCTGCATCTCTTCCTGCGTCCCAGCAAAAATAGGGAGATGCCGCCGTGCACAAGG